>CM070648.1:6871785-7484642 GCA_036346575.1 Dendrocalamus sinicus
ATCATTTAACAAACCTAGCCTTACAAATTTAAATTCCACAAAAATTGAAATTTTCACTTTTCCACCAAAAATCCAATCCTAATATCCTCCCAATGTTTATTTGAGATTTTATGCAATTTACTCCTTTTTATTTAGATTATTTTCCCTAGCTTGATTAGAATCAAGTTTGGACTTATGTTGTTATTTTATGTGTTTGCGCTAGCTTCCGGGATCGCAGAGGTTGCATCTCCGGAACCCGAGCCCGTCGCCCAAATTTACGATCTAGTTGAAATTCCTGACCAGCAAGGCAAGTTACATGTTTTTGATCATGTTGAATCCCATGCAAATCATATTATTTAATTAATGTATTTTCATTATGGATAATTGTGAAATGTTAATTGCTTAAAATGAAATGTTTAGAATGACATGCTATGTAGATAAATCCTACCAATGAAAAATGCCCTGCCTTGATTGATGGCCATATTCACCTTGACAACCATAGTAAGAATTAAAATAATGTATAAATATTCACAGAATCATCTCATGCAACATTTTACACTATTAAGTGAGCTTGGCTGTGGGCCTGTAGAATTTAAAAATGATTGAACCTAAGGTAAAGAGGTTGTGGGGATCCGTGCGGCGGACTTAGCCCACCGCTTTACCCTAGGGTTGGACTTCGGGTAGAGAGGTTGGTGGGAATCCTAGTGGCGGACTTAGCCCATCGCATTACCCTGGGATGGAGGCTGGATTGGGTTGGTGGTGGTTGGTGCTGTTGAGCACAGTGGAAGCTGCGGTTGAATGCCTCGGGTGAAAAATATAAGGACAAGAACCTTATGCCAAGTAACAGACATAGTGATCGCTCAAACCACATGAGTTGACTTGTCAACACTGGTTTAGTAGCTGCTCAGTTCAATTGAAACTCTACAGGATGAGATGACAAGATGCCGGGGAGTTAGGTATGCAGCGGGTACCTAACAACGGTAGTGTTCATTTAAAACGGCAAAGGAAGTTTATGTTTGATATTTTGGCCGTGACTGAGTGATGCTACCGGGTAGAGTGTATATAAAGAATTGAGCAGTGAAACGACATGGCTTTCTTAACTCTTTCGCGGGAGTTAAGGGATCGTGTGGGTAAAGTTGAGCAACTCTGCAGAGTGAAATAATGGTATTCGAATACGCCGTGCTTCCGGTTAATGAAGCTGTGTTAATTGGGTGATTCCAACAACGAGGCATAAGTAGGATTATGATGATGTTAATTTGCTTAATGATGAACTTTATCTGTTAACAAAACCCCCGATCTTAAGGAGCAAATGTTTTAAATTTTATTTGTTTGAAAATAAAATTGCATCCACTCAATGTAATAAACCCCATATATCCCCATCCTTGAATATCCTTGCAAGTAGTAAATTAGGGTTTAGCCCTGTAACTTGCTGGGTACGGTTGTACTCATTACTTGCTAAACATAATTAACAGAAGGTCAGGGTTGGCAAGAAGAGCCTGCGGAGGATGAAGCTCCCGAAGAGCCAATCTATTCTGATGAGGATTGGTCTTAGGTTTTAACTTACGCTCAGGCCGTTTGATCCTTTTGTAATGTATTGTGGTTTGGGGGCTTGCGCGCCCGCTGTGTAAAACGATGACAACCTTCTATTGTAATAAAGTTGGATGTTTTGTTATAAGCTTGTGTTGTTGTGATGATCACTCATATTCAAGAACGTCGTAGCTGTTCATCTTGTACGATTACGGGGTTCCGTACCATTACCAGAAATGGGGATGTTACAGAGGCTTATATCTACGGTTTATGGTTTTTGATCTTAGTACGAGTTTGAGTGAACGAACCGAATACCAATAAGTCATTTTAAAAAGTTTGTTCTGATAAGTCATTTTAAAATATCAACGAAGATATCATTCTATCTATTTATTTAAAGAAAATCATAAACTATGAATTAAAAAGAACCATATAAACCTAGGTCAAGGCGAAGAAGTGTTGGCGGTCGGCGTGCTCGCCGATCGTTGTCTCGATGTGATCACAAACAAAAGTACTACTCACTACTAGTAGTACGGAGTACTACTTGCAGGGGCGGAGCCAGGATCCAGACAAAGGGGGCCGACCATGAAGCGCGCCGTCATGGGTCTGGGCGCGTGTGTCGGCAAAATTAGACATACACATATATAATTAAACATACGCATATATATTGTCATATAAATTCAATCATAACACATATGGCAAAATAATGTAGCATACGTCTAGCATACTGAAAAGACTCTCTCAGTGGTCGCTGTTGATATTGGAAGAGTTATGACTAATCTTAGCAATCTATCGACCATTGGATAAATAGAAGTTTTACCTAATCTCACTAGTCCCTTTGTTAGATCAGCAAGTGATGGCAATGTACTTAGCTCTAGATGGTTGCATACATCAAGTTGAAAATGTGGTAGTTGACACTCCAATTGAGCTTGATCTTGACTTGAAAAATCAGCGGGATAGTACTTTTCCACCAGAGTACTTATCTTTGAAATGTCAAAGCCATCTTTTCTTGGATCTAGTGAGGCACAAAGTGATAGAAGCTCTGTTGCTTGAGAACTGAATCGATCTTCTAACTCAATCAATTGTTGGTCGACCGCAACATTAAACACATCTATTTTATAATGGTGAAGAGTGGTGGTATTATCATTTTTGTTCCGAGATTTGGTCACATCCACATACCTACAAATTGCGACATGTAGTTAAACAAGTTAGATATGTACCATAAGAATAAAAAAAATATGTATTTGTGCTCATATTAAAAAACTGAAGGTAAGATAATAACTTACTTGCGATTTAAATTCGGAATCTCAATCTCGTGCTTGTCACAAAAGGCTTTCACCTCCTCAAGAAGTGGTTCCCAGCCATCATTTCTCAAGTCACTAAGCAATGATTTTGTGTTAGAAATGCAGGGGCCTAATTGACTAATTGACTATGATGAAGGGTGATTAAGGGATCCTATTAATGCATTTGGTGGACCATTGGGGGGGCCAGGCCCCTGCCCGCCCCCCTTCTCTCCGCCCCTGACTACTTGGTGCAGTTTCCCAAAAGTCAGATAAGCAAAAAATAAAATAAAAAATACACTGAAATCCCATAAGAAGAAATCCAGGGCAGCATGGGTTCAGTTCCTGCCTGCCTGCGACACTGAGACGTGCCCTTGACGTAGCTGCGTAGGTCGCCAGACATCTGCGATTCAGCGATGCGATGATCGATCAGTGTAAAACTAGCATTGCAGTTTTCAATATGCAAATTAAGGCTGTGATCGTTTTGGTTTTAGTTTTTAGTTTTTAGTTTATTTTTTATTATTCATAAATTTTGTTTTTTTTTCTGAATTTTTGGTTTTTTGTTGAGCTTTTTTACCGGTTATTTTTTTTACCGTATTTGTTTGTATTATACATAATAGGCTAACATATTTTTTTATATTTTTTAATTTTTTAAATTTAATTATGCTAAATAAGCCTCTGTCAGCTACAGTATTTTTTCAGCCAATTACAGTGCTTTTCAGTCATAAGCCACAAAAAAGCCCAAATGATCACCACCTAAGGGGATTGAGTTTTGATTCTTATTTTTTATTTTCTGTTACAGATTTTCTGAGAATCCATTTTTTGATAATTTAGAACTATTTTAAAATAATATTTAGCTAGTATATTGGTTCTAAATTCATAAGAGGAAGGATTTAAGAGAAATAGACTATGCTACTCCTAGTTATAACACTTCCATGTCTCTTAAGTTTTGTTTCTCTTTTTTTTTTACTGGTGGGGCAGTTTTACATAGATACAGCCAAGAAAATGGCTCACTGCCGTTTTTTTTAATCAGAGTCTCCTTTGCGAACATCGTGCCTTCTCATTGCTGGACAACTTGCAGATGTTTTCATAGAGAGAATAACATCAACAGCAACTATGGTACAGAGAATAACATCAACAGCAACTATGGTACGCTAGGTGCATCCCAGCAGCCCGTGAAGGTAATTACATGGTTAATGATTTCTTCACTTGCTAGATGCATTAATATCTTTGAGTTATACAATACCAGGATTATTTTGTTCTGCAGACAAAAGCTTGAAATTTTCGCCGTACAACAAAAATTAGCAACACACATGTGTGCTATGCATGGATAAGAAAAACCATTAAAGCCAATGCAAAAATCTGGGTCAAATTTGCAGACCTCGTAACAAAGTACATTTAAAATGAGGTCTTTTTACACTGATCATCAGATAGTTTTGCTTATTTTTCATAAAAAAACTGCTGATATGGCAATAAGATGTTATTCCAACTGCACCTACAGTTGCATTGCAAGGCAAATCCAGATGATGAAATAGTCACAGCCAGTGGCGGAACTCGGGGCAGCAGAGGCGCGCCCCCAAGCGGCCAAATTTTTTTAGACCCCCCCTCAGCAGCCCAGCACGGAAGCAGAAACGTCGTACAGAGGAAACATTGTAGACTCAGCGCCTCGCAGTATTTGTCTGGCCCCCCTTTATCATTTTGCTGGTTCCGCCACTGGTCACAGCAATGTCTCTTCTCATCATTGCAGGCTGCATTTCGCTCAGACATCAAACATGAGGCTGAACTTGGTAGCAAGAGGGATGGATATGATGGCAGCACCCAACGCAGCACCAAGGTACGGTGCAAGATTGAGAACGTAGCGCTGAACTGTGGCTTCTTCAAAGGAAGATGGGGAGACAATGGGCGGTTTGCAACAGGGGACGACTTGTGTGCAGGGATTGGCTTCCGGATGGAGACATTTCGGCTGCACAGTTCCTAGGGGAGAAGGCGTGTGGCCCAAGCTTGAAAAGTGTCTGAGGCCATCCATGCTGTTGAAAGATGAGTTTGAGCTACCAAGGGCACCTGAAAAGATGAAGGCAACAAATGTGATGCCTGATGGCTGGTTCTCCATGAAACCACAGTACCACACAACAAATTATTCACCCACATCCAAAAGAGAGTAAGAGATACAACTGAAAATGATCAAAGCCACGCGAGGCATGCATGAACTCTTGTCCTGTTCTACGCTTTTACTTGTGACTCTTCCAATGGAGTTCATTATGGCTGTAAGAGTAGCAACACACAAGAACAGTTAAAAATGTTACAATCAGGGCTGCATGAACATGTTTTCCATGCTAGCGGTATCGAGATGGTTGGTCTAGAATTTCTTTTTTCAGATCACAAAATTGTTTGGAAGATTTCAGAATTAATTACAAGTGGTAATAGACCTGTTCCTGAAAAGGCTGGTCGCAATGACTCCAGGATGAACTGCATTAGCTGATATGTTCACCCTTTCTTCCTATTCACAAAAATATTTTTTTTCGTTGCTGTTCAGTTCATAGATGAAGTCAACCAAAAAATGCAGCACGGGCATGGCAAAATTTCTGCATGTACTGATATGCAGTAGCAGAGACGCATGCTCTTACATGAGTATGCTGAGGGACAAGTTCAGAGCGTCAAACTCTGATGCAAATCTCCTGACTGAATCCTTGGAGCTGAGGTCCAGCTCCAGCACATCGACTCTTGCGCCGGGGGTCTTGGCCTGGATCGCCTCCCTAGCCTTGAAGCCGGCGGAGACGTTGCGGACGGCCATGACGACGCGCACGGCGCGCAGCGCCAGGATTGGTTGACTAAGATGCCATTACAAGGGTAGCTCAGGAATCAAAGCTGATTAGCTAGTACTATATCTGAATATTGATGAGATAAACGAAGCAGCTCCGATGCGTGTAAGCAACCTGGAGGTGGTAATTGGTCGGCCATGTCATTATTACTACCTTCTTGTATAATCTGTTCTTCATCATGACTAGTCCAATATGCATATTTTTTTTAAAAATCCTTTCGAATCAAGTGCGATTCAATATGCACTCGGTTTTTAAACAACTTTAGATTCTCGCAGTCAATGCATGGATAGTACATATATTTCACCCCCTTATTCAGTATGTCCTCCTCAACAGCTCTTGTAAAAGCAGATACACCATTAATGTACGCTTCACTCACACGGTTCCCAGTGTACATCCAAACTTGATTCTCAGTTATACATATAACATATATATATATATATATATATATATATATATATATATATATATATATATATATATATATATATATATATATATATATATATATATATATATATATATATATATATATATATATATATATATATATATCTAAAGTAGCTATATGTAATTTCCCAAATGTCAACATGTTGAATCTTTAGGAATACTGACAACGAGATTTGATAAAGAAAACAAATATACATGTAATTTCCTTTTCGGTTTTGCTATTTGTAAGTTGCCTGATTTTCCTCATCTTTGGATGTCTAATTCTGATTTTGCTCCGATGGCTCCAAAGTTATTTTGTATGAATGATTTTGCGCATGTTTTGTAAGAAAATAATTATATGTAGCAAGAATAATTAATTAAATTAAATAGATTGACTAAACTCTAAACCATGCTAGATATAAATCATCTCTCTCTACATCAATCTTGCTCGATCTAAACCATCTTCAATTCTTCTTTCACCAAAAGCTATAGATCTAAATTATAATGCAATTAGGAACAAATTGCTAAACATTGGTTGTCAAGAAATGAATGGATCTACAGTCACTCTTGTCAAATAGTCTTCATTTACCAAATAGCCGCCTCAAAGCTCTGCCTCCAGCTTAAAACAACAGCCTAGATCTAGAATTTAAGATAGAGAGTCGACAGATCTGCGTGCAATTAATATAGTGAAATTATTACAGACCGTTTTTTTAATTAAAATCGTTTGTGATGACTTAATTATCATAGATGGTTTGTAATACAAACCGTCTGTAAAGTATACAGACGGTTCAAAACAAAAAAATCATGTATGATATTTGGTAATATTACAGACGGTTTTCATCATGAACCGTCTGTGATATTATCTCTTCACAGACGATTTGTATCGCTGGCAATAGCATAGATGGTCTTTAAATTAAAACCATATGTGTTTATATTTAATACTGATGATTTTGAAAAACCGTCGGTGATGTAATGTCTAGTATTAAGCTTTTTATAGTAGTGATGCTTAGTTACACATAATTTAAAAAGTTTACTTAGTCCAAAATAGTGGAGGGACCAACACCAGGGCATGCTGAGGCAACTACCCCGAGTAAGCTGGATGTACATGGTTAACTCAAAAGAACGATACCAAATTACTCATGATTAAGATATTTTCTCTTCTCAAGTTGCTACGGTGCAAATCAAAGTTTGATTTTTTTTTAAAGAGAAGGTACTTGAGGTACCTTTCAAGTACCGGCGCAAGTCTCTTTTTAATGGAGCCACTACCAGGAATCGCACCTTTCGCGAGGGGGAAAAACCCACAGGAAATGAGGGAAAACCCACAGGAATATTTTTTGTGACGGTGAACCGTCAGGCATGAGCCCACAGGATAATTCGCACAGGGAAATTACATTTGCACGGTGTGAACCGACGAAAAATATTCGCGTCGGCTATCGATGGCGATTGCGCCCGAGAAATTTTTGGGGCACGTCGGGTTTGTAGTTCTTATTTCGCGTGTTTACCCCGTCAGAAAAAGCCGACAGAAAATTTATTCGCGACGTTCACCAACAGGAAAAAGTGCATCGTGGATGGCCCAAATCTTCATATTCCTGTAACTAATACCGTCACAAATCCCCATCAGGGAAATTAATAGTGTGGGTAACCGATAGAAAAATGCATCCATTCTAAATATGTCGAGAACCCCTTTCTCTGTAGTTGGCCCGTCACAAAATTATCACAGTAAATCGATAGCACAATCTGCAGTAAAAATATAATTTCAGGCACAAATTATACATCCGAATTGAGAACAAAACCATACATATACATTGCGGTTTATAGCACATCCGAATAATCCATATCAACAAATGGACAACACATCCACAAAGGGAGAACTTCCAAATCAGCCATATATACATAAAGGCATTAAACCAATTTCGCTTTAGCAACCAAAGAAGACAACCATTTCAGACATCATCAGTTTTACTATATGCACAGCCATTCCAGAACTTCCAGAAATCAGCAATATATACACAGCCATGCATCTACCATCAGCCAAAAGGTAAGTTCATACTTCTTACTATATGCAAGTAGCATAGCCAAAAGTTAGTCTAACTGCTTTGCAACCAAAAGTTAAGTTGATCAAGACTAAGGTCATCTTGGTGAGCAAGTTTAACATCCTAGGATGCCCCATTATTGCTCCTGTCCTCGCACTGATGTTCCCCTCCACGCCCTCGCACTGATGTTCCCCTCGTTTCCCTCGCGGTAGATGTTCGCATCACCATCCCCATTGCCGAAACTTGCTTGATCTGGTTGTGAGCCCGCATGTGAAGAGCCAGTTCGCTACAACAAACCATATAGCACAACGAGTAAGAGGAATAATCAACTTATTAATATGAATTAAGTAAGCAAAGGCAAGGATTATTAATTGATTACTAAAATGGCCAATATCATTGCTTTTAGCACAGTTAGCTATGATTATCTTCCTTTTCATGAATGTTGTAAGATCTGTACCTATCTTAACTCCTAGAAATATTACTGATGTGCACAATTTAATGCTAGAATGAAGATGTTAAACTTATATGCAAAGTAACTCTGCACAACTGATCAGATTGTATTACTCATGACTACAGGTGTGACAAATTTTCAAAATAAGCAATGATGTGCACAATTTAATGCTAGAATGAAGATTGTATTACTGTACAGTTTAAGCAATGAGGGGTCATCTATAACAAGGTGGCATTCCTTGCTACCTTACCATCAAGTTAGATCTAATAATGAGGTTATGCCCAGATGTTACAAATATCAACATGAAGCCTGTGAACTGCTGCATTTGTTGGCATTCTGCCATACCCAAAAGCCATTAGATCTCATATTATGTAATAGAAAAGTCATGCAAAGGTGACATTAAATGATCTGACCTGGCCATGCAAAGGTGACATTAAATCTTCATCTAGTGGTGGTTCTTCTCCTATCTTCTCAAAGAGCATCTGTAGTTGGAAAGAAAAGAATGGAATTACTGGACCAGTGAAATAATCAGCAAAAACATATGTGCAATTTGATTTGTTACCCTGATCTGTCTTGATTGAACATGTAATTGACGACGAAGCATTGCATTTTCACGTAGGACACTTCGGACTGACGGAGTGTTGGATGGCCTAATATTTGTTGCTTTAGCGGTGATATAACATCAGCCTTCCTCACTGCTCCATTACCTATTGGAACACGACCATGTGGCAGGCCGCCACCTATGGTGTATAGTGCCTTCCCGTCTAGTTCATTGTAAGCCAAATTTTCTTGATTTTCAGAGCTAACTGTTATATTGTAATCATCCTATCATAAAACAAGATCTTGTTTAAGTTTATACACAAAAGACCATGTAGATGAATTACAGCTAAATTACAAGGCCAACGAAATGGAAAAACCACAATACAAATATGCAAAATGAGAATATACCATGATTTTTGTGCTTTTGGCAGCTTCTTCGACCACTACTTCGAGAATCACAATGTTTTTAGCTCGACTTCATGACCGCAAATGTGTTAACTCAGTAGCCTTCTCAGACCGTACTTATATTCCTAAAACCCAACCGAAACAAAATTCAACCAATATAGTAACTAGGAAGTAATGATGACTTGAGAAATTGTAATTGTTTAATAGATACCACCATCTGTTGTGTCTCGGTGTATGGGCGTGATCCTCCTCTGCTCGAGCATCATTCTCAGATTTTAGCCTTGATTCTTGGGCTTTCTTTCTCTTTTGTAGGAACTGATCACCACTCCAATGGCTGCAGAGGAGAGGCCAAGCTTCCTCACCAGCCCATTCAATGAAACCATCCAAGTACTGCTGTTCTTCAAGTTCATATGATCTTGCTAGTGCATCATCTAGTTCCTCCCCATGTTTCTTCCAGAAATACTCTTTGACAGCATTCACACGAAGTTGGTACATAATATCATTTACTCGTTTATCAGCATAATTCTCCAAAACACGATCTGCCTCGTCCTGCAATTCCTCTGTCGTAGAGAATAAACTCTGCACATTTATGTGGCATGACACTATTAGATATTAAATAGGCAACAAAAGGGAAAATTAGGGTAAACAATATGCATTTACCCAAAATTCTTCCTTCACTCGATTTGCATTTGTCTCTCCTGCATCATTTTCATTGAGATAGTAATCTTCCCAATGGATAGCAGGTCGAGTATGAAGAGTTCTTCCATGCTCATCCATGTCTAGCACAATGCCTGGGTATTCCCTTTTGAGAAAACTCCAAGCTGTGTGTTGTACTTGTAATCACTAGGATTAAATTGCGCATATCTGAATTGCCTACAAGTAATATGCCATTCGAACCATTCATGTAATAAGCAACTTGTCACTTCATCATGTGTAAAAATAAGGTGAATAGAATTAAGTAAAACATGTTTTTGTGCTCACCTATCACCTTGAGGTAGAATGGCCACCTTTCGACCTCGTGGAGGGAGTTTCAGTTGGGTCCTTGACCTCTTCTTCCCCCTCTCTTTTAGGTCGCTCCTTCCCTTCGATTACCACTCACGATTCCCTTGCATCTCAACATCAGCCCGAGTTAGCACCATTAGCGGGGACACCGCCGAGTTAGTAGTAGGAGTCATGCTCCTATGAGAGTCGGAACCATCGGATGCAGATTGAGTTCTAGGAGGCATGCTCCTAGAGTTGGCACCATCGAATTTCTTTGCAGATTTAGTTCTAGGAGGCAAGGTCCTAGAGTTGGCACCATCAGCATTTGTCCTATTGGAGGAACGGGTAGCCGCTCCCTTCTTTGAATTGAGAGCCTTGTGACGGAGGTTCATGATCTGCATATAGCCATTCAAAAGTTAGTGACATTGTCTTAGATATAACTTCTGGAATTAATATAATGAGTGCAGAAATAAGAAATGGCACACAAAAATATAATATAACAGTATAAAAAAGGAATGGTAGACAATAGCATGAGATTGCAGCAGGTGTTACAATGTTTTTTTATCATAATAAAGGTAATTCGGTTTCTGGTTACAACAAAATCACAAAATATATGTAAGCCCAATCAGAATTCTTCTGGATCATAATGAGGGGCTTCAAGCCCATGATCTTCTTCTTGTTCTTCATCTTCTTCTTTATCTGTACCATCAGATTCTTCACCTTCAATGTTCTGTTTTGCAAGATAATCCAACACTTTTGGATTTGTTATCTCATCTGAGATGAATGAGCTTGTAATGTCTAGGTCATGCCCTAAATCGATAACAAAATGCCCTTCTAATCCTTCCTCTTGATAGAATGATACTTCTTGTGGCTGCCCTCGGGAGGTTAGATTCATTGGTGTTTATAAGAGGCGGAAGATAACCATGTGGAGAAACATGATATACAACCCACCAATCTTTCAAATCTGATCCGAGTTGCATGGATATTGTACAAAATAAACTTGTGTAACTTGACTTGCTAGGACAAATGGTTCAAAGTTTGAAAGCCTAGATGTGTGCTTAACCTCTACCAAACCCAAATTGGCGATCGCCTAACTCCGGAAGGTGTTGGATCAAACCAGCGACAATCGAATAAAACCAACTCAAGTTTCATGCTGCCTTGCCAAGAAATTTTTATGATGTCCTCTATAACACCAAAGTACTCATCATCATCAAGAGAAGACACACAAACACCAGATAATGTAGTTATTCCTGATCTAGCACTCTCATACTTCTCGGACGAAATCTATATCCATTGGTATCATAGCATCCATAAGAGGTTACTCTTTTAGAAAAGCCATAAGAGATTTGCCGCAAGACATTATCAATACTAGATTTCTTCATGCCTTGCACAAATAATATTATTTATTAGTTCGAAAGTGTTCATATGATAAGGAGAGATGTTTGGAGTGTTTGTAAACATTACTTGTGTTTTGAACCAGTCAAAGAAATTAGGCCCACTTGTTGACACACGGTGTATTTCCACCATTTAATCTTAATTGTGAAGTTGCTTTTACATTGGTGTAATTCTGCTCTTCCATTGTTCTTTATCAAATGTTCTAGGAGAAGTAAGTAAATTAGTAAAAACTAAGAAAAAGAGACACCAATAGGTAAATTTAATTAGAAAGACATACTCAAAGAAAGTGTCCATCTCTGTAATATTGGTCAATATGTACAAGAAAGCAGCCTTGTACTCCTCCCTTGTAAAATCACGGTATTCTTGGCGGCTAAAGCAACGACTAGGGTATTGAAAAATTTGAAGGTTGCATGAACTCTCAAAATTGGAGGAACCATCATCATATCGAGGAACCTTATTTCTAGTTGATCTCACTTTAGGACTGAAATAAAGTGAGAGAAAATTTGTATTTTCCTCTACTAGATAAGCTTCAACAATAGACCCCTCAACACGAGCCTTATTTTTAACTTTTTTTCTAAGCTTTCCAATACACCTAGAAAGTCCAAAGAATAATTTAGTTAGAATAATTATATGAGAAAAGATATTCTATTTTAATTAATATTTCTACCTCTCATAGGTATACATCCAGCGAGCTAGGACAGGTCCTCCAAGCCGAGCCTCACGAGGAAGGTGAATAATTAGATGCTGCATAAGATTGAAGAACCCCGGAGGGAATATCTTCTCTAGTTTGCAGAGAAGAACAACAACATTCTCTTCAAGGGAACATATGGTATCCTTGCTCAGTTCTTTTGCACACAGCTGCCTATAGAAAAAACTAAGCTCTGCCAAACAGACCCATATGTTTTCTGGAAGGAATCCACGAAAAGCAACTGGGAGCAAACGTTCTATAAAGATATGGTAGTCATGAGTTTTTAGCCCGAATATCTTCCTTTGCAAAAAAGTTAACCCCTCGCCTAATGTTGGCTGCATACCCATCAGGGAACTTCAATTGTTGAAACCATTTTAGTATAATTGGCTTGTCATTCTTATCAATGCAAAATGCTGCCCTTGGCTTGTGCCACTTCCCATTCTCCTTCAACTCTAAATGCAGTGCTGGGCGATTGCATATGTCAACTAAATCTTGCCTAGCCTTCACATTATCTTTAGTTTTATCGGGTATGTCGAAGCATGTATTCCATATAGCCTCAGCCACATTTTTCTCATTATGCATCACATCAATATTATGTGGCAGCAGTAATTTATGATAGTATGGAAGTTGCCAAAAGCAATTCACATGGGTCCAATTGTGTGTTTTGCCATAGTTCTTTGTGTCACCTACAAGTGTGTACATTTTCTCCTTCACTTCTTCTCCCGTTAAAATCCTTGGTGCTTCACCCAATTCTATTGTGTTTTTCCGAAAAGCATTGGATTGCATTCTAAATTCATGGTCCCTAGGAAGGAAACGCCTATGGCAATCAAACCAGCATGCTTTCCCACCACTACGAAGGCGGAATGCTTTGGTATCACATAGACATATTGGACATGCAAAGGTACCATGGGTGCTCCATGCAACAAAGTTACCGTAGCGGGACAATCATGGGTGACCACATAAAAGCTGCCCTCATGGTAAAATTTTGCTTACTTGAAGCATCCCATGTTTCAACCCCTCCCACAACTTAAGAAGCTCATCAACCAAGGGCTGCATCAAAATGCTTAATTTCTTTCCAGGTGTTGAGGGCACAGTATAACAAGTGCAAGGAATATATATTGCATTTTCAAGAGCATGCACAGTGGTAGGTTCAATGGAGAAATGAATCTTGCCAACATGAGTAAGGAGCAGACCCAAACTAAATGGTGTAAAACCATCGAGCAAGAGCAAATCGCACATTTCTTACATCTCTAGCAAAGTCCGGAAAGCCTATGTCAAATTTTTGCCATGCTTCACCATCACATGGGTGTACAAGCCTATTGGATGTGGATTGTCTATATGATTGCATTGCCTTTGCAGTGTCTTCATGTGCATACAACCTTTGCAACCTATCTGTAATTGGAAGGTACCGCAGGACTTTGCGTGGAATCTTATTATTCCCTTCCTCATAGCGAGGTGTGTCACAAAAGTCACACTTTTCTTTATGTTCATTTTCTTTGTAGTACAACACACAATTATTATAGCACACATCAATCTTAACATAAGTCATACCAAGGCCTTGTAATAATTTCTTTGAATGGTAGAAATCCTCCTCTAACTTAGACCCCGGGGGAAGTAATTCATGGATCAATTGTAAGGTATCATTGTAGTGGGCTATTGACATATTGTACTCGATTTTAAAGCTAGCAGTAGTGCCACAGACAGACAACCTTGAGTGTAAAGTGTTTTCATGGACCAATTCATCAAAGACTATTGACCATTTTATAGAAAGCACTACTAGAAGGTGTTGGCTCTTCATCAACTATTGGTGCTTGGACAGCACCAAGATCAACCAACATATCATCCATATGATCAGTATCATCAAACCCCTCATGGACACCTAAAGAAGCAGGTTCATCAGACCTAACAAATGTCTCCCGTGTCTTTGTCCATGTTGTATAATTTTCTTTAAACCCATACTTGCACAAGTGCAACTCAATAACATTCCTTTTGTGCATTACATAGTTGCGGCACATAGCACATGGACATTTAACAGTACCAGATTTAACTAAAGTGCTTATGGAGAAGGCACGATCTAGAAAACGATTGGTTTGTTCAATCCAATCACTAGAGAGTGTAGAGCCTTGACCCCAACCACTGTACATCCACTCTCGGTCTGCCATTAATTTTTTCCTGTGTTTAAAACATGTTAAGATTAACTTTTAGCACAGAATCATATTCAATCTGTGAGTAAAATACTTGTACTAACATTTTTGAATCTATGCAGAGAACAACATAGTAGAGGATGCTTGAACTTACCTAGAACTTGTTGAAGCTAGTAAACCAGCAAGTCACGAGCTTTCTTTAGGATGGGCGAGGCGGTCGGCGGGTGGGAGGAGAGGAGGCGGATGCCGCGTTGGGGGAGACGAGGAGGGCTTGAGCGGCGGATCCGGGCCGAGCGGCCGCGTCGGGGCGAAGGGGCTGCGGCGCAGATCTGGCGAGGCGGTCGGGAGGAGAGGAGGGGCGGATGCCGCGTCGAGGAGACGAGAGGGCTTGAGCGCGGATCTCAGGCGAGGCGGCGCCGGGTGGGAGAGAGAGGAGGCGGGCGGCGCGCGTCGGGGGCGAGAGGGCTGCGGCGCGCGGATCTCTGGCGAGGCGGTCGGCGAGTGGGAGGAGAAGTGGGCGGATGCCGGTGTCGGGAGACGAGAGGGCTTGAGCGCGGATCACGGGGAGGCGGCGGCAAAGGGAGGAGGAGGAGGCGCGGGCGGCGGCGTCGGGGGACGAGGAGTCGGCGCGACCAGCGGATCTGAGCGGAGGCGGGGTGGGAACGAGGAGTGGCCGCGGGGAAGGATTTAGGGTTAGGGATTGCGGTGCGGAGTGCGGAGAGCGGATAGGAGGAGGGCGTGTGACTGCACAATTTAGGGTTTTACAATATTTTCCAACATAAACGGGCTCACGTGGAAAAAATATTCCAGCGTCTTGAATTGCGCGGGAGACCAAAAGTTAGGTCTCGTAATTTTTTTGAAGGTTACCGTCATCTGTAATTTTATTTTTCGAAGGTTTACCTAAAACCGTCGGAAAAATTATAATTTTTCTGTAGGTTTAAGTGATCCCGACACTCAAATATATTTTTGTGTGGGTTCCTTGCGGGCCCGTCACAAAAATGAGAAACCCTCGCTAAAGGTCTGTAGTCTGGTAGTGAGCACATAACTAATTTTGTTATAGCAGCAGGGAAACAAAAAATTTGTATTATAGATTTCTTCACCAATGTAAATTTCAAGTAAATATTACAAGCTTGACTTTTACATTGCAAGTAAATCTTACTTATATGTACAAAAATCCAACGCTAAAAAAATACACATATGATATTTCTCATGTTTGTTGTCCGTCGGTGATGAATATAATGCGTCGTACCTATCTAATGCCGTACAAAGTAATACAATAATTCGATACAACAAGTTGTAGATTAGTAACTCTGTTTTCATTACGTTTGGTCATCTTATCTCTGGAGACTCGAGTTTTTTTGTCATCAACTCGGCTTCGGCTGCTGCCTTCTGGCTTATTTTTCACTATTCATAAGTTTTGTCTTTTTCTGAACTTTTGGCTTTTTGTTGAGCTTTTTTGCCGGTTCTTTTTTTCCCGTATTTGTTTGTATTATACGTAATGGGCTAACATATTTTTTTATTTTTAAATTTTTTTAAATTTAATTATGCTAAATAAGCCTCTGTCAGCTACAATGTTTTTTCAGCCAGCTACAGTGTTTTCAGCCATAAGCCACGAGCTTTTCAGCCGAACCGATCACCTCAATCTATTGCAAGTCTTTCAAGCATGACTACTCCAGCAGAAAGTCAACCCAATTTACTCCGGCACTTCAGAAGGGGATTGAAGCCAGAGGGTTCTACAAAACCCTTAAGTTAGCGGACTGCTTATACAGATAGCACTGTAACTATTTTTTTTTCAAATTTAATCTCCAGACATTTGTTTTTATAAATATAGCCTTTCCCTGAACTCGGCTGCCATAACAGACAATGTGTGCCGCCTGTCGTGCTACAGTTGCTCGATAGGTCCTGCCGAGCAACCGCAGCCAAGCTACCACATAGTGGCATGTGATTAGGGGTATAATTAGCACTAATTAATTATTATATTGAATGATTAGCACTAATTAACATGACTAACACAAAAACGGATGTCTGGAGGCGAATGTTTTTTTAAAAATGGTTATGATACCATTTATGTGAACAGTTCAGTTAGCATAATGGCAAAACAAAAAAAAAATAAAATAAGGCTAGCCGTTTTTTAATGATATAGGGAACCTTTTTTTTTTTGCACAACTATCAAAATGCGAGCAAAATTTACAGGTTGGCTTTGAAGGAAGAAACCACTCATGGCAATGTCAAGGTCAAGGGTATGATCTATGATAATGATGTGGAAACGCGTAAATACCAATCTACACTCAACCGTAGGTGCTTCCGCAATCACAGCCGCATAGCATTCGTTGAGATTAGTGCAAGAAATTTGATTTTCCCATTTTTGCTGGATGAAGGGAATTAGTGGGCACTGATTACAAGGGAAGGAGGAAATTTAGGCCCCGTTTGGCACAGCTCCACCACCAGCTCCTGGAGCTGTTTGGAGCCGTTTTGTGCCAAACGGGGTACAACAAAATAGCTTCACCTAAGGAGTTCTTTAAAACCCGCT
The DNA here is from genome assembly GCA_036346575.1 of Dendrocalamus sinicus. NCBI lineage: Eukaryota > Viridiplantae > Streptophyta > Magnoliopsida > Poales > Poaceae > Dendrocalamus > Dendrocalamus sinicus. Next base: position 6,888,981 of record CM070648.1, read on the forward strand.
GAGATAAAAATAGCTCCACCCAAGGAGCTGAAAAAAGTAGCTTCACCCTGCTCCACTTGTGAAGTAAAAAAAAACAGCTCCACTTGTGAAGTGGAGCCGTGCCAAACGGGGCCTTAATTACCACATCTGTCCTAAATCTCTCTCCCGTCCATTTGAATTTTGAATGTGATGTACTCTGCACTTCTGAGGGAGACACATGTATTGTACACTGAAGCATACTACTCATCATGTATTATACAAAATACAATGTATCGTACATATGTTTATACGATAACCAACCTCACAATGGATATTTGTATATGTACAATGTATTGTACCCATGTATTGTATAGGAGGTGTAGAGAGAAAAGGTGTATGAGGCACATACCCCATGCATTGTACAGGAAGTGTAGAGATGGGAGGTGTACATGGCAACTGTACTATGCACCTTAACCGGTGACGATGACAGTCACCGTGGTGCACACTCGGCCCAGAGGAGTACATTGCGGCGATGGAGTATATGATGATGGCGGCAACATCATAGGTGTACATGGTGATGGAGGAGTGCATGGCATAGGAGTTGAGGAAGAAGTACGGAGGGGGAACATGTCGAGGCAGAGATGAGGTGCACCGGCGAGGTACCCCGATGGAGGAGGCAACAGATTAGGTACACGTCAGAGTACGTCAGCAAGGAAGAAGATGTGTACCTCAACAGTGGAGGGGAAAGATGATCTTGAGGTGTACCTCAATAGAATTGAGGAAGAAGGGTGTAAGATCAGGCGGTGGCGACCGTGAACGATGATCTTGACGTCGGTGGACTCGATGACGCTCCGTTAGCTGTGGTCTCGGGAATGCTGGATCCAGTGACAGCAACATCTTAGGCGTCGGGGACGGTAGCACGTTGGTAGTGCATGTGAACGACGCGAGGGGCGGTGCACCTTGGAACGGGGCGAAATCTGGAGTCAGCCGTGGCATCTCACTAGGCACCAGATCTGGAGCCGATCACCTTACCACCGCCTCTTTGTCACTGACCACCGCGCCGCCGTTGCCTCGCCACCACCACTCCATCTTCTTGCTGGCCTAAGTAGGGACACAGACTAAGACGGGAAAGACAGACATGAGAGAATGAGAGACTGAGGTGAGATGGTTGGATAAGTTAGAACGTGCGCAAGTCCCACACGGACCGCACAACATTGTTCATGTGATATTTCTCTCTCCGACCAGTAGTTTACAAAAAATAAAAAACTAAAAAAGTTTTGACACAGATCTCAAAAGAAACACTGAAGGTATAGATTATGAGTACATATGAACCCACATTTGTATAGACTCTTTGTGATGAAACGGTACCAATACAAGATCCCTAAACACAACGAGTGAGAAAATTAATGCATGGGAATCCGTTTAGGGGCACTAGACTATCTAGGGACCCGCTTATTCCGGCTTGAACTTCTGGCTTCTAGCTTATTTTTTACTATTTATAAATTTCGTCTTTTTCTAGGCTTTTAGTTTTTTGTCGGTTCTTTTTTCCATATTCGTTTGCGTTGTCCATGATGGGCTAACCTGTTTTTTCTATTTTATTTTTTAAATTTAGTTACGCCAAATAAGTCACCATCAGTTATAATGTAATTTTAGTTACTTACAATACAATTTCAGCCATAAGCTAGCTTATTTCAATTCAACCAAGCGGCACCTTAGAGCGCATCGCATAGTCATGGCATATATGCTTGGGTTATGGAGCCAGCAAATGCAACGCAGTGGTGGTAGGAGAATTCAGGGTTCATACGGCCAAGTACACACGTGAACAAGCCATGCAGACGTGAACAAGACTAGGCCACAACTAGTTTCACAAGGTGTCATGGCCGACATGAATAAGTTTGGCTATCTGCTATTAGTTGAATTGGCTTTGGTCCAGAATGAAATAGCATGCAAGTCCGTTAGTCCACTCGGCCATGCACATGGGCTTTCTCCTCCTTGATACTTGGCCAATCTGGAGCTCCTTCATGTTTGGCCGAGTGAAGTTTTGCATCCTTGTATTCCTCATTGGCTTTGGCCTCAGAATCATCACAATATTTAAACCTGAGAATGCACAAGAATCTAGCATGAGGTAGTATATTCTTATCACCAATAGAAGGAAGTTCGTTAAAAAAACAAGTTCACCTGTTGTTTAATCTTTTTAATACGGCTCAATAATTCTTTCCAGTAAAATATATTTAATTGACAAGGGTAAGACATGAGCATATCCACATCATCCTTCCCTTCTTTAATAAAAGCCATCATCGGTTTCTGATAGTTTGAAAATTTATTAAACAAAGAGTACGTGTATGCATGGTATATATATTTGTTATTTACACTTATCATGTTTGGCACATCATGAACATCTGAAAGCATAGTAATTAAAACGAATAACACATATGCATGGTATATGTATGAATCAATTATTGTGTCATTCTCATTATTTTGCACAAACAATTTAGTACAACAGTTGCCACAAGATGTATACATTGTAATATGGTCTTTCACATCATTCTCCCTCCCATGAGAAGAAGTCGTTCTCGACTTTTCTATGGACATGGATAAGATATCAAAAGGCAAAACCCAATCAAGTTGTTCAAATATGGGGAGGGGGAATTTTGTGTCTTCTGTGCTTCAGCTGCGCTATTCTGATTACTTGTACATAATTGTATATTAATAAATAAATAAGTAGGCTTAAGAAATATTTTAAAACAACATGCACTATTGTTGAAACTCCTCTGGATCATCACTACCATAGAAAGAAACAAAGCTATCTTCTTCTTGTTGTAGACGAAGTGCTCGCACAATATTATTCATGATGATTTTATGTAACACATTCATTTGTTGATTGAACTCAATGCGGAGATCCTACATATTCGCCTTGACTTATCCCTCCATTGTAGTTTCTTGTTGCAATGTGTTTTTCAATGCTTGATATTAGAAACGAGTCACTGGGGCATTAAAATCAACATTATACACCTCACTATAGTTATCTTCTCTACCTGACATAGTTTGATTGTACAAAAGAAAACACAAAGTAATAACAAGGTATGTAGATGATTAGTATAAATCACTCAATCTCACTCTTTTCTCTCACAAGTAAAGTTCTCACCTTTCTGAAGTGAATTAAGATCAATAAAAACTTACACTTGGTAGAAACTACAATAGTAAGTGATGACAAAGTGAATTTAAGAGTGTTCACAATTGCACAACAACGGATATTTAGTAGAGCTTAATATGGAAGTGTATATACTAGCAATCAGAAATTCTTGATATTGTAAAGTTAAATAATAATCCAAACAAGAATATTTTGCTTAAGTGCTGATCCAATAGGTTTAAGTGAAGTGTATAAACTTACACGCAAAGATCAATGTACTCAATGCAAATAAAGGAATGAGTTAAATAGTGACAATCTAAATTTGAGAATTAATTAGCTCGTTTTGCACCAAATACTATAAGAGACATTAACCAATTTCAAAAATAATAAATGTAAGGGCACAAGATTGCTCTAAACAAATAAGTACACAATCTGAAAATATGGTTGGCAAGAGAATTTTCAATGCTTTTTCCAGCAGCGAACTGAGCTCTTACTTTTTTTTTTGTTTTTTCTATTACCAACTGAAAGATGTAATTCATTTTTTTTTCAACCACGGCTTTTGTTGACTGGTGGCAGCCTATTTTTTTTCTTTTTTTTGCCAGTTGAACAAATTGGATTTTCTTCTCTTTCACTCCAAAAACAAAATTTTTAGAAAGTGCAAATAGTTATAAGAGTAGCCCTTTAAAGCAATTATCAAGACTAGTCTCAAGATGAACAAAAGATATAAGTGAAACTCAGCAAACTGACAATGTGTTTGGTGGCTAGGACTTGGTGTAATGACTGAAATTTCCAAGCCAAGCCGCAACCAACTTCTGACTGGTTCTAGTTGACTCGGACTTCAACTCTCCCAAGAGGATTCACAATAGGTCACAGCAAGCCTCTCGGTATGTTGTGTTGGATCATAAGAAGTGGTTGCAGATAAACATCAACCAACCGATCAACAAACTAGTTTGTAACCAAGTCAGCTTATTCACTAGATTGGTTTTTCGGCCGGAGAGCTAGCTATTCGGTTTAATGCAAGTACCAAGATGATACAACACTAGATACTTCGGGTCAGGTTCCATATCACAACTAACTATTTCGATGGAACAAGTAAACTTGTATTCAATCTCTTGCACGTGGAATTTGGACAGAACTTCTAGTGAGTTGATTCGGCTAGCAGGTAGATACGTGGACTTCAGATGAATCTTCTAGTGAGTTGATTCGGCTAACAGGCAGATGCATGAATTCTTGATTGAATTCACTATCGAAATATGGCTGGACAATAGAGAGTGATTTCTTTTGTTTTATGTGGACACAACGATTAAGCAATCCAAAAGAACATGACAACAACACCTAAATAAAATTTCTAATGGATAAAAACTTAATAAAACTGACAAAAATAACAAATGTGAAAACTAGGGTTTGGATTTTTTTTGTGCTTTTGGTCTACGGACTATAGGAAATTAAATAAAAACAATAAAGAAAATCAATCTAAAAGCAAGGGCAAATAATCCTATCAAGGAAACCGTGCTCTGATACCAAGATGATACGGGGTCACCCAATCTTCTTGACTTAGAATCAAGATATTTACGTGTAGTCTCTTGAATTATAGTGATCCTCCGTCACCAATGCAAGAACGAACATTCTTTATTCACAAGAACACACACGCCGGACTTTATGACCACCAAGCGAAGCCTTTCGTGCTCCCAAGTCCCAACGGAAAGGTTGAACAACCTTGATTAGCAAAACACTCGAATCTCCCATGGCTGATTTGGCCATCATGAAGAAGCAAAACAAATCAATCTATTATTTCATATCTGGTTTTATATCTGGTTTCATATCTGGTCTCATATTTGGTCTCACCTTACAAGATGGAGGGGTCCGTCTATATATATAGGGCGCCCTATACTTCTAGTCACGCACGCGCATGCTATTAGGCCAACTTGGACTCGCCTTCATCTATCCAGACACACGTGCAAAACAACTCATGTGATTAAATGACTAGCTAATGACTTCATACGGCCAAGTACACATGTGAACAAGCCATGCAGACGTGAACAAGACCAGGCCACAACTAGTTTCACAAGGTGTCATGGCCGACATGAATAAGTTTGGCTATCTGCTATTAGTTGAATTGGCTTTGATCCAGAATGAAATAGCATGCAAGTCCGTTAGTCCACTCGGCCATGCACATGGGCTTTCTCCTCCTTGATACTTGGCCAATCTGGAGCTCCTTCATGTTTGGCCGAGTGAAGTTTTGCATCCTTGTATTCCTCATTGGCTTTGGCCCCGGAATCATCACAATATTTAAACCTGAGAATGCACAAGAATCTAGCATGAGGTAGTATATTCTTATCACCAATAGAAGGAAGTTCGTTAAAAAAACAAGTTCACCTGTTGTTTAATCTTTTTAATACGGCTCAATAATTCTTTTCAGTCAAATATATTTAATTGACAAGTGTAAGACATGAGCATATCTACATCACTATGCCGACCTCAATATGGATGCATGTATCCATGCTACGGAACATGATGTCTCATCGTCATCATCTTCTATCCTAGTGTCACCAGTCCTTATGCCCAAGGAGCTCAACCGGATGGAAGAAGACATGTCACCCTTGTCGTTTACACTTCCTGGGGATTTTGTCATTTACACTTCCTGGGGATTTAGGTGTCCCAACCTTGTCGAAGTACCCCAACACTACGACCCTAACACTACGAGAAGTTTGACAAACTTGATTGAAAAACGTGGCTCCGAGAGTACATAGCCACGATCCGGGGATTAGAATACTCTCCATTCGACTGTGGGTGATCACTATTCACCAACAGCTCCTATGAATTATAGGAGTCAATCAACACCTAGTCACGATGTTAATGAAATTACCCCCAGTGGAAAGCCTAGTGAAACTAATAGCACTCACCATCCAATCGGTAATTCACTGAATCAAGTTGAGTCCACCACACAGTCCCTCAAAGACGATGGTCTCCAATCAGTCTCTGTTGTAGAATCTCCTAGTCAAAGCAATGGAAAGCTCTCCCTCAGTTTCGATGGGAACTCTTGGGGAGATTATTGCTGGAAGCACAAGATCAACACAATCGGTGATACTGCTGCGAATACCATGCACGATCCTCCATGATAGGTTCCCCCACGATCCACTAGTTAGAATGGTGTGAACTCTCCATCATCACACGGAGGAGTTGGAAATGATGGAGCTGGTGAACATCGACCACTTAGTTTGCCTGTTCCTCCCCCTCCACATTTGCTGAGTCGCGTGGAGCGAGTAGAGAACTTGGGGTGAAACTCAGGTCATCGTACTCCTTCCGCTAATAGGAATGCACCAAAACCTTCAATAACTACTTAAAACTTGCAATGTGCCTATGACATTCTTAACAATCCGGACCCTGCTCTGGTAGAAACCCCAGGATATATCCAAGTTGTAGGTCAAATATCAGAGATTCTCCAGTGAACCATGCAATGCACTGAGATGTACTGGGAGCAAAGGCAGTCACATAGCCAAACCTTAACTTCCCCTGTGCATTTCTCACATGGCATAAGCCAATGGGGTTAGACAGGCAATCAACCATCAGTAGGTGCAAGACCCGCTCCAAGATTCTGACAAGGAAGTCATGAGGGAAGAATGATCTTTGATAATGAAGCAACCCCCCTCATCATGAGGGACGAAATCAAGGACATGGTCCAGGTGATCTACGACAACATCGGGATTGAACATCTGGTCAGAGACACCATACCAGTGTACACGACCAGATTGGGGCACCAGCTTCCCATTATGACTATCGGAGGAACAATCTCCGACTGACTACAATCTGGCTCTTTTTTAGAGAATAATCCATGATTTGATCACATGTTGTCGAGCATTTTCAGTCGGCCTCTAAGCAATACACTGGTCGAATAAATTCCGCCCGATTAATATTGAAAAGTTCGATTGGAGGCAGAACCCATTGAAAATCTTACAGATTTGTACAAATGCAATCAAGGTTGTGGGAGGGGATGATAACATGATGGCAAATTGTTTACCAATTATTCTCGAAGGTTCTGCCCGATCGTGGTTGCTTAACCAACCGGCCAAAACAATCAACACTTCGGGGCTCACTGACAAGGATTGAATAATTTATTAAAGACTGCTTTAATGCATAATTAAGGCTCTAAACTATTATAGTCATAGATCACCTAAAATAATTCTACCCGAGTACCCTTGGTCGAATGATTACTACTCATTTACCCGATCAGCCATTACTCGAGGATCGTATAATTCGATAACTAAGCTTAACTCTAGGTAGCCTCCCCATGTGGGGAAATAAAGCACACATGCCTCTATCCCCAATAACCGCATGACGATTTGGTCCTGTGCATATGAGAACAACTGCCTCATGGTTATCTCTATGATTCTCACCCATCGACAATAACTAATCAACGGTTATTGTCAAGTTTCTTTCTTTGACAACAACTGATTACTTGACCGGACGTGAGAAATCGGTAAGGCGTCTGCTCGCATAGACGACAACACCTCTTCGGCGTTATTTAAACCTTACAAGAGAAGACAATAGAGATATCTTAATCAAGTAATAGGCAACGGAGGCAAAGAATAGCAAAGTTAGGACTAGTAACATCCCCTTTATAATTATTTATTAATATTATTATTTATCAAGAGCAATCTGTAATCTCAATATAGCAATAAAAGTAGTCTTTTTTCCTCTTTAATCTTTCTACGAGGCTCAATTTTTTCTGTATTTCGTAAGACCGACTATTTATCGTCGACACAGATGCTCGGCTTAATTTAATTAGTGAGAATATATATATATATATATATATATATATATATATATATATATATATATATATATATATATATATATATATATATATATATATATATATATATATATATATATATATATATATATATATATAGGATTGAAATGGGACACCTAGGTGCCTGGACACCTAGGCTCCTGCAGTTAGATTGCTTTTAGATACGTGCTAGAGCAATGGTATGTATGGTATGTAATATATTAGGCATGCTAAATCAATCATGGAAGGAAAGTCTTAATCATGGATGGAAAGTCTCAATCACACTAGCACGCATCTAAAAGCAATCCAAAGGTAAGGAGACTAGGTGTCAGGACACCTAGGTGCTCTCTGTTATTTATACTATATATATATATATATATATATATATATATATATATATATATATATATATATATATATATATATATATATATATATATATATATATATATATATATATATATATATATATATATATATATATATATATATATATATATATATATAAAGGTGGTCGCGTGGAGCTGAGAATCCGTTCACCCACATGCACGCAGGCGTGGGCCGACAGCTGAGTTGACCTGCCCCCAACCCTGCCAACATGTGGGTCCCACCACCCTGGAGGCCTGGGAGTCCAACAACTAGGCTACTTGCTGCTCATCAAAGTCATGCATCATGTTTTTCACTTAATTATCAGTTTTTATTCGCCCCCTTCTAATTATTATGAACTAGCAGTAGAGCTACTCTTGAACATGTTTTTTCTAAATCAAATGCACTCACCTAGTATGTTCTGGCTGGGCTGAATAAAATTAAACATACAGTTTGATTGGTCTTCCTGATGACTGGCAACACAATGGCTAGCTTCGTAATCTCTAGTGGCAACTGTCAACGGCATGGCTGACATCTCACTAATGTTGTTTTATAGCGATGGTGACGATGTATCACTGTATCAAACACGATGGTGCGTAAGCCATTTCTGAAGTTGTAATGACCATAGCGATGTTAGTTGTTATATTCCTCTTAGACCCCGTTTGAAACACGAGGAAAATTTTCTACTTCTATGAAAGATGAATCAATTCTTATAAAAATACTGTAAAATTTCTACGTTCTAAATAGACCTTTAGAGTGACTACGAGAGGAAATGCCTATAGTTAGCAGCAGGGAGGGTAGTCATGAACTGACGATGAATTGCGATATCTATCAGAGGCATGCATTTGTTAGTGAAGAAAAGTTTCACTACTTTCTAACATAAATTTAGAAGAAAACAACATAAAATTCCTGGCCTCAAACAGTCTATTACCTGCAAGTGGATCCTGGTCGATGGAGCAAGGCCAAGGCTAGTGTGTCGGTGCTAAGCTAACTTTTAGCTTTCTGCCTCTGGTGCTAGCCATTGTAAGGTGTTGAACTAAGGGGTGCCAACCCAAAAAGTCATGGCATTGGTGCAACAACATGCACCGATTCTAGGTCAAAATTATATTATGGCCTCACTTGCAAGTGAAATGAGTGAAGGAGAGAGTGTGAGAGAAAAGGAAGTTATATTTTATTTAGTTGTGGATCCGAGAATGAGGTTAAGGCTCTGTTTATTTGAGTTTTTTGTTTCTGACATTTGGTTTCTAATTTCTTAATTTCGTTTTTTTTATTTTTTTTTGGATTTTTTTGTCTTTTCTTTATTTTCTTTATTCCTTTAGATTGTCTGTGATGATATAACTTTTTTTCTAAATTATTTAAAATTTAATTACGCATACACAACTATTTTCAACGACGGCAGTGAAAAACCATAAGTTCAAGCTTTTAGCCTAACTGAGAAGCACCACCTAACACTATAAAAGAAAAATAAATCTAGCATCATTTCAATGTGATAATAAGTAACGAATCCAGCAGTGTATACCGTGAATGGCATGAAGAGAAGCAAGGTAAATCCTGCTGCGCTGTGGGCCCTCGGAAGTCGGGGATCGGGGTCCCCGGGGCCACATGCCCCCGTGGCCCACCAGCAGAAGTGGACGGGACCCACGGTGAAAAGTGAAAACTAGTTCGGTTTTGTGGGGTGGACGGTGACGTCAGCAAGCGCATCATGCAAGGGAGCACCGGGCACCGGCGAAATCGGCGCTGTCCAGCTCATCTTGCGACACGTGTCGGCGCCCGGCCTGCACGATGGCCCAGGCTCCATATGGTTCCATTCACCAGCGCAGGCTGGCCCCGGATTGTCTATACCCCACCAACCATGCACGCTCCTCTGGCTGATTTGTTGCTCGCCAACTACACCGGGGTTCCTTTTGGAACGCGGGTATTTTTGTCGATTTCTATTAGAATTGGATTGTTTTCTATAAAATTTCTGTATTTTAAAACAGACCTAGGTTCTAGTGCTAGTATATTTGCAAGAGTGTTAGTGTTTGGTTGGTCTCTTTTTAGTTTATGACTAGTTAGAGATTCGTGCGTTGCAACAGAGTTATAAAAATGGTGATACGGAACTTATTGCCTGGCCAACTTCACACATCAAACATTGGAGAGCAAGCGACAGAGAGAGAAGGATGGCCAAAAATCCAAAATGGGCGAAGGGATGGGGAAAGTGGAGGAGGTAGGCGGTTGTATCCTGAGAGAGAGAGAGGAGAAGAGAGACGAATGATTTAGATCAAATCAGATGGCTGTAGAAAGGGGAGAGGAGAACACACCGACGACTACCAACTCATCTTTATATAATAGTAGAGATTAACTTGTTAGGAGCAACTTAAACTTGTGTAGGTTAAGGCGGCAGGGAAAGGATTAATATTTATCAGCCGAAAGTACTAAAAGTCTGTATAAAGTGAACATGTACTTGGGTTTGTAAATAGCAAAATTATGTTTACATTTGTTTCTTGACCCGGGAATTCAACATTGGTGTATTCACTTATTGATGAAGAAATAGGAAAATAAATAACATTTCATGTCTTTATTTGTTGGATATTGGTGCAAAACAAAATTTTCTCCATTTCCTCCTGAGAGCTACCTAATTTTGATCCCTTCTATATTCCTCTCTCTACCATAGCACGCTCACTTATTGTGAGTCGCCGAAAACAAATATATTTCAAGTAAAAAACGATGCTTGATAAGTTCAACAGTAATTAGTAATTACTATATAATCATAGAATAAGAACATATTGTATATATTGGTAAAATAAATAAATGAATCATCCAATAAAACTCCACATGCCTTGCTTTCCACCCATGAATAGAGAATCCAAGCGGGGAAACATGGAAGGAAAAAAATCCACTTTTAAACCGTAAGCTCTGGTATCAGTTCAATTTTCAATCTTAAACTATGAAATCGTTCACTTTACAACATCAAACTCTCAAAATCGTCTAAAACACAACCCTCACCCTAAACCACGGTGGCATTTGATGATGTAGCATATGAACGGGAGGTTTTGGGCTAACTTGGACGCCACGTCGGATCCTCACTGTCAAATGGAAATAAATTAGAAAATAAAACCAAAAAAATATGGGACCCACGTGTCATCCTCTCCCCTTTCTTCTTCATCCATCTCTTTCTCTCTCTCTCCCTCCCCAATCCCCAAGGACACCGCAAGAGCTCAACATTAGAGGAGGTGCTCAGGGTGCTTCTACTTATCAAGGGCGCGGCAACGTTGTGGTTGAGAACATAGATGAACTTCTACTTCTTGTGGACGGCGATGCAGAACACGCGACCTTTGGGGTCGACAGCGAGAAGTTGGCCAAGGACGATGCGACGACTGTCGTACTTGTCGAAGGTCTCCTGGTGGACTTTGCCGAGGAAGTTGCGGTCAAGGGAGTCCTCGAGGATGACAAGGAAGTTGGAGTCAGGGCCAACAACGACATATTTCTTGGAGGAAGATCTACACGGGACTAGATCCACGATAGAGGGTGTCCGCGGTTGCAGCGAGGAAGGCCATCAAGGCGAGGAGAAAGGTAGTGGAGGGCCTCATCCTTGGCCCCCAAGCTTCACCGTCCCGCCTCTTCCTCCTCCTATGTCCCCTCCCTTTTGCTCGATTGACGCGTCTTCCTCCTATCTCTCTCCCTCCTTCTTGCTCCATTGAGGCCCATGGAATTGCTGGAGTGGAGCTTGGCCAGGAGCTCCAATGGCAGCTCCAATTTCTCTCCCTCTCAGTTGGAGAGAAGGAGAGAAAGAAGCAGGTGCCCCTATCTATGGATTTGTTTCATGCTAAGCAAGATTAGCTATAGGTTAATTAGAGGTTAATATTATGACGACCAGTGGGCCCTAGCCATTAAAAAATCTAACTAAATGTGATTTCTAAAATTGCCTCCATGACACCCGGGCCCCACCATAGCCATTAAAAGTTAGGAGGATGATTAAGAGACTGATATGTCAACAAGCCCATACTAACATGGCGTCCAAGTTAACCTAATACCGTCCATTCTGGTGCCACATCATCGAAAACCACCGTGGTTTACGGTGAGGGTTGTGTTTTAGACGGTTTTAAAAGTTCAAAGTTGTAAAGTAAAAGATTTATTAATTGAGGGTTGAAAATCGAACCCATGACAGAGTTCAAAATTAAAAGGCGAACTTTTCCTAACATAGAAACAAAAATGATTGGCTCCAAACCTCCAAGTAGCCTCACTCATGCTCTTAACTGTCTGCTGTTCTAGCCTCACATCATCTCTCTCTACCACCCTAGCTAGAATATTTACCGCTCTCTCTCTCTCTCCTGCTTTCTCCCCCTCTATATATACACATCTCTACCCTGTTGTTGGATCCTCTCTTCCACCCCCTCCTTCCAATCACCACAAAGCCAAATCTCCAGTCTCACATACAGAGAGAGGAAGAGACCCCCAAGAAAGCAACAGCTTAGTGTGGAGTTGTCCAAGGGGAGAGAACCAACGACCGCGATAGGCTAGCCAACCAGCTGCTCCCGCGCGCGGAGCCGATGGCTGGCGCCGACGTCGACGTCGGGACGGAGCTCCGGCTCGGGCTGCCGGGAGGTGGTGCCGAGGCGGCCAAGGCCGGGAAGAGGGGCTTTGAGGATACCATTGACTTGAAGCTGAAGCTGCCCACCGCCGGCATGGAGGAAGCCACCGGAAAACCGGAGCCGGCCGCCGAGAAGGCGAAGAGGCCGGCCGAGTCGGCCGCCACTGATCCCGAGAAGCCACCTGCTCCCAAGTACGTATATCTGCATGCATGATATATACATCTGTGCATGTGTTATAGTTTTTGTATATATGCTGCTAAGCTATATATATGATTAAATACTGTTTTATTAGTCGTAATTCAGTATGATGGTGTCTCTTTTTCTACTCAAGGATTATGAGTAATTGTGAATGAAATTCCATTTTCTTTTTTGAATGAAAAACCTAGCAAAAGATCCACATATGACATTACGGCATTTGGTACAAAGTGTGTGTATGTGCAGGTTGCTGATTTCCCCCTTTTCCTTTCTTTTTCTTTTGTTTGGATTTATATATTTATAGCATGTTGAACAACTCGACATGCCCATGACTAACACTTTAGGGCAAAATATCCATATAAAAGAGATCCTCTGGCAGAAAGCGCAAACGGCGACACCATCTTGTCTGCTCTTTGTCGCTTGTAAAGCGTTGAGCGAATTATTGTTATTTTATATATGTGTGTGAAAAATACCTCAGAAATAAGTGATGTATATTTTCCCTCATCTTTTGGCAGATTCCTTTAGAAAAAAGAAGTGTTCTTGTTTCATTTTACTTTTCCTGAAAATATTTAGAATAATCAGAAAAGAGTACCTGTAGCCAATTAATTTCTGAATAATCATGGTGATCGTGATTCATGTGGCAATAAGTAAAGGTGATGGCATTTTCATTATACACAGTGCTACCATAAAGTTGAGGCAGGCATACATTAGTTAAAACAGAGTTGGCTGCCAGCAAGAATATAGTAACATGCACGATCTAGCTAGATGGAAGCATGGAACTTCCAGTTACAGGTTTACAGCAGTAAATAATCTTTTTTTTTCACAGCCCAGCAGATTGAAAATTTGTAACCGATATGTGAACAATCAAGTGATAAATGTGTAGCTAATTTTCTGTTTTACATATTAGGGCACAAGTTGTGGGTTGGCCACCTGTCCGATCGTACCGCAGGAACATCATGACCGTCCAGTCGGTGAAGAACAAGAAGGAAGAGGAAGCTGACAAGCAGCAGGCCGCTGCTACCGGGGGCGGCAACAGCTCTACCTTCGTGAAGGTGAGCATGGACGGCGCCCCCTACCTGCGCAAGGTGGACCTGAAGATGTACAACAGCTACAAGGACCTCTCCATTGCTCTGCAGAAGATGTTCAGCACCTCCACCACAACTGGTAAATCCCTGTCATGAGAATCTGCAAGAACAAACTATCAACTGATATTAATCGTTTTGCTGCAACTGTGCCAATGGAAAGTTGATCTCAAATTAACAAGCGCTGCATCAATGAACCCTTTCATCAGGGAACAATGTGAACGAGGGGAAGATGGTTGATCCAGTGAATGGTTCAGATGTTGTTACTACTTATGAAGACAAGGATGGTGACTGGATGCTTGTTGGAGATGTCCCGTGGGAGTATGTTACTTCATTCTGCGCCCCCTTATCTACTCCCTTAGTTACGGCCTCATGATTAGAATGCCATTAAGCAAGATGTTTGTTCCTTTGGCTGATCGATCTCATGATTAGAATGCCATTAAGCAAGATGTTTGTTCCTTTGGCTGATCGATTACCCTGCAGGATGTTTGTTGATTCATGCAAACGCTTGAGGATCATGAAGGGTTCCGAAGCCATCGGTCTTGGTTGGTGTCTTCTGCTAAATCTCTTCCATTTCAAGAATTATTTCTTAAGTCTAAACCCCATGAGATTTTCTTTTTCAGCTCCAAGAGCCAAGGACAAGTACAAGAACAAGAGCTGAAGATTTGTGGTATTAAGATGCTGAGCATGGTGTCATAAGAATGGTGTTCTTGCAGTGTGTTATGGTTTCTTTAGAAATATAATGTTTTACTACTTAGTTGGGTTAAAAATCTGGGAGTTGTCATGTTTAATTGTTGATGGACCAGAAGCAATAATCTATTTGTGTAGTTGTATTGGTGTTATGTGATGTCCCCTACCGTGTGTCCCAGAATCTACTTGATGATTTTATTCCAGTGTTGTTAATTAAGTTTGTGTGATTGTTAAGAGAATCAATGAGACATTATTATGGAATCTTGTTAATTATAAGCACAATATATTTGTAATCTGTGTGTGATCACGTGGGGGGAACAAGCCATGTGCTTGGTGATGGGGAATCCATTACTATAGCCTACCTGTCTTTTTAAGTTATTGAGAAGGTTGGGTCTTGAGGCATGATGGAGTGATCATAGCATGAAGATTCCTTGTCCTTGCTAGAGCTGTGGTGATACCAAAGTTAAGTACATTGTATAAACAAATTAAACCATAATCTATTCATCACACATTTATGACAGGGAAAGGTTTCCAAATATATAAGATGCCCTCTATTATGTTTGGTCTGCAAGGTGTCAAACAGCATATTATAATCTCTTGGGACAGTAATAATAAATGGGTCTCTTTTGAGAAGATTTGAGGATTTGTCACTGTAAAAGATGCATATTTGAGAATTTATCACTGTAAAAGATATGCATTTGAGAATTTGCCATTGCAAAAAATGTGTATTTGAGAATTTACCACTCATGTCTCACTGACATGTGACTCTAGAACCCGTATGTTAGAGAGATATCGAGTGATAAATTCTCAAATGCACATATTTACAATAGCAAATACTCAATCATTCCTTCTTTGGAATCACAAAATGGTGAAATTGAAACCTCAAAAGAATCATGTGGGTGTTATAAATAAGAGGCTTGTCTACATGTCTCCGTTTCCAGAGTTTATAAAGATAGCAACTAAATCCTCTACAAAAAAGCATTACTGTCCTACTGCATAACCAGAACTGGGAACGGAAGGATGTTTTACCGCATAGCAAACATGTCCAGAGAAACTCCAGCATTTGAAGAGGATAAACGGTTGGCACTATCACATGCTATACAAAACTAAAAGCCAACTGGCATACATCAAGCTGGAGCTGGAGCAATGTACAACAACTCAAGGAGAACTCATCCCTCCAGGCAGTAGAGCTCTCCCAGTATTTTCAAGATAACAGAAGTTCAGAAAACATGTAAATAATCTACATGTACTCATTAATCCTGCTCAGCCAATTACTGCAAGTGTTCAATAAAAACTTGCAAGTAAACATCATCTGTGAATATGACATCTGGTCCCACTGAAAGCTGTATCTTCAGGATCATAGATGGACCCAACTGAGATAGCAGAAACACGGCCAGGCTCCATGCCACACTAGCCCCGAACAGCCAACTCCTGCAAGTGTTCAATAAAAACTTGCAGACTAACATCGTCGGTGAATATGACTTCAGATCCTTCTGAAAGCTGTGTTTTCTGTGTCACAGATGGATTCAACCGGGCTAGTAGAAATCTGACCTGGCTCCCATGCTGATCACATTTTATGAGTTTTGGTACCGGGAAACGATCTGCCAATAGTGCCTCTGCGTCAACTTCTGGTGCTTCAAGCAGCTTCCGCAAATTTTCATGATTTGGGTCCTTATGATATCCAAGTTTCCTCCATTGAGCAATCTTTGAGCCATAATGAATCACAATATAGAAGTATGAATCAAGTAGCAAAATGACATCAGGAGAGATGGAGCTGACATCTAGCAGCACAGGAATAGGTGGTCCATCAAATGAGTACTGGAATAAAGTTGGCTGGATCATGATCAGAGACCCCACAACTCCCTCCCTATTCAACATCAACCGGAAGAAAGCAGTTTCATCAGGAGAACTGTTGAAAACATCAATGAACTGTGACCTCCGCAGGTAGTACATGAACTGCGGATACAGGGAGAAGTTAGATGACAACCGAAATGTAGACGGATCTTCAGGGACATAGTTTCCAAACTTAGCAGTAAAGCGAATAAGCATCTTGTCAAGCCATCGTATTACATCTCTAACATGGTACGTCTCTGCCCTGTGAACAGCAAGCCTGGCCATAACAGCTGCAGCAGCTTCCTGATCAAACCCTGCAGCAATTTCAGGAGATCGAGGTCCAGCCCATCTTCTCGCAACAGTTGTTACCCTTAGGCGGTAGCTACCATCACCGTGCCGGTACCTTGTCATGAACTGAATAAAGAAGACAGTTGGGGGCTCAGTATTATGAGTACAGTCAACTCGGAAGAAGAAAGCGATGCAGGTTTTGCTGTTCAGTGTACTCATTTTCCAATAATTTGACCCAGCCTCTCCAATTATTTTATCACTAACCGAGCTGTTTTTCCTGTGAAGGGAAATGCAGGGACCAAGGGCACCACAAATCTTCACCTCCCTTGATGTCACTATCTCAATCGTTGCATTAAAGTTCATGTTAAGGTAATCAATACCATCACGCTTGAAGACATGCCTTAAGCAGCTTTTGAACTGTTCAGACTCAAATGACTCTGCAAGCACCATTAAGCCCCCAGACACCTCTATTGGGTATCTCAGCTCTGCAGCCCCAACCTGATCGAGAGAGCAAGCAAATAGATCAAGAACTAATGCATGGTCCGTTAACCTCTTTGCAACTTTCTTATAGAAGTCTCGGGCTTTGTCAGTGAGAGGTGCATTGCCATTGAAAATGTCACGATGAGAACGAATTGCTTTCCCAATATCAGTTTCCACCACAAGCCCTGGACCAACTGTCGTGGGACCACATGTGAAAACCATGATCCGACCACCAGTATTAGGTGAGCAGCAGCCTTCCAGAAGAGCAACAGCTGTGGAAATAGCAGCGCCAGTGGCTCTTAAAGCTCGATGCCCACGTGAGCAAGCAGACACGGAGTTCAGATCCTCTATTGCAGATGTGATGTTAAATTCACATTCGGAAACAGGCAACAAAAATCTCTGCGCTTCAGTGGACCTTAGCATAGCCAATTTGCTGTATCGTGAATGGCAAACACCTAGAAGTTGTTGTATCTGAAACATAAGAGGACTGTGAGGTAGACATAAATCAATCATGAGAAATTATACAAAGCAAAGCAATTATCGGATATTCATAGCAGATCAGTGAATGATGTGAGAGCGTGAGCCAATTGAAAATACGGGCACATAAGTATCTAACCAAACATCGAGCTTTATGATTTTAAAATTTCAAGGGAACCATGGATGCGCTGTAAATTAATGGACATGAACATATGCAAAGCTAGTTACCCTACATGCAAAAACTCCTGAGTCAAACATCTGGCAACAACCAGCTTATAATGTAAATACATAGACCCCCTGTTTAAGTCCTATACACCACAAAAATTGCAGGGTGAAGCTTCCAGCTCACTTAGAATGTAGAAAGGAAGCTAATTAAACTACAATTTTCAATGTTCATTCCACTTAGAATTCAGAAAGCAAGCTTTTAAGTCACAATGTACAGTGTTCATTTCAGTTAGATTTAGGAACCAAAAGTTTCATCATGGAAGTAAATGTGATTCCTAGTGGCTGGATCAGTTTACTCAAACTCGCCAAAGTACAGTGCTGATCAGTTCCACTAATCAGCCCAGAATCTAACTGCTCAACGCCCTAGGATCACATCACAAATTCAGAATTCATCGACCTTGTCGGACTCGAGCTCGCGCTCCCCGTTGATCACGACCACCCTGGCGCACCCCTCGAAGCCGAGATCGTGCACCCACACCGACGCCGCGAAGGTGACGAGCGCCACCCTGACCCCCTCGGGCAGCCCCTGCACGACCCTGAGCACCTCCGCCTTGAGCGCGGCGAGCTCCGCCCCCGCCGTGGCCGCGTCGACGACGAAGACGATGGCGGGCGGGCCGGGCCCGGCGCCGCCCCCCTCGGCAGGGTCCGGGGGTAGCGCGTACTCGACGCTGGAGTGCGTGGGGAAGAGCTCGGCGGGGAGCGCGTCGGGGGCGAGGTGGCGCGGGAAGGGATTGGCGGCGGCGCCGCAGAAGGGGCAGGACCATCGCGCGGAGGCGTGGTGGACGCGGGAGAAAGGATTGAGGGCGGCGCCGCACCCCGGGGCAGCGCAGCGGAGGGGCGGGTAGGGGAGGAGCGGGAGGAGGTCGGGCGCCGTGGGGTGGAGCGGCGTGCAGAGGACGGCGGTGGGGACGACGAGTGCTGCGGCGGCGGAGGGCGTCGGCGGCCACGAGTGCCACGGCCAGCGGAGGCCCTCCACCGCCTCCAGCTCCGCGAAGTCCATCGGAATCAAATCAGAAGGTGGGCGGTGGAGTGGCGACTAGGGTTTGTTATGTTCTCCTGCCCCCATTAGCTCTCTGCTTCCTTTCACCTTTCCTTTTTCTTTTGGCCTTTTCCTCTCCGTTTCTCTTTTCTCGAGAGGTCCGTCCCGACCGTTAGATCGTGATCAACCGGATAATCTGTAGGTTGCGGTGACCTGCAGATTGCAGAGTTTGTTTTGAGAGAGAGTTGAACGCTACGTGGATGGTAGATGGGCCAGGCCCAACTGACTAACTAAGTAGGTGATTTCTAGGCCAGATATGTTAGGAACAGACATGGGCCTCCCATGCCGTAACAGCATGTTGGCCTTCTCTCGAGCTGAGAGAAGAGAAACGGATGCTGTGAATTCACGCATGAAGTATTTTTATGTAGCAATTCATGCCTGAATTTGACATTTGCTTGTTCATCTCTCTGCAAACAAGTACCAGGGAAGAGAACGCCACTGGCAAGCTCAATCAATATCCAGATTGCTATTGGGAACATGCATTGACAAGGAGTGGCCTAATCCTGTGATCACGATGATCATAGAAACAACATGATAACTTAAAAGATAGCAACACGATCCAAAGATGAGCCAGCCTTGCGTCAATCGCACGACCACAACAACAGCAATCGCACCATAATCCTCGCAATAATCCAATCCACACAACCAGCATAGAGGTGAGCGCACAGAGAGGTTGACCACGACCGATCAATTCAACAATTTCGAAGAAATTATAAGAACAATGAAGGCAAGAACACTCGGTTATGAAAATAACAACAAAGCAATCTACTAAATCAATATCTTTACTATTATAAAAATGTGAGTTGGTGGTCGTCGGTTCGTTCTCCCTCCTCTCTTCTCAGTCGTCCAGATCCGCATGTAGGTAGTTCTTCGCTCCTCGTAAAAAAGGTCAGGCCCATGCTCCTCCTCTTCTCTTCCCCCACATCCTCCGCCTCCTGCAACCACTCCACCTCCTGCAACTGCCGCCTCCTTCTCTCCTTGAACCCTCGTGCCGCGCCTCCTCCTCCTCAGCACCGCCACCAATTCCTTCCCCGTACGACAGCATCTGGTCGCAGTCCCCCAACTTTCCCCAGCAGTGTTGCATCCCCTCGTCGCCGCCTCCCCAACGCATTTACCCGCCGCCTCCTCTCCCCATTTGCCCGCCGCCGCCTCCCAACCACCACCTCCTACAACCGCCGTCTCTTTCTCCTCCGAACTCTCGTGCCGCGCCTCCTCCTCCTCGGCGCCATGGTCGAAGGGGGGCTATGGTCGAAGGGGGAAGTAGTCAACATCGAAAGATCGTGGTCAAAAGGGACAATGGTTGAAGGGGGTAGCGGTCGAAGTCGAAGGGGGTAGTGGTCGAAATTGGGGCCGCGGTCGAAGTCGGGGCTGAGCAGGATGGGCCGACAGTCGGGCGACAGGGCACAAGCGCATCGAAGGCCTGCCAATGTACGACCACCAGTGATGGTTGACCGCTCCTGACCTACGATCACGCACGATGATCGACGACTTCTAACTTACGACCACAAGGTGTGATCGACGGCTTCTAATTTACGACCATGAGCATTGGTCAATGTGTTTTGACTTATGACCACGAGGTGTGGTTGATGTCTTCCGACCTACGACTATGAGGGCTAGTTGATGTGTTTTGACTTACGATTTCAAAGTATCTTGATGGTTTCCAACTTACGATCACGAACGATGGTCGTCGACTTTCGATGTATGAACGTGAGCCATTGTCAAAGGCTCCCGATTTAGGACCACGATCAATCATCGACCACTGCCAACTTACGACCACCAGCGATGGTCGACCGCTCCCGATCTATGATCACGCGTGATGGTCGACGGCTTTCGACTTACGACGACAAGGTGTGCTCGAGGGCTCCCGACCTACGACCACGATGTGTGGTTGATATCTTCCAACTTATGACCACGATGTGTGATCGATGGCTTCCAACTTACTTGATGGATTTAAAAACTTTTAGAACATGCTTGTATGCATATTCTAAAAATTTTACCACCCGTGAGTTTTAAAACATGTAGTATGGTAAATTTTAAAAATCCGTAGCAACGCACGGGCATTCAGCTAGTCAAAACATAAATTCACGGTCTAAAAATTATATGGGGTGCTCCATTTGGCTATATAGAATTTCTAAGATATCTAAATAAGCTTCTACTCGAATACAAAAAAGAAGAGGAAACCTAAATTTACAACCATCGGTTTGTTTCGCATATTGCAAAGCGACTACAAGGAATCTATGGCCGGAACCTAATTCATTGTGTGAGCCTTACAATTAGCTTTCCAATGAGTCTAAAAACTCCATAATTGGACATCATTTGTAAAAGTTACGAATGTTTTAATCCAAATCTTGTTGGCTGTCCCGAACCGAATCCAAGTTGCATTCAAACCTTTCTATACTTGCTCCCTTTATTTGGGTGGCTTCTAAATCCTTGTGAGACCAAAAAAGAAAACTTTCTCAACCTTTGAAAAGTCATGGAATAGACGAATATCACCCAAAATGTTATACAAGCCACAGACTTCTCAAGTTGTTAACTCTCGCACGTCGCTCAGGACTACCTGCACAGCAAGCAGCCAATTTGCCATGTCTTTTCATAAGTAACTTCAAATTATGTAAGGTTTGATTCATTGAAAAATAGACTTGATAAACTTTCCAAATATATATCTTGCGAGCTTTAGAAACCTTAGAATTCACACAGAAAATTGTGTGAACTTCGTGGACAGAACTGCGGGCACCATAACGTACGAACCAGCACCGCGTGATCCTTATCGCTGCGTGAGTGCCTCCTTGTGTTGCGTACCCTTCCTCCCTCACCTCCCGCTGGCTCGCACATCGCTATAGTAAAGTTGGTGGACTTCATCATCACTCCGATTGATCTCCAACATTTCTTGTCTTTCAAATATGAGAATAAACAGGGCACTTGAATTAGGTAGTGTACCATTTTTTTTCTTCTAAATAGACATTATATATTTATTAAGAAGCGAGTTCATTTCATCATTAGGCTTCTTAGCTATTAATAACAAAGAGAATAGGTTAATGCTAGAACCCTCATCAGGCATATTGAGAAAAGCATACCAAAAAAGGAACAAAGTGGTCATATTCTTCAAACATCAATCTGTATACGAACTCGAGCATCGCATATATTCTTACTGATATTATTATTTTAAGATGATCGAGGAGGACCGGTGAAGTTGCCATCCTGGAACGGAACGTCGAAACCCACCCGTGAATATTCTCTGCTGGCGTATCAATTGCTGGTAACTAGCACAAATCAAGATGATAGCAACTCCCCGCAGTACGCCCCGTGTTTAGATGGACCTGTATCAGCAAATCCAGCCACGCGATGGAGCCTTGCGTTTGGACAGTAATGGCACTTGTATTTTAATCTTCGTCATTAAATTAGTAGTAGTATTCTGTTGTTGTGTAGCCATCGTCGGGTAAGCTCTTTTGAGTTGCTGACTTTCTAGGGTAGTTTATTTTTCAATAAAGTATTTTTTAAGATATAATTTATATGTCGATTGTGTTAGACACTGTCCTGATTTATCTATATCGGCTAAAATCGAATATAAGTATCTCTCTTCATACTTCCTCTCATAAATAGCTAGAATTTAAAAAATTAAGATATAAATTACAGCTCAAAAAACCTATCCATCATCAAGGGGATAATAGTTTGGAGCAGGTGGTTAATGAAAGAGACAACTAACCCTGCTCCGGTAGAGACCCACGTACTACCCTGGTCGGCTACGAATACAATTCATAGTTTCATGCATGGTTAACACATTAGATTGTCAACTCCATTTGTTTTAATTTTAAGAAGCCGCACAAGACGACTTTGAATTTAGTTGTAATCCGTTTAGAATGGGTGGAGTTGACAGCACGGGCTCCACGCTGGCTAGTTGGATGCCCTGTGTTCATATGTTTCATTAATCATACAACTTCCGTCGACGTGGACACGTAGGCAATACCGATAAGTTTGAAACATGCCCCTAACTTGGGTTGGAAAGCTACGGTTAAGAAATTAAGATATTTTCGGCACAATGGTACAGTAATACAACATACTGTAGCTTTCGAATCAATTGACAAAGAAGTAATAGACCTGAACCTTTTGAGTCTTTTCGTTCTACCTGATTTTATTTAGACTATAGATGACACTTCTTTTGTTACTAGTTGAAACACTCTTTTTACTCTAGTTTACATATTTTTGTAGTTTCTTTTAGGCTTGTTATACAGTTTTATGTCTGCAGGTTAGATCACTGATCATGATTGACGCACTATTCTTGGGCATGATTCATGCTGTGTTCAGGATCACCATACAGAGACTTCAGTTGGTACTGGCTCACATTGTTTTGATTCTCAGCATCTCTGGGAGCTCGATTGACTTCACGTTTCTTCGACTTCCACTACTGTCACTGCCTCAATTATCGCTCTTCTCCTTGAGCCACAGCATATCATAGAAGTCTGTTCTTTTGGACTACAATTGATGATTTTTATCTGTATTTTTTTGAAACGGCAACGCACAATTAGTCCATTTACATGCATACATGGTGCTTGTCAATTTTCAACTTCATGAAAAATCTACGAGTACCTTAATTAGTGGTATTGAGCTATCAAATCACGTACTCGCAAGAGAGGTAGTAGATTCTTTTCAGTTGTGGCTTATGCTTTTTTACTGAAATTTTTGAATTCTGGCTGTTCGCGAGAGATTACAGAGAGAGGTACTTATTTGCAATTTTAGCCAATATAAATAAATTCAATATAGCATCTCCGTTTTAAAGCTAATTAATATAGATAAACTAAAAACCATAAACTAAAAAAAACAAATAGCAGCAATGCGTACATACCACAAAACTCACAACGTCATGGCAAAACCAAGCACCACGTACGTCATGGCAAGCGCCGTGTACTCTTCTCCAGGGATTATGCTCTTGCTAAAGACCTGTTTGGTAGAGCTCCATCAACTCCAGATCCACCAAAAACAGCTCCACTCCACAAATTTTTACCCAAACATTCCAGCTCCACGAAATCTGGATCCATCAAAATGCTGAATCTAGCTCCAAATTCATGAAATCCATGGAGCACCTCAAGGGGTGCTCCACGAAACCTTGTTTCGTACCTACTCGTGGAGTTGGGTGGTAATTACCCACCTTTTGCCACTGGTTACACACCCCATCCCATACCACCATAAAACCCATGGGCAAAACAGGTCATTCCCACCAAAAACTCAGTTTCGTGGATCTGGAGCTGCTGTGCAAGCCAAACAGTTTTGTCTAGCTCCATAGTGGGATCCCAGATTCACGGTGGAGCTATTTTTGATGGATCTGCTGCTCCAAATTTATTTTTTTAGTGAGCTCTGTCAAATAGGCCCTAAAGAAATATCCACCAAGTGAATTTCTCCGTTGATGGTTTCGTACCCACTAAACACGTACTATCCACGCGTACACACGTGTGCTCCTGTACATATGTTTGAAATTTTTCAAGGCATCTAAGGACTCATAGAATACCATCCACATATATACATACGCTTGCACACGCTTAGATTTTACCGAAGACAACTAAAACGTTATGAAACGAAGGCACATATTTTTTCACTAATCACACATATCGTCTGTAGATATATATGCCGAAACTGGGACTTAGCACAAAGACTAGATGCACGTTCGATCGCCAAGCCTGCAATTTCTCCGTTGATGCTGATGGAGACGTATGACGCCTGTAATATTATGCCCCAGCAACTATTGGTTAGTCTAACAGGTGTGACCCATACATAGAGATGGCAATGGGTACCCGAAACCCGATACCCGGTGGGTTTTTACTCTATTAGGGCATGGGTCTGAGTCAATTTCCTAACCCATGGGTCTCTTAATGGGCAAAAAGCCCAACCCATCGGGTCTGCTGGGTTCACGCGTTCTATAGTACCCAAACCCGTAAACCCATGGGTAATATAAACCCGATTCATAGGAGTTATAAACCCAAGCTCACAGCCTCCCAGGCAAACCAGCCCAGCCCATAGCCTATTATCCATTTAGCCCCAAGCCCCCAAATCCAATGCGGCAATGCCCCTTACCCATACGGCTAACCCTAGCTAGCACTCGCCACGGTCACTACTCACTCCTCCTCAGTCCCCACCCCGATTCAACAGCCGCCGCAGCGGCGGCGCATCTGGCGCTCCGCGCTCGGTCTCTGGCAGTCTCCATGCTCGCCCTCCCGTCCCGCAACTCCCGCCACTCTCGCCGCACGCTCGTCCTCCCGCACGCCCTCGCCGTCGCCTCGCCTTCCAGTTCAGCCCGCCGCCCCCACGCCATAGCCAACGCGCATCACAGCAATAGGCCCTTGGCCATGGCGCTGCCCTCCGGCTCCAACGAAGATGGCCGGTGAACTTCTTCCTCCTCTCCATTAACCATTGTTGCAGCTCGCATCACTGACCCGACGGGCGACCCATGGGTACCCGTTAACCCAGTGGGCATGGGTCTGGGCAAAAATCTACACCCGTCATGGACATGGGTTTTTTAGCGGGCACGTCCAACTTTCATGGGCACGGGTTTGGGATAGCAAAACCCAGCGGGTTTATGCCCATTGCCATCTCTACCCATACAGAACCGTGTATTAACAAGGGGTTCCATAAAAGCACGTAGGCGTTTAGTGATTACGTAAACGAAATATAGGGCCTGTTTTTTAAGTCAAAAGCTGGTGAGTTTTGATTTTTGTTATACTCCCTCCGTCCCAGTATATAGGGCGTATAACTTTTTTTCTGCTGTCCCACAATACAGGGCGTCCCTTCATTTTGCGCTGCTTTCTCCCATCTTTGCCCTCAGCAATCTGCATGCATGCGTGCGTGACGCTTAGAGAAGTGGTGATGCTTAATGCCAGGAATAACTGCATGACGCATGATGCATGCGGCCGCTTAGAAAAGTGCCATGAATAGCTATTTGATGTGTGATGCATGCGACGCTTAAAACCGCTGTCACTGATCCATTTTTATACGCCCCAATTGAAGACCCCGATTGAGCGAGTTCCATAGTGATGGCCGCTGAGACCTCGGGCAGTCGTGAGGATCGCAACGACAGCCATAAGCCCGCGCTCGCCGACCTCGATGACGGCGACCCCGACGCGTCCAGCAGCGACAAGCTCCTTGATGAGAGGCGTGTATTGAAGGGTTCGTGCTCTCGCTGTGGTCTCGTCCACTGCGATTACATGGTCACGGCTTGGATCTATGGCCTCGACGAGTTCGATTGCAATATACTCCTACCCGGGATTGATGATAGCGACCACAACCAGAAGCCCACGCTCGCCGATCTCGACGACGGCGACCACAAGCAGAAGCCGGCGCTTGCCGATCTCGACGATGGCGACCACAACCAGAAGCCGGCGCTTGCCGATCTCGACGACGGCGACCACAACCAGAAGCCGGCGCTTGCTGATCTCGACGACGACGACCACAACCAGAAGCCGGCACTTGCCGATCTCGACGACGGCGACCACAACCAGAAGCCGGCGCTTGCTGATCTCGACGACGGCGACCACAAGCAGAAGCGCATGCACGACACCGATGGCACCCTCCTTGCCGGGCTCGACGACACTGACGCACGTGAAAACGATGACATGAAGCTCCTTGATGAGAGGCGCGTATTGAAGGGTTCGTGCTCTCGCTGTGGTCTCGTCCACCGCGATTACATGGTCACGGCTTGGATCTATGGCCTCGACGAGTTCGACTGCAATATACTCCTACCCGGGATTGACGACAGCGACGATAAGCAAAGCTACATGGATGTAGACTCTCTTGCTGGCAACTCATATGTTCCGGAGTCCCTTGCAGACGTCGATTAAAGTAAGGTTCGATTACATTTGCAATAACAGATTCTAATTGATGTACACAATTGCTTCGTTCACAACTTCTGGGTCACATTGTAATCTAACGGGAAGAACACCATTCCTCTCAAGTGATTGCTTCTTCAAGTGTGGGATTGCATAGTGTTGCCCTCCTTTTTGACGCAAAATTTCTCTCATGCATGATTGGTGAGTGAGGAAAATACGGTTACTCCTATCAATTGGATACTCGTCAAAAGCTTGGATTACCTTGGCAACAATGTCTTCAACGTTGCTTGGAGACGACTTTTGAAACATGGATTGAATGGCTGCAAAAAAACCAAGATCTAATACATTGAGATCGGGAGAGTTGGGTGGCTGGCACATCAATCTTATGTCAAAACCATCTGCGGATGCCGCACGACAAAACTCATCATCATTGATTGCAATATGTCTTAGCGTTATCTGCTGGATGAATATGGGGTACCAACTTCCTCCGCTGGCCATTTCTGCTTGATCGCGGGCAATACCTTGTTTACAAGGTACTCACGGCTTGTTTCCTTGGTTACCGATGTCATTGCCTTGGTCACCAATGTACCAGCAGGCCTATTTGCACTACTTCGCTTTGCCGGCTCTACGAAAGTGAAAGGAAATATACTTATCTTTCCAGAAAATGTAACATTTCCATCCCCATCAAATCTAGGTCTCGCAATTGCTGCGAGCAACATCACCTTCTCTATGAAATTTTTACTCTTTGTGGTTCTTTCTGGCTTGTCCTCGTCTAGCGCCAAGTAGTAGTTTTGACATTTCCTCGTCCGATAGAACCACTTCTCGTCTATGTACACGATGTTGTACATGCACTCAAAAGTTGGTTCTTGCGGCATGCTTAATTTGTCTAGCATTGAGAGGCAAAACTTAACACGTGCTCTCTTGTTATCTTGATCAATGTAAACTTAATGTCATTCGTGTGCCGTCTAAACTTCCTTCTTTCATCCGCCTAAACAATGTGCTCTTTGAAATATTCAGAGCGCTGCTAGATCCCGGATTGTCGTTCGGCTACTCAAAGGCACATCTTTTATGGCTTCTGGATCGAAGGCTACTCGTTTTCGGCCACAATTCTTTGCCTTCTTGCTAGAGACTGCGTTTACCCCACCACCCTGCTGTCCGTTTAGCCATATCCGCTGCACAACTCTCAAAGGCACGCCTGTTTCAGCAGAAACGGCCTTCGTCGCTCCTTTCTTCAATATGCCAACAGAAGTTCGCTCTAAAAGCATGCTATATATGGCTCGGCGTTGATCATCAGTATATTGATTCCTCCTTCTAACATTGCCAACTTGATCTACAAATGTGTGGAAAAAAGAAATTAATCAAAGGTAGGTGCAAGAATTCTTTCTGTTGCTAGGCACTCCTGCTGCAGCAAGTATACAAAAATCTAGGTCATGTCTTCATTATACGCACTCTTGCTGCAGCAAGCATACAAAAATCTAGGACATGTCTTACTCGTCTCATAGGCGTTAGGTGCAGGGGCGCCATCCTCTTCGCCATGGGCTGGGGCATCGTCCTCTTCTCCATGGGAAGGTGCACCACCATCCTCTTCACCATGGGCCAGGGCGCCATCCTCTTCGCCATGGGTCGGACCGCCATCCTCTTCAAGCAAGACAACAAGTATACATGATCTATCCTAACGGTAAGCATTAGAGGAACAAAACAACAGAACAAAGGATTCGTGTAGTACCTTCATTGCTATCATCAAACACAAGATCAAAATTAAGGTCGATGACAGGGCCATCATAGTCCTCAATCTCTTCCCAATGGATAGGTTGATTTAGGTCCAAATTCGCCATTGATTTCGAGCAAGCAACTGGATGAGAGAAGAGGAGAAGAGAGTGGCAGAAGACCTGTTGTGTTCATGCCTACTTATAGGAGGAAAACGAATTTGAATTTCTGGGCGCAATCTTCTCAATTCATACGCACCAGCTCAATTTCTGGGCGCCATCTTCTAAATGTTGTGTTCAAAGGGATTTTCGCTATAATCCATGCGAGCGCGCGCATGGCAGCGATGCTGCCGCGAGCGAGCGCGACGACGACCGTGAGCGAGAGAGACGCTGCCCGCGAGCGCGAAGAAGCTGTGATTAAATCAGCATGCATGCATCGTCGCGCGAGCGCGAGACGCGAGCCTACGAGCGTGCAAAGAAGTCGTGATTAAATCTGCATGCATGCATCACTAGTCTGATTAATTAGGGGTAGATGAGGAAGAATGCATTGCTCACGCGCCATCCCTTGGTCTCCGTAAAAAAAGTTATACGCCTTATATACTGGGACGGAGGGAGTAGTACTTAACTTTAAAATGGAATATTTTTTCAAGACGGGGTCTACAAGTTAAACGATCTACACATTAAAAACCCAACATCTGTATCAGTCAAAATCGCAAGTGAGTATCTATCTCTCCGTAATATGTACCGTAAACAGACAAAATTCAAAATTTTCAGTCAAAAGCCATAAGCCGCAGCCGAAAAGAACAGGCCTAGATGTTAAGATTTTAAACAAAGTTAGTCCCTTCGGCTTCTTCCGATGCACAATGGAGATCTGATCATACAACAGCCACCAGTTGTTCCCATGCTAAACAAAAAAAAAAAGAGTTAAAATTGCGGTACTTCTCACTAACAAAGTTGGAGTACAACCGATTAGTACTTGTTGTTTAACGCCTCGCCACTCATTTCGCAGGACGCGTTGTTTTATTGGGAAGACGATCGACACGATGCAATTGTTCAGCGTGTGCGTAACGAATACCAAATCGCGTGAGTACATGAGGTAGAAATTTTACAGTACGTATGGATAGTTTAGTTCTTGTGCCAATATCAGTTAGTTGGAGATTTTCATGTAGGTCTTTTGGTGCCTAGCGTTCATTGTTGAACGTGGAATACTCTTTTTTTGAATCGTCTCGTCTGTGGAATCTATGCTCTGCAGAGATGTTGCTCTCGATCTTCGAGTCGACGTTCACTAGCTGTATCTAACTTTGTTTTGATCACTGGAATCTAGTAAGTTCCCCCCTTGCATGGGTTGCCATGCTTGGATCCCGTGGCACTCCAATAAGTACGAAATCTCCATGTACTTGTATACCAAAAACTCGAGGTCGTGAGAAAATGACACATCTAGCTTACATGTACGTAATTATGTGAGGGTTATATTTGCATGAAAAACATCAGTTCTTTGATCGCTTACTCCCTGCGATCAGAAATACATGTTATTTTAGACATACATACGTTTTTCAAAATCCAACTTTAATCACTAATTTATATTATAATATATTTATAAAACCTAATAAAATTATAATATTATGAAAATAGTTTTTAAGACAAATATATATAATTTAAGTATTTAAAAAGATACCGATATATATCTGGAAACAATATATGTTTGTAAATAAAGGGAGTACCATATACAGTTAGAATCACAGCGGCCTGATGAAAAAACCCAAAGGCAGCCACGACAACTAGAAACCAATCGAACCAACCAAATCAATTAATGGATGGATAGAAAAAGAATAGAATGACATGGATCCAGCCACATGACCAATCACTTTTCACCACTGACGACGTGCGAGTTTTACCTGAACGTTAACATCTCGACAGAGACATCGATCGATGATCGCCCAGCATTTTATACCTGCCGCGCCCTTTCAAGCAGGAAAACACACCAACGAAGCCGGCATAAAAGATGATCTGCACGCATCCTGGACTGCAGTTTTGTAACGTCTCGCGCACGACGGCACGAGACGTCTCCCGGGTTGACGGGCCTGTTTTTTCACCTTCTAAAGCTTATTTTCCGTTTTTCTATAGTAACTAATTTGTAAACAGAGTATTTTTTTAAATATAGTCTACTAGTTAATTGTAGTATATATTGTACTGACTTCATTTATATCGGCAAAAATCTTACATAAGTTTCTGTTACTCTATAATCTCTCGTACAGATAACTTAAAAGTTATAAGTCGTAATCAAAAACCACAAGTCTTAGCAAAAAAAAAAAAAAAATAGAGCTAGTTGGTTTGGCACCGCGCGCAGGAACGGACGCGAAAAGGAGAGGACAAAACGAGCAGGCAGGAGGAGCCGTGCGCCGACGCCGAACCGATCGAAAATAGCTGGAAACGGGGGCGGGGTGCCGTGCGGTGCGGTGCGGCCCGCGCGGCGGGAAACGCGTGGACCGACCAACTCCACCGGCTCGGCGCATGGCGACACCAACCAGCTCCACCGGCCGCTCCGCGTCGCCATCGCGACCGCGGGACCCGGCACCGAGCGTCCCGTGCTCTCGCTCCGGTGGATCGTTCGTGCCAGCGTGATTTGTCCCTCTCGGCCGTGCCGTCGTCGTGGAAAGAGGATCGAGTCGGAAAATGGAGGTGCGGTCGTTTCCGTGCTAAGGATGCATCGTCGTGAAAGCCGGAAGGCGTGTTTTGATGTGACGGAACGAACCACTCTGAATGTGGGTAAATGGCTGTCGTCAAAATCAGACTATGCAAGTCATTGAAGAGATGCTCAAGACATTGGTCTCTTCTTTTATTTCTTTTCAGCTGATTTTTGTCTATGGTTTTTTAGTAATTATTATTTATTAAATCATAACTAAAAAACATAAATCATTAAAAAAAATAGATCCATTCCCTTTTACAAGCTTCAAAACAACAAATTCCGTGAAAAAGCCACTTCCAAACATCATCAGCTACTCATACTCCCTCTGTTTGCTATTAGATGACGTTTTGGCCTCTGGTCCCGAGAACAAAGTGAAGTTTCATTTCTTCTTTTGTGACATGTTTGCCTCTCTTTAGCACTCTTATCTGCAGTTAATACTAGCATCCATATTACTCCGCCAGCATTCATGACTAACAACTTTAATATGGGCACTTTGGAGGCACACTACCTAGGAAATCTAAAACGTCATCTATTTAAGAACAAAAATAAATTTCTAAAACGTCATCTAAAAAAGAATGAAGGGAGTATTACAGAAAAAATCCTACTCATCTGAAAATTACAGGGGCCTTTCTATAAAAACGTGAACACCCTTCATCAACACATTAATTAAGAATGTGTTTGGTTGTTTGGATGAGAAATGGATAAGGTAGCCACATCCAACTTTTATGTATTAAACCAGTGTTTGGTTGGTTGGATCGGACGGAGCCATCCCAGATGAGTTTATCCAAAAGGAGCGAATATTCTCTCCAGATGCTGGGTAGAGTGGTGCAGCGAAATCCTTCGGATGAGGCGATCCAACATGCCCGTGCCATCATATGAACTCCCTCTGTTGTTTCGCTCACCTCCCGAAGGCAAAGGGCAGAGGCAAGCCGGCAGCATCCACGACGAACCGTAGCAAGTTCCGTGCCAAGGACCCCCGCGGCGCGGCTTCTGATGCCGCCGCCTTTGGGGACTTCGCCTCCTCTCCAGGCGGGGGCGACGATCTCGATGCCAACTTCGAGTTGCCCACCGAACCACTGCTACCGACCTATGACCCGGCGCTTGACTTCGGGCCTGGCGACAGTTCGCTCTTTACCTTCGCTGACACCTTCGCGTCCTTCTCCTACCGCAATGCCAATGCCTACATCGATTTCATGTAAACACTCTGTCTTTTCTTTTCTTTTTCTTTCCTCCTTTTCTTTTTTTCTCTCCTCTTTCTTTTATTACCCGGCCGGCTCATGGGCCTCTTGGCCTCCTCCCCCTTTTTCCCGTTCCTCTCCCCTCATTCAGCTGCCTCCTCTTCTCCTTGGCCCTCGGCACCGCACCTTTGGGCTCCTCGACGCCGCGCCGCCTCGGCCTCTCCTGGCCCTAGTGTCTTCGCCTCTGGCTCCAACCTAGCGTTCAGGCCCAGTTGGCTCAACGCCCTGCTCCTAGCGCGTCGCCTGACTCCGGCTGCTGTGTCGGCCCTTGGTTTGCCGTCCCTAATGCATTCTCCAGCCACTGAACCCATGGCCTAAGGCCCAGATCTGGCTCCTCTCCACCTGGCTGCCATTTTCCCATGTCCCCTTCTCATTGCAATTTCCATTTTATGGTGAGCTTGTTTACTATTTCTATTTGATTTGTTTTTAGCTCAAGAAGGGGATAGGCACAGAGGTGAGCTGCCTTAGCTAGTCACGACGGAGCTCGAAGCCGCCCGCACGGCGGGGGAGTGTGTGGTGGCTGTCGAGTGCGAGTACTAAGCCGATGGTGGTGCGCCGCCGCCGCCGATTCTTGCCTACGGTAACCTCCCTCCTACTATTTTCCCTTCTGCGCATATACTCGGTGGTGCCTAGGTGCTGCCTAGTGATGCTATGCCATTCGGTTGATTACTTGTTGACTATGGGCTATGCATGGTTTACTTACGAGAATTTGATGCAAGTACTAAAAATGGATGGTGGGCTACCTTTGTCGGTTGATTATCGGATTACTTTGGGACAGGATAGTGTCTTGTGCTTGGCAGTCGCTTCTCGGGTCACCTGTGAGACCACGGGCGGTGATGGTGGCCTTCTCCTCCTACGGCTTGTTGTCCCGCGGCCTGGCTTCTTGCTCCTATCGGCTTGCCCTGATTTTTTTTTGTGGTAACTGATGCTATGTGGTTGTATGTTTTGGACTTGGAACAGATAGGAAGAGTAGGAAAATGGGGTTTTGGCTACTGGTGCTTCTCCCTTCTTCCCCCTTTTATGCCGCTGGCTTGTTGGCTTTATCATGCTGTGCCTTCTTGATGGGTTGTGTTGTCCCCTTACTGTTGCCTTGTGGCTTTTCTGGAGGCTGTGCTGTGTATTCGAGATGCTGTGCCTTCTCAGATGCTTTGCTGTCCCTTTACTGTGGCTACGGGCTGTAAATGGATATTTTGGGATAGTGGGCTGGTTTCCAAGATTCTTTGAATATATTTCAGGTTTGTTTATGCCGTGTGATGACCTTATGGTTGTGAGAGGTGCTGATTGGCCCCCGGATGGTCAGGTATCTCTGTGAACGGACTGCCCTGTCTGAAATTACCCTCTAGGGCTCTGACGACAATCTCTTTCTCTTTCTTCAATTTACTTAATTTCATTTGTTCTTTTGTTCGGCCTTTTCTGACATCTTAATGCTAACTGGCTCACAAATAATATGGCGATGCGGTGCTAGCTCAAAGGTGGATTCTAATCCTATTGTATGAAAAGGTATGCATGTGACTTCACCTTTTTCTAAATTTTTATGTACCGGTAAGAATATGTATTAATCCGAATTTAATGTCTATTTCTTTTGATCCGAATGTAACCAAGAGTGTAAGACATGATTTCCCTTTTGTAATTAATTTCTCTCTATTGTAAATTGTGAATTTATTTTATTCTTTACTTTCTTTTTATTTTCTTCCCCACAGGTATTACTAACAGCTCATTTTCATGAAAGTTGTTCAGATACTTCATTGGAATGCGGATATGCATGTGTGCCCTTAATACATTGTACGTGTGTGCTGCCTATGAAATGCACCTACACCAGTCGAGACTTGTTTAGACATGGCAGATTAAGACAACTACTACACAAAATATTTCAACAAACCATGGCGCAATCTACCACTCAGAATCGTCATTGCCACAATAAATTGGTGTTCATTCCGTTCCAATGTAAACTCACCAGGGATTAATCTAACCCATTTCATGCATCTCTGTCCACCAGACTAAATATAAAATTAACTTGTCTCATCTATCCTCATCCAACCAACCAAACATCCTCTTTTGTATTATCTCATCTACTCAACCAAACAACCTCTTTTGTATCATCCCATCCCATTTTATCTCACCAAACCCTTTATCATTCCATCGATCCACTCTTGTGTACCCAACCAAAAACACCCTAACTAGGGGTGGGAAACGGTAACGGATAATCCATTTTATCCGATATTCGTATCTAAGAAAACACAAATGTCGTAAGCAAAATCCGTATTCGAAAATATTCGTATTCGTATTCGAGAAGATTCATATCCATATTTGAGAATATTTGTATTCGCATTCATATTCGAGAATATTTGTATTCGAGACTATTCGATTCGTATTCGATCCATTTCCGGAACCCGAGAAAAACCCAGATGAATTTTGAATTTAGGTGGTTTGAAACTGGTAACCGTTCCATAACCAGTCCAAAACCGATAAAAAAGGCAAAACTATTATGAATTTATTCTACCTATATTTATTATAGAAGTTGTAGAAGGATATTCGTATTCAATCGAATTATGTATATATTCGATTCAAATTTATATTTGTTACAATATTTTGATTTGTATTTATATTCGAAAATATTTGAATTCATATTTATATTAAAAATATAAGTTTATATACGTATTTAAAACTATTTGATCGTACCTGATCACCCTAACAACTTAGGCCCTGTTTGTTTCCACTTAAGATTATTATAATCTAGCTTATATGTGGGGGATTATATAAGCTAGATTATAATAAGCTAGTGGAAAATAAGCTGTCAAGTGTTTGGCAGCCTGGATTATCAGAGTTATAGATTGTTGTATTCGAATGTTTAAAGACTACAATGTCCTTGAGAGAGAGGCAAGGGAGTTGGGGGATGGATGAATGGCAAAGGTGGGTAATATTCCTAAAGTTTTATGGTCCTTAAGATAAAAGGTGGATCTATAAGCTGAAATAAGCTCCTTTTTTGAGCTTATTAGATTACAATAATCTGGGCTATTAGATTATAATAAATTATCTTATAATCTAGGCTGTTTGTTTCCACTTATGATTATAAGCTAGATTATAATAATCTTTAGTGTAAACAAACAAGGCCTTAATTGCGAACCCTACGCCTGGCTTCGTCGCTCCTACTCGTAAATCCACCCATCATCATACGCAGCGCGCGCACGCACGCACACGAGACCCACGCATTTCTCCTCTCCTGCCATCTCGCCGTCGCCATTTATTACTCCTCTACCTCGAAAGTTTCCTTTTCCTCTCCTCGCGGCCGTAGTAATAAAAAGGGTAAGGAGGGAGAGCCATCCACCGTCCACGTGGGCGGAGGCGGAGGCGGTGTGCGCCGGAGATGTGAGAGCTGCCGGTGGATTCGCCGGCGCGGAGGAGATGGCGGCGGCGGTCGGGGATGCTGCGGCGGCGGGGAAGAAGCGGGGGGCGTCGCGGAGCTGGATCCTGTTCGACGCGGCGGGGGAAGAGCGGGTGCTGGACGCGGACAAGTACGCCATCATGCACCGCGTCGACATCAACGCGCGCGACCTCCGCATCCTGGACCCGCTGCTCTCGTACCCCTCCACCATCCTTGGGCGCGAGCGCGCCATCGTCCTCAATCTCGAGGTGCGCTCCCGTGCCACCTCTTCGCCTCGCCAATTCTCAGTGCTTTTGGGGGGAGGTTATGTGGTGAATTGTGAACGCTGTTTTTTCCATGGATTTCTGGTGGATGGGATGGCGTGGAATCATGGAACGGTTTATGCAGATGAATTCCGGGATTACGTGCTGATTTATGGCCATGGTGCTGCTGCGTATAGAGTCAGATTGTTTTAGACATACGTTCTGAACTGATCCAGAATTGTGGATTCCCTTTTGACGACTTTAACGGGTTTCTGATGGGTTGTGGCGTTTTGCTTCCATGGATCAAGGGAGCTGATAGCATGATACAGCTGCCAGTTGCTTTATCTAGAAACAGAATATTTAATGGTTTCTAGTATTTTGTCGTGGTGATTTCTAACGACTTTTGTGTTCTTTTGCTGGGGTTTTCGTCGGTGGATCGAGCAGCATATAAAGGCGATTATTACTGCTGAAGAGGTGATCTTGCTGCTTATTTTCCTGTTGATTGTTTGTCATGTTAGGAGGTTCCAATTCATTCGTTCTCGTAATCTAGAGTAGTTCAAGACTATTCATGGGATTGTTTCTTCCTCTGTTGTAAGCCCCTTGTGCTGTGTGTGCATGCTTTGTAATCCTTACAATCGTGATTTGTCAATTAATGGGGGAAAAAGTCTGGGGATTATATGCACAATTTCACTTACTCTGACTTCAATGATTTGCTAGCAACTCCATAAATTTGAAATATGTTAGCAGGAGATTGGGGCGTTTTATACGGTTTGGGCACAAATTTGGAGGTATTGTTGTTATTTCTAGGAGTTGCAGGATGCTGAAAAGGGGAAAAGGCGCAAAAGCTGAATTGGATGGCTTCTGTTTATTTGAGATCAAACATAATTCTAAAATAAACACTATGTACAAGTCCACAAATCAGTTTGCTATATAATAACCCTGGGACCTTAGTTTATTTGATTGAACGGAGAGGATTTTAAATGCCCTTTTCTTAGTTGCCAATTAATGCGGGTGATAACTTACAATTACTGTTTTTTTCTGGGCTCAGGTTTTGCTCAGGGATCCTTCTGATGAGAATGTAATTCCGGTAGTAGAGGAGCTCCGGAGGCGCTTAGCACCTTCAAGTGCCATTCAGCATGATGGAAAGGAGAACTTAAGTGGCCAGCATGATGTGGAAGGTGCTGAAGAAGATGGTAAGTTTGGCTAGCCATTCTTTGTGAATTGCTGATGTCGGAAACATGTTTCTCTATCTTTGTAATGTTGATTGTAGTAACTTTTTTGACATTTGTTCCTAGATAGTGATATGCCAATTTCCCTTTGATGCCCATGAATTGGAACAAACAAGGGACAAAATGTTTGGAAGAAATCAAAAATATATGAGGAAGCAACGGGCGTAAAACTTGTGATTGGGATATTGCCAGTTGGCCACACCATTCTGTTGTTTTCTTTTTTAGTCTATGTCCTTGTCAGTTGGGCATTCCTTTGGCAAAAATACAACCTGCTAATCCAAGTAGAAAAGTCCAAAGTATACACTCATAGAAAAGTCCAAAGTATACACTCATGGAACTTAGCTATGTTATCATGATGCCTATCTGAGTCTTCTTTCACCAGGCCAATTACGTTGTATGGCACTCTATATTATGTCCATTTGGCTTTCACTGGGAATTTGGAATAAATGAGAGTTGAGATATTCCAATATTGATTCGGTACAGACATGTGGCTATCCCTTTGTTTTAATAGAGATGGTAATTAAGAAAGAATTTTAAGGTTGACTGGAGCACAAAGTTACAAGTTATGATTGCCTGATTGGACCCATGACTGATTAATTTAACACATGGTGATTGTCATATAAACCAAGACCCTTCAGATCAATACTTGATCTATACAAGGCCTTTCTGATCCTCTACAACAATGCTTTTTTTTTCCCAATTGTTCTACCTATATAATATGTGCAATGATTGATATCCCATTTACAACTATATCTTGATGCCTTTAGATCGAATTGACTTGCAAACATTCTGCCTATCCAATCGATTGATGCCAGTTGTTATATTAATAAACCCTACACATTTTGCACAATAGTTATGGTTGTTTTGATTCATTGCTGATTTGATTAGCTATTTTCCTCAATGCGTGACCATGGTAGTTATACACAATTTGTTCATGTCCTGCAATCTGATTTCATGAACACCAGAATCTCCCTTTGAGTTCCGTGCACTAGAGGTTACGTTGGAAGCAATCTGTAGTTTTCTTGACGCACGCACTACTGAGCTGGAGACTGATGCTTACCCAGCTTTGGATGAACTGACATCCAAGGTAAGTGAGCACATGCTTAATATACTGTATTAACTTAGTATGAATTGACGCACGCACTACTGAGCTTTGGATGTTCCTTCTAGAAACCTGATGTATGTGATTTATTTGAAACAACACTCAGTATGATATGTTAAAATTGTTAATTGCAAAATGAAGAAATACGGTACTTCACCTTACTTTCAGAAGCGAAATAAAATATAGATGTGGATACTGGATAGGTAACATCATCTTTTACTATTGTCGTAAACTATTGAATTTCGTTACATGGATCAAATGCTGATGTGTTGGGTGTGCTAATATTGTTCTGTAGGAATTGTTGCACAGAATGAAAGAAAATTCATGACAACATAGTTGCCTTTGTTCTCTTCTATGACACTCTTGGTCATATATGTTTCAGCATCCATTTAGTGCCAGTGGTATTTATGTAATGGTTTGCAAATAAGGTACAAGACCTTGCAGTTTACTGCTGAAGGGAGTGCATGCTAGTCTGAAAACTTTAGTTATAAGCATAGTCATTTAGCTCACTCTTATCTGTATGATTGATTTTCATTCACCGCCAAACACAATACTGTAGTAGCTAAAGTTGCATTGAGGAACCGTACGATGAGCCAAAGTTGTGTTGAGGAATAGTATGGCACATCTGCACAGTTATCTCCAAACTTCATATGCTTATCAACTTCCCATATACCCTTAAAGCACGTTAGGCTAAGAGCTTTCTAAATTCTTGTTACATTCTCTTGATACATTAATTGCATGGATGGTTCATTTTATTTTTTCTTGTATTTTATCCATATTAAATCGAGTTACCATTGGCACAACAGATTAGCAGCCGGAACTTGGATAGGGTGCGAAAATTGAAAAGCGGTATGACGAGATTGACTGCGAGGGTTCAGAAGGTCTGATTTCCTGTTCATTGTGTTTCATTTGGTTTGTTATCTGACACTCTCTTGCACAGTAACTTATCTGTATATATTCTTTCAAATGTTGACCGTTTATGCTGCTCATTCTATCCTGTATGCCATATGGTCATCTGAATTCTGCTGCGGTAGTATAAGAAAAGGTCTGATTATGAGCTATGTAACTGTAAGATACTGTACAGTTCTGATGGGCAGTGCCATGATTTTCTGTTTTCTTTGGTTCATCACAGGCTCATAGCACACACCATCACAACAGGGCATATGGTTTATAATGTACTCAAATGATTATTTTAAGAACAGAAGTAAACAGCCTTAATCTTCTAGAATAGATACTTTATATATTATGTCTATATTTGACAATGTAGAGTTCTTCGCTAGTTCGCTTTTTTATTTGGTGTAAATAAGCACCTAAACTACATCTTTTCATTTATTCTCTTGTATACTTGGTTGGAGCATTATCTTAGCGTCATCTTCTGCCTTTTTTGTACCTTAAAACGCTTGATGGGATTGAATTGCCTGCCTTCCTGCAAAGCATCTTTTGTCACTAGTGCAATCTGTTCCAGAATAAGTTCTTCGCAATTGCATCTGTATACTAGTTAATCATTTGCCTGTAGCCCCGTGCATTCTCATGGATGACTCTTCTGTTTGTGTTATTTTTGTTCTGGAATATATTAGTATTTTCGTGTATAGTGATAGACTGACAGTCTGATAGACTAATGTCGTTGTTTTTGTAGTATATCACAAAATGTGCTCTGAAATCTGATTGCCAGGTACGAGATGAGCTAGAACAATTACTGGATGATGATGATGACATGGCTGATCTTTACTTGTCTAGAAAATTGGCTGGGGCATCGTCCCCTGTTTGTGGTTCTGGTGGACCCAATTGGTTCCCAGCATCCCCAACTATTGGTTCAAAAATATCAAGAGTGAGCAGAGCCAGTGCAGCAACTATACATGGAAATGAGAATGATGTGGAAGAGCTAGAAATGTTGCTGGAGGTCTTATTTGCTCATTTACCTGAAAACTATTACTTACCGCTATATCTGGCTGAATGCTGAGTTTCTTAAATTTGCAGGCATACTTCATGCAAATTGATGGCACACTAAACAAATTGACAACGGTAAGTTGGGGAAGTTTAGTCAACTTTACAACATCATAATGGGCTAGTCATCAAAACCCTCTTGTTAAGACCTAAAAGCACTTGGCTTTAGCCCTTTGTTGACGTTGTATTTGTCTGCAACACCTTTTCAGCTGAGAGAGTATATTGATGACACGGAAGATTACATTAATATCCAGGTAATATTTCCCTCGAATGAGGATCCGTACTGAACGCGGATCTTTTCACTATTCCAGCACTCACTAATTTTTTTTCCTGTGCAGCTTGACAATCACCGTAATCAGTTGATTCAGGTAATTTCCAAATTACATACGTCACTGTTCTTTTCGCTAAAGATGCAAATACTTCAGAAATAGAAATTGACTTTATACAAGCATGTGCTAGTTTACTATCTAATGAACAGACGCTTAATGGGCACCCCTGTATTCTAATCAAGTGAAGGTTTCACAAATTTGTTTGCCACTGATTTTGACTGTCATAGTTCTTAATGACCACAATGGTTATATTGCATGTAAAAACGCTAGTTTTTAATATTAATTGCATGCTCGGCATTCTGGTAGAGTAACTAGTATTCTTTTCCTTTGCTTGCTGCAGTTAGAGCTATTCTTGAGTTCTGGGACCGTCTGCCTGTCGCTTTACTCATTGGTTGCTGGAATCTTCGGTATGAACATACCATACACCTGGAATGACAACCATGGATACGTCTTCAAATGGGTAAATGACAAAACAAAACAATAACACGCCTTATATTGTGACTGATGATTTCTAAATTATTATTATGACAATGTCTCACACAGCTATTACTCGTGCTCCTCCTGTGACAGGTGGTTCTGGTATCAGGGCTATTTTGTGCCTTCATGTTCGTCTCCATTGTTGCTTATGCACGGCACAAGGGTCTCGTTGGGTCCTGAATAGCTGGAATAACCACATTACTCGCTTCCCTCAACTGTACATTTGAGGTAGAGCGTCAACTTTTCGGATGATTCATCTCCTGTACCAAATTCATTAGTATAAAATTGGGGATGATGAAAAAACAATAAATAGGGAAAAAATAGAAATTCAAAAGATATATATGACGGTTGCCTCCTGTATTTGTTGCCAGGTTGGTTAGTGCTGTTAGGTGAGACATTGGCACGCTGACATCATGGACAGTTTTCCCATGACCCCGTGCTAATAGAGCATGTAAATACGGTGGTTACTTGTTCCCTTGTTGAAGATGATTTCCCCTTTTCTCGCAAGTACAGGAGTGAAGTAAAAAGATGAGCAATTCGTAATGAAAATGCCATGGAAGGGAACATCAATTACTTGCCACGCCAAAGGTTGATACGTTGCCTAGTAGATTCCACCCCTGCTCCCGTTCCCTTCCCCCATTGTTTGCTCCCCGCCGCCACCTCTCGATTCCGTCGAGGACCTGAAGGCCTTCTTCAGCGTGTTCGGTGGCTCATTCGACACCTCTTCCTCGCCGAGGTATAGCGTTTCGGATAGCTTTTACTCTGCGCCTGTACAACATGGAAAGTGGATCTATTTGCTAGTGCTATGGTAATTGTTACTTATCTGCAAGTGGTTTTTGGTTATGCAGGTTAAATGGTTGCTAGAACCTTCACAAATTCCTGAGATTACTGAGGTGTCAGCATTCAGTGAGGAGGCACAGCTCTTCTTGGATGCGATTATCCAGGAGACGGCCGGGTCGCCGGAATCGAGATCAGGTGGCGGCTCGGAGCAAGCGATGTATAAAGGAGACGAGGACAAGGGCGGAATCGACCAGGCCACGTATCCTTTAGGCGGGATGCCACGGGGGTAATTCGGGGTAGATCGCAGGGGCAGTTTTGCCATTTCACATTGGGGTTTTCGGTGCAAAAAAGAATCATGGAAGAAAACTGATTTTGTGGCGTAAGCCGACTATTTTAGTGAATTGGGTGGCAATTCACGAAGGACAGCCTTTAGTGGCATTTCACGTAGTGGTAATGGTAATTTTAACTTGGCAAATAGTTGATTTTCCAATGAAAAAGTGGGCAAGTCAATATTCAATTCTGTCTTCTAGAAGAAAAGCGAAGAACGTCTAAGAAAAGAAGTAAAGGCGAAGAACATCTAAAAAAAGTAGAGCGAAGAAAACGAGAAAGAGCATACATGATACATGGTCCTAGTTTGAATATATTCACAGAGAAGACTACCTGCATTAGCTATAAGTTACGTTGATCTCAGAAGAGTAGGTTCTGTTAAGAATTAAAATTACACTCTTTAAAAAAGAATTAAAATTACACTCCGGTCTCCGACTGTGAACTATTTTCAACTCTGCACAATTTACATGCATTTGACTCTTCATGGGGAAATACTTCTGCTGTCATTATCCGGCAACTAATCTGACCTTTTTTCAAGAGCGAAATTAATTCTATCCA
Organism: Dendrocalamus sinicus; assembly: GCA_036346575.1. NCBI lineage: Eukaryota > Viridiplantae > Streptophyta > Magnoliopsida > Poales > Poaceae > Dendrocalamus > Dendrocalamus sinicus. Next base: position 6,931,918 of record CM070648.1, read on the forward strand.
GCTAATTATTTCATAATGAAACCAATTATGCTAATATGTTTGATAAGTAAATCCGAATCACAAAAAAGAAAGAAAATACCTTCAAACAAAAAGGGGGGAGAAACAAAAGTCATCTACTACATACATTTTGCGAACAAGCAGCTCAGAGATAGAAGAATAAGCCAAGCAAGGAGGAAACGGGAGCTGATAACTTGAGACGCTCCTACGTTACAAGCCTACACGATCCCTACATCATCCTTCTGCAGGAAGCATGCTTATTTGCATCCTGAACCAAGCTACTATAGGTCGCTATGCAAGCCCAAATTTGGCAAGGATGTGGCCCATCTTCTCCTTGGACAGTGGCTGCATGCGTCAGGAAACGGTCAGAAAAAGTCGAGGCTACATGTCGATCTATAACCAGCTGCATGCATGCATGGACAGCATATATGGTTGTTTGATTTGCTCACCTTGGGCGTGAAGTCGTCGGCACCGGCCTTGATGAACGCCTCGACGTCCGACGGGAGGCTGTCGCTCGACACGGCGACGATCGGCGTGGTCACCCCCAGGGACCGGATCTGCCTCGTCGCCTGCATGCCTCGTCGGTGCTACGACTTGTCAGCCTAAGCACGCGCTAATTAAGTGTCAAGAGCGTCAAACGTACGTACGTAACACGTACCTCGAGGCCGTCCATGACCGGCATCTGCTTGTCGGTGAGGATGAGGTCGTACGCGCCGGCGCCGGCGCCCGCCTCCCGCACGCGCTCTACCGCCACCGCGCCGTTCTCCGCCTCGTCCAAGTCGACGGCGCGGCCGGCCGCCTTTAGCACCGCTCTTGCCACAACCTATACATACATATTTGGCATCACTTGTTCCTACTTATTACTTATTTTTTACACACTATGAAACCATCAGGGAAGAAGAAAAAAACGAACTGGAGACGAAAGAACCAACGGTGCAAGCCAGCTAGTTAATTACTAGTCAATTACCCTGTGGATCTCCTCGTCCTCCACAAGGAGTACTCTGATCTTCCGATCCATTGCGTCTTACGAGTATGCAGAGATATGCTAATTATTATTGACTGATGCTAGCTTGCCAGCCCTGCTTTAAGTAGTGCAGTGGAAGATCAGGATCACAGATCGCGCTGTCCCACTTCGACGTTTACGTTACACGGATTTGCATGGGTTGTGATCTCTACGCCATCTGCAGGTGCTTGGCCTCTTTTCGGCAAGACTCTGTACGAACGTAACTGCTACAGCGCGCGCGCCCAGTGTTAACACTAGTCATGCGTACTGAAACAACCTCAACATTTCAAAAATTTTAAATTCTTTTAGATTTTCGCTTGAATTTCAATTCTTACCTAATTTAGCAACCCTTTGAAAATACGACTTCCTCTTTTGATATTCCGCCTTCCGTCTTTGTTGGTGCCTCCTGGAGCGCACAGTTACCTCCCCACCGCCTCACTGTGCGCCACTCCATGTGCCTGAGCGACACCGCTTGAAGTTGCGGCCGCTCTCATCCCTCGCGTTCACACCTGCCCGCTCTGCGCTGACGCCAAGGCCCCGCCTGCCAGTCGCCCAAACCCCTCCTCCCTCTCCTCACTTGGCGTGCTTAGTTGATGGAATGCTCGCCCGCCGCAACTCGCTGCCGCTTCCCTCCCCAACTTGTGCACCGCTTCGTGCCAGCTATGTTTGGCCTTACCAACTCCTGTAGACACCGTACGCCACCTCACCTACACACCTTCACTCCCAACAGAGCCCTGCCCTCCCTCTCTCTTCCACGTGCAGGCGACGCCAAACCAAACCACCTTCCTGTTCCCACCGCCTCACCTCGCCTTTAAAGTTCAATTGCCATCGCAGAGAGCTCAGTGTCACTCCCAGACACACACAAGAACCACCCAATTGAACTCCGCTCACTGCAGCACCGCCAACGACCTCCCTCTGAGCCCGTTGAGCCCTAGACTCAATCTTCTTCATCACTCGATTAAAACTCAATTGCATTCACTGACATAATTTTCTTTGTCTCCTGATCACGCTGGTGAACTCGCTGGGCTGTGAGCGTTTTTTGAGAGCTCGGGTGGCGAAAGCTACCGTCGGCCGAAAAGCCTCTCCTGTGGACAGCTCAGTCAAACATTCCTTGACCCAAACCACCGCCACTACCGAAAAGCTTGTGCCCCATAGATGGTCAAACCATTCCCCAGGAGGACCACCGTAAAAGCCTTGAGCCGCCGTAGGAGCCGCTGCCAGCCACCACCACCCATCCTCTCACCTTCCAGAACCCCAAAATGGAACAACCATCTCAAATCAAAGCTATCTGTACCAGTGAAGTTCACCGGAGATCGTTGCTGGCACCGAATCGCAGCGAGGAGTACTCCTTTGTTTTCCGCCACTAAGAAGAAGCTGGAGGTTGAAGACAACTTCGGGCACGACATGGTTGCATCGCGGCTGTTTGCGTGCCATGGCTATTTCAATCGAGCCATTCGTGTGCGCCGCATCTTGGCCGTCCGCTTGTCGCCCATCGGGTGCGTGCGCACTGGGCCTCTCGGCTGCGCGTGGCGTGGGTCGAGGCTGGTCGGACTGTTTGGCCGAACGGGTTGAAATCGCGATTGGGCTGCACTGTTCCTTTGGGGCGACATGACACTATTCATTACTGTTCAAAATCACTATTCACCCAAAAATTCCAAAAATAACCCATTTCGATCGTTTTGACACCACGAATCCATTTTTGACCTCCATTCCACCAAATTGAGTTTGAAATAAATCCAAGCCTTATTCATTTTTTATTTTAAATTATTTTCCTAGCTTGATTAGACTCAAGCATAAGCTTATGTTATTTTATGTGTTTGCGCTAGCTCCTGAACTTTCCGAGATGACTGTGTAAGGACCAGAACCGGGCAACGAAGTCTTTGAGGTAGTAGAGTTTGCAGAGCAGCAAGGCAAGTTACAAGTTCTTGATCATATTGAATCCCATAAAATTTAAATTATTTAATTATAGTATTTACATTAATGTTATTTGTTAAATGCTATTTAATCAAAATAAATGTTTAGAATGACTTGTTAATTAGTTATGTCATACCACTGAAAAATACCTTGCTTAATTTAAGATCATTTTCACTTTGACAATCTTAGTAATATTTAATTATTGTATAAATAAATGTAGAGTAACTCACTCAAAATTTTGTACTACTAAGTGACTTGGCTTTTGGTTGGTAGAATTGTTAAAATGGTTCTAGGGTAAGGAGAAATCGTGAAAAGCCATGAGATGATTGGAGTCCACGACCTTACCCTAGGGTGGAGTCTTGAGCAGATGGGTAGTAGTCCCGTCGAGCACAGATGTTTGGGGATGTGGTTGGTAGCCTCGAGAAAAATATAAGGACAAGAACCTTATGCCGAGTAAAGAACACAGTGATTGCTCAATCACAGGTGTTGACCTGTCAACCTTGGTTTAGCAGCTGCTCAACTCGATGTAATCTCTACAGGAGGCAGGAGTGTGGATGATGGGGAGTTAGTATGCGAAATGGTAAAACCATACTTAACAATGATAGGGGCCACTTAGGATAGACAGAAGTGTTAGGTCTAGCCAGTTATACCGAGTCTGAGTGGATCTACCGGATAGAGCCTACATAAAGAGCTGAGGAGTGAAAAACCTTGTTTTCTCAACTCAATCGCACGCTAGCCGAAGCGTATCTATCGTGTGACATTGAGAGTCTAAGAAATCTTATGGGTAAAGCTGAGTAACTCTGCAGAGTGAAATAAACAGTGTTCCCCTAGGTGATTGCAACCTCCTGCCTTGGCCGCCTAGCCAATTTTGCTCGCCTAGGCGGCCGCCTAGCCTGATTAGGCGCTAGGCGCTGGTCTGCCGCCCGACTAGCGCCTAGCGCCTAGGGGAACATTGGAAATAAATGATATTCGAATACATCTTGCTTCTGGTACATGAAGCTGTATTTAATGGGTGATTTTAATAGCGAGGCATAAGTAGATTTCATTATGTTTTAATCTGAGTAAGCTGAGCAAATAACTGTTGAAAGAAAACCCCTTTAATCTTAAGGAGTTCTGTTCTTGTTTTCCTATTTGCAAATAAAATTACATCCACTCAAGTTAATAGAACCGGTATATTCCCTTTCTTTGAATATCCTTGCAAGCAGTTAAGTTAGAATTTACCCTTGTGACTTGCTGGTTACGGTTGTACTCATTACTTGCTAAACAACAAACAGAAGATCAATAGAACCGTGATGATCAAGTTGTTGACGAAGCTCAAGAAGAACCCTACTATGCTGAAGATGATTAGTCTTAAGTTTTAGTCGCACTCAAGTTTGCCTGTGAGTTTCTTTTGTATTGTAAGATAACTTTGGGTTTACATGCCCGCTGCGTCAAAAGTAGGTTGTTAAACCATATTTCTGTAATAAAATTTGACTCTTTTGTTATAAACATGTGTTGTTGTAGTGCACACTCATATATAGTACTTCACAACTAAATAGTTCTAGATAGTTATAGGGATTACTAGCGTCTTCAAAAATATAGACGTTACATGTACTACTTCCTGACAGAATTTCGCCTGGCTGGATATGGCGATGGATATATGAGTATGTAGTTAGTATCGGCCTAAAGTCCATCCACATATATATATACTCATGACAGTATATTGGAACAACGCTATGTAAAAGTTGACTCCCAAGAGGATTCCTATTTTCTATCTTAAAAAAAAATCCTATTTCCTACACGGATTCGTCCTATTTCCAGCTATCAGCTCGAGGCGTCCGTACATCTCCGACTGTGCTTTCGTTTTCAGAACTCTAGTCGTCGATGGATGCAGGCAGCCTGTTGGGTCCAATTAAAACCGCGCCCACATGGCGTGTTTGCGATCGAGCTGTGTGTATATATATATATATATATATATATATATATATATATATATATATATATATATATATATATATATATATATATATATATATATATATATATATATATATACTAGTTGAATGCCCGTGCGTTGCTACGGATTTTTAAAATTTATCATACTACATGTTTTTAAACTCACAGGTGGTAAAAAATTTTAAAATATACATACAAATATGTTCTAAAAGTTTTTAAATCAGTCAACTAAGTCGGAAACCGCCGATCACACTGCGTGGCCATAAGTCGGAAGACATCGACCACACCTCGTGGTCGTAGGTCGGGAGCCCTTGAGCACACCTTGTCGTCGTAAGTCGGAAGCCATCGACTATCGTGCATGATCGTAGGTCAGGAGTGGTCGACCATCGCTGATGGTCGTAAGTTGGCAGCGATCGACGATCGATCGTAGTCCTAAATCAGGATCCTTCGACAATGCCGACGACCATCGTTCGTGGTCATAAGTCGGAAGCCATCGAGGACACCTCGTGGTCGTAAGTCGGAACACATCGACCAGCGCTCGTGGTCATAAGATAGAAGATATCGACCACACCTCGTGAACACATTGACCAGTGCTGGTGGTAGTAAATTGGAAGCTGTCTATCACACCTCGTTGTCGTAAGTTAGAAGCCGTTGACCATCACGCGTGATCATAGGTTGGGAGCGGTCAACCATCGCTGGTGGTTGTACGTTTGCTAGCCAATTATCACAGTAGTCGACAACATCTCCAGGCTCAATCGCCTCCTAGAGCCATTGTGCTTGCAGGTTTACCCTCATCAGGAGGGACCAGTTACAATAGTTTGTGCGTGTTAACATGGGGTAGACCAACATACCACCTGTCTCCTTCACCACGCGTTGCACCATGATCTTGCGGCTTTCTTTGCCGCTGCTGTCACCATCTTCGTTGACGCGGACTTTAGATGTTGTTGGTGACCACCGTGGAGACTTTGCTTCATGCTCTGACATTTTGACAGGATCAAAACACAACGCTCACTCTGATATCACTTGTTGCAGCAAGTTAGAGCACACGCACACGCACGATCACGAGGATTCTGACTCTCTTATGACCATGAGTACTCACACTCGTTTACGACCACGAGAACTCATCCTCAAACTCGTTTATGACCACGAAGGATTGTACTCGAGCTCACTTATGACCATGAGGGATTGTACTCGAGCTCATTTACGGCCATGAGGGATTGTACTTGAGCTCACTTACGACCATGAAGGATTGACACACACAGATGCCTGGACTCCCTGGAGAACGATGAATTCACGAGACAACAGTTTTTGTGCCACCCTGAATTAGTTTTCGTGCCGTCCTGAATTGGTTTGCAGTGTTTTCTTCATTGATATTTATACTGGAAAGAAAACACAAAATTGACATGCAGACTTGGGCTAATCAATAGCCTGACATTCACTCCACGTTCAGCTTTTCACGATGTGCCATCTCACGTTTGAGCTATTAGTGACATTCATGAATACACTTAACTCACGCACGACTCGGACCACATAACACATGCAATCACGCACGACTCGGATCACATATAATACATGCAACATCTCAAACGTAGGACATGACAAATAACCATGTTTAACATAAAATAATCCAGCTGCAACGTTATTAAGTCCAACAAATATTTCTTAGCAGGTACCCCATGCTACTTCGCATGCTCTGGACCGCAGGAAGTAGCATCATGACCTAAAGCTTGGAGAGTCATGCGTTGAATGATCTCTCCTATTCAGTCTTTGTTCTTGTACGTGGGCATCATCATCTAGACTGGGTATTGTACTACAGTACTATATCCTCAGTTCCTCGTTGCGCCTTTGCAGCTGGAGCAGAGAAAGGCTGTGCATAACTGCAAGGGCCTTGCCGCCTTTTATCATGCAGGAGCAAGTATAAATGTCCCTGCGCAGTGATCACTAACCTGTGTGCTCTACAGTATACACATGGAACTAAGTATTACACGGGGAGTGGGTTGTGATCATGAGATGTGCAGCTGCATTGCTGGGCAAGTTTTCCTTTGGCAGATGTTGCCGTTCAACATGGGTGCCTTTCAAGTTACCAGGCTACCGCCAAAGGAAATTTGCCCCGGAATTCATCTGCACAACACACACGAGAAAAGATGGATCCTTAGGACATAAAATTGCCGATGGTGAATGTACATATATACTTGTTTTACATGTTGAATATTTTACAATTCGGTGTGTATTCTACAGGTCATCAACATCAGCTACATCTAGTACACCATTTACAAATGAAAAATGAGAATCTGGGGAAGAGGAGAGCAAATGGCATACCAGCTCTCTCTACAAACAATTAGACTACAGGTAGCGAAATGAGATCAAATAATATATGCGGGATAAATGCTTCTTTGTTCTGTTATTACTCTTTATTGCGCACTGCCTCCAGAAGTTTGTACCTCGGAGGTCTGTCTGCACCTTTTCTTGAGTATTCTCGCCATCGCCTAGCAGCTGTTGCCGCTCTCTTTGCTCTCTCTATTGCTTCTTCTTCTGTTAGCATTAGCAAATCACAATCAGACTCAGGAATATAATAATTGACTGACAGTAAAGAGAACACAATTCTTTTGAGGAAAGATTACTTTATCACTTTCCTTGTTTAGGAAAAGAGATGCAAATTTATATGGTACCAAGGTTTTGCTAACAAAATATGCTCTTTCTAGTAGCATTACCGTTGCTTTGGTATCGCGTTGGGGATCCCCAGATATCACTCCAAAAGCTACTCATGTCTGAATTCTTGTGGTTCATCATCCGTGTTCTGACCTTTTCCAGTAAAAATACAGATTTGCATAAAAACTTTTTAGTTCCTTTGCATATCAATTAAGTTATTTGCAGTTCTGGTCAAAGATATGAAAGAGGGAAATGATCATGAATTCCTCAAGGTGTATTTGGGACAATATAAAGATGAACAAAAGGGAAGGAATTATACCAGGACTTTTGCTTGTCTCTTTTCCCAACGTGCACTTTCCTGCCAGACAGACAGCATCTTAATAACAAGTAAATAACAACGTATAAAGCTATGCCCTATCTACAAACCTGCAGACCATGAACAAAACTAAATTGCATTTGTACTCTAGTAGCCTCAACATTGACAAGGAAGAAAGAATCTTGAGAGCATGCCCAAAGAGTAAATTAGATAAAACAAATCAAATTTACATGACTGTAGAGATTATTACCATCGGGAACACATTGACTGAAATTCCCATCCCAACACTCATCAGCCCAACCTACTCAAAATTGAAATTTCTTTTAGTGTACTATTAGGAGAAAATAAGATAATATCACCACGTATTTCTTATGACTCAGTACTACTGAAAATAGCACTTATGTTAAAAAAATCCTAATAGAAAGAATGGAGCAGGTTGAACATTTAGGAAATTTTCTTGTGCATACTTCGATTAAGAGGTTTTGAGAATGGTACTTTTTTTGCTACCAATGTCAGCCATAAGGTCCACAGCAATAACTGAAGCTTTACATGATCATACAAAAAAAATTATATCTGACAGAAGGTCTTCTCACATTCACCATTTCTACTCTGCGCATTTCATTCTCGAGGAGTGAAAGTTGTGCAGCGGAAGTCCAGTGAATGCAGTCAACTGGGCTGGAAATGAAAATATGAGAAAGTTTAGTGCAACATCCTTAGCATTTGAAACTATAACATGAAGATATCAACAACACATTCAGTAATTTGCTCTCAACAACTTGCAGGATAACTGGCAGGTTGTAGATTCCTAATGATCGAATAAATATTATGGTGGGCTTCGGAGTCTCACCAACTATCGATGGCATCCTGAATTAGCTCTGTACTACCTGACTGGGAGTAGGCTCTTGACCTCCCAAAATCCTCCTCAATTTTAAAGACATAGGGCACACGTTGGCACAATTTTTGCATCCTGAATATATCCACATCAACAAGATAAAATAAATCAAGTCCCTTATGAAGAACCAAAGAGAAACTTCTATTCATATGAAAATTTATCAATACCTATGCAGGTAAACTCATCAACGAATACGTGATCCTTGGGTGCACTGTCATCAAAGAAAGGGTTGATAGCCGTTGATGTGTACCCATGGATATCATCATACACTGCACGCTGCACCAGATCGCTCAACACCTGCTCTTCCATGCCTCACGTTAGCTTGTAAATAAAGCATTTCAATGCAAAAGCACGCAGCTTCCAGAACAATTATGTATTTGCATTAGGGGTAGTAATGGATTAAAACCAAACTCAAATCCAACTCAACCATCACTTAAAGAAGCTCAAAACCCCACCCAACCCAACCCCAAACCATCACGACGTTCTCCATGACACACTTATGCGGCTGCTCTGGCGCGCCGGCGAGGCGAGATTTCCGCCTGCGTTGATGCCCGTCCGGCCGTCCACGGGCCAACGGTTGGGAATTTGGATCTATACGACGATGAGAAATTGGTGAGGGGGTGCAAACTCACGAGCAGTAGGATTTGTGCGGGAGCACTGAGCTGCGGCCGACGCTGTGGATGACTACGAGGGCGTCGAGTAGCAGACCTCGACGCCCTCGCCGTCGTCCTCCACCACCGACGCCGACGCCGCGGCAGCGCCGGCCTCCTCGTCCGTCCGCAGGATCTTGTCGTCGGCCGGCTCCACCGACCCGGTTAGCCCCTTTATCTACGGGCCCCACGAGTCGTGCTTTGGATCAGGCTTTGGCGGCGCCGCCTTGTCAGACTGTAAATCCGATGACTCGCCCCCCTCCTCCTCTTCATCCTCGCGCGGCGGTGTCGGATTCCTCGCCCTTCTGCGGCGGCGGTGGTGGGTTCTTGGGGGAGGGAGGGTTCGCGTGGGTGGGCTCCTCGTCCGACTCCTCCTCTTCAGAACAGGGATGGGGAGGAGGCGATGCGGGGGCGACCTCCTCATCCAGTGAAAGCGGCGGCAGGACAGGGATGGGGAGGAGGAGGCGATGCGGGGTGGGGAGGGGAGGAGGAGGCGGCGGTGCAGGATGGCAGGGCAGGGGAGGAGGAGGCGATGCGGGGTGGGGAGGGAAGGAGAAGGAGGCCGCGCATGGGGAGGGAAGGAAGAGGAGGAAGGAGGAGGCGCCAGCGCATGGGGGGGCGGAAGAGGAGCGGGATGGGGAGAAGACGATGCGGGGTGGGGAGGGAAGGAGGCGGCGGCGGGTGGGGAGGGAAGGGATTCGTGGGAGGTGCTCGCGAATTTTGAGGGAGGAGCGGAAGAAACGAATGAACGTGGGGAGAGGGTGCAGGAGGGGTGGGGTGCGGAAGTGGCCTTGCGGGGGAGCAATTGGTTAAAGCTGTGTCTGTGAGGGAGGATCGAGATCGGATGGATGGCTGCAGGTAATCGAAATCGAATGGATGGCTGCAGGTAGTCGAGATAAGAAGGGGTGGGAGAGGCCGTACCAACCACCAACTTCTTCTTATATATATATATATATATATATATATATATATATATATATATATATATATATATATATATATTCATGAAACCGCTTTGAGGATCGAGCAAATGGTGATTGGAAATGACGGTCCATTCATTGGTTATGCTAGACCAGACTTACGCAAGCTCTGCCAGATCGATTGTTGGTACAAATAATTTGATCGAATGGGCTGCTTCTTTAGGCTTTGGTCACCTGTACGTACTCCTGGAACAGTTCAGTAACGTGCCTTCCTCTCACACACGATTAGTTTCAGACGAACGCATGCGCCAGATCGATTCGTCCAAGCTTCAATCGGACGGTTGGAAAGTGATCGAGAAAGGCGCAAACTAAACGTAAAGGCGAGACGTGAACGTTGCCGCTTGCACCAGTAGCACTGTCGATCTTTCAATGGCCTTGTCCAAGCAGCTGGGCGGCTTGTGCCCAAACTTTGGGCCGGTAGGCCCTGGCGGAAACAGCCCTGTTCGTCTCTTCTTCTTCCTTTGGGACGTAACGAGCACATTACTATTTTCAGGTTGCACAGCCCAAACCACACACGGATCTACGTCCCATCATAAAAAATGATATGGATTATTCATATTATTGGTTATCATATTCGATATGATACGAATATAATATATATTATTCCATCTTATTAACAATTTCTATTCTATTCGTATTTATATTCGAATTCACATAAAAATATAGATACGAATATGGCATAAATTTTTACGATCCAAAATATTATTTTACCTGGACTATCCGTATTCGTATTCGACGAAGCAATATGTATATTTTATTACAACACGACTAATTAGTTAGACAAAATTTTTAATTGAACATAAATTCGTGTTTGTAAATGAATTAGAATAATTAAGCGTGATTGTACAAGGATAAAATGTCATTAAGATCTTTATACTATATAAATTACGAGGATATCTAGATTTGAACAAATTGAATATATAGTTGATTCAAATTTATATTCGTTACAATATTCAATTTATATTTAAAAATATTTGAAATATAGTTTAAGCACTGCCCAACTTAATCCTATCTGATTTCATACACCATAAGCCGACACCGCTCAAGGCTCACCACTCACCAGTCATCACCACTAAAGCAAGCGGGCAAGCAGTCTCCGCCAACTCCAGCGATGCGCACGGGCAACAGCGTGCTAGTAGGTGCCACACGCACGAATGGGGCTTCCCTATCCCCCTCTCCCTATTCCCCTCAATCTAGACTACTCACGTCTCATCCAATGGCCAATATTTTTTTTATATTTTCACCATTTGCCCATCCATCATAAATAATAAAAAAATACAGAAAAAATAAAATTTATTTTTTATTATAATTTTTTACAGAAATTATAATTTTTTCTGTAAAAAATTATAATAAAAAATAAATTTTATTTTTTTATTATTTATGATGGATGGGCAAATGGTGAAAATATAAAAAAATACTGGTCATTGGATGAGATGTGAGTGGTCTAGATTGAGGGGATAAGGAGGGGAATAGGAAGAGGGGGACAGGGAAGCTCCATTCCACACGCACACAGCATCCGGTACGACCGCGCGCCACCACAACCCACGAGGTGCGACGTGTTGTTATGCGGGGGCATTTTGGGAATTTCCCAATTGAGGAAAGAAAAGGGAAAAGAGAAAAGAAATGCAGGCGGGGCCCACCTATCGGTGAGCCGCGCAAGGAGGTGGGGGGACGGAGATTAAGTCTCCTCCCCGGGTCGGCTCGTGCGCAGGGCGTGCGTGCGTGTGGGTAGTGGCCCATGCGCCCGTTTGGCTTCCTCCCCAGATCTAGCGATGCGAGCGGCGAATGGGGAGAGGGACGAGTGGAGAAGCAGCGGAGGCGGCGCGGGCTGGCCCGGGTTCCTCAGAGCCGGCCGCTCACGCCACCCCGCGGCTCACCCCGTCTCCTCCTCCTCTTAAAGCCGTTTCGGCTCCATGGTTTTGGGATCTGACTTCTCTAATCTGTTTTTCTTCTTGGGTGTGTTCTTCCTTGCCTCAGTTCTTCGGGTGTGTATGGGGATTTGGGGCTGCTGCTCCATCTCCGGTTGAGGTCTTCACCTCTGGTTCCCGTGCACCGTGTGCGGTGTGAGAGGGACCCTGAGGTAGAAGATTTGCCCGAGGTAAGAGGTAGCGGCGACTCCTGCAGCTTTGAGTGCACTTGGCGGTGTGCTCTTGCGGTCTTGTGCGGCAATACCCGACCTTCGTCTCCGGCGGCTTCCGTGGTCGGTGAGGGCTTTGTATCTCCGAAGGCCACATCCTCTTCTTCATCGACGCGGGGGTGATAGGTTTTCTGGGACAGCGATTTCGTCGTGCCTTGCCCTATTTTGTTCTTGGCTCGATTGGCATCCGGCGGTTTTGAGTACCGTCTCGCTCTGTGAGTAATTTTGATTCTCTGCACTTTGCAGACTAGTCTTGATCTGTTCGGTTCAAGTATTGAGAGTTGCTGTGCATGTTTGTTGGCTCGGTATATATATGCTCTGTGATGATAATATCGTAGACTGAAAATAATCTGATTAACCGAGTTAGATTTGAGCTCATTTGGGTAGTATACTTACAGTTCTGTTAATTACTTATATTTCGGCTGAGTTGATTAGTTTTCATGCAATTGAAACTTATCTGTGATGCAGTAAAATTCTTATCTAGTCTTGTGTAAAACAGAACTCTTTTGTTTTGTTGATCTGTGATTGTTGCCAGTTACCTTAGTGGTAGACTAGATACTGCATGATATTTCATTTGCTTGTGAACTTATAAGCTGAAATCTGTTAGCTCGTTGCTTATTGTTTATGCTCTCTTTGTAACAGTAGAAACCCATATTTGTGAGCTCAAATCTCTAGTTGTCAGATTATTAATGATGAGTAACGATATTTGCATGAGAAGGCCAAGATTTTCAATCTTGTGCAACTCTGTACTGAGAGCAACTCAAAAACAATTAAATTGTTTCATGCTAGATTTAATTGCTTTAATGGTCTTAGGACTGTTCTGCACATTACTATTTTCAGCAGTGATGATGATGTTATATTCTTTGAATATGCATTTGAATGGCAAGATAGTATTACATGTTTATATGCAATTTGTGTTATTCTTATTATGCTGGAAATACATTATGTTTATAATTATTTTGGCTGGAATTAAATATGGAATTATGCTTATACCGCAATATTTACAACACGACGCACGCCTACAGCCGCCGCGGCCTACCCCTCCGCACGGGCGCCGGTTGCTGCGAGCACGGCCGCACCCCCACCGTACGCCGTCGCTCTGGTGAATGATGATCGCTGCTGCAACCGGCCGGTGCTACGCGCAGCCGGAGCGAGCAGGCCGTGCCGCACGAGCGACGCACCGTCCGCCGCTGCGTGCGTGCGTGCGATCGCGCGAGCAGCGTGCATGCCGCGGGCGGCGCCTGTGCCATCCGCGAGATGCATCATGCATGCGGCCAGCTGATCGAGCCGCCGAGAGCGGCGTCGCGGTCGCCGCGCCCAGGCCAAGCTCGATCTCCACGGCTCAGTTCACAGCATCTTTGCCTAGCCGTGCCGTGCAACGACCCAGCACGACACCACGACGAATGCTAGTACAAAACAGTGTTATCTGAGGCAAGCCACGGTAAAGTTTAGGGCAGCTTTGCTTAGCCGTACACCACCAAGTACGTGCAGCGGACAAGACCTGGACAGCATGACCAGCATCTTCCTGGACCGATTTAACAGCGGACCGAACGCACGCAGATGCTCTGCTGAGACCTCTGCACGACCTCAATGAGCTTCCCTTTCACTCCAATCGTCCCCAAATCTTTTCCCTTCGTCACTGCTGCCGAACGGCAAAAGGAAACCGTACTAACTACTAGTACACCAAAAAAAACTGTCAGGTTCCAAAAGGGAAAGAGTAGAGTCCGTAGGGCCATCGGTAGGGATACAGCTAGTCAGTCAACTAGTTATCTATGCACATAAATTAAGCACGAGCGAATAATCCCCCTTTTAAAATGCGGGTGACGCAAACTTGTCTCTTCAAGCTAGAAGATGTATTCAAGCGTGTTCAATCACACATTGTTTGCATAATTGCATCCAACGTGGCCATTGAAACTAAAACCTTAGCGCCGTTTATACTATTTTTTAGTTTTGACTTATAAATAGTAATAACTTATAGAAAAATTTGAAGGAAGAGACATTCATGTGTGATTTTAGTCGATATAAATCAAGTCACTATAATATATATTACAATCGACTAATAGATCTCTTTTAAAAATATATTTTGTTTAAAAATTAGATACCGTGAAAAACAGTTTTTAAAGCCCGGCCTAAATTACTTGGCTACAGATTCTGCTTGACTGTTCTCTGCAACTGTTAAACAGTGAGGAGCAGAATCAGGTAACAGCTGGACCGCTGCCATCACCATGGGCCCCTTCTTAGTCTCAGTGTCGACCAATGTGGCCAGCAAAAGCCAAAATGTAGCCTTCAGGTGTGTTTTTATAAAGCCATTAAGGCGAACATGTTTCGGCCAGTGTTATCATTGTCCAGGAGACCTAATCCAAGTTTCCCAGGGCAATTAAAGTCTTAAAGAGAAGCAGCTACTGTAACAACAGCAACCAGAAAAGTTGCTTTCTAGCTAGCAGCTGCCACAAGGCCTCTGCAAGAAGAGATTTTTGTAACACTAAACGGTGTCAGTAAGTCACACTGTTAGTATTTCTCTAGCATGTGGGTCCGAAGATCTCCTCACAACGGGCCCCAGAATCTTCTTTTTTTCATGGTGACATCGAGTAATGCAACATGCAACTACCAATCATATGCGTACCATCTGTTATATCGCAAGGAGAAAAACTGAATCTTTTTTAGACGAGAAAAATGAATTTGTTGTGGCTTGTTAATCAATTTGGGTTTATAGGGCCTTCCTTTTTTGCAATTTCTTTCAAAAAAAAAAGGACCGGCATCTTCTCCATCCGAAATTGGTGTCAGGATCAAGTTGAGCCGGGTTAAGCCACCGTCGAATAATCTAACTGATGTGAATGTTTGGGAACGAATTTTTCACACATTGCTATCAAGTTTCAACGATGACGTGTCTTGTATCAACCTATAGCAATGAGGTTACTATTTTTCCTTTTGAAAAGCAATGAGGTTATTGAATTTTATGTGCTGAGAAGGGCACATATTTACACTGCTCTAGAGAGCGTCCTTTTCTATAAGTAACCTATCAGAAATAGAATGAAGAAGAGAAAAAAAAATCCGCGTACAACTCATGCGTACACACGTAGGCGCATACGTACATGAGCGTATACACATAAGTAGGAAATACCCCGGAGATAGAAATTCTCCTGGCCCCGCTACGCGCACCCGGCGCGGCCCACACGCAATCGGCTCCTTGCTATTTATACACACCAATACAGTAATATAAAATAGACCTACTCCTCAGCCCCCCCCCACCCCGCGCCTCGCCGGAGCTCCGCCGCCGCCGCCGCAGCCTTCGCCAGCCGTCCAATGCCCTTTCCTCCATCGCCCGACGCTGTGCCTTCCTGAGTCCTCGCCGCCGCTGCCCCTACCTGCCCGGAGTTTTGACGAGGAGGGAGGTCGACGGGAGGAGGAGGAGGAGGTGGCGGTGGTGGGCGCGGAGAGATGGGGACCGCACGGGGGGTGGTGCGCGTGCGGCGGGAGGCGCTCGCCGCGTGCATGACGTGCCCGCTCTGCCAGGGCCTCCTGCGGGAGGCCACCGCCATCGCTGAATGCCTCCACACATGTGAGTTCTCTCTCTATCCCGCTCCCCCACCTGTCTCTCCCGTTTCGTTCGTGCTCCCTCTCTCTGCCTGTTCCTGCGCCGCTGCGCGTGGGCTTTCCTCTCCTTTGCGTCGCGTTGGCGTCCGTCGTTTTGGTGTCGGATTCTGTGTGTTCTCTCGTCCGCTGGCCTGGCGATCGTGTTGGTGTTTGATGCGAGTTCTTGATCCCAGAAAGAGCGGTGGAGGCGCCGCCTTTCGCGTGGATTTCCGCTCTGGTTGCGTGTCCTGCTGGTTTGGTCGTGGCGGCCAGCTCTCGCCGCTCTCGCGCTCGCGTTTGCTTTCCCGTGGCCGGCGTTCTTTTTCGAGCTCGCCATGCTTTGCGTGCGCGCGTCTCGTGGTCGGCGTCGGCGGCGATGATTCCTTCTACGTCGCTATGCTGCCTCGTGTCTTCGCTCGGGTTTCCTCGGTTTGTTCTCGACGATCCCAAGGTGTCCCGTGGTAGCTCTTGATCTATACGAGCTCCAAAGCTGCGAGCTTCTCGTGGATTGGGTCTGCTTTGTCGTCGTGGAGCCAATAGTTTGCTCTCCGGCAGCCGCGTGCGCCGGAGCTACTACCGAGAACCTCCGCGCCGCCGCTACCGAGTGACTCCATAGTTTTTTTCGCTCGTGCCCTTGGTCTGTCGTGCGCGTCGCGCGCGCGCACTCGTCCCTCCGGCGCCGCCATGCCTCCTATTCTTTCGAGTCAACAATGCTGCAAAGCTGCGGCCTTTCGCCTTTTCAGGTGGCTTCCGGGTACCGTCACCTCCGCCACAGCCTACTCACAGTTTGAGCAGCCGTCGAGACGCTCGACGCGTGTCTTCCTGCGTCGTGCACAGTTTCTCGGTGGTGTCCGCCGGTGCCGTCTGCCATCCTCGTCGCGTGGCGTTCGGTCCGAGTTTCCTCACAGGCTGAACAACTTTCGGTGCATGTTTTCTTGCGGAGTTTTTGTTGCTGGAAAAAAAGCTGTAAAGCGTTGGCACTTGTTGCAGAATGTATGGGGTTGTGTGTTGTCGAGGGAGGCATTCTAGTAGCTTTATGTCGGTTTGGTAATGGTGGGGAAGCTTGGAGATGGTGGCAACATTTTTGACTGGTTGTGATAAAAAACGTGGTGTCTTTTGGTTAAGTCTTTGATGCTTTTGATTATACAATAGGAATGGTAATTCAGTGGCATGTTATGGGTTTCTGTTGCCTTAGTGTGTGCGGAGGGACTTGTGTCTTGCATTAGGAAAGTAGTTTAAGTGTTTTTGGTATAGCGAGGAAAGCATTGCTTCGCGTTTCTGATCTATCAAAGTATTTCTTGGTCTCGTTGTCGTGATGAATGTTTATGTGCCATTATATGAATTGAATGATTGCAAGATAAACCTTGAGATTCTGCTCCACCATAAATACAGTGCAACTCGTCACTTTTCAGTCGTGGCTGCGCGTGAAATCTTATGCAAGTCAAGTAGATACTCTTATTGCATTGTTGTTACTTGCTAGTTAGTAGTTAGTGATAAAGAAGTTTTTATGTGTTCAGCTATAAAATTCAGTTCTCTTAAATCTCTTTTTGAAACTGGGTCTTTAGAGTTCCTCTTGTGACCATCTTTTTAACAGTTTGTCAGGACTGCATTATGGAGAAAATAAATGATGAGGAGATAGATTCCTGCCCAGTATGCAACATTGATCTTGGCTATGATCCTGAAGAGAAACTCAGGTGAAGTCATTGTTATAACTTCCTACTAAGGTTTATCTATAAAATGCTGTTCCTTCTTTTCGATATTGTTTTTTTACTATAAGGGCTGTTTTTGCAGAGCTCATGACTCCGATCCACCTTTAAGGTGGATCTGAGCTATTCACCGTGAGCAGCTCCATTGTGGATCCGAATTCGTCAAAGTATTTGGTACAGCTCCACCTCCTCTCTATCTCACTTACACCGGGCCCCACGCGTCAGGGGGCAAAATGAAAAAAAACCGGCCGGCGCAGCGAGGCGCACGGCGAGAGGCGGGGAGGCGCGCCGAACGGGAGGAGGCGGAGGCAGAGGCGGGAGGCGGGCGGAGGCGAGGCGGGAGGAGGCGACGCGGTCGGGCGGGGAGGCGAGGCCCGGAGCAAGCGGAGGAGGTGGTGCGGGTCCGGGCGCGCGGGCGCGGGAGGCGGCGCGCGGCCGAGGCGGACGCAGGGAGGCGAGGCCGGGAGAGGCGACGCGGCGGAGGCGGAGAGGCGGGGAGGCGAGGCCCGGGCCGCAAAGCGACGCGGGGAGGCGGAGGCCGGGAGGAGGCGGACGCGGTCGGAGGCGGGGGAGGCGCAGTGGAGAGGACGGCGCGGCGGAGAGGACGGCGCAGCGACAGGAAATAAAAGAACGAAATGTTTTTTATGTGTAATCAGTGGCATGGTGGGTAATTTTCCCCAACTCCACCAACTTGAGTTTGGTGGAGCACCCCTTGAGATGCTCCATAGATTTGGTGGATCTGGAGTCAGATCTATGGTTTTGGTGGAGCAGATCCACGGTGAAGCGGCTGGAGCTAGAACTGTTTGGCTTGGAAAAGTGGATCCGGATCTGTTTTTTGTGAATCTGGAGCTGGTGGAGCTCTCCCAAACAGGCAATAAATTCCTGTATAAATACACCCATGAATCATTAATACCATATGAACTTTCAGAGGTTATGTTTTCACTAATAGAACAGGTATCTTGAAAACTTTTCTATCCAACTTAGGTAGGTTGGCTGTAAATAACAACAGATGGTCAAAATGGAGAAACGGACTATAGAGATGATCATGGTGAATAAAACATATATAAAACTATTTGCAAAGGATATATGCAATTTCAGACAGGCTGACACGGTAATAAATGTAGCTTGATCTTCTTGGTTTAACCCTTAAAATTAACAGGAGTACAAATACAATTTCCTTTAAATCTGTTATTGCCTTTTCAGTTTGAGCCTTTTGAGAACGCCGTGATCACGCAAAGCATTTATTGAACCAATATACTTCCCGTAACCTATTAACAGTTGAACTGGCACATGCTCATTTACAACCTTTAAATATCACAAAAATGCATTAGCATTTTTGTAAAGAAAAGAGTTTCTCTGTTGTTAAACATACGTATTTGACTTGAAAACTGTTTCTTGTGATTATTACTTGAGAGTATACTAGCTTGTAGTTACACTCCTACAGATTCTACTGTTTAAATTTGACAAGAGTTGTAACAACCATCACAGCCTCTTGTAGTCTCGTGCTAACCGCCTTCTACTTTTTCCTGTAAGTTTATTTTTCTAAAAAAATTTGCCTCAAATACAACCATCACAGCCTCTTGTAGTTTCTTGCTTGTTTTGTGAAGCAAAACCTTAGTGTTGCCATCTACTTATTCTTGTCTAATGCATCGAGTGATCTAGACTCAACTGTGTATTGCCGCCTAACATGATTGATCGTTTCCTTGTTTGAAGGCCTGACCACAATATTCAAGATATCAGGAATAAGGTATTTCCACTTAAGAGAACAAAGGCCGGTGCTCCTAAGGCTCCTACTGTTACATTGCCTGTAAAGAGAAAACAGAGGTCCCTTTCTTCCTTGGTAGTTGACACCCCAAGGGTAGCAACACAAACTGGTTTGACAGGAAGGAGAGCCAAAGCTACAAAAAGGACAGCATCCTCTCATGCGACTTCTCCCAGTAATAACGGGACCATGAAATTACGAAATAAATCTGAAGGTCGAGATCAGAAGGACGAGAAAATCTCAGCACCAAAATCAACCGAGATGACAACAGGTGCAAATAAAAAGCAGGTAAGTATTAAAGAATTATCATATGTGTGCGTAACATTACATAATTTCATGTGCAAGTTTGATGTGATCTGTCTTGTAAAATTGGTTTATTCTAACTACGCATTCCACCCCCCAAACAGAATAATACAGATATAGAAGCCTCAAGTCAGCTATCTTCTGAAGATAGAAAGCATGGCAAGACAATTGACAAAGAAGAGCTCCGGAAACCTTTAAATAGTTTGGTTGAGGCTGCAGGCAGGACGAAATCGTTTAGATCAAGTCCTAAAAGCCATGCCGCCAAGGTAGACAAACTAAAGAACGCAAAGGGTGAAGTCCCAATAAGGAAAGATGACAAAAAAGACGAAGTGGCTATTACTGGAACAGGTGTGAGTGCCCATTCAAATAAGTTAAAACTTCAAGAGGAAAACAATGGCAATTCTTCAGAACCTGCATCATCGAAAGATAAAACAACCACAGTGGATAATTTGAGGAAAAGACAGCATGCAGACCCACAGCAGGGACTGCTTGGTTCTACAAACACTGGTGCTTTGCATGATGGAGCAACTCCTCCAGTCTGGTTTTCACTTGTCGCTTCGTCTAACCAGTAAGATTGCATCATATTCAATTGTTTTACTGATTCTGATAGACCTTTTGTTTCGTGTCCTCACTTTTGTGTCAAAACGCAAACTATTTTTCAGGAAAGAAGACCCACAGTTGCCTCAGCTACCAAAGAATTACTTGAGAATTAAGTGAGTTCCCATTAGTCTTGCAGTTTCTTTGGCTTTTACAATGCTAGAAGCCTCTCAGATTTTTCATCCTCTTATCAATAGAATATATTTTTTTTGAATTATTTGCCCCAGTTGTTTGCTTGATATTGTCCAATGTGCTATGATGTTATTAGTGTTGTTTTCCTTTTCCTGTTAACAACCAATTACAATAGCAAGAGTGCTTTCTTCCTATAAAGATTTACGGGAAGTACCTACATAAACAGCATCCTCTTGAGAGTTTGGTCAACAATGGAAAAGACATTTCATTAGAAAATGTTGTGTGCTTTTTTAAGTTATTCCTGCCAGCAATATGATTCTCCCTGAAGCTACTAACATGTAAGCAGTTTCCTGGAATTTTATTTATTATTTTCAATATGATTTTTCTCCTTGTTTCAGAGATGGAAGTTTGCAGATTTCCTCAATCCAGAGATACATCATGAACAAACTTGAGCTAGCAAGTGAAGATGAGGTGAGCTTTCTAGATGTCTTTGCACTTCCATTTTTATCGTTATCACTCCACAGACCTGTCGAAAGTCTTTGGTCTCATATCAAGGTGCCCTGCAAAAACGGACTCTAAAATGATGCAGGCCTTAGCTACCCAAGTCCATTTGTGTAGTTTTGTCCTTTGTAAATTAACCTTTCCGTTCCCTATGTCTTGACAACAAGAGTGATGCTTTAAATACGAGTTTTTTTCTTCCGCCTATCTGTGCGTCATTTTCTGTTGCAAAGATCCCAGACAAAGCTCACTAAACCATGTACCAACGACACATTGTAGTTCAGTGATACATCCTCTCATGTCGTTCTTGTTTACACGAATGCTGTTAGTTTATGTCAAGAAAACGTAAGCTCTGCATATGAACAATGATGAATATGCTCTTTTGTCTGATACCTGTAATCTCTGCAAGTGCAGGTGGAGATCACATGCAATGGTGAGGCAATCTGCCCCTCGACCACACTGCACGGCCTACTCGAGCTGTGGCTGAGGAGTGAGCCGGCGGAGCAGGTCCAGGCGTCGCTGGGCGCCTCAGCCAAGGAGTTCGTCATGGTGCTGGGCTACCGCCGGCGACGGCGAGCCCCGGCCTCTTAGCTGCACCCCTCACCGTGCGTCCAGTTCCATCACATGATGAGAGTGTGCCGCAAATATGCAGCCCAATTGCAGCGCCTTGTAGGGGGAAACATACTCGTTCATTCTCGCTCCATCTTCTCATGTTCATCCATCAGTCCAGCCTAGGATAAGGGGAAAAAAGCATTTTCTCATTTTTAGACCGTGTAAATAGAGGAAAAGAAAGAAGGTACTAGTGTATTAGACTATTAGCAGCGTCTGGAAAGTACCTTAACTATATGTAGTTTACAATTCTGACGAAAACTTTCAGGTGAATTCTTTGTGCCTGCGTAGCGCGTGTACGTGCTGTAATTTTATTTCTGCCCCCCGTTGCCGTGCGAGGTAGTAGTGCTAGTACTAGTGGTAAATTGGTCAAATCTGAGTGAGATGGTCTATGCCGTTGCACTAGCTGCTGTCCCTCGGTTTGTCTCGTAGCGGTCTAGTGGTCTTGGTCGGTTTGACCGGTAACGGTCTGTACCAGTGCGTGGCCTGCAAGGTTGCAACGTGGCTGACCAACTGGCGCACAGCTCAACGGAGCCACCTGTAATATTTACCTGTTACCACAATCTTGGAAATGCTTCACAATCTTGGAGCATAATTGGAACGCATGAATTTGGTAGAAATAGAATTTTTAACGAATTCATGTGTTTCAGACGAGTTCCCGCATGAAGCGGTTGGATGCATAAGTTCTCTCGATCAGGGGGAGGAGATCAGATTGCCTCTTATCTTTATTATTATAAAAGTGTGAGTTGTTGATTGGTCCATTCTCTCTTCTCTCTTCTCCCTCCTCTCTCTCAGGATACAACCGCCCACCCTCTCCACTTTTCCTATCTCCTCGTGCATTCTGGCCACCCTTCTCTCTCTGTCGCTTGCTCTCCTATGTTTGATGTGTGAAGTTGGCCAGGCAGTAAGTTCCGTCTCATTATTTTTATGACTCCGTTGCAACGCACGGGTCTCTAACTAGTATACTGAAAAGTTGAAGTTTCTTTCCGCCACCTTCTTCGAGAAACTGACCTAGAGGATTGAGTTAAGGATATGTACAATAGAGTGACATAAATTGTCTATAAAAGATGCTATATAGGAATTTTGTTTAGATCAATGAAAGAGAAAGAGGAGAGAGAAAGAGGTCGATTGTAATTCACGGTTGAAACGCGAGAAAATAGTCTG
Organism: Dendrocalamus sinicus; assembly: GCA_036346575.1. NCBI lineage: Eukaryota > Viridiplantae > Streptophyta > Magnoliopsida > Poales > Poaceae > Dendrocalamus > Dendrocalamus sinicus. The sequence goes on from CM070648.1 coordinate 6,954,735, forward strand.
CTATAGATAATTTTCGTGTCATTGTATCAATGTTGTCTATAAATAGCCTGCTATAGACGGCTTTTGTGCCATTGTATTAATGCTGACAGACAATCCATTATAAAAGATGTCTTTAGTATTATCTACAGATGATATGGAAGGGTACTATAAACAGCAACTGTCTGTAACACCGTACATACCGTAATAAGCTCTCCAAAAAGCATTAAGCTGCTCGCAGGTTGGATTCCGGTGGTACCCTTAACCAAAACTTACCCTTTATTCCCGATTTTTTTATTTATAGGAAAAACAAAAACTGTAATTAAATATTTAAGAAGATGCTATCTAGAATTCGAATGCTAGGAAGACCGTTGTTGCTGCTAGCATCCCACTGCGAAGCTACCAAAGACAACGTACCATGGGATGCTATCATTGCCTGCTTCCCTGGTTTCTATCGTTGGTTGTCCTGAGAATACGACCCCTCTCTCTGCCCAGACAACAGACGCCGCCCTCTTCCCATGAAACCCTAACATAAAATAGTTTAATGTGTTGTTTGAGTTGTTGTTTTTCCAACATCAAAACCAAAGTTCACATTTGCATGGAGTGGCAAAAGGTGCAATAAAATCAGTTCATCAGCTCATCCATGGCAAAGCTGAATACTGAATGTAGGTGGGATCAAAAGCAATTGCTCTTTTGATTAGTTCAGTAAGACTATGATCAGTTTAATTATGGCAAATCGTTGTGTTTGTTTTCTGAGATTTAATCTCCCGTAGATCTTCCTTTTTGCTCATGCCTTTTTTACAGTACTGTAAACTAACCCTTGTATTGGTCCTGCTCCTTCATTGAACCCATCGGCCCCTCGCTAGTTCAGAAAACCAAAGTTCAGAATAGAATAAACTCGTACACGTTGAACTTCTATCATATATTCTCTCGACACACAGTAGTTTTGACAGAATACTTCCAATATTATGGGAATAAAGCTTCCAGAGTTTAGTTACTTAATTTGATTCAGAATGCACACCTTGTATGATTGTAGCTTCAACACAGGCGTATGCACTGTTAGTCTACCATCCTGTTCTCACTGTGATGCTACATGTATTCACATTACTACTGCTGCATATATTCACATTACCATTGCTGCATGTATTCACATTAGCGTTATAATTGTATATATATCCTTGTATACGAAAGAATCAGTCAAGTGCTTTATTTCTATGAGCCTTCATGGTATCAGAGATTTATGTTTTCTAACTTTCAAATACTAGCACCATAGCTTGTCTTCTGCTGCGCTGCCCCTGGGAGAAGCGTCTCCACTTCGGGGGGCAGCCATGTCCTCGCGTGATCTGGCGTGGACGGCGCCACCACGTTAGATTCGGCTGCCTCTAGCCTCTCCGCAATCGAATCCGACACTGCCGCTGCTTCGGTGCCCACCCACGCCAACGCCTGCCCGGGATCGAGCGCACCTCGATGTCGCGCCGCCGCCGGGCTTCCTCCTGGCCACTACCAAGCCTGGATCCAACTGCCTCCACTGTCGGCCTCGACGCTCCAGGCCGTCGTCCTGAATCCGCATGCAGCCGCCTCAGATTTGAGCTCACTGCCGCCGGGTCCGAGTCTTGACGCCGCCGCCTCGGCTCACCACGCTGCCTCCTGGCTGCTGGATCCAATGCCCTTCGTCCGTCTCCTGGCCGCTGTGCCTTGCCTGCGCCACCACCTCACGACTGCCATGCTCGCGCCGTTGCCTTAAGGCCACAGCGCCTGTGGCCTGGGCCCCCTCCTACCCGGCCTTGCCCTCCTCTTGCTCTGGCTTCTCCCTCGGCTCTCTCTTTGAGCTCGCATCACCCATAGAGCTTCCTCTTTAAACACCTTTTTCTCCCATCCACTACCCTTCTTCCTCTCATTTAGCTATGGGCGACTCTGATGGACTTCTTGGTCCACGCCCCACTGGTGTACCACGATGACCTCTACCCGTTTCAGTGGTCGGTGATTGCTTTCTTCTTGCTTGCCTCCCTTTCACTCCAGGTCCTCTACGCCACTGCATCCATGGCCGCCACCCCTCTTGTCCTCTGGCTGCCACCATCTCCTCCCTTCTCCTCTGCGCCCCAGCTGCCACCATTAGAGCCCGGTTATATTCTCCCTTTGCCTCTTAGTCCTCCACCAGCCGCAGTGCATTCCGCCGGCGTCCGTCAACAAACTCTTCTTATCACTCTTACCAAGCCGTCATGGCTCATTTTCTTCTCTTGGTTGCATGAGTGCACCATTGTCTACTCCGGCAACTGCTGTGCTGCATAGCCCTCCCTCTTGCGCTGCTATGCGCATTGTCATCACAGTCGAGTCCTCTCATTTTTTTTCTGCTCTTGCTTCTCCTTCGACATTGTTGGCTGATCTGTGCTGCCTTGACTGCGGCGATTTTTCTCGACTGTGATAACTTTGACATTGACTTCTCGCTACATCGATGTCATCTTCGTCTACGGTGACCTCCCACGACTTCTTCGTTAATAGCGCTACTCTTCATCATTGGTACTCCTACCTCGGTGACTTGCGCTTCTTCCTCGGCGTCTCCGTACAGTGCACAGACCTTCAAGAAATTCTGCTCCAGTTTGAATGTCCGACCCGCTCTTGTTCCAACTGCGCTGGGGGTGTTAGCCTACCATCCCGTTTTCACTATGACGCCTTGGTTCAAGAGGATGTTGTATGTATTCACATTACTATTGCTGTATGTATTCACATTATCATTGCTATATATATTCACATTAGCGTCACAATTATATATATATATATATATATATATATATATATATATATATATATATATATATATATATATATATATATATATATATATATATATATATATATATATATATATATATATATATATATATATATATATATATATATATATATATATATATATATATATATATATATATATATATATATATATATATATATATATATATATATATCCTAATTCATGCACTACGTAGCAGCCGATCGCCCAGATGTCGAGGTCGTAGACCCCTCGTTGTCGAGGCCGTCCGCCGTGCAGCCTAGTCACCAAATTGTCGTGGCCATCAGCGTGCAGTCGATCGGGAAAAAGAGCGAAATGAGAAGCTGTGGGGACGGAGGTCGGGTTTGTATTTTCCTATGTTTTTTCCCCCTTCGATGCCATCCTATGGACTCAGGGAAGCAGGGGACAGAGAGCTCAGTGAGGATAGGATGCCGGTCCAAGGGAAGCTAGCGACCATGGCGTCCCAGTGGGACGCTAGCAGCAACACGCGCAGTCTTCCTGCTGCTTTTCAATTCCCAGGTAAAATTTTCCTACATATTTAATTTCAGTTTTTGTTTTCCCTATAAATAACAAATTCGGCTTTATCCCCGATATTTCGATCAAAGTTTGCACTTTGTTTTGAAATTAAAAAAATGCACGTGTCGTCTGAATATGGCCGTTCTCACACAGTTATCCAAATGTAACACGACATATTTGGAACACATAAATTTCACGTAAAACGATTTAGTTCCAGCAATAATCTAGAAAAACTCGGGTGTTTTCGAACATAAGTGGTACCGTTTGCTATAAACAAAGGTCTCATATTTAGCTTGTCCTTCGCGTGACAAACGGGTCATAGTTGGATCACCGCTCTACACGCGAACTTTCTTGGTCCATGGTGCTTGCGCTTGTAGGCCACGTTCTGACGACGGTAGCTGACGAGTAGCTAGCTTGCCCAGGGAAAGGCCGTATGATTCTCGTCCAAGCAAGAGAAGCTTTGTTCTGAACGACGCGAACAGACGCTAAGCAATTTGTGTATTACAACATCACACCTCCGTGTTGACTTTGACCTTCGGTTACTTACAATGTTGAAGTTGATCCCATCTAATGAATAAAATGGGGAACAGAAGTACGAACGAAGCTTCTTTTATCTGAGATCGATGAAAAACTAGCTGGAGATTCATCAGTGGTCTATACATCCGGGCAACACATACGGATACAGGCAACACAGCAAATGCAGAACACAGCAACGCGCAGAATACAACCATATGCAGTGCTTGTGCAAACTAGCGAAATTAAGAACAAAAGAAGTTTGATGTTAGATAAATAAATAAGCGGCGCTTGTCGTAAGTCCCTTTCGTGCCAGAGTTGACAAATCAGATGGTTCAGGCAATGTAAATAGAGTGATCTGATGCCAATTGGCAGCAAAAAGCTTGTGAACACTGAACATCATATAAGATAACCATCCTAATGCAAGAGGATCATCTGCCTTTGCACTAAATAAAGGCAAAGGAGCACACTGATGTGCCTTTCATCGTCTCCTGTCCATCCGGTCGAACCTTCAACGGTTCAGAATTCATATCAAGCACTATAGTAAAACGCTCCAGTACTTGAAATGTTGCAGTGCAATGCTACAGTACTTGCTAGAATACCCAAATCCAAATGGATCTCAGCCCTTTCCCATTGGTCGACGCCATCACTGATCACATTTGAGGAGAGGTTATAAGAAATTAAGGAAATTTGTTGCACAAGATGAAGATAGGTCGACGCCATCACTGATCACATTTGAGGAGAGGTTATAAGAAATTAAGGAAATTTTCTGCACAAGATGAAGATATTACCACACTGGAAAGTGAAGCAAGATATACCACATTGAGAAGACAAATGGCGCACAGCATCCATAAAAGATAACACAAAAACATAGGCGTTAATGAGATTTTTTTGCATTGCCATGACAATCCACATACAGAAATGCACTTAAGGCCGATGGAAATGCACCCACCGAGCATTGTCAGATACATCATACATGGCATGTATTCCACATGTTACACTTTCCATGCTTAAATCAGGCATAGTGCTTCACAGATCTGGGCGAAAGGTACCAAATTCATGAAGAAAATTACAGTGAAAATATCAACATTTACAATTGTAAATTAGCAATTAGTAAAATGAAGAATTGGATCACAATGACTACAATCAAATATAACAGCTTTACATATGAAAACACCACCACCATACAAATTTCCAATTTATTCAGCAGCAAATTAATATGTTCATAGCATGATCGCACGTGATACACTATCACTATGCTACCCTATAAAACATCGTAATCGAATTCAACCCCCAAGTCTGACAATTACAGTAGATTTCAGCCAGGGCAAGTAATCACAGCCAATTGCAAATAAAAATACCAAGAATGTTGCATATAGATTACATCTTGGGAACCATCATACCACGCCAGGCTGCGCAATCAACCGATGCGGACGTAGGTGGGCAAGATGGGCCCGGCGGCGCTCATGCCGGCGGCCACCAGCCCGTCGCCGGAGGCCTCCTGCTCGGTCAAGAACAGGTCGTCGGTGGACCGGAGAGCGGCGTGTGCGCCAACAAGGGCGGCCCCGATCATGACCGACCCGACGACGTTCCAGCCGACGTCGGTGAAGATCAGCGCGATGACAGTGGCCCCGGAGAGCGCGGCGAGGACGGAGCCGTCGTCGAACTCCCTGCCGAAGAGCCGGAGCGGCTGGCCGCCCGCGGCGGGGCGCGCAAAGTAGAGAAAGAACCACGCGGCGCAGAGCGCGAGGAGAGCGAAGAGGGTGCCCGGGTGCCAGAGCAGCGAGGCGGCGACGACGGCGAGCACGGCGAACGCGTAGTTGGCGCGGAAGTAGGCCGTGTTGCGGCGCACCCTGGCGAGGGCCTCGCCGAGGTTGGGCGGCTTGGAGAAGGCCGGCGCGCTGAAGACCTCGGCCCACGGGCGGCGCGCGGCGATGAGCGCCTGGCCCTGCTCCCGGAAGAGCGTGACGAGCTCGGCCGCCTTGGCGAGCGGGGACGGCGGCGCCGTGGGATCTTGAATCGGGGCCGGGGCCGGGGCCGGGGCGGAGGCGGAGTTTACGGGCGGGAGCGGGCTAGGGTTGGGGTAGGCGGACGGGGGCGGTGGGTAGGTGGGGACCTTGGCGTAGCCGCCGGAAGAGGCGGGCGCAGGGTTGGCGCCGTGCATGGCGGCGGCGTAGTTGCGCGTCGGGAGATCGATCGGAGCAACGGTGGAATCGGAGGGGAAAGGTAGGGGAAGTCGCGGGAGCCGGAATAGAATAGATGGGCTAGTTCAGGCTGGTGTCTGGTCTGCTTCGCGGGGGAGAGGTCTATTTGTGGGAGGACGGTGCCGTTAGATGCCCGCGTTTTTAAGGATGAGTTTGCTTACGGGCAAAGTACCTCTCCGCGTTCTCTTTTATTATATTTTTTTCTTCTTATCTTCTCTTCTCTTGACGGAGCAATGGTCATCGGCTCGTGTTGACATAAGCAGGTTACTTGCTAGGTATGTTTCTTATGTTTCAAGAGGAACTTTCGTTTTCGCCAATAGAGCAATTCCCGTATAAATATGTTAGATCATATGATATTTAGTGATGATAGATAATTGACTTTTAAGTTGCATTGAAATTTGTGCTTGTGAAAGTTTCGATCCAGGTCAAGTTGTTTTGGACAGCGTCCGAGTGGTTTCAATCGTGCTCAAGTGGTTACAGTCGGGGCCAACAGGTTTTTGTCTTCTCCGAGTGGTTTCAATCAGGTCCGAGTGGTTTTTGTCTGCTCTGAGTGGTTTCAGTTGGGTCCGAGTGATATTGGACGGCATTCGAGTAGCTCTAGAGTATCGGACAGCATTCGAGTATCTTTAGAGTATCGGATGGCATTCGAGTCGCAACGGAGTATCGGACGGCGCTCGAGTGGCATCGAAGTATAGGACGGTAGTTCGATCGGCCTTGTGATGGATGGTCCGATCGATAGGTCCAAATGATGGACTTCGACCATGTCAGACTTTGATCATGTCCAACGTCGACCACAGCTGGTTTCGACCACGATAAGTTGACCACTTTAGATTTTGACCATGTCTGACTTCGACTACATCCGGTTTCGACCACGGTATTTTGACCACGGCAGCTAATCGTAAATTTCGACCTTGAACAGTAAACCGGTCGTAAGCAAAACGCTAAGTTGACCACTTTAGATTTTGACCATGTCTGACTTCGACTACATCCGGTTTCGACCATGGTATTTTGACCACGGCAGGTAATCGTAAATTTCGACCTTGAACAGTAAACCGGTCGTAAGCAAAATTTAATCAATCGTAAGCGATAGTGAACTGGTCTTAGCTACAATGAATCGGTCGATGGTCATAAGGGCATCTGCTACAGTATCCGGTCGTTGGTCATAGCTACAGTACTTTTCGATGGTCATAGCTATAGTACGTGGTCTATACTTGATAGTTGTGGACTTTGCTGGTTGGTACTCAATAGTCGCAGACTTTATTGGTCGATACTTGATAGCCGTAAACTTTGCTGGTCGGTACTCAATAGTCGTAAACTTTACTAGTCGGTACTCGATAGTTGACGATTTTGTGATCAGTACTCATAGACTTTGCGGTCTGTTGTTGTTGTCTTAGACTTTTTGATTAGTTGTCGCAAACCTTGTAATCGGTAGTCAAAGACTTTTGCGATCGGTTGCCATAGGCTTCACGGTCTGTACTCGTAGACTTCATGGTTGTTATGAGTGCTTTAATTTTTGCTATCTTTGAGTACTTCGAGTGCATGTGTTAGGCCAGCGATATGACTGGCTAGTGCATGATGATTGGTGAACAGTGTTCAGAGAATCGGTACTCGTAATCGGAAGGACTCGGTACTCGGTAGTTGTAGACTTTACTGGTTGGTAGTCGAAGGCTCGCAGTCGTGGGCTTTGCAACTGTGGTCGGTGGTACAGTATCGGGTGGGTACTCGTTAGCGGTTGTCGGTGATACAGTATAGAGTCAGTACTTTATGGTTCTGTGGTCAGTAGCGATGTTTGGTATTTTTGAGTGTTTTGAGCGGAGCGATGGTAATTCCTGAGTATTTGTTGTTTTCAAGTACTCGTTGAGGTAGTGGTCGTATTGAGTGATCTAAGACTGATTTCTATATAGTGATGAGATGTGTGGTCGTTGATGATCTGGTTGATGATGATAGATGAATAAATGTGTGTTTTGATTGTGTGGACTAATGATGGTCAAGTTAGGAAGAGCTTGTGTTGGGAAAATATTTCTTTGATCTTTGCACGTGTAGGTGGGTGTGGAGATGATCATGGTCGGTGACGAGGATGACCGGGACTAGGATGGGGAGATCTGAGGTCTAGACGGTTGAGGATGTCATGCCAGGTGGTCAGGCTAGCATTGGAGCACGTGGAGATCAAATGTGGTGATGCGTGGAGAAGTTACGGGCGGTGCGGTTCTGGAGGCTTCGACATAGAAGTTGATGAGGCGTGATGAAGATACGTGAGGTGCGATCTTGGAGGCTTCGTCATGTGTTGAGTTAGGAGTTGTGGATGGAGTCCATAACTTGGAAGAGGTAGAGTTTGAGTTGAACATGGTTTAAGATTCTAGCATATAAAATTAGGTAGAGGCTAAGCGTTTTAGTTGTGACTTTGTGTAGGCTTTTTGTGCTAGAGTTTTTAGGAGTGCTGTGAGGGCTCTTTGTAGCCACAAACATGATATAGAAGTAAAATATCAGATCAGATATCAAAGAAAAGAAATCATTGTCGACGTCGTCATGTTGTCTCAATCGAAGCACGACGTGGTTTCTGGGCATCGTCTTTCTTGTGTTCTCGGCGGAGGCGTGCTAACATATCTCGATCTTGCATGATACGAGCATGGTGTTGTTTTCGGCGTGTTCTTGTTCGAGTGGTCGAAGCGTTCGAGCGACCGAGCCTTTCGAGCAGAGGGAGAGTTCGACCACGTGCAAAGGAGGTCAAGCGAGTGGTCGCAGCAACGGTCAAAGCAAGCGATTGAATGCCGAGCAATCGAAGCTTTCATCGAGTGCGAGTAAAAAGGTCAAGCAAGTCATTGTGCAAGCAGTCGAGCGTGTTGCAATTGAAATCCACAACTGGTAAAGTTAGATTGCTTTCCTTTTAGTTTGAGATTTGTTTTTCAGGTATTAAAAAGTGGAGGCAATCAGTTACATCCTCTGATTGTGCCATACGATCTTATAAGTGGTATAAGAGCCAAGTTGCAATGGCATCAGATCGGAATCGATTTTCTAGTAAGCCACCATTTTTAATGGAACAAATTATCTCTATTGGAAAACACGCATGGAGGTCTTTCTACAAGCACAAGCTAATGCTATTTGGCAAAAAGTTAAAATTCATATGAAGTGCCTTCTGTCGTTACCATTGAAAATACCGCTGATGTAGAAGCTAATGCTAAAGTTAGAAATATTTTATTACAATGTTTAAGTAGAAACGATTTTGTTAGAATTGTTCATCTCAAATCTGCAAATAAAATTTAGACCACTTTAGCTGACTATCATGAATGTTCTAAATCTGTTAAAGGTATACATCAGAATCAATTCAAAAATGAGTACTCGAAATTTGAGACGAACCTAGAGAATTAGTAGATGCTCTTTTTGACCGCTTCAATAAAATTGTTAGTGATTTGTAATTTGTCGATGTTACATATTCTGATTCTGTCAATGCTCGCATATTTTGAATGCTCTGGATATGTCCGTTTAGAATGTATTAATTACTACTATCAATCACTCTGTTAGCATGGAAACACTTACTGTCGTAGGGGTGGCCCCCACCTAAACCCAGCAGGCCTGGTAGGAGATTATAAGGCCCAGAATAGGCCATGTGTAATGACATAACCGCTCTGCAGGGGATAATCGATGTAAGGGTATAATCGTAAAGCACTCCTCATGTGTATGTATATATACGAGCAAGCCATGGGAGGACCTGTGCCATTACACTTATCTTCATCACTCTCCACTACCATCTCTCTGCTTGGTCGAGAGCCACAATAGCTTGGCGCCGTCCGTGGGGAGGACGAAGACAAGCTCAAGACCGAAGGAAAAGATGGCACCGAAAAGCTTCACCACGGCGCGCGAAGGAAAGAAGACGAATGGGTCGGGCAGCGCGTGAACACTGTGGCTTCGCATCGATCGCCGAAGGAGTTGGTGGCGGCGTAAGCGCCGTGGTCGCGGCGCCGACGCTCGCGCGGCAACGATCGACCCGCCAAAGACCGCTACGACGACATCCAACCCCGCCGCCGCATCGCAACGACAGCCCCGACCACCCTTGCCGTGGCGCGAATCCGACGGCCGGGGTAGCCGCAACGAACCATCCGGCGGATCTGGGATCGTGAGGCGATGGTCCCCGCACCGCCCGCCCACCGGGCGTTTGGCGTTCTAACGACACTGCGGTGGAAAGCGCCTACTAGCAGCCCCTCAACGCGTTCCGCGGAGCCGGGGACCTTCGCAGAGCCGTCCGAGATATACAAGAGGCTCGAGCCGCAGGTCGCGCCGATGAGTCGCGCCCGAGCCCACGCCGCAGAAGGTGGACACCGCGCGAAGCCCCACATCTAGCCGTGTCCCGCCGAGACGCGTGATCCGAATCCCGCTTTCGGCGGGGCTGCAGCAGCGGTGTGGCCCAAGACTTCAAGTTCCTCGCGTCACCGACCGCATAAAGGCGACACGGATCCTCGCGAGTTCGTGCGGCGTGTACGAAACCGCGATCGAGGCGCGGGCGGCGAGGCGACATCGCGAAGGCGGCGGACTCCCCTCGCACCGCACGGAGTGGCGCTCTCTTGGTTTTTACCATAGAGCCGGCTCCATCTACGCGTGGGAGCAGCCGCGGCCGGCCGTAGCAACTTTCAAGGACATTATGTCGAGCGAATCGAGGCGACCAACTCTTGCGGAAGCAAGGACCCTGAGACGCCCGGGCTACTCAAGCGCCGCCAAGATTCGCCGTAAACGATGTTAACAAAACCACAGTCGTTAGTGCAGCCATACAGGGCCTTCGCCCGGGCCCGATGGTCGAATACAACGCGCGGAGGCCAATCACGACAGTTGCCAAGCTCTTCGACAAAATGGACGAGTATGCGCGGGCGGAGGAGGATGCGCGAAGACGCAGCATCACCGCGTCCCTCCTCGACGCCGAGCCATAGCCGAAAGCCCCGAGGAGGCCCTCCCCGAGGTAGTGAGGCCAAGGTACAGGAAGGCTCTTCACGGTGCAGGCCTAAACCTCGGCGCCGCCAGCGCCGGTCGCAGGCGGCCCACCATGTCCTCGCCACCGAGAGCGCCCGACAAGGACCCGACCCCGCCTCACGGAGGGGAGACCGGGGATCGGAGGGCGGATTTGACTGCGGCGGCCAACCCCACGCAGAGCAAGAGCTCCTGCACTATGGCAAGTGGTGCGAGGTACACGGCTATGGCGATCATTACACAAGGGCATGCATCGCGGTGATAGAGCTGCGGAGGGTGACGGCCGGATCTCGGGCTCCGCCTCCTCGGCCCCGCCGGCCCACGTGGGCACCCAAGGATGGCCCCATACGGGCCACCGCAACGAGGGCGCGCAAAGATCACACCGCCAACGCCATCACCGAGGCTCCTCTTCAAAAGCCCCGGGAGCGATGCAGAATCGTGGATGCCGCCCGCAACATCACCTTCGACTTAAACGACGCCAGGGCGTGGAGTACCTCACCAAGACCTCTAGTCATCCAGCCCACATAGCATGCCGCGAAGTCGGCGCGTCCTTGTCGACGGAAGCTCGCGAACATCTTATTCGCAGGCCCTCGACCGCATGGCAATCCCGGCCGGCCGCCAGAGCAGCCAGAGCTCCACTTCAAGGCTTCGGGTCAACCGCTGCAGCCACGGGGCACGTGTCCCTTCCCCGTCACTTTCCGTCGGGAGGGTAACAAGGGTAACATCCGGACCGAGCATGTCACCTTCGATGTCGTGGATATCCCGCACCTACAACGCCGTCATCGGGCGACCCGCCATCAACTCTTTCGAGGCAATCCCGCACCACACCTTTTTGTGTGTAAAGCTCCGGCCCGGAGGGTGTCATCACCATCTTCGCGACCAGACTGCCGACGTGCGAAAGCGGCGCCGCGCCCCGCATCGCCGGTGCATGCCCTCTCGGCGCGCCCGGCGATGGGCCCTCCGCTCCCGGTGGACGCCAAGCCTCGCCCGGCGGCGTCAAGAAGGTGCCGCCTGGCGAGGGGCGCTTTGTGTCCATTGGCGAGGGCTCCACCGGGTCGAACGGGAGCCGCTCCGAGTGCTTGAACAACGTTGATATCTTCGCATGGTCTCCGAGGACATCAAGGGCGACCGAGCAATGTCGAGCATCGCTTGGCGTTCGCCCGACGCCAAGCCGGCCAGCGAGGCTCGGCGTATGTCGATGGATCGGTAGCAGCGCCAAAGCGAGGTGGCAAAGCTTCTTCGCGCGGGGTCATCCGTGAGGTCCACCATCCGAATGGCTCGCTAACCCGTGCTAGTCAAAAGGCGGCGGGCTCGCGCATGTGCATCGACTTCACGGCACTCAACAAGGCGTGCGGCGACAACTACCCCTTGCCGCGCATCGATCAATCGTTGACGCCACGGTGGTGCGAACTCATGAGTTTCGACGCCTATTCCGACTACCACCGGTATACATGGCGAAGATGACGAGGAGAAGACCGGTTTCATCACACCACTTGGGACGCTCGCCGTCGAAATGCCCTTTGGCTTGAAGAACGCAGCGCTACCTTCACCCGCCTCGCCGCCATTGCCCGGCCGCCCGGCTCGGGAGGAACGTTGAAGCCTATGTCGATGACGTGGTGGTCAAAAGTCGGCAACTTGCTCTACACGGCCGGGACCTCCGGAGACCTTCACAACCTCCTGGCGGGCATCAAGCTCAACCCGACAAGTGTGTCTTCGAGTGCAGTGGGCAAACTCCTAGGTTTCCTCGTGTCCGGCGGGGCATCCAGCGAACCCGACAAAGTAGACGCCATCCTGGTATGGAACCGCCAAGACAATGAGGGAGGTCCAGAGGTCGGCGGGCCGCATGACAAAGATTAAGCCGCTTCCTATCCAGTGGCGGCGGAGCGGGCTCGCCGTTTTCAAGACACTCCACGGTGCGATGGATTTCGTTGGGACGAGATCGCGCAAAGCCTTCAACGAGCTCAGCAAAGACCTAGCAAGCCTCCCCACTCGTCGCCCCAGCACGAGGCTCCTCTCTGCTCTATCGGCGCGCGGCCACCATCGCGGTCGGCCGTCCTCGTCTTAGAGGAAGGCGCCATGCGCGCCCGTCTACTTTGTCTCCGGCCCTTCAAGGCGCCAAGACAAGATACACGGAGCTTGAGAAGCTCGCCTATGTGCTGGTCATGGCCTCCGTGAAGGTTCGGCATTATTTTACGCTCACCCGATCACAAAGGTGCCTTCCTCGTTCCCTCGCGCAGATGCTACACAACAAGGAGTCCACAGGCGCATCGGAAATGGGCCGCCGAGCTCGCTCCCTTCTCCCGACGTATGCTTCGTGGACGGCAATTAAATCCCAAGTCCCGGCGGATTTTCTCGCCGAATGGACCCCGCCGCCCAACTTCGGCGGACGCACGATGATCCCGCTCGACGCTTACAATCGACGGAGCTTACGGCGCCGCCGCGCGCGCGTAGGGCGGTGATCATCACGCCCGAGGGACAGCGCTTGCTGTACTCGGCGCGCTTGCCTTCCCGCCACCAACAACACGGCTGAATACGAGACACGCTCTTTGGCCCGGGCGGCTCAAGGCGCGGCGCGAGACGGTCTTGGTCCGCACCGACTTCGCGCTTGGTGGCCGGCCATGTGGACAAGTCATATCAAGCCAAGGACCCTGAGTTGGCCAAGTACCTCGCGGCGGTGAGGGCGAGGGAAAGGCACTTTTTGGGTGTCAGCAACTGCCCCCCCGAGGGGGCATTCTACGAGGTGTTAGAAAGGCGGCCATCACGCAGGACAACCGGGACGCGGCACTTGTCCACCGCATTGACCGGCCAAGAGATTGGCGAGAGCCCATTTTCAATTTCTTACAAGGCCTTGCCGAGCCGAAGGACCCCGCCGAGCTGCGACGATTGCAGCACCGCGCACGGTCCTTCCAGGTGTTCGAAGGGACACTCTACAAGAAAGGGGTTTGCGCGTCGCTCTGCGCGCGCTCGACCGAGGAGGAAAGGAGCTCGGGCGAAATCCACGCGGCGTATGCGGATCCCACTGGCGCCAAGGTCATTAGTCGGCAAGGCGTTCGACAAGGCTTCATCGCCGATCGCCATCACCGACGCCAGACCTCGTCCGTCGGTGCCAAGAGTGCCGCGGATGGCGCGCATCATCCGCAGCCCCGACAAGCCTCAACCCAATTCCCGGTGTGGCCATCGGCGCCGGGGTCTCGATATAGTAGGACCACTTGCCCGAGCTCCGTGGGACCTCCGGTTCGTGGTAGTCGCTACCGAGTATTTCTCGGTGGCCGAAGCGATCGCTCGGCCAAAGTAACTTCGCGCCATACAACGCTTCCTATGGCAAAACATCATATGTCGCCGGGGTGCCTCGGAGCTCACGGCCGACAATGGCTCGCGCTCGACGCCACCTCTTCAAAGATTATTGTGACAAAGATGGGCATCACCCTCCGATTCGCCTCGGTAGGGCATCCCGATCCAACGGGCGGTTGAACGGCGAATAGCGCCATTCGCCGCCATCAAAAGCGCTGGTTGGATTGCCGAAGGGCAAGTGGCTGCGAGCTTCACGGCGTTCTATGGTCGCCGCACAACGGTAACACGCCCGACGGGATTCACGCCGCTTAAGCTCCTTTTCGGTGACGGCGGTGACGCCGAGGAAATCAAGGCCGGCTCGCGGAGGGTCCTCGCCCAAGCACTCAAGAGGAGCGCGTGTGTCCTGGACCTCCTCGACGGGATACGCGCGACGCAGCCCACCATGTCGGAAAGCGCGCGCGCGCATAATGCGTACTCGGGACCGCTCTATATGCCCGCGGGGTTCAAGCTCGGGATCTCGCCCTCGAGTGGCTTTCGGCGAAACCGCTGGCAAGCTGGAGTCCGTGGGAAGGCCCGTACATCGTAACGGAGGCATTGCCGGCGGGGCGTACCGCCGCCACGCTCGAAGGACAAGCCTTCCGCACACATGGAACGCGACGGTTGCGGCGATACTACGCCTAGAAGCGGGACAGCGGCGAGAGCCACCAGCCGCTGTTAGGCGATGCTCGCCGCGCAAACGGAGTTCAATAAAGGTTGCCGTTCCCGAACATCCCCGTCCGCGCTGAGCAGAACAAAGTCCACGGACTTTAAATAAGACGTAGCGTCGAGCCTAGCTCCGCACGCGAGAGTCTGCGGACTATAAATAAGACGTAGCGTCGAGCCTAGCTCCGCACGCACTAGTCCACGGACTTTAAATAAGACGTAGCGTTGAGCCTAGCTCCGCACGCGCGAGTCCCCGGACTATAAAGAAGACGTAGCGTCGAGCCTAGCTCCGCACGCACTAGTCCACAGACTTTAAATAAGACGTAGCGTTGAGCCTAGCTCCGCATGCGCGAGTCCCCGGACTATAAAGAAGACGTAGCGTCGAGCCTAGCTCCGCACGCGAGAGTCTGCGGACTATAAATAAGACGTAGCGTCGAGCCTAGCTCCGCACGCGAGAGTCTGCGGACTATAAATAAGACGTAGCGTCGAGCCTAGCTCCGCACGCACCAGTCCACGGACTTTAAATAAGACGTAGCGTCGAGCCTAGATCCGCACGCGAGAGTCTGCGGACTATAAATAAGACATAGCGTCGAGCCTAGCTCCGCACGCACCAGTCCACGGATTTTAAATAAGACGTAGCGTCGAGCCTAGCTCCGCACGCACTCTTCGGAGTATAAATAAGACGCAGCTGGGGGACGCCTCCACGCGCACTCTACGGAGTATAAAGAAGACGTAGCGTCGAGCCTAGCTCCGCACGCACTAGTCCACGGACTTTAAATAAGACGTAGCGTTGAGCCTAGCTCCGCACGCGCGAGTCCCCGGACTATAAAGAAGACGTAGCGTCGAGCCTAGCTCCGCACGCACTAGTCCCCGGACTATAAAGAAGATGTAGCGTCGAGCCTAGCTCCGCACGCGCGAGTCTCCGGACTATAAAGAAGGCGTAGCGTCGAGGGTTCGCCTCCGCACGCACCAGTCCCCGGACTTTAAATACTACGTAGCGGCGAGGCCCGCCTCCGCACGCACTAGTCCACGGACTTTAAATAAGACGTAGCGTTGAGCCTAGCTCCGCACGCGCGAGTCCTCGGACTATAAAGAAGACGTAGCGTCGAGCCTAGCTCCGCACGCACTAGTCCCCGGACTATAAAGAAGACGTAGCGTCGAGCCTAGCTCCGCACGCGCGAGTCCCCGGACTATAAAGAAGGCGTAGCGTCGAGGGTTCGCCTCCGCACGCACCAGTCCCTGGACTTTAAATACTATGTAGCGGCGAGGCCCGCCTCCGCACGCGCGAGTCTCCGGACTATAAAGGAAGTCGTAGCGTCGAGGTTCGCCTCCGCACGCGCCACTCCACGGAGTATAAACAAGATGCACAAACCCGCTCTCCGCGTTCGGCGGCAGGTAACACCAAGCATAAAGTACTACTTGGTCCCATTGTAAAAGCAAAGGGGTTATATGGTCACAAGCGTAAGAACCCGCACATCATCCCCCTACCCTACCCGACCAACTGGTCCGCCTTGGCGCGGTGCGACGAGCCAGCGCCGTCGTCGCTGCGGCGCTGAAGGACCCTTCAAGCCATCGAGGAGGTCCTCTCCTATGCAACGCTCGCTGCACGGCGACTCGCCGCACCTTCCCGGCGGCCCTGCATCCGCTGGTGGAAGTTCTGCAGACTAGGCCCGATGGAGCGGATGGCGTTCGATATAACCTCTGGTCGGTCGGGAGGATCCAGTTGAGGATTCGCTAGCTCATGGGTGTGCCTACACCCACGAGTATGAAGCGAGGCGGCGCGCACGCACCAACATAGCCGCGAGTGCTCGCCAAAGGTTCCGCGCCACGAAGAGCAACGCCGCCCTCCTCGATCAGCCCGAAGCGTCTCCGGCTGGGCCTCCGGCCTGTGCGTGGTATCCGGCACTCGGACGCACAGATCTCGAAGGGCCTGGTTCAGAGACTCCATGGCTCGCCATGCCGATATGGATGCATTTTCCAAGGCAAGAAGGTTCTCGGCAGCAGACTCCGCCAGCTGGGCGTTCTCCCCCTCTAGGGCGGCGACCGCCGCACGGCGCGCGCGCTCCCGCGCGGCGCTCCGAGCCTGTGGTCGCAAGTTGTGCGCCACCGGGCGCCCTCCAACGCACGAATTTCTTCATCCTTCGCGCGAGAGCGGTGTTTGCTTCACTGAGGTCGGCTTCCGAGCCCTCCACTCCCGAACGCGGCCTCGCCAAGGGACCGGTGAGGCAAGCGTCCCGAAGCAACAAATTAGCAGCGTCAGCGATGACTTACAAGCCGGCGCACATACTTACCCTCATCTCGAGGCCTCGCAACGCGAGCGGTAGGAGGTCCCCGCGCATGACGACAAAGCACCTCGGTTGAGGCCGTTGTCGCACGCTCGCGCGCGCGGTGAGGTCGCAAAATACCTCCGGCGAGGGAGAAAGTCCAGCGAGCGAGCCCCGCCCCAACACGCCAGATTTATCACGCCACGCCACGCCGGCAGCGGTGGGCGCTGCGCGGGCATCTGCGCACGAGGCTCCCGACCACAAGATACCTCGCCGCCGATCCTTCGCCACGCACGGAGACATCGCCTCGCCGATGTCGGCAGAATGAGCGAGCGGACGGAGAGTCTCGCGAAGTCGTGAAGAAAGGACTCACACCTACCTCCCGCGCCCCTCGTCACGGTAGGAAGTGGCGCTCGGGTCGACCATGCCACCCGCTCGAAGGGTAGGGGCGGAGCGCGCCTCCCCGACCAGGCGCCAGCCTTCGCCACCCGCTCGGCGGTAGGGGACGGCGCGCGCGCCTACATCCGACCAGGCGCCACCACGCCACCCGCTCGAAGGGTAGGGGCGGAGCGCGCGCGCCACTGACCAGGGCGCCACCAGCGCCACCCGCTCGAAGGGTAGGGGACGGAGCGCGCGCGTCACTTCGACTTGGGCGCCGGCCGCGCCACCCGCTCAAGGGTAGGGGACGGGCGTGCGCGCCACGCCGACCAGGCGCCAACCGCGCCACCCGCTCGAAGGTGAGGGACTGAGCGCGCGCCTCGCCGACTTGGGCGCCTTCACGCGCCACCCGCTCGAAGGGTAGGGGCGGAGCGCGCGCGCTCGCCGACTTGGGCGCCACCGCCACCCGCTCGAAGGGTAGGGGCGAGCGCGCGCCATTTGACCAGGCGCCGCCTTGCCGCCACCCGCTCGAGGGTAGGGGACGGAGCGCGCGCGCTTTCCCGACCAGGCGCCCGGCCGCGCCACCCGCTCGAGGGGGGGGGACGAGCGCGCGCGTCTGCTTCGACTTGGGCGCCACCGCGCCACCGCTCAAGGGTAGGGGACGGAGCGCGCTGCCTATTTCGCTTAGGCGCCACGCCGCGCCGCCCGCTCAAGGGTAGGGGACGAGCGCGCGCGCGTCTACTACGATCGGGCGCCACCTCGCTACCACCATACTAGACTTCGTGCCCCCAACCACAAGCTTGAGGAATTCACAGCCGCAGGGACGGAGGGGCCAAAGGACTCGACGACATGGCTTCGGCCCAGTGAAGCCCTTCACCATGAGAGGCTCCTGTCGTGGGGTGGCCCCACCTAAACCAGCAGTTCGGTAGGAGATTATAAGGCCCGAATAGGCCATGTGTAATGACATAACTGCCCCTAGAGGGGATAACCTGATGTAAGAGTATAACTGTAAAAGCACTCCTCATGTGTATGTATATATACGAGCAAGCCATGGGGAGGACCCAGGCCATTACACTTATCTTCATCACTCTCCACTACCATCTCTCTCTCTGTTTGGTCAGTAGCCACAACACTTACTTTGAATGATCTTTATTCCACGATAAAAACACATGAGATTGATGCATTAGCTAGAATAAACTAGTTTAATTCTTTGGGTTTAGTGATTAACCAAGCTAACAAATCTTCTAGCCCCTTTATTGTTTCTTTGTCTACTTTATGTTCTATTCAGATGAACAATTAGAGGAGATTCTAGAAGAACAGCTCGTACTTCTCTCCAACAGGGTGACCAAGGTGATTAATAACATCAGATCAAAGTGGAGAGGAGGTCCAATCAGATGCTATGAATGTGGTGAGCAAAACTACATCAAGACAAATTGCTCCAAACTGAGGAACAAGGAGGTTAAGGATGACAAGGCACCAACTCATCGCTCTTAAGTCAAGATTGATCCAAACAGGAAGAGTAATTATCGCAGGGTGGCCAACAAAAATAATTTCAGTACTTGATGAGATTTATTCTCTCTCTGAATTTCTTCATGATTGCATTGCCAAAGGGGGAGAAAAATAGAAGAATTTGAGAAATTTGCTAAAAATTGGCTTCTCTTGTGTTGAGGGGATGTTTGTTTGAACTTTCGAGTGCTTTCGTTTTTGTCTGAGATTTAGTTTGTCCGAGCTTAATTCTAGTCGCCTCTAAATTTTGTTTTGTGTTGTCGATGTATTCATCAAGGGGGAGATTGTTAGACCATGTAGTGGTCGTGTATTTAGTGATGATGAATAATTGACTTTTGGGTTGCATTGAAATTTATGTGTGTGAAAGTTTTGGTCTAGGTTTAGTTGTTTTGGACAACGTCCAAGTGGTTTCAATCGCTGCTGAGTGGTTTCAGTTGAGTCTGATTGGTTTTGGTATACTCTGAGTGGTTTTAGTCGGGTCTAAATCTTATCGGACAACATTCGAGTAGCTCTGGAGTTTCGAATGACATTCGAGTAGCTTTAGAGTATCAGACAGCATTCGAGTGGCAGCGGAGTATCAAACGGTGCTCGAGTGGCATTGAAGTATAGGATGGTAGTCCGATCGTCCTTGTGATGGATGGTCCGATTGGCAGACTTCGACCCTGTCAGACTTTGATCACGGCTGGCTTCGACCACGGTAATTCGACCACTGTAGATTTTGTGTTCATGTTTGAGTCGAACATGGTTTAGGGTTCTAGTATATAAAAGCAGGTAGAGACTAGGGGTTTTAGCTATGACTTTGTGGAGGTTTTTTTGTGCTAGATTTTTTAGGGGTGCCGTGAGGACGCTTTGTAGCCAAAACATGACATAGAAGTAAAATATCAGATATGATCTCAAAGAAAGGAAATTACCGCCGACGTCGTCTTGTTGTTTCAATCGAAGCACGGCGTGGTTTCTGAGCATTGTCTTTCTTGTGTTCTCGGCGGCGGTGTGCTAACACAACTTGATCTTGTGATATGAGCACGGTATTGTCTTCGGCTTGTTCTCGTTCGAGCGACCGACTTTCGAGTGGTGGGAATGTTCGACTACGTGCAAAAGAGGTCAAGCGAGTGGTCGCATGCCGAGCGATCGAAGCGTTCATCGAGTGCGAGTAAAAAGGTCAAGCGAGCCATTGTGCAGGCAGTCGATCGTGTTACAATTGAAATCTACAACTGATAAAGTTTAATTGCTTTTCTTTTGATTTGAGATTTGTTTTTCGGATATTAAAAAGCGGAGGCAATCATTCACCCCTCTTATTGTATTATGTGATCCTAAAAAATCTCTCAAAATTGTTTCCACACTTAGAACAGGACAAAACTATTGTTGTCACCAATCCATGGCTAGTCTAACCGGTGTGTCACTCATGTCTTTTGGCTAATGGTTTCATGTTTAGGATGATTGTTACATCTATCCTAAAGGTATCTGTGAGCAATGCAACTCATTGACACCCTTTCATCTCATCGATTCGAAGGTTTCAAGCTGTTGAAAAGTTTTTCAGTTCGGAGCTACCTATTAAAAAACTTTTAAATAGTTCGAAGACTTTCGAGTCGGAAACTTTCGGTTCAAAAACTTCCTATTGCAAAACTTTCAAATGGTTGGAAAACTTTCGATTCAAAAGCTCCTCCTACTTACCGCATCCATAGTGGCTTGAGTTCGCCGACGGGCGCGACAGGGAAGGGGAAGCCCCCCAGCACCAGATCCGGCGCCACTCATCTCCAGATAATGATCCGGCAGCCCACCAGTGACGACGGCACATGCCACCGACGGCGTCGGCGCGGCGAGCAAGAGTGCGGCGCGGGTAGGAGTTGATCCCTCGCTCTCCATGTGTCGCAATGACACGCGCGTGCCGCTGGAAGTGTGCTATGCGGGCGATCGCAAAATAGCCCCATCGCAGGATAATTGTGATAGCTAAGAAGAAGAAAGAAAGCAAAAGATAGCACTTGGGCTCTCCAACGTGAACTTGCGTACAATTACAAATTCTCCGGAAACGAAGCAGAATTTGATGGGCCACTCCGACCTATAGCGATTTATCTTTTAAAAGCGCCTTTTGCGTTCTTTAATTTCTCTTATTTTTTAAAAAAGAGTTGGTAATAATAATTCACTGTCCTCTTCAATTACTGGTGATTTATCTGCTTTCCACCATCACTAACATGTCCCCTGCTCCCTAGAGCGGATCCCCTTGTTCGCTCGCCCTACACGACGGCATGAACAGATAACCAAAAGTAAAGAAACCGGCGACCTTTAGTGTGTAATAAAAAGCTTTCTACTCCGGCTCAATTAGCATGCAGCCATCCAGGACTTGACAAAGCAATAGGACACAATTACAGGAAATAATAATAATAATACTGTGCAATGCACAAAGTTCGTCTTTTTTCTTCTTGAAATACGATGGACCTAATTGGTACGCTGAAATATCACAAGAAATAGTTAAATTCCCGCTGTAAGATGAAAACATTCTGCGTTCTAAGTGGAGCCGTAAAGTTAACTAGTTAGAAGCGCGATAGAACACGAATACGCACGATCCATGGACTGATTCGCGCGCCCA
The DNA here is from genome assembly GCA_036346575.1 of Dendrocalamus sinicus. Taxonomy (NCBI): domain Eukaryota; kingdom Viridiplantae; phylum Streptophyta; class Magnoliopsida; order Poales; family Poaceae; genus Dendrocalamus; species Dendrocalamus sinicus. The sequence continues at coordinate 6,976,413 of CM070648.1, forward strand.
TGGATCGGTATCGATCGTAACGGAGTCATTTGAGAGGCTGAGACGGGGAATAGAAGGTTCTAGAGGTTTCTAGAAGTGGCTGCCCCACTGTTGAGGATCAAGCAGAGAAACGGCGTTCTCATAACTGAGTAAGAAAGCAAGAAAAAGAAACCGAACCAGAGATTAAAAAAGATGTATAACAAAAAATAAAAAAATTAAAAATGATGTGGAGTGTTAATGGTCCGGGCCCAACACATATGCCCTACTTGTGCTGGTCTTGCATTTGGCACTACAAAGGAAAGGGTAACAAGAAACCTCGTCTATTATTTTGCAATGGGCTGGGCTTTTGTTGTGCATGGGATGCTTGTACCCCTAGGAATGTACTATACACCATCGCAAGTCGTAGTACGTATTCGTCGTAGTCGTTGGCTATGGAATCATTAAGCCTTTTCAATATGGGCACAATGTCAAAGTCAACATATCAAATGATAGGTGGGACCATGTAATATTGGGTGCATTTTTACATTGAGATATATGCACCATTTGCTTCTTTTTTTTGAGAAAATATGCACCATTTGCTAGAGCATATGCAAATGGGTAGTGCAGACAGTACATTTGGGCCCACTGATTCAATTGCTATATTTGTTCTCATCCTCTTTTTCATCGCTGTAATAGATGCATGAGGCAATCACAGTTTTATGAAACAATAGGTATAGATGATTTTTTTTTGAAAAAAGTACAGATGGAAGCTTATACCTTTGGGGGTCTTTTCTCAAGAAAATTCATGATTTACCACAGAATAATTACATGATTTATAATATGCCATTCATTATGCAGAAACTCTACAGTGCACCTAGGTGTGCATTAATCTTACTTAGAACCTAGCGTCGTTGCCGTTAAATGGGTCACATGGGGATGGATATGGGTGCAAATAACACAGACACGACAAACTCATTTTCTTGTATGAGGCGAGGTCTTTTTGGAGGTGGGGTCTTTTTTGGAGCCATCCGTGCACGTGGCACACATAGAATGGATACCCATGTCATGATAGGTGGGGTCCCACCAAATAATGTGGGCCCAATTCATACACACATAGGGCAATAATGCATGCGAGATTGGTGAGTTCAAAATGGTTGATTGTGTATACACAATTTTGCACGTGCACATTTTTTTTTCTGAGATTCGACTGATTTGTAGGGCCAATCACATGGGAGGCCCATTGATCAATCACGTTGGGATCGATCGTATGATAACATAATGCAAAACCACTGTGTAGAGGGGTTTGCTAAATTATTAATAAAATGTAGATGGTAACTTAGGGTGTTTTGATGGTAATTTTTGAATTTCCTTTTAAATTAAAAATAATGATAATTTATGAACTCAGGGTGGTAGCTTGTTAAAACTATATCTGATAAATTAGGATCAGACTGATGGTAAGTTTTGAATGTTCAGGTTTATTTTTGGGTTAAAATAGATGATATCATAAAATGATGGTAAGTTCAGAAATTAGGATGGTAATTTATTATAAATGCAGATGCTAACTTAGGGTACAACTAATGGTAACTTTAGCACAACTGATGGCAAGTTTTAAAATGTTTCAGACTTATAGAAATTGTGGTAATTTTGAACTTATGGTGATAATTTCTTAAAACTATAATGATAGCTTAGGGTTCGAATGATGGTAATTCCTAAACTTTTCTTAAATTTGTAAACTAATGGTAATTTTAAAACTTATGTTGGTGATTTGTTAAGCTATCAGTGGTAACTTAGGATTTAACAATGGTAAGTTATGTGGCTTTCGTCTGGTAATTCATTAAAAATTTAGATGATACCTTTTTTTAGTTGTAATTTTGAATTTCTTGAGTTACATGACATAATTTAGTGGTAATTGTTATGAATAAAAGATCAAATATTTCTAAGATTATTCCATAAAAGAAAAGGAAAAAGTGAGTGCTCTATAAGACTAAAGAGCACCAAGGTGCTCTATAGTTAATCCCTATGCTTTTATGGAATAGCTATTAACACCTCGACTAAAAACAAGAAGATTTCAGTCGATTTTCTCACTGTTGGATGGGTTTAAAGATTGGTGCGCCACCACCATCGTCTTTGTCTTTGACAAGCCTTTTAGGGATGGGGTTCGCTGGATTAGGGTTAGGGTTCACCGATGCTGGACTTTAGAGAGGATAGCAAAATAGCGGTAGATGGTAGAGCACGACGGAGGAGAGCTCGGAGGAGGGTAGTGAGCATGGCGGCGAAAAGAAAGAGAGATGTTAGGATGCGGCAGGTGACAACGGTAGTCACCGAAGAAGTGGAAGAAGGGCAATGGTGGCGATAGTGGACGAGGAGGCGAGTGATGGTGGCAGATGGAGGGTAGGCCTGGCTGACGCCGAAGCGGCACTGATGAGCCAATGGGTGGTAGCTCGAGGGAATAGGGTTAGGATTAGGGGTGGGGTATGGTTTGAGGGGTGAGTGGAGTGATCAGAGCCCTACGATTTTTTAGGAGGATACAAGGTGGACATGCACACACACAATGCACACCCCTCTTACACCACTACACACGCATCCATACGCATGTGCGTCCCTAACACACTGAGATTTTTATGGAGGCACTAGGCCCCACGGAGCACGAGCGCAAGATTTTCCACCGAACATGCACATGTGTGAATATCCATTTTTATTAGGTGAGATGCATGAGGTTCAAACTACTGGAGTCAAACCCTAGCGGGCAGCTCACTCACCTGGCAAAGCTAGCCATCTGGGCGTCGCTCGGTCCTTCGAGCCTTATGATTTTAATTCAACAGTGAGAAAAATTGACTAAAAACAAATAATTTTTTAGTTGAGTGTTATATAGTCACTCCTCTTTACTTTATTGTTTTGCTTTGCAATTACAAATCAAGAAAATCTGTTAGACCATGTGGCCAGGTCTAGAATATTGTTGTGATGAATAATTGACAATGGTTAATTGATGATGAATATTTGATAATATTGTTTAGCGTCGTTATGTGAGTTGTGTTGCGTGTGTGCGGATTAACGTTGGTCAAGTTTGGACGAACTTGTGCCTAAGAATGTTCTTTGGTCTTTGCATGTGCAAAGTTGAGCATGGAGGCGATCATAGTCGGTGATGAGGTGGACCGACTAGGATGGGGAGATCCGAGGTTCGACGGTCAAGGAGATCACGAGATGGTCGGGCTCATGCTTGGGCGCATGTCGGGCCCTGATTTCCAAACCAGACCCTCGTGTATTATCGCACTAGTCCCGCATCAAAGCTAGTGCACACGCTAAACAGAATGGGAAACATCACCTTCAACGATTTATTACAATAAATAAGAGTACGGACCGAAGGTCTCTTTATTACATCCGAGGTTTCAACCTCGCACATGAGAAATAAGCGGAAGCAAAATAAACTTGACGACGACCCATCAATACGCCACAGGCAATTGACTGGGGAAACGCGACCTATTCCTCCGGGAAGAAACCATCACAGCCACAAGCGATGCAGTAGTCGTAGTCCCCTTCTTGAGCTTCAACTTCCTCTGAGATTTATTTTTGAGTGTAGCATGTGAGTACATAAAGTACTCCGCAAGTCTTGGGAAAAAATGCATAGATGCAAGGCTTAACAAAGGAAGGCTATATGGTTCTTTTGCACAAAGCAACATTTTAAAATTCAATTACTACTAATTATTTTCGAAGGCATCAATTTAATAAAGTAACTGCTTTAGCAGAAACTATCAATAATTCTCTAGTGAAGGTTCCAACTACCAACACTAGCTTAAACAACTTGAACAAGTTTAATATTGCGTTAAATCCACCTCTCTCGCTCCAATCGCCAGATACCCTTCCGAGAGTTCCTCCACTCTCGAATTCCAAAACTTTGACTTTAAAACCAAACCAGAAAAACTACCATGTGAATGCATTCCTTGCTCCGCCTTGACCGTGGGCACGGCTATTCGAATAGTTTTACACTCTGCAGAGGTTGTACAACTTTACCCACAAGAGATAAATTATCCTTAAAAGTCAACACGCTTCCTTTGGCATGAGACCCGATAAAATATCACAGAGCCTTTACCTTACTCTAATCTAGCTAGATACCACCCACGAGGTTTCACCGCAGTAGGCTAACCGCCCAACCAAGCCCTCTTGCGCCGTATGAGTACAGAGAAATCTGTCCCTCACTGTGGATAACCACCCATCCTCGGCACCCACTTTCCACTGGTGGCACCTAAACTAGACTATCATAAGTTAGTCACTAGGTCGCACCCATATAGACTTGTGGTTGTACGGTTAATGCTCGCTTTGGACAAACACAAGCGTCGGTCCTTAATTGACTAGGTGGAACATACACTTAACAAGATCTCGTGCTAACTGCACCAAGCCAATCCAGCCATCCACCCTAATCTAAATCAACTTTCACATTTTATTTTATTTTAAAAGAACAGTGGCAACTCCAATTACCACTAAGTTTGCAAACACAAGATTATTACCATAAATCATAATTTCCCCTTTTTCAATATTTTCTAAAGTGTTGAATAGCGAGACTAAGCATTATACTACCATACTAACATCAACAAGTAAATATAATATTCTCATTAATGAGACAAAGGAAATCTCTAGGGTTACAATGGTACATGGCATTCAATTGCAATGGAGGGTATAACAAAGTTGGATTAACTATATCCTAAGACTTGAACTATCATTTTATGTAAATAGCAATGCACATAATTTAAAATAATAAAAATCTTTTAAAATCATAGGTTCAAGATGATCAAAGGAGACTTGCCTTCTTGCAGGGTTTCGGTCTTCTTCTTGCTGTGAAGAGGATCGTCGACAACGTTGGAATCTACGCGAGAAAAGACGAAGCAACAAAGCAAATAAATACAAATAAAATTCAAATAAAATCCAAAAATTCAACAGAGGCCATATTTGAATAGATCATGATTTTAGATGAATTTAGAAATTTGAATGGCTGAAATTGGAGTTAAAATGAGAAAGTTATGATCATTTGAAATTCTCGCTTGAATAAATCCAGAAATTCGAAAATTTCTGACAGTGGGGCCCATCGAATATTTAATTTTTAATCTTTTATTTTATTCCGAGAAATCGACAGATGGGACCCATCGACCAGCAGACCCTCTGCGGTCATCGACTGTGGGACCCTCCGCGCTGACCTCATCTCGCTTTGCCATCGGCAGTGGACCCATCGATCTGGACCCACTTGTCGAGGTCGCGCGAGCAGATGGGACCCAGCGGCGATGGCCCGCACGACGGCCGCCGCGGCGGTGGGACCCACTTGTCGTAGCGGAAAATAAACGAAAAACTCAACCCAAATACGCGCCGAAGGCTCGAACGCGCACCGGAGTTGAAATCGCGCACGCTAACTGAGGGGAGGGGGAGGCTTTGCCTACCCATAAAGGGCAACAAATCCCTTTGAGGATACCTTGGTGGCCCGGCAGCGATGGTCGAGGCGACGCGCGCGGCGCAGGATGGGCCGAGAGGTTCAGCGGTGCGTAGATTGTAATCTGCGTGCGAAGGGGTTCTTGGAGGAGTTGGTGAGGTCCGGGATGAACGGAGACGGCCGGCGGCGAGGGAGCAATGAGGCAGCTCGGGTGCCCCGGCGGCGGCGCCCGGCGACGAGAAGAGGTGGCCGAGGTGCCCAGAGATCCGCCGATGCTCGGAGAATCTGCAGTGGCGCTACGGCCCGGGAGGTCCGAGGCGACGGGAGAGCTCGTCGGAGTTGGGCGGGGCTCGCGGAGAGAAGCTCGGTGCGGGCGCCTCGGGCTCCGAGAAGAGGTGGAGGGTGCTTTGGGAGGTGGTGCAGGAGAGGCGAAGGCCGAGGGGCTATTTATAGGGCTCGGGAGGGTGAGGCAATGGGAATTCTCACCAAGTCGACGGCCGAGGTCGATTCAAATTTGGGGATAAGCCGTCGGAGGCAACGCGAGCTCCGGCTTTTAGGGGATAAGACGCTTATCCCCAGTGTTCGAATCGCGCTCAACTCAAGAAAGAGGCCGAGTTCGAGTGGGATTCGGCCGCGGATTTCTTCGGAGAGAGAGAAAGAAGGAGGAGTCCGCGTCCGCGCGAGACGCACTTGAATCGACCGGGGCCCGCGCATCGGCGAGCAAGGTTCGTGGTGCGGATGGCGCCACGTAACCCCGATGCAGATCGTGCGGCGGCGCGCTTAAGTGGGAGGAGCGGTGGATTGAGGCGGCGCGAAGACACGGCTCATCCGAGCCGCCCACGCGCCGAGCGAGGAGGGGAGGAAGGCGGGCCGACGGGCGGCCCGCGGGCGCCGAGGAGAGGAGGTGCGGCCTAGATGGGCCGAGCGGCGACGTGGGGGTATCCACCGCCCACGTGGCGGCGGAGGAGGTTGGGATTTTTATTTTTAGAATTTGATTTAGATTTTCGAAAAGGCTAGAAAATTAATTAGGCCTCGTAAAAATATGAAAATACCTCCAAAAATTCCAGAAAAATTCACGAAGCTCTGGACACATTTTGGACTACATAAAATTATTTCCAACTACTGTTGGTATTCTATTTTATATTTTAAATTACTTTTAGATTTAAAAATAGGTTTTTAAACTCCAAGAAATTCGGAAAAGCCAAACAAAATCCAATTACTTTAAATCAATTACTTTGAGCTTAAATTTTTCCAAGAAGCAAATTTTGGGGTGTGACAAACCTACCCCCTTAGAAAGAATCTCACCCGAGATTCGGATGGACTGGAAAAGAGGTCGAAACTCTTCTTTAGATCCTCTTCACGCTCCCAAGTCGCCCGATTCGAATGGTTGCTCCACCGCACTTTACGTAACTTGATGACCTTGTTTCGCGTCGACGCTCGATTCCTCCAAAATTTTAATCGGATACTCGGATAGGTGAGGTCCTCCTTCACATTTATTTCATCTAGAGGCATCTGCTCTTCGGCACTCGGAGACACTTCTCACCGGGATACATGGAAGACGTCATGCACCTTTGACAGCTGAGGCGGAAGCTCCAACTGGTAAGCAACTTCTCCTCGTTTTGCTACCACTGGAAAGGGTCCAATGAATCTAGGAGCAAGCTTTCCACTGACTCCAAAACGTCTCATCCCTTTGAGAGGTGACACCTTAAGGTAAACATGATCCCCGGGTACAAATTCTAATGCCCTTCGACGATTATCCGCATAGCTCTTCTGCCTCGTTTGTGCTGTTTTTAACCTATCCTGAATTAGGCGAACTTGTTCTTCGGCTTGCCTCAACACATCTGGCCCGAATACTTGTCCCTCTCCTGTCTCTTTCCAATACAATGGAGTCTCGCACTTTCTACCGTACAAGGCTTCGAACGGTGACATTTGTAAACTGGATTGATAACTGTTATTGTAAGAGAACTCTGCGTAAGATAAACTCTGGTCCCAACTATCCTTGTTGGATAGGGCACAAGCTCTCAACATGTCTTCCAGAATCTGATTTACTCTTTCTGTTTGCCCATCCGTCAGGGATGATAAGTCAGATGAAATTCAAATTGGTGCCCGTGTTCATGTAGCTTCTGCCAAAACCTTGAAGTGAATTGGGTTCCTCGATCTGACACAATCTTCTTTGGGACTCCATGTAAACTCACAATCCTTGACATATACAACTCTGCAAGTCTATCCCCGGAGTATGTGGTCTTTACTGGAATGAAATGGGCAACTTTTGTCAAACGATCCACTATAACCCAAATTGAATCGTGTCCTGTTTTGGTTCTTGGTAATCCAGCTTATAAAATCCATACCAATTTCTTCCCATTTCCACTCAGGGATCTGCAATGGTTGCAAAAGTCCAGCAGGTCTCTGGTGTTCAGCTTTAATCCGTTGGCACACATCACACAAAGCCACACACTCTGCAATCTCCCGTTTCATACCGGCCCACCAGTATCTTTCCTTGAGATCTTGATACATCTTGGTACTCCTGGGTGTATTGAGTATCCGATTCATGAGCTTCCTTCATGATTAACTCTTTTATTTCTCTCTTCTCAGCACCATAATTCTTTTTCCAAACCAGACGGTACCTTGTTCATCCTCGGAAAATTCGATGCTTTCCGTTCTTCATATCATCCTTGATCTCCGGACATACTTGTCCTCTTTTTGTGCTACTCGATTTGCTCTTCTAAGGTTGGTTGAACTTCCAAAGTGGCTAAGAACCCTTCTTCTACTACTTGTAAGTTGAGCCGCTGAAATTCCTCTTGAAGTGCCGGGCATACTATCCTTAATCCACACTTGGTACAAGAACTTTTCGACTCAAAGCATCACTACCACATTAGCTTTGTCCCGGATGATAATGTATCCCAATATCATAATCCTTTATCAACTCAAGCCATCTCCTTTGCCTCATATTGAGATCGGGTTGAGTAAATATATACTTCAAACTTTTGTGGTCTCAGATAAATCTCGCAATGATTACCGATCGATAATGCCTCCAAATTTTTAGAGCATGCACTACGCAGCAAGCTCTAAATCATGGGTTGGGTAATTCTCCTCATGCGGCGCAGCTTGCCTTGAAGCATATGCAACTACCCTTCTTTCTTGCATCAAAGACGCAGCCTAATCCTTGTCTTGATGCATCACGAAGACTTCAAAATCCTTCCTAATATCCGGAGTGTTAACACCGCGCAGACGTTAACCTCTTCTTCAATTCTTGAAAACTATTCTCACATGACTTACTCCATTCAAACTTCTTCTCCTTCTTTAGCAACTGGTAAGAGGTCTTGCAAGCTTGGAGAAGCCTTCAATAAAGCGACGATAGTATCTGCCACCAAGAAAACTTCGATCTCGGATCATCGATTTTGGTTGCATCCAATTAAGCACATCATTTATTTTCTCGTGGTCTACGGATACTCCTCCCGCGGAAATCACATGACCTAAAAAGGCTACTTTCCTCAACCGTAACTCGCACTTGCTAAACTTGGCGTATAACCGGTGTTCTCTAAGTTTTTCCAAAACTATCCTTAGATGCTCCGTATGCTCTTCCTCATTCTTGGAATAAATCGAATATCATCGATGAACACCACTACAAACTTATCCAAATATTCCATGAACACTTTATTCATCGAGTTCATAAAATATGCGGGTGCATTTGTCAAGCCAAATGACATCATCAGATACTCATACAATCCATAACGGGTAGCAAATGTCGTCTTTGGTATATCCTCCGGTCTTATCTTCAATCGGTGATAACTCGACCAAGGTCAATCTTGGAGAAGACACATGAACCTTTCAATTGATCAAACAGATCATCTATCCGGCAAAGGATATTTGTTCTTGATCGTCACATCATTCGAGATCGATAATCCACGCACATACGAAGACTACCATCTTTCTTCTTTACTAGCGATCGGTGCTCCCCAAGGTGACGAGCTTGGTCTCACAAAACCTTTATCTTGCAACTCTTCAATCGCTTCTTAACTTCAACCAAATCGTTCGCAGACATTCGATAGGGTCTCTTTGATATAGGAGCTGCACTGGGTATCGTGTTGATGACAAATTTAACTTCTCTGTTCGCGGCATTCCCGCAAATCTTCGGGAATACATCCGGTACTCACTTACAATGGGTACCTTTTCCAAGGCTACTCCTTCACACTATTCAATCCACACCTATTCGGGAAGAGGTGTTTGACTTATATCTTACTTGGATTCCGTCCGAGTTGGTAAATCAGAATCGCTCGATCGGCACAATCTATCGCCCTTTATACTTAGTTAACCAATCCATTCCAAGTATCACATCTAGACTCTTGGAATCTATTATGATAAGATTCGCTAGAAATCTAACTCCATTGATATCCACAGTTGCACTAGGGCAAACTGTGTTAGTCCTCATTTCCTTTCCAGGATTGACTAGCATAGGGTCTTTAGTTTACGCACATCCCAATTATATTTCTCAACAAAATCTTTTGACACAAAAGAATGCGAAGCTCCAGAATCAAATAATGCTGATGCGGGTACTGAGTTGACAAGGAACTTACCCAAAACTACGTCAGGTGCATCCTGGGCTGCTTCCGCGGTCACATGGTTGAGATGTCCTCTGCTCACCACTTGTGGAGCCCTTGGAGTCTGAGGGGTCCCACGGCCTTGTCCTGCATTTGGAGTTCGTACTGGTGTCGTTCCCAAATTGAAGCGAACTGGGGTCACAGCTGGGCGCTTCTGGGGACAGTTGCTAGCATAATGCCCCATGTTCTTGCAGTTGAAGCACTGCACTCCTGCTGCTGAAGTCCGGCTCTGCTGGGGTTGAACACCATTGCCCGTTCGGGAAACTTGTGAGTTTGGGCGAGGTCCAGTGAATGGAGTCCTTGGCACAATTGGTTCTGAGGTTCTATGGAACTGAGGTGGGTTAGGGCGGAATCGGGAACCACTCGCACCCTGCTGAGCTTGAAATTTTCTCTTCCTACTTTCATACGCTTGACGTTGAGCATCTTCTTGTACAAAGGCCTTGTTCACCATGTGTTGGAAGGTTGGAAAATCATTCGACACTAGCTGCACCTTGAGGTTGGGGTCGAGTCCTTGCATGAACCTCCGGATCTTCGTTGCCTCCGATGTGATCTCTTCGCACACATACCAGTATAGTTGAGTGAATTTGTTCAGTATTCGAAACGCTAAGGTTCCCTTTGCTGCACTGGTAGAACTCTCTCTTCTTCATGTCCATTATCCCCGTAGGAATATGCGCGGTGCGAAAGCTTCCTTAAATTCATCCCATGCGATAGCTTCGCGTTTTGATGGGCGGCGCGATAATTCTCCCACCAATTAGCGAATTCCTTTGAGTTGGTGGGCAGCATATAACACCTTCTCATTGTCATTGCATTGGGCTAGGACCAGCTTCCTTTCCACATCCTTGATCCAATCATCCGCCTCCATTGGATCCATCGAACCAAAGAAAAGTAGGAGGCCTTGTTATCATAAATTCTCCCATCCTAGACCGGAGAGCTTGGTTGGGTGCTGCGAGCTTGTCTGCACTTGGTTTTGAGCTAAAGCTTGAAGAAGCTGCAGCTGCATGGCCATCATCCGCTCCAAGTGGGGCTTGAGCAGGGGTGGTGGAATGTTGTTCTCTGGCCGAGGTTGGCATCACTACCGTTGTCGTGGTTGCTCCTTGTGTTCACCATCCGGCGGTTTCAGTTAGCATAAGGTAAGAGGAAATAGCAAAGGTAAGAGATTTAGGAGACTAAGTCACATCCCAAGCCAACACACAAGAAAGAAACAATCATTCAACTAAAGCGAAAGAACCTTTATTGAAATCAAACTAGTTTTAAGAATGGTCGTACCACGTTGCACTTAGGCTTGGTACAGTCCTCTAGCACACCAAGCATAATAAAAGCGTTCTAATAACGTGGGCATTATTTGGGTACTACTGACTCAAAAACTACTAATCCTCTCCAAAGACGCGCTCCTCGTGGTCCTCCTCGGGTTCTTCTTCCGTTCTTCCTCTGGTTCTTCCGTTCTTCTTCCGGTTCTTCTTGCTCATTTACGTGATGTCGTGAGCAATCACAAGCGATCAAACACGGGGACGGTTGCGGCAAGGCGATCGAGCACGAGCGGGAAGGGAAGGCTTGCGCCGTGAGGGTGATGGCGGGTGGTCGATCGGGCGATGCACCTTCTTGCGTCCGTGAGCTCGCACGGAGTCTGCAGTCGCAATGGTGCGCGTTGTTGGGGACGGCACTGCACCGCAAAGACGGCGTGTAGTCTCGTACAGCTTTGAGACGCCTTAGTCCAAACTCGCCTGCTCGTCCCGAAGAAGCTGGCGCGAGAGTGTCGAGTGCTGATAATCGAAGTGAGAAGCATCCGAGTTGTCCTATTTCCTCTTGAGCTCTAGCATAAGTGATCGCCATCGCTCGGGTGAGCTGCACTGATGTGACAATCGGGTCGTCAATCGGAATGTCAAAGGATCTGGATACCTCGCCCCGCCGAGGTTGATGAAGAAGCAAAGGGGGACTGATGTACAGATCCTTGTGCAAATGGCACAACTCGTCAATGGCGAGACGTCTGCATCTCGGACAGCGTCAAACAATGGGACCGAGGGTGCTTGATGGGGTATTTTGGGAGTTGAATTCCATCCCGTGCATACAGAATACCTCCATCGACCACAAGTCTCGATCCAGATCCGTGTCTTTCGTCCCTGAAAATGGGCGGTGACGGTACTCCAAGCATCATCAATCGTCGGAGAAGGCTAGCGAAATCTCCAAAGATCCTCTCCATGTGAGTAGTAGTCCCACGGGCAATGCCATCTACAAAGTTGAATAAAAGAAAAGATTAGTAAAAGTTTTACAAGGGAATGTAGAGACAAGAGTGAGATACTAAGTAAGAAGAGAGTAGAAGCAAAGAAGCTTATAAATTTTTAATATATTGCTTTTATAAATATAAGTCCTTATGGTTTTGCCATTCCTAAGCTAGGTCACGTCCTACACCAACCTGCTCGATACCATCTCTGTCGGGCCCTGATTTCCAAACCAGACCCTTCAGTATTACCGCACTAGTCCCGCATCAAAACTAGTGCACACAGCTAAACAGAATGGGAAACATCACCTTCAACGATTTATTACAATAAATAAGAGTACGGACCGAAAGGTCTCTTTATTACATCTGAGGTTTCAACCTCGCACATGAGAAATAAGCGGAAGCAAAATAAACTTGACGACGACCCATCAATACGCCACAGGCAATTGACTGGGGAAACGCGACCTATTCCTCCGGGAAGAAACCATCACAGCCACAAGCGATGCAGTAGTCGTAGTCCCCTTCTTGAGCTTCAACTTCCTCTGAGATTTATTTTTGAGTGTAGCATGTGAGTACATAAAGTACTCCGCAAGTCTTGGGAAAAATGCATAGATGCAAGGCTTAACAAAGGAAGGCTATATGGTTCTTTTGCACAAAGCAACATTTTAAAATTCAATTACTACTAATTATTTTCGAAGGCATCAATTTAATAAAGTAATCGCTTTAGCGTAAACTATCAATAATTCTCTAGTGAAGGTTCCAACTACCAACACTAGCTTAAACAACTTGAACAAGTTTAATATTGCGGGTTAAATCCACCCTCTCTGGCTCCAACTGCCAGGATACCCTTCCGAGAGTTCCCTCCACTCTCGGAATTCCAAAACTTTGACTTTAAAACCAAACCGGAAAAACTACCATGTGAATGCATTCCTTGCCGCCCTTGACCGTGGGCACGGCTATTCAATAGTTTTACACTCTGCAGAGGTTGTACAACTTTACCCACAAGAGATAAATTATCCTTAAAAGTCAACACGCTTCCTTTGGCATGAGACCCAGATAAAATATCACAGAGCCTTTACCTTACTCTAATCTAGCTAGATACCACCCACGAGGTTTCACCGCAGTAGGCTAACCGCCCAACCAAGCCCTCTTGCGCCGTATGAGTACAAGAAATCTCTGTCCCTCACTGTGGATAACCACCCATCCTCGGCACCCACTTTCCACTGGTGGCACCTAAACTAGACTATCATAAGTTAGTCACTAGGTTGTACCCATATAGACTTGTGGTTGTACGGTTAATGCTCGCTTTGGACAAACACAAGCGTCGGTCCTTAATTGACTAGGGTGGAACATACACTTAACAAGATCTCGTGCTAATCGCACCAAGCCAATCCACCATCCACCCTAATCTAAATCAACTTTCACATTTTATTTTATTTTAAAAGAACAGTGGCAACTCCAATTACCACTAAGTTTGCAAACACAAGATTATTACCATAAATCATAATTTCCCTTTTCAATATTTTCTAAAGTGTTGAATAGCGAGACTAAGCATTATACTACCATACTAACATCAACAAGTAAATATAATATTCTCATTAATGAGACAAAGGAAATCTCTAGGTTACAATGGTACATGGCATTCAATTGCAATGGAGGGTATAACAAAGTTGGATTAACTATATCCTAAGACTTGAACTATCATTTTATGTAAATAGCAATGCACATAATTTAAAATAATAAAAATCTTTTAAAATCATAGGTTCAAGATGATCAAAGGAGACTTGCCTTCTTGCAGGGTTTCTGGTCTTCTTGTCTGCTGTGAAGAGGATCGTCGACAACGTTGGAATCTACGCGAGAAAAGACGAAGTAACAAATCAAATAAATACAAATAAAATTCAAATAAAATCCAAAAATTCAACAGAGGCCATATTTGAATAGATCATGATTTTAGATGAATTTAGAAATTTGAATGGCTGAAATTGGAGTTAAAATGAGAAAGTTATGATCATTTGAAATTCTCGCTTGAATAAATCCAGAAATTCGAAAATTTCGATGTGGGGCCCATCGGAATATTTAATTTTTAATCTTTTATTTTATTCCGAGAAACGACAGATGGGACCCATCGACCAGCAGACCCTCTGCGGTCATCGACTGTGGGACCCTCGCCGCTGACCTCATCTGCCTTGATCATCGACGGTGGGACCCATCGATCCGACCCACTTGTCGAGGTCGGCGCAGACAGATGGGACCCAGCGGCGATGGCCCGCATGCAGACGGCCGCCGCGCGACGGTGGGACCCACTTGTCGGCGCGAAAATAAACGAAAACTCAACCCAGCCACATGGAGCCGAAGGCTCGAACGCGCACCGGAGTTGAAATCGCGCACCGCTAACCGAGAGGAGGGGAGGCTTTGCCTACCCATAAAGGGCAGCAAATCCTTTGAGGATACCTTCGGTGGCCCGGCAATGATGGTCGAGGCGACGGCGCGCGGCGAGGATGGGCCGAGAGGTTCAGCGGTGCGTGGATTGTAATCTGCGTGCGAAGGGGTTCGGTTGGAGGAGTTGGTGAGGTCCGGGATGAACGGAGACGGCCGGCGGAGAGGCGGCAATGAGGCAGCTGGTGCCCGGTGCGGCGGCGCTCGGCGACGAAAGAGGTGGCCGAGGTGCCCAGAGATCCGCCGATGCTCGGAGAATCTGCAGTGGCGCTACGGCCCGGGAGGTCCGAGGCGACGGGAGAGCTCGTCGGAGTTGGGCGGGGCTCGCGAGAGAGAAGCTCGGCCGCGGGCGCCTCGGGGCTCCGAGAAGAGGTGGAGGTGCCGGGAGGTGGTGCAGGAGAGGCGAAGGCCGAGGGGCTATTTATAGGGCTCGGGAGGGTGAGGCAGCGGGAATTCTCACCAAGTCGACGGCCGAGGTCGATTCAAATTTGGGGATAAGCCGTCTGAGGCAACGCGAGCTCGGGCTTTTAGGGGATAAGACGCTTATCCCCGTAGTTCGAATCGCGTTCAACTCAAGAAAGAGGCCGAGTTCGAGTGGGATTCGGTCGCCGGATTTCTTCGGAGAGAGAGAAGAAGGAGGAGTCCGCGTCCGCGCGAGACGACGGAATCGACCAATGGGGCCGCAGATCGGCGAGAGCAAGGTTCGTGGTGCGGATGGCGCCACGTAACCCCGATGCAGATCGTCGCGGCGCGCTTAAGTGGGAGGAGCGGTGGATTGAGGCGGCGCGAGACACGGCTCATCCGAGCCGCCCACGCGTCGAGCGAGGAGGAGGAAGGCGGGCCGACGGCCGGCCCGCGGGCGCCGAGGAGAGGAGGTGCGGCCTAGATGGGCCGAGCGGCGACGTGGCGGTATCCACCGTCCACGTGGCGGCGGAGGAGGTTGGGATTTTTATTTTTAGAATTTGATTTAGATTTTCAGAAAAGGTTAGAAAATTAATTAGGCCTCAGAAAAATATGAAAATACCTCCAAAAATTCCAGAAAAATTCACAGAAGCTCCTGGACACATTTTGGACTACATAAAATTATTTCCAACCACTGTTGGTATTCTATTTTTATATTTTAAATTACTTTTTAGATTTAAAAATAGGTTTTTTTAAACTCCAGTAAATTCAGAAAAGCCAAACAAAATCCAATTACTTTAAATCAATTACTTTGAGCTTAAATTTTTCCAAGAAGCAAATTTTGGGGTGTGACAGCGCATGGAAATTAAAGGTGAATGATGTGTGGAGAAGCTACGGGAGGTGCGGTCCTGGAGGCTTCGACATGAGACGAGTTAGAAAAGTTGGAATTTTGGAAAAACCCGTGTTAGGAAGGGTTTTGGGTCCCTTTGGTGTTGGAATTGGATTAGAACTCGTGGGCTTAGGGTAAGCCCAGGTTTTGGGCCCTAGACTATAAATAGAGGTGGGGTTGGAGGCAACCCTGCGGCTTTTGGAGAGACTAGGGTTTAGGGGTGCTAGGAGAGAGCACCTTGTAGCCACCATTATGCAGAAATAAAATCAGATCTATTTGAAAAAAAGGGACCGGCGCGTATTGTTCCCATCTTGTTCGTCAAAGGCAGAGATCTCGAGCGCGCGCTGTTACGTGTGCATGCGTGTCGCGAGATTGTGTTGATCGGAGAAAACAGAGACGGCGGCTTGTACCGGGAATAGATAATTGCGGCGCGACGCGAATTTTTGTTCGCGCAAGGTATCTCAAGGAAGTCTACGTCAAGCCATCATCTAGGTGGCGTGAACCGAGCGGAAGGAAAAACAAAAGATCGGATGCATGCAAGCACATCCGATGGAAAGATAAGTTGATGATTCTTTGAAGGCTTGGGCATGGTCGCCACGCTCATTAGCCGTGAAGTAATTAGTTAAGTAATCAAGTGAGGCTAATTAAGGTTTTTTTGCTTTACGTATATTTGTCTACATGCATGCATGTTCTTTGCAATCTATGATTTGACTTGAGGTGAAAAAGTTGTCTCGCACGTGTTACCTTCCTTGGTCGTAACTTTTGGATTAGAGGTGACGTCATTAGATACATGATTTAGTGCTAGGTGATTAGGAGGTTAATCGAGTTCTGCTTACATTTTTCATGCACTTAGTTTTAACCTTGTGATTTTTGAATGCATCCGGAAAAAAATATATAGATTGCTGTGCATGCATTGTAGCTAGATATTTTTGTGTGTGCTTCTGTGATTTGCAGGTTTAAAAATAATAATAATAATTTGGGAAGCTTCCGCTAGACGCTGCAATCATTCACCCCCCCTCTGATTGCCATCGACGATCCTACAAGTGGTATCAGAGCAAGGTTGCAATGGCATCAGATCGGGATCGCTTTTCAGGTAAGCCACCGTTCTTTGATGGATCAGATTATCTTTATTGGAAGACGCGCATGGAGGTTTTTCTTCAAGCACAAGGTAATTCTATTTGGCAAAAAGTTGAACATACATATGATGTGCCTGCTGTTGTTACAACTGAAAATTCATCTGATGTTGAAGCTAATGCTAAGGCTAGAAATATTTTGTTGCAAGGTTTAAGTAGAAACGAGTTTGTCAGAATTGCTCATCTTAAATCGCAAATAAAATTTGGACCACTCTAGTGATTATCATGAAGGATCTAAATCATTAAAGGTGTGCGTCGAAATCAATTTAAAAGGAGTATTCTAAATTTGAGATGAAACTCGAGAATCGGTAGATGCTCTTTTGATCGCTTTAATAAAATTGTTAGTGATTTGCAATCTGTTGATGTCACATATTCGATTCGATAATGCTCGTCAAATTTTAAATGCTTTGGATATGTCTGCTTGGAATGTGTTAGTCACTACTATTAATCATTCTGTTAACATGGAAACACTCACTTTGAATGATCTTTATTCCAAGATGAAAACACATGAGATTGACGTTTTGGCCAGATAAACAAGACTAATTCTTTGGGCTTAGTGACTAACCAAGTCGATGCTTCTTCTAGTTCTTCTATTGTTTCTTTGTCTGCATTGTGCTCTATTTCAGATGAACAATTAGAGGAGATTCCAGAGGAGCAGCTTGTACTTCTCTCCAACAGAGTAACCAAGGCAATTAACAATATCAGATTAAGGCGGAGAGGAGGTCCAATCAGATGCTATGAATGTGGTGAGCTTAATCACATCAAGATGAATTGCCCTAAACTAAGGAGCAAGGAGGTTAAAGATGACAAGACATCAACTCGTCGCTCTCAATTCAAGATTGACCCAAGCAAGAAGCGCAATTATCGCAGGCGGTCAACAAAGTACTTTCAAGACTTGAGGAGATTGATTTGAGTGATGTTGATTCTGCAAGCGACGATGAGGACAATGGCAAGAAAGCAAAGGAGGTGGACTTCACAGGGATGTGCTTTATGGCAAATAGTGAGGAGCTCGACAGTGATGATCTTTATAGTGATCCTGATGAGGTAAAATCTTCTTATGCTGATTTATCTCGTGCTGTGCTTAGATTGACAGATGAGCTTAAAAAGTATAAAAAGAAAATTAAAAATCATGATTTCATTGTTGAGGGCTTAAATTCTGAAATCAATAGACTTAGAGCTTCTATTCCTGATGATGAATCTTGTGAGTCTTGTCAAGTTTTACATACTGAATTGGAATCTGCTAGAACAATTAATGCATCAAACTTGGTTCAACTTAGTGATGTAACTGCTAAACTTGATGAGTTGAGATTGGTACATGACTCTTGTAATGAAAAGTTAAAACTTGCTCATGATGAAATTGAAAAGCTCAAGTTTAGCTCTCCTACATGTTTAGAGTCAGGTATTGCAAATACTCAATCTAAAACTTGCTTTAAATGTGATTTGCTAGAAGCTAGACTTAATTCATCACAAGAAACAATTCAACAGATGCTTTATCATGAGATATCTTCTTGCTCTAATTGTTCTAAGCTTAACACTGAAATAGAAGCTTTGACTAGACAACTTAACGATTTTGCTGAAAAAGAAAGATTGACTCAGTCTAGTGCTTCTAAAAATCTTGTGAATGAACCTGTTAAATGCACAACTTGTCCCACACTAGCTAAAGAGAATGAGTACTTGAAAGACACTTTAGAGAGATTTTCTTTTGGCAAGAAAAATTTAAATATGATTCTAGATAAGTCAAAAACAAGTGTGAAAAATTGTGGTCTAGGATTTAATTCTGTTGAGCATGCCAAGAATAATCCTCCTAAGGTTGTTAAGCTTCTTGAACCTGGAAAGATTGAAGTGAAACTTGAACCAAAACAAACTGTGTTTAAATCTGCTGGCTTTGTGCAAAATTCATCAAATGATAATATAGGTGCTAGCTCATCATCTCAAAAGATTAGTGGTTATGTTAAATTTCAATGCACCTATTGTGGAAGAGATGAACACTTGCATGAATTTTGCTTTAGACGTGCAAAGAAAGAGAAGAAGGAAAGATTGAATGCTTTGAAACAAAAACGTGCAATGTTTTTTGTTCCTAGAACTAATGTGAAAGCTAAGTTTTTTGAGAACTTTCATAATGGTTTTAAATCTGCTTCACATGCTAGATTGAGATTTAATTCAAATCATTCACGTTCTTTTCGGCATTCTGATCACCTACATGCACGTGATTTTGGTTCTAGCTTTGTTGCTCCTGTTCATCGTGTGTCTCAGTACTGGATTCCTAGATCTTATTTCACTAACCCCAGTACTGTGAGACCGATGTTTCCTGTGATGTAAGAACAGCTGACAAGGATGGAGAACATGAGTTAGATTGGCTTCCGGTCTTTTACATCATTGCTTGATTGGAATATTTGATGGTTCTTCACTCCTTTGGGAGCTTCCAAGAGATTCCACTTTTTGAGAGACCATGTGGAAAAGGTGATGTTGTCTTACATCTTGTTAAATTCTCAAGTTGTTGATATTCTCACTAAGCCACTTGATACTTCTCGTTTTGTTCGTTTGCGGAGTGAGTTGGGGGTATGTCATCCAATGGGATTATTCTGAGGGGGAGCTTGTTGTTTAAAGATCTTAGAAGCTTTATTTATTATACTTGTCAAATAAATCAACAAATCCAAGCCATTGAAATTAAATGAGTTGTAGAGCTCTCTTTATTATATTTAATCATATGTTGTGTAGCTTTGATCATGACTGGTTATAATTAATTTGCTATTCTTGAATTAAAATATGACATGGCGGAACACTTTGACTAGATTGATTATAGATAGTACTTTACGATGTTCATCGAAAAAGATTAGCTTGATTGTGAGTTTTATTTTAAATCTTGGCTATGAGGCTCGCATGTTTCATATTGCAACCTTTTTATAATCACTCAATTTGGCATGTTATAAAAAATGAGCAAGAGACAATTGAAAAGATGTATGCTTCAAGCATGCCATGGTGAATAAAAAGAAAAGGCACAAAAGTGCGCAAAATAAAAAGAAGTATGCTTTAAGCATGCCACCATCTAAAACAAGAATGCTACAAGCATTTTATTATGAAAAGAAGTATGCTACAAGCATGCCACATGCCTATGAATTGAGTGTGGAGCAATAGGTTGTTATATGAGACTGCTAGCTCGTTTGGATTTAAAATTTGCTTCACTTTTAGGCTTTGACTTTTTGTTGTTATATCTCATTGTGCTCTTTATAATTGGTTTGGTCATTGTTGAGATGCATGTTATTAATACAAATTGTTTAATCATGCTCAAGACTGGTTTTGAAATTGCTATATGATATATGGCTTTATATGATTTAGATAGCTCTACTAAAAAATATGGCTTGGTTCTTTTATTTAATCAATGCACAATGACTTGTATAATCTACAAAGCTTCTTAAGTTTTACTCTCATTGCTCCTTCTTAGAATTTTTCCTTTTCTGAATTTTCTTGATGATTACATTGCCAAAGGGGGAGAGATTTGATGTGCTTTGTGAGAAATTAGAGGCATTTGCTAGCATTTGCTAAAATTACCTCTCTTGTGTTGAGGGGGAGAGATTTGAGATTTATGGCTTTGAGATTTATGGCTTACAAAATATTTTTTTTCGGCTTCGGTTCTTCACTTATATTTATTTGAAGCTAATTCATCATACAATCTTGTGGTGTTGTCAATGTATTCATCAAGGGGGAGATTGTCAGACCATGTGGCCAGGTCTAGAATATTGTTGTGATGAATAATTGACAATGGTTAATTGATGATGAATATTTGATAATATTGTTTAGCGTCGTTATGTGAGTTGTGTTGCGTGTGTGCGGATTAACGTTGGTCAAGTTTGGACGAATTTGTGCCGGAAGAATGTTCTTTGGTCTTTGCATGTGCAGGTTGAGCATGGAGGCGATCATAGTCGGTGATGAGGTGGACCGGGACTAGGATGGGGAGATCCGAGGTTCAGACGGTCAAGGAGATCACGAGATGGTCGGGCTCATGCTTGGGGCGCATGGAAATTAAAGGTGAATGATGTGTGAGAAGCTACGGAGGTGCGGTCCCGAGGCTTCGACATGAGACGAGTTAGAAAAGTTGGAATTTTGGAAAACCCGTGTTAGGAAGGGTTTGGGTCCCTTTGGTGTTGGAATTGGATTAGAACTCGTGGGCTTAGGTAAGCCTGTGTTTTGGGCCCTAGACTATAAATAGAGGTGGGGTTGGAGGCAACCTGCGGCTTTTGGAGAGACTAGGTTTAGGGGTGCTAGGAGAGAGCACCTTGTAGCCACCATTATGCAGAAATAAAATCAGATCTATTTGAAAAAAAAGGGGACCGGCGGCGTATTGTTCCCATCTTGTTCGTCAGCGGCAGAGAACTCGAGCGCGCGCTGCTCGTGTGCATGCGTACGCGAGATTGTGTTGATCGGAGAAAACAGAGACGGCTTGTAGTGGGAATAGATAATTGCGGGCGATCGACGAATTTTTTTGTTCGCGCAAGGTATCTCAAGGAAGTCTACGCCAAGCCATCATCTAGGTGGCGTGAACCGAGCGGAAGGAAAAACAAAAGATCGGATGCATGCAAGCACATCCGATGGAAAGATAAGTTGATGATTCTTTGAAGGCTTGGGCATGGTCGCCACGCTCATTAGCCGTGAAGTAATTAGTTAAGTAATCAAGTGAGGCTAATTAAGGTTTTTTTGCTTTACGTATATTTGTCTACATGCATGCATGTTCTTTGCAATCTATGATTTGACTTGAGGTGAAAAAGTTGTCTCGCACGTGTTACCTTCCTTGGTCGTAACTTTTGGATTAGAGGTGACGTCATTAGATACATGATTTAGTGCTAGGTGATTAGGAGGTTAATCGAGTTCTGCTTTCTTTTTCATGCACTTAGTTTTAACCTTGTGATTTTTGAATGCATCCGAAAAAATATATAGATTGTCTGTGCATGCATTGTAGCTAGATATTTTTGTGTGTGCTTCTGTGATTTGCAGGTTTAAAAATAATAATAATAATTTGGGAAGCTTCCGCTAGACGCTGCAATCATTCACCCCCCTCTGATTGCCATCGACGATCCTACAAAATCTATTAGTGCTATGGCTACATGCCAACAGTAAACGAGTGGATATAGGGAGTCCACCAGGGACTACCCAAAGCCTTGTATACACTAGAAGTGGGGGTGAATGAATGAGTCCTCTACCTAGCTCCTTCCTCCCATAAGACTATATATGATTGGGGGGTTCGATTTTCACGACGCATGATCACAGATAACTTGGATTCGTGTAACCTAACAAAATGATGGCGCCAACCATTGTTTCAATACAACAACATGCGATAAAAGAATTCGCCCAACCACATGCTTCGATCCTCATCTACTCGACCACGCAAAAGTAGACGTCAAGTTCTTCCTACAAAGTACGAGGAATAATAGGAATAACGGTGATAATATCCAGATTGGAACTCCATAATCTATTAGGGGCATTGTAGCACAATCCATAGAATGAAGAGCATAAGCTTTTATCTGAATAACATGGTCTCCCCAAAAAGTTATGCATTACAAGGCTTATATAGCCCTTGGACGTGTTAACTCAACCCTAAATGGTTTTAAACTCGGACTCACAATAAAAGGAAACTAAAAATAAAATAAAATAAAATAATATATGATTCTTCTGAAGATAAATCCTCTTTCATTATGTAGTCCTTGAAATAAGCTTTCCAACGAGTTCAAGATCACCTCAATCAGACCTCGAATGCAAAAGTTGTTGCCTTTTATACGCAATGAGTCCCTTTGGAACTGTTGTTGAAACAATCAAAGTCATGTTGGCCTTGACCACGTTCACCTCACGTATGTTGTTATGACCACGTTGATGAATGTTTCGACCATGTTGAGGTTGATTTCGACTATGACCATGCCTCCTCTGCTGATGTTGACTTTGACCACTTGTACGACCACAAGTAGCAGTCGTGTAACATCCTGAAAAATGTAAATATTAAATTGTGGAGCTTTTGGATTATTTTACTTGCTTTTCATTTGAATTGGAGTTTATGGACTTTCTTGTAAGTATAAAGGAACTTCAAAAGTAAAAAGAGCACATAAAATGATAAAACATGAACATCAAATAAAGAATCTGAAAAGATGATCCATAAAATGCCAAGGGAGAAATGTAAATAAGCATGAAATATCATCTCTAAAAATTATGGCAAGCAAGTTAAAGGAGGTGAGCAATTAAAATGCTAACCTATATGGGGGTATATTTGTATATATGTATATGAAAAGACTTATTAAATTTCTGTATCTACAAATATGTGCCAAAAATATAAATCCAAATGTAGGTGAACAAAAGTGGAGGAATAATATACAAATGCATTAAGGAGAATAAGAGCAAAAAAGGAAAAAGGAAATTAAAAAGAAAAAGAAAAAATGGATGGGAGCGGACCAGCCGCTCGCCCACCAGCCCATCTCCTCGTTCGCGTTGCGGCCGCGCTGCGCTGCGGCCCGCGCCCACGCCATCGCCGCGCGAGCCCCACGCGCCAGAGCCACTCCCCCTGGCCGGTGGCCCTCCCGCCCGCGCTCTCTTCTTCCACGGCTCCTTTCTTCTCCACGCGCCAGCGTCGCCGTTCTCACCTCGCGCTTGCTCTCTCTCGCGATGGCCGCAGCTAATCTCTCCCTCTCTCTCTCTCACCTCGCGGGCAAGTTCGAAGCATCTCGTCACCTCTCTCTCCCGCGCAATACCGGAGAAGATCGGGTTCATCCCCCCCGCCAGCGTGAACAGGGCGAGGACAGGTGCTACCTCGCCGCGCGCCTCTTCCCCGGCTATAAAACCCCCACCCAGAAGCCGCACTGGCATCGCAATACTCCCTTCTCCCCTCCCCTGCCCGCAATTGAGCCGTAGTGCCCCAATCGCCGCCGGCCCCCTCCTTCTTCCCGAACTCCGGCGCCACCCTCTCAGCCGATTCCCGCCGTAGTAACCCAATTGCATTCGCCCGCACCATCCTCGGAGCGTCGCCAACACATTCCAGGCTTTCCCCACGCCTCCCGTGGTCTCTACCTCGCCGGCCTCGGTAGCCGTCCCCGAGCCTCTGCCGTCGTACGCCGCCAGCCCTCTCCGGTGACCGTCACCCCCGGCCGTCTGCACCCACATCTTCACCGGCACCCGGCGATTACATTCCACGAAACTCCCAGACCTCCCCGGCAGCCCTCGCCGCCGGACACCGTCGCCCCCAACTTCTCTGCCCGGCCCCCTCCGCGAGCTACCTCAAAAGGATTGATTATCCTTATAGGGTAGGCAACGCCTCCCCGCTCACTTGGTTACCTCTGCTCGTCTCTTCCTCCCTCCTGCTCCCGCGGCGCGCGTTCGAGCCTCCGGCTCCGCGCGTTGCGGTTGAGCATTTCTTTTACTTTTCTTCGCTGACAGCTGGGCCCCGCCTGTCAGCCGCTATCGGCCGGTGGGCCGGCTGACTTCTGGACCCCGCCTGTCGGCGCCACTCGCTGGCAGATGGGTCCAGGGCCCCTGGGTCCCACTTGTTAGTGAATAATGCCCACCGACATGTGGGTCCCACCTGTCATACACACATTATATGGAATTTAATAAAAAGGTTAAAAGATTAAAATAACCAGTGGGTCCCACCTGTCGGATATTTCATATTTTCTGGAATTAATTCAACCTGAGGACTTCAAATAATTATAACTTTCTCATTTTAACTCCAAATTGGATGAGACAAATTTCTAAATTCATCTAAAATCAAGATCTGTCCTGTAACATCCTGATTTTCAGAGTATTTTTGAAGCTTTTAAAATAAAATTCACCATTTGAATTTTTTTTCTGAAATTAATTAAAGCTTAAATGAAATTTTATGAATTAAAAGGATTTAATATGAATAATCTGAACATGAACATTTGCCAAAGTTATTTTATTTGAGTTCCTTGTGTCTCAAGGAATTTATTGGATTTTTTCTGGATTTTTCTGGATTTATTTGCTATTTTCTAGAGCTCAAAAGGATTTAAATGAATTTATGAAAAAGAAAAATACCAAAAAATCCCCCAACCGGCCAGTGGGCCGAAACCCACCAGCCGGCCCAACCCGCCTCGCTCGCCACCACCCAGCGCGCGCTTGCGTTACGCTGCCGCATCCGCGCATCGCGCGCGCGCTCGCTTTGCCTCCCGATGATCGCCACGTGGCGCCATCCGCTGCGCCAGCGCCGCGCCGCATCCCGCCGCTGCTCACCGCGCCACCGGCGGTGGGGCCCACTGTCGTCGTCCCGACCCGGACTCGTCTTCCGTCTCGGCCGGACTCGCCGCCGCTGCCGTCCGTCGCGGACACCTCGGTCCGTATATAAGCCGCCGCCGCTTCGCATCCCGAGCCGCCTCTCGCCGCCGCGCCGCGGAGCCGCCGCCAGCGCCGCCGCCCTCGTCATCTTTTTGCGCCGCCGTCGCCGCCAGAGCTTCGCCGCCGCCCGTCGCTGCTCGCCACCGCCGGTGAGCCCCGCCGCCGTCGTCGTCCCGCCACCTCGCCGCCGCCGTCACCGTCGCCGCCGGCCGCCGCGCGCACTCGCCGCCGCCGCGCCGCTGGGCCGCCGCGCGCGCCGCGCCGCCAAGGGCCGCCGCCTCGCGCACGCCGCGACGCCAAGATCGACGCCGCGCTTCGCCCTTCGCTTTCCGTCGCGCCCGGCCCATGTGAGCCGTGCCGCGCCTTGTGGGTCCCGCCCGTCGGCCCGAGCCGTGAGACCCGTGAGCGATCTGGGCCGACGGCCGGATCGCCCACGCGCCGCACCACGCCCGTCCGACGCCCGCCACAGTGCTCCCGAGCCGCCACGCAAGCCGCCACGCCACCCTAACGCTATGCGTGTCGCCACGCCACCGCCACCTCACCCTAGTCGCCGCGTCGGCAGCCGCCGCGATCGTTTCGTGCGCCGGGTCACCGTGAACTCAGCCTCCCGTGCGCCGGTCCACAAAGACAATGCACTTTTCCAATTTTCCTGATTTTCAGAAAATCCAATTTTCCAAGAGCCCGTTCTCCCTCATCCTAGCTCCGATTGACCCCGTTCTTTTTTCTAAATTCATCTAAAATTGAGCTCTACCTTTTGGTTCAGGTTTGAAAGTTTTTGGAGTTCATTTGAATTTTATTTGAATTTATTTTCTCTTTTCGTCTCGTTTTCTCTCGTTAGATCGCGTGTTCGAGGGAGCGGAAGTTGGATTTGAAGACCAAGAGCCCTCATCTGAGCAAGGCCAAGGCAAGTCGTATTCTTTGATCATGTTGAACCCAGATTTCAATCTATTATGTATTATTTTGTTTCAAATTATCATGCATTGCTATTTATTAATAAAACCTTGTATTGGTAGTTATACTCTAATTGATTAAATCCTCCATGATAATTTGACTACCATGAATCCATTGACACCTTAGGATTGGGAATTATTTAGTGATAAAATAATAATTGTCACATGGGGTTACGTTCAACCGCTTAGCTCGCTTATTATTAGTTCGGGATCCGCTATCGCATGTGGTTAATTAATCCGACTTAATGGTTTACTTGAACGTGGTGGTTAGCCACGCTTATAAAATTGGTATGTCGTGACATGGGTAGTGTCATGGGCATTGGTTATACAAACTTGGCTTTCACTTGGGCGAATGATCGTGCGATAAAGGGGGTCTTTGGATGCACATTGGGATGTGGATGCTTCGCCGGGTAATTGTTAAGGACTTAACTTTGTGCGCCATTGATCCGAGCTTAATCGTGCAAACCACATGTCTAGTATGGGATAGACTGGCATAATAATTTGAGAAGTCTCTACTTTGGTTTTACTACGATGTTGTGTGGCGCAAGAGGGGCAATTATCGACTAGGGGTTACCCTACTCGGGCGAATCCTTAGCGAGTGGGATCGGGTGGAGATGGATCATTGTAAAAGCCTTGTTGTGATTTCCTTGCTGAGGCTAATCACATCGTGTGGGTACAGTTGTGCAACCTCTGCAGAGTGTAAAACTATTCGAATAGCCGTGTCCCCATCATGGACAATGCTCGGTGATTTCACACGAGGGTAGAGTCTTTATGAAAATTTGATTGGTTTGAGATGGGAAGTGAATGGTTAGTTCACTTGTGGTTATATTCAATTCCTTTGATATATTTACTTAGTGTCTGTTGTTAAATATGCTTTTCAATCTATATATTGTATTTACTTCAAATTGTCGCTTCATGCAAAACTAACCTTTCACCATCCATTGTTAAGCTTTGCATATTATATTGCATTCATTTGTTACAAACGACTTGTCGAGTACCAATGTACTCACGGCTTTATGCCCATGTTGCTCGATTGAGGAGGAGGGACCAGATCACAGGAGTTGCTAGAAGGAGGCTACTACGAGGACTTCACGGATTAGGACTTCGCTCCCTAGTCGATTGCCTGTGGGCATGTCGAGTGGCTACTACGCTTAATTTTGGATTTCCGCTGCTAGTTTCTTTAAAGCCCTTCAGGCTAATAATTGTAAGCTTGGCCATAAGGTCGTACTCTGTTGGTTATTAATATAATTTGGATTTCCTTTAGAATATCGTGATGTGGATGATATTTATCTTTGTTTACGCTGTGTGCACTAGCGTGATCCTGGACTAGTGCAGAGTACACAGTAGAGTCCGAATTTGTATATTCGGGTCTCGACATGTCCAATGGAACTAAAATCATAATTTTTAGAGTTCATTTGAATTTCTTGTGATATTTTGTTGATTTAATATTTTCTTTTATCCAAATTTTCGCGCACGATTAAAATAGCTTACGAAGCTCAAGAGGAAGAGCTCGAGGCAGTAGCCCTAGAAGCTCCGGATAATCAAGCACCAGACCACTGTGACCAAGGTGAGTCAATACTTTGATCATGTTGAACCTACATTTCATGCAAATTACTTTGTTTTAAATTAACAAATTGCATGCTATTATTTTTATGCAAATACATGCTAAATTTGATATTCTAGTTATATGCCATTGTTTACCTTGAATAATATTATCCTCTCCTTTGGAATATTCAATGTGTGAACCTTGTCGCCCTAGCAAAATTATAATAGTAATGTTTTGAAAATAAGTCCCTAGCTATATGTTATGTTTAGTTTTGCATAGATACTCAGGGGGCGCTGAAATGCCCCAGACATCATGGTCGCTTTTAATCATGAGAAAATGGTTTGGGCTGTCATGATGGGAATGACTGGTATATTTTGGACATGACTATTTTATACCCTCAAAATCCCCAACTTGCTTAAATATCTGGGCGGATTGGTTTGAGGGTATGAGTGTGGTGTAGTGGATGCACAAAGTGGGTCAGTGGTAGACCGCCCAGATACCACTAAGGATCGAATCTTGTCATGACCTCCTGTGTAAAACAGTACAACCATAAGTCTGTAAAATACAACTTGGCTAAGTAAATTTATCGAAACCCCGGACTCATCTCACTGGTAGGGGTGTGAAGGGGCTACGCTATGGCAAGGGGGCCTGAAGGGACACCAGTGGGGGGTGAAGTTTCCTAGCTGTCCTACGTTGCGGGAAGGTAGAAGCCCCGAGCTGCGTAGTGGCTGTGGGAAACATCCCGCGCATAGATGGGACTCACCGCAAGTGGGCAGTTTCCCATAAGGTGAGATGACAAAAGAGGCTAGATACTTTGAAAAGTCACTATGATGGTCTGCTCGACCACATGTCTAAGGTATCATGTGGGGCAATGAGTTGATTATCTCTTGTGGTGAAAGTGTATAAACTCTGCAGAGTCTAAAACTATTCGAATAGCCGTGCCCACGGTCAGGGGCAGACATGGGAACTTAACCAGATATAGTTCTATTTCAAAATGATTTATGAAAGGGATTGGAACATTGAAGGGCAGTGGAAGGCCCTAGTTTGGAATTGTCCTGGGTGTCGTCCCAGTGGTAAGTTAAGCGGCTATAACGCTGAAGAATTGCTATATGGTGCAGATACCATGTAACGGTGGATGGAATCTGAATCACTAGTAATACTGCATTCATTTACAGCTGGTACTTTGGTTCAAAATGCTAGGTCTTAGGAATTTTTAAGTAATTGTATTCAAAAGCACTCCACGCAAAACTAAAATGAGCCTCAACCTTCCATTGAATAACCATACATGTTGAATATTGCATTCTATGTGTTGGCTCACGGAGCACGGGGTCGGAGTGCTCACTCTCGCTTTTGCGACAAAATTCAGAAACAGGAACACAAGACCATTATGCCTACAAGGATACTCCTGCTACGGAGGAGAAGGATAACGAAAGAGACTAAGGCGTAGGCCCCGTTGATTAGACATAGACAAGTGGACTTCCGGCTTTGTGTGCACGTATGTTACCGGTTAGCTGACGACATATAATGCACACATTACCCTTCTAGTCGCTTGCCTGTGGATTTTGGGTTCACTTTTGCTAATGTTTCCGCTGCATGTTTGTAATAAAGGCATTTGGCCTAATCGGCCCTTTTGTAAACTCTATCACCCGACGTGGTGTATCTCAATTTGTGTAATATAATGAATGATTATGCGATGTATGAAATGATTCAGCAATGTTCCTGTGTGCATAAACTACTGATCCAGGGAATAGTGCAGTAGACACAGTAGATTCTGGATTGAAAAATCCGGGTCTGACAAGTCGTAACCTTTGTAGTCATCCGAACGTTCAAAGCAGATCGGACGGTCTGAATAGCCGATGCCATTTGGATTGGTCCAAACATTGCTGAAGCCATCTAAGCATCCAAAACAGATTGAACGTCTGATAGCCAGGGCTATTCGGAGTGGTCCATATGTTTCTGAAGCGATGGAAGCGATCTGACAGTCCGAAGATGATCGAACAGCGCTGACTGTATCCGAAGTCATTCGGCCTGATCCAAAGTTGTTTTTTATGCTGATTGGACTGGTCTGGATGTCCTAAGTGGATTCGTGAGTTTGGTTGGACTTGTGGACGATCCAACTTAGCCATGATTGCTTAGACTTATCTCCCCTTGATTGGCCTCGATGAGCTTCTCCTCCGTTGTTTCAACTCCAAAAGCTTCATAACATTCAAACCTATTGATTAATCTTTTTAGCTCATGTAATCAGTCCAATCGGGATGTCTTCATTATCTTGTATACTTGAAGAGATGTCCGATGCACTAGGGTTGACATGACCTTCTAAACGCATCTTTACTTTAGGCTTGTATAGATCGAATATGGGTCTGCATATAATTACATAACATAGTAGTAGCTTTGTATCTCCAAGTATAATAATTAAAGACTTAATTAAATTAGGGTTTACCTGATAATATTTAATGTGGCTCAATAATTTCTTCCAGTTAAATAATATATTTAACTGAGAAGTGCAAGGCTTGAGCATATCCACATCAATATGTATGGCCTTAAGGCAAGATTACAAGAATGCCCTTACTATGGCTCACAACGCTATGGGTACAAATGTGCTTTCATGTACTTAATGGTCCTGTTGGCCCAACTGGCTAAATGGATAAAGGTGGGGCCACTCCTCCAATTGTAACCTCTCATGGTAAACGGTGTCACTACCCGTAGGCCAAAACCATGCTGCATTGCCTTTTGGCCCTCTCCGTCCCTTTGACCTATAGGTTTGCAGGCCCTTGGGCCTCGCTTGTTATGGCACCAGCCACTTTGTTTTCTGGAGTCGTGGGACACATGTCTCGTCTTGTTAGTTGGTCATGCAGTGCGGCGTTGTGTCGACGTCAGGATCGTGGGTTGTGCAACATCATTCCATGCGTCATCTTGGGTCTTGTGCATGCCCTAAAAAGGTGTGCATATTAAATTGTGGTTTTCCTCTTAAGACTCTACCTGTTGGCTCGCTCGCCATATTAGCTGACTGCTTGTCACCTCCTCCCATCGTCTTCTTGTCCTCTTGCGAAGTAATGGCTGTTGTCATTTCCTATAGTTGCCATGCCCGTGCCATCATTAGCATCGCTCTTTGAAGATGGTTCATAGTGGCGATCGATGTTCTTGTCATGGGGCAGTCAGCGATTTTGCCACTCATGGTGGTTCTTCTGCTCCATCGAGCAGCAGCGACGGAGAAAGTGAATGGCACATGTGTGAACATTCTTGGTCCTACCATGGCGATAGGGGAGCTGGTCTGCACACTTGTGTGCGATGGGAAGATCTTGAGTTACGAAGTTGTCCGACTCCCTAGTGACGACGAGGTCAAACCACAACTGACAGAGTCAGAGATGGTGGTCTTCAGGGTGTACTTTGACGCCAGCCTCCACATTCATGCGATGTCCTTTGTCAGTGAAGTCCTCTGGCTGTACAGGCTAGAGCTCACATAGTTGAAGTTGAATGCCATTGCATGGTTCGCCATCTTCAATTGGGCCTCTCGCGCGGAGGATATCCTGCTTAGCCCAACGTTGTTCGTCTCCATTCACGACGCACGGTGCCAGCCCAAGTGACTCAACAAAGGGTAGTACTCCAACCTTTTTACCATGAACTTCGTGCTTTGTTTTGGCTGCACAAAGCTATTTCCTTCAAATTCTACATGGATGAAGTGGGAGTCCATCTGGATGTAGAGGTGGTTCTACCATCGAATCAAGCTCGATAGCAGCCTTCATTGGATAGGATGGCTGTGGACTTCAACATATCTCCTATCATGATGCTTGACCGTGTGGACAAGCAACATGCCCGAAGGCTCACTGGGTTGCACTTTGTTTCAACATACGAGATCTCACTAAAGAGTTCTATATGCTCCACATCTCCCTGCTGGTCCAGTTGTGGCATGTGCAGCCTGGTCTTGCCCATGTTGATGGTCTCCGCCCCACTATTGCGTCATTGCTAAAGCCTACTGGTCTAGGTAAGCCACGTGCCTTTTGCATTCCATGACAGGTTCATTTTGGTGGTTGCTGACTTCGCGCTGATCCTCTACCTATCTTGCTGTGAATTCTCTCCTTGGCGATGTGGAGCATGCTGCCGCCATCTTCCTCGGTCCATACATCCTAAAGGAGCACACTATCTAGGCATCGGTGATTTTGAACCGTGCCTGGTTAACCATGTGTGCAAAGCTCTTGGTATCCCCATGCCCGATCGTGCTGTGCCCTCCGGTAGTAGCGGTCGTACTTGCACGCCTTGTGATGGTGGTAGTACGGAGCCTACCTCCCCTCGTGAAGGTTTCTGGTCTTCGATCATTTCCTGGCCACTAGCCTTGCCCCCTACTTCGGATGATTCAGAGGCTCTAGACAAGGAGCTTGCCGAAGGGACTGAGTCGGACTCCAGTGACTACGTTGCTTTCGACGGTGACACTGAGGATGATTGACATTCAAATGGTTGAGGCAGCCCTCCTGATGTGAACATGGTGAGGCTCACCAACTCCGGGGTGCATGACACTTCCACCTTTCGTGGCATGGCCACAGGTGATGGTGGGCTTGGTGCAGAGGCTGTAGTGTTGTCACGGGAGGTGAGTGCGGTGTCATCACCGGGCTGCGCACAAAAGTGCGCTTAGGTGTCCTCTCCTCAGGTGGCCCCAGGGCTGAGGTTCCATGTGGCTATGACCATAATTGACAATGACTCTAGCTCGGAGGCCGGAACACCTCCGATGAACATTGGTGCCACTGTGATCCCTTCCATCACCACATCGGTCAGAGCGGCCATTGACTCCAGAGAGGTTGATGCCTCCTTGCTAATCTCCCCATGGCATGTCCTAGGTATGATTCACTCCTTTTCTTCTCAGGACATCACGAGGCTTTGTTCGCTCTACTTCCTCATGCTATCCCCATCGTCAACAGGCCCTCCTTCACTGGGACGTGCATAAAGCTCTAGCAATGAAGCTGCCCACATCTCATTCAGCATCGTAAATTATGATACTACATCCAATTCCTTGTCTTTGGACATAACCCTTTGTCACCCTAGAATTTATGATATATATACTAGTTGATAAGTTTGTATCTGAGTATTATGCTTAGTCTTGCTTAGATACATGTGGGTATTAATTTACTGACATCTTTTTAAAATGTGAAAACTTGGATTTGGGAAGCCATTGTAAGGAAATGGATGGTATATTGAACTAGAAAGGAAATTTTAGAATCCAAAACCCTAAACTTGTTTTATACTTGGGTAGATGGTAAGTGGGACTAGTGCGGATGGAGCACGAGAGTGTGGTATGTGGTGGAATCACCTAGATAATCTTAAGAACTGAATCCTGTGATGACTTCCCAAGGTAAAAAAACATAACCACAAGCTATAATAGGTGCCGTTTGGCCAATTAATTTGCATCGACCAAGCATTGGTTGTGCCATCCAGTGAAACACGAGCAAGTGAATTAGATAGAGACCTTTATTGTGACGGAGCAAGAGGGGGTTTCTAGAGTGGGTGGATGGAACCCCACGACGGTGAAAACCTTAGCGAGTATAGCCATGTTGGGAAGATACATTGTAAAGGCCTTATGATGGTCTTCTTGATCTATATGTCTACGAAAACATGTGGAATATAATAAATTAAATAACTCTTGTGGGTAAAGTATGTGACAGGTCATAGTACTAGTAGATTTGCTTGGGTATGATTAACAAGGACCTCTTTGGATTTAATGTCGGACTTTTGCATGAATGCAACAAAAATTCTATTGAAGAAGACTATAATTACTCTTTTATAACTTTTACAGTATGCACGTGTTCCAAATGGGAGACTAATTAAATCACTGTTGCTACTTGACCTAACCTGTGTGTGACATTCCACACACATTTATGACTAGCATTTAAAAGCATTTAGGGTGGATTCTTTTTTATTGTGGCTCATGGTTTACAGCTGTGACTAATGGTTTACAGCTTTAACATGAGTGCTTATGCAAACAAACCAAATGTCGATAAGCCACTTTTAAAAAAATACCCCGATAAGCTATTTGGAAAAGATGGTAAAGAAATCATTTTGTTTGTTTGTTTGAACGACGCCATAAGCTATAGGCTAAAAAAATAGGACCATAGCAAATAAAAAATGTAGCCCAGAAGTTGAGACTCTATCCACATGCCTACTAGACCTACGATGTGTTTGTGATTATTAGGATGGGCTTCTTAGTGCAGACCTGAGAACCTAGTCTAGCCAAGGCCGCACAAGCCTATATAACATATGTTATGAGGAGCCTCCTGGAAACTCGGCCCGACTACTGATGAGGGAGTGTACCTATCACACGGCCTGAACTAGCTAGAAGAAGAGTGGGCTTTCGTACACCCAATCAGGCGAGGTGGCTCCGTGCATCGACAGCGGCGGAACAGCAGCGGTGCGGACTAGACTTCGCACGACTGCGGCACCATGATGGGGTTGTAGACTTCCAGTCACAGACCAGAGACATCAAGGGCACAGTAGCATCTCCAATTGTTGACTTTGTATGCCTTGCCTAGGAGATGGAAAAAAAGGTTCGAGCTACTTTCTCTGGTCATAAAAAAGTGATATTTTTACTACTTTTGTATCGCAATACTTATTCAGCACACATCCCAAGAAGACTCAAAATTTAAGTAATATTTAATGGAATTGTGCTTGTCCCTGTTAGATAGAGTAGTACTATGTATATCTAATATGGGCAAATATGGTCTAATTACATTAAATGGCTAGATATTGAAAATGGAATTGTACTTTGTAAGGTGCATTTCCTCTTGACACAGCCGAAGGAGATGGTGAAAATGGCTAGATTACCCCTAATTATTATTTTTAAGCACTATATTCAATGCATGCATGTAGAGAATAGCAAATAAAGCTTTATATTTATTAGGGGTATAAAGGAAATATCACACTAATTTTACATTGAAACATAAAATATACCTTATATTTATGGACAAGACCATTCAAAAATACACCTTATAAAATTGGACAGAGGGAGTATTACTTACATTTTGTGTCATTGTAAAAGTGCAATGCTATTAGAATATTAATGCAACAGGTGATAATATATACTATAAAAAACTTTTTTTAAGTAATATAACTACGCAGAGTGATCAAATGTGAGCTTGCCTTGGTACGTGTAGTATGCCTCAGCTTCAACCATGGTTTGAACAGTTCCCTTATCTTGCTCCGATTCATCCTCTGCATTACAAAGTGTATTTTATGGTTTATAAAATCTGATTAATAGATAGCTATGTTATATTGCCATATTTAGATGCAATTGAGGTTTTATATTTGCTGGAATTTATTCAATTTGGTGATCGCTCTGGCCCATTATTGCTCTCAGCCCACTCTCTGACTGGCCCAACACTGCTTCTACACAAAACTATACCTCAGTTTGCTTATTGCCGACCCACACCGACACACATCGGCCAACATACGCTGGTCCACACACACCCAGCTCACACACATAGCCGCACCCCAGACACCCTTCTCTCCCTCTCCCTCTCTCACCTATTCCCCTCTCTTGGTAGCTCTCCCTCTCCACCGACGTGTAGCCGTTGGTGCTCACTCCCCGCTGTAGTCCCTATGTCACCTCTCCTCCACCATCACCTGATGACTCTAATGGTGGTGGATCAGGGTGCAGCTTTGCTACATAGGATGCCTTACCTCCTTTGCGTGGCTGTCCTCCCCAACCCTAGCTCTCTCGTGGTTCCTGGGCCTCTTCTTCTCCCCCTTCGATCAAATCCAGTGCTGCTGGTGGTGGATCTAGATGCGGCCCCGCTGGATCGATGCTTCCTCTTTTACTCCCGAGCTAAATCTAGATCTAACCTTCGTGTTCTTTTGCAACATTACAATTTATTTTCATTTTGATTTTGCACATGATTGATTTGGGGAAGATGACATGCCCCATGGTTTAGCAAGCTGTGACAGGGCTCGAGGGTTTTGCATGCATTAGGAGCATGGCATAGCCCACTAGGTGCACACAACTAATTCAAGTACAAACTTGTATGAACCTAAATGTGGCAGGTAGCCCAGGTCCATTCAAGTTCGTGTATGTTCATATGAACGTAAACCTGGTTGTACATATAACCCTCAATTTGTGGACCTTATACAATTAAATGCTAGTAGAGAACGCATCTAAACTCGAAGATAACTAATATAGGTACACATGTGACACTGATTTGAACTGTACAGGCACGCAGAGGATAAGGATTGATAGTAGCACTTAATTAACTGACAAACGTGAGGACATGATATCTGGGTCTGTTCTTTTCAGCTTTTAAAAGCTATTTTTTGGTTTTTCTATAGAAACTAGATTTAAAATAGAGTG
Organism: Dendrocalamus sinicus; assembly: GCA_036346575.1. NCBI lineage: Eukaryota > Viridiplantae > Streptophyta > Magnoliopsida > Poales > Poaceae > Dendrocalamus > Dendrocalamus sinicus. The sequence goes on from CM070648.1 coordinate 7,012,601, forward strand.
TCTTCTCAAGTCAAAGTCTACAAGTTAATTGTAGTATACACTGTAACAACTTCATTTATGTCTGTTAAAACCGTACATGGGTTTCTATTACTCTGTACTATCTCTCACGAACAACCCAAAAGCCTAAAGTCGTAGCCAAAATTCATAAGCCGAAACAAAAAAGAATAGACCCAGAATCACTAGCCAACATGATCGAACTAAGTTGTCCCTTTCCTTAGTTTGTTTTATCTCCTAATTTAGTATCTTTGCTAGCAAGCTCAAACATGATTTTTTCCATTTTAAAAAGTTTCATCTACATCTTGTAATTTTTTAATGAAGGACCATGTAAGAAGGTCCAAGTTAGTATTGTGATGAACCATTGCAATATTTGTAGAATGGTCAAGTGAGTTTGCAAAGATCGTTCTTTGTCTGGATTGGTTTTGGGCAGAAGTTGAGGATTTTGCAATTTGAGTGACGATTTGAGTTAGGATGATCTGGGTCATTGGATTAAGATTGCATGATGCATTTCGTAGCTAATGTAGGTCAAGTTTGAAGAACTTGTGCCTGAAAATAATTTCTTTGTCTTTGGATGTGCATGGTCACTTGGAGTCAATTGTAGTCAACAACGAGGATTGGGGCTAGGCTCAGGGAGGAGCTAAGACTCAGAGCGATCAAGGATGCCAGGTGAGACGGTAAACTCAAACATGGCATGAGAAAGGTGGGAAGTGTTGAAGACGAGTTCGAATGGTGGGATGGCGCCATGTGACTTGCACGAGCCAAGTGAGCCATAGTTTGGTAGAACCGGGACGGGAAAGACTTGGTGATGTGTGACAAACTAGTGGTGCACCTACACGTGGTAAGTATGGTGATTGTTTGCAAAGGTTGGTAAAGACCAGGTCAACGGAGGATATTTTGGTAGTTTGACCAAAATACCGGAAACCACATTGGATCAAAACCGCAACACAGGGTGATGCGTTGGAGAGCGGTTTAGGTCATGGTGGAGCTAATTTGACCAAGGCGGATCAAGACTAAGGATTTAGCAGATGCATACTTATGCGCTTGAAAAGCGTGCAAAAGTGAACTTGTGTGAGTAAAACTCGTGTGTATGGGGTTAACATGTTTTCCTATTATAATAATGGATAGGATCTATTAAGGGGTATAGGTGGCTGGTTGCCCACCTATACAAGGGGTCAAGATGGAGACATTTAGGATTAAGCATCCAACCATCTCTCACGTGTGATTTCTTGCTTAGGGTTAGGGTTTCAGAGTGGAACACTTGGTGTGTCCTTTATCCTCCAAGGTGGAATGGCTGTAAAATCAATCTTCTCAAGTAAGCAATACTTCACTCTTTGCGTATTTCTATGGATCCATCTTGATTTGATTGATTTGCTCTTGGTTTGGCCTCAAAGTGTGATTTCTTGATGCGAGGGTATTTGAGTTGATTTCTTTAGTGTTCTAACTTGCTGTGATATGTGAAAATACATCTAGACTCATCTTGGTCACATCCACCCACGAGCAAGTTGTATTCACCAATTTTGATTTTGACTCGGTTTTGGTGGAACCATCCAACAAACTAAAAAATGTCTCAACTTTGGCTGTGATTTTCATGATCATTTGTTGGAATAGGTTCACAATACCCTAGAGAAGATCCCTACAAAGTTTTATATCGTTTGGATCTACGGATCAAAAGTTCCATCAATGTTTCTTTGTGAAATTGTGCTGAAATTCAAACTGCTCTTTTGTCTCTCTAAATTTTTGACCACTCACAAGTTTCAACCACGTATGTTTCGACTGCTCATTGGTCATCAACCTTGCTGGCAGTGCTTCAACAAGTTTTGAGCACTTCGGTTTCGACTGCTCATTGGTCGTTGACCTTCCTGGTCATATTTTGACTTTTTTTGATCATGTAAGGTTTCGACCACTCAATGGTCGTCGATCACTTCGGTTGGATTTTGACTTCCTTCGAACACTCAGGCTTAGACCACATTGGTTTTAGACCACCTATTGGCTTACGGCCATGTTGGTTGTCAACCGCTCTCTGACCGTCGACCACTAGAGTCAATTTTCGAACACGTTGAATTGCCAACTAGTAGTTGATTTTTGACCACGTGCAAGTTTTAACCACATTGTTTTCTCTACTGACTATGTTCTGCTTTGTGAGTCTCTGGTTTTTCAAGTAGGATTTCTATTATAATCTTCATAGCTTTGTAACTATCAGACTAAAGGATAAATGAATACTTGGGGGAAATTTTTAAGGCACTATTCACCCCCTCTGTTACCTATCCAGTCCTACATTTAATCTTATTTAGCTTTTGGCTTCTTTGAGTTCATCCGAGTTTACACATGAACAAATCGGTGGGTGTGCATTTTACTATACCGTGAAGAATTTTCTTAAATTAATAATTGAACTAGACAAACATATATCAAGCTTTATGAAGAGACACAAATTCTATCAAGTAAGAATACTATTTGAAGCGGATTTAGTGCTAATAAAGCATTACTTATTATGAGCATACTGCCACATCATTTGTTATACTCTGATACTCCTCATACGTAGCAACGACCCTCGAATTGAATTAAAGGGTGGGTTCTTTTAGGCTGAGGCTTATAGCTTATGGTTATGGTTTTTTAATTCTGACCTGCTCGTGAAAGACAATATGCAGAGGGAGATAGTCACATGCAATTTTAGCTAGTACAGCTAAACTCAGTATGGTTTGTACTATAATTTACCTGTAGACCCCACCTAGAAAAAATACACCATTTAATGGTGAGTTACTGTAGAAATGAAAACCAAATCCTAAGCATAAGCCCAAAAGAACTGAGCCAAATATTATGAGTATCGCATGAGCATGCACTGTATTAAGACAAAGTAGATGAATCCTATAGAGAGAACTGAAACAGCAATGACGCCAAAACAATGGCGAAGTTGACCGCAAATTTCATAAGTACAATTTCAAAAGAGTATAAGGGATAGTCGCCCTCTCATAACCCTCTCAAACCTTTTAGGAGCCACAAATTCTTGCCAAATATAAGAATATAGTACTAAAGAATAATTTAGCCTCTAATCCTCGCGTGTGTCTATTGCTTGGTGCACTACTACAAAAAGGGTCATCACAGATGGTTTGGAACCGTCATCACAGATGGTTTCCCAAACCGTCTGAATTTATGGGTCAGGATAATCGAAGGTTATCACAGATGGTTTGTGAGCCGTCTATGATAATCACAACTCAGACGGTTTGTAACTAGAACCGTCTGTGAAGAACACTATCATAGACGGCTCAAATCAAAAACCATCTGTGATACTCACACATCACAGACAGTTCTAGCTACCAACCGTCTGTAATGGATGAGTATTACAGACGGTTGGTAGCTAGAACCGTCTGTGATATTTTTTCATCATAGATAGTTGGTAGATAGAACCGTCTGTGATAATCCTTCACAGACAGTTTATATCACAAAATGTCTGTGATAGTTCATTCTATACCTATTTTTTCTTTTTTCGGCTAGCCTCAGGAAATGTTAACTATGTCATCTGAAAATAAGCAAATACAGTAAGAAACACAGTACACATTCTATTTTTATTAAGATCAGAGCCTACCATTATAATATCCCAAAACAACGAGCAGATTAGCCATCTAGCTAACACAATAAGAACAGAGAAAAAACAAAGATCCTCTATGTCTAGACTTTCTCGCCCCTGATGCAGCGCACGAGCTGGATGACTTTGACGTCCACCATCGTTGATGTTGATTGAGCATCGCCTTGGTAGCTAGTTGCTTCTGCAGTGTCTTGCCTCCCATAGACTTGTACGTCGTCAGCTTCGTGCGGGCTATTATGGTAAGGGTCAAGGAGGAGGAGAACAGTAAGGAGGCTGGGTTTGGGTGGTTAGTTATAGGGGAGGAGAGGTGGGAGTGCGAAACTTTTTGGCGCGGGGACAGAGAGGTGGAGCTACGATCCGTGGGGTGAGAGTTGGTGGATTTCTATTGGCTAGGATTGGGTTGGAGAGGATTGACGGGCCCAGCGGTCAGATTATCACATACGATTCTACATACGAATCGTCTGTGATAGTCTCTATAACAGACGGTTGGTAATTAGAACCGTCTATGATGAATGAATATCACAGACGGTTCTATATACCAACCGTCTGTGAATTAGAGCACAAAGTTTTATATACCGATGCAATATAAACAACTAGTCTCAAAAGATAAAATAGCAAAGTTTTATATGGCTTATATATATACTCATTTGAAAGGTTTTGATGAGATCTACAACTTTTCAGTTGAAGTAAAATCCAAATTCTGAAGGGAAGACCAAGAAAAAGTGCAAAAATAGAAACCAAAAACTTGTAACACAAATTTGGGGTTAAAGATGGCTGATTTTGAGAATCTTAGAGGGCGTCTAGCACAAGCCAATCTTTTTTTGGATTGCGCTTGTCGTTAGCTTTCCAACGAGTATAAGAACGTCGAAAACGGACACCGTATGCAAAAGTTATACCCGTTTTACTAAAGATGTCTCGGAACGGAATCCTACTTGGACTCAGGCGGGAGATTATGAATTTTGGAGGATTGTGAGGCAGGAAACATATCATAGATGGTTCTTAATACAAGCCGTCTATAATAACTTCATTATCACATACGGTTTTTTAATACAAACCGCCTGTGAAGTATCACAGACGGTTCTTGATAAGAATCGTCGTGATATGCGCCATTATCACGCATTTGTTCTTATCTAGAACCGTCAGGATACTTCATGACAGTTTGTATTAAAACCGCTCGTGAAAATACCATAAACGGTTATTCGTATGAACTGCTCAGTGATATTTAAAGACAAACGGTTCCTAGGAACCGTCTGTGATGTAAGCGTCCAGTTTAGCCTCTTTTGTAGTAGTGGCTCTTTGCTTGAGTTCTCTATAACTACACCTCATGGTTTTATATAATCCACTTGTCCTCCTTTAGAGATAATTAGTAGGATTCTAATCCAATCAGGATTCATCTAGCCTTGTAGCATACCTCTCTAAATCTTAATATGATTAGCCAAATCTTAATAGGATTAGATTATATACAAGCCAACTAACTCAACATCATCCATCTCTACATATTTAGTTCAGATTGCTACTGTAGGTTATAATCTAGCTAGTAAATCGTTATAACTGGTGTGACCATCTAATATTCAAAATCAATGGATTAAATGTATGGTTTATCAGGATATTCTCTCCTCCGGTTGGGGAGAGAGGACTATTCAGCGGCCAGTACCTTCGGAGTTATGTAGTTCTCATGTATGTGCATACCAGAAGAAGGCGACGACACGGTGAGATACGCATCACGCATGTGAGTACGTGGCCCATATCTCAATTATTAGGATCGCCGCAACGGAAGAATTCAGGTATGGTCCACGGCATCTTATTCGTGCGATACGCGCAGTTGGAAACGTTTTGCTGGCATTCGGCCGGTAGCTAGCTAGGGATCGATAGATGCATGCGTGCATGAAGGCCGTTCGGTCGCATACCATTTGGGTCTTTAAGGGTGACGGGGTCACTACTACACAAAGCCTAATACTAGACGGTCAATCACAGACGGTTTTGTCAAACCGTCTGTGATTGACACTAACACAGACGGTTTTAATTTGGACACCGTCTGTGTTAGTGGCGTCGGATAAAACGAGTATCACAGACGGTGCTTACCAATGAACCGCCTGCGTGATACTAAAGTATCCTGCATCGCCGTAATGGCGATTCGCAAGGTATTTGGAAGGAGGAATCATCCCGAGCAACGGACGCTCCAACGAGAGGCGCACTGCTCACTGACTCTACCGCAGGTTAGGGTTTTGATTTCAGAGTCGTTTTGTTAGGAGTCGTATAGGACTCGGTTCCATCTAATTAGCAGAGTTGTATTCGGTTTGAGTTAGATTGTTATCCGGTTTAGCCGGCCCTCTCCTCTATTATATAAAGAGGATGAATCATATCAATAAAGGGTAGAGAAGTATTACCTCAATCCCAATCTCCTCTTTCTCTTCTTTCTCAAATCCCGCTCCCGTTCTTCTGGCCGATCGGCCTTCGTCCAGACCGGCCGTCCCGCTATTGCCGATCTAGCAGGGAAACCCTAGGTTTCCCAATCTCCAGCACGACGCCTGTGGCTTCCTCCAGTTCATGACCGCCTGCAGCACATACCTACAATCTGAGATCCCGGCGTGACAACTTGGTATCAGAGCTCATGGCCGACGACAAGAATGAAGCGCTCTACGAGCAGATGGCAACCACGGCGGCAAATTTGGACAGCCTGACTAAGAGAGTTGAAGCAATGATGAAACTCGTAGAAGGACAGCAAAACAGAGGGGAGGAACTTGCGAATCGACTGATGGCATTAGAGAAGCAACCCATAGGACATGGGCTACTGCCGCTTCCAGGAGGGAACATCCCAGCAGCCAATCAATTCGGGAACGGAGGGGGTCCAGCAACTGAGAAACCTCCGCGTTTCCACAGATTAGAATTTCCCTCCTACGACGGACAAGGAGACCCCTTGAGTTGGCTGCAAAGATGCGAACAATTTTTTCGCGGGCAGAAGACATTGGAGAGTGAAAAAGTATGGCTGGCGTCATACCATTTGATCGGAGTGGCGCAGCAATGGTATTTTCAACTAGAGAGGGATGAAGGAGAACCCAATTGGCAGCGTTTCAAGGAGTACATCAATCTCAGGTTTGGGCCGTCAATCCGCCACAACCCCCTCGGCGAGCTTAAAGAGCTGGTTCAAACCGGCACGGTGGAAGAATACCAACAGAAGTTCCTCGCTATTCTCTGCCGGGTTGAACACCTTCAATCACGACAGCAGGTTCAGTTATTCACACCGGGACTACGAGAACCAATTCGCACGGATGTGGAACTGCAGAATCCAGCAAATTTGCAGATGGCAATGGCTCTTGCTCGGGCCTACGAGAGGCGGGCACAGGCCACAGGACAAGATATGGGCATCTTGTCGAGAAAGCCACCTCCAACCCCAGCACAAACAGCAGCAGCGGCACCAGCTCGGCTGCCTCCACCAAATCGTCCTACCCCGCCCGCCCTTCCAGCGCCAAATTCCAACCACTCGACGGGAGCCGCGCAGAGTACAGTCCGTCCCCGCCGGACACTTCAACGCCGTTTCCTCACAGCGGAAGAGATGGAGCAGCGGCGGTCTGCAGGGCTTTGCTTCAATTGTGATGAGAAGTTTACACCAGGCCATCGTTGCAAACGGTTGTTCATGCTATTTGCTCCCAGCGGCGGCTCCGATGACGACACAGATTGGGATGTCACTCCGGACGAAGACGAACCGCATATCTCGCTGTATGCGGCGACTGGGATTGCACCGAAAGCAGCGCAGACCATGCAGCTCAAAGTGGTTGTGGGCGGCGCAACTTTGTTAGCTCTGTTGGACTCCGGCTCCACACACAATTTTATTACTGCAGCAGCCGCCGAGCGCGCCAACCTCTCTATTCAACCACGACGGGGATTGCAGGTGCTGGTGGCAAACGGCGACAGGGTGCAAAGCTCGGGATTTTGTACTGCAGTCAAGCTACAGATTGATCAAGAACACTTCTCCATTAACTGTTACTCTCTTCCGTTGGATGGATTTGACATAGTCCTGGGCGTGCAGTGGCTCCGCACATTGGGGCCCATTTTGTGGGACTTTGATACACTGAGCATGATGTTCTGGAGGAGACATCACAAAGTCCATTGGCGTGGGCTTCACAGTGCACAGAGGTTACCGCAAGTCTGCAACATATCCGGGCCGACATTGATGGACACCTTGCTCCAAGAATTTGACAGCTTGTTTGCATCACCACAGGGGCTGCCCCCGGCACGAGCACAGGACCATCACATACACCTCCTTCCAGGGACGGCACCAGTTTCAGTTCGCCCTTATCGCTACCCTCAACTCCTCAAAGATGAGCTAGAGCGACAGTGTGGAGAGATGCTGCAACAAGGGATTATCCGCCCTAGCACTTCTGCGTACTCCTCACCAGTCTTACTAGTAAAGAAGCATGATGGCTCCTGGCGTTTTTGCGTGGACTACCGAGCTCTCAACAGCCAAACAGTTAAAGACAAGTTCCCGATTCCGGTCGTCGATGAACTTCTTGATGAATTGAAGGGAGCCAAGTTCTTCACTAAATTGGACCTTCGCTCGGGATATCATCAGGTACGGATGCATCCTCAAGACATTGAGAAGACGGCTTTTTGCACTCACGAGGGCCTCTTTGAGTTTCTGGTCATGCCCTTCGGCCTGACTCATGCACCGGCCACGTTTCAAGCCCTCATGAACAGCATGCTCCGCCCATATTTGCGCCGCTTTGTATTGGTCTTCTTTGATGACATCTTGATCTACAGTCCATCATGGGTGGAGCATCTTCGCCATGTTCGAGCAGTTTTTCGGTTGATGCAGCAACATCAACTTTACCTCAAACGCTCCAAATGTTTCTTTGGCGAATCTTCTGTGGCTTATTTAGGTCATGTTATCTCGGCTGAGGGAGTGGCCATGGATGCTACCAAGGTACAAGCTGTTCAAGAATGGCCGAATCCACGTTCTGTTAGGGCTCTTCGAGGATTTCTTGGCTTGGCAGGATACTACCGCAAATTCATTAAAGGATTCGGGACAATAGCAGAACCACTCACACGCCTCCTCAAGAAAGAAGCCTTTTCATGGACGGCAGAGGCAGCAACAGCATTTCAGCCCCTCAAAGATGCTCTCACTACGGCGCCCGTATTACAACTTCCGAACTTCGAGCTTGAGTTTATAGTGGAGTGCGACGCGTCGGGATCTGGCATTGGGGCGGTGTTACACCAAGGACAGGGCCCCATCGCCTTCTACAGTCGGGTATTGGCTACCCGCCACGCGCATTTGGCAGCATATGAACGAGAGCTGATGGGACTCGTATTGGCGGTCAGACATTGGAGGCCTTACTTGTGGGGACGCCGATTTGCAGTCAAGACTGATCACTATAGCCTCAAGTTCTTGCTCGATCAACGGCTCTCGACCATTCCGCAACATCGCTGGGTCAGCAAGCTATTCGGCTATGACTTCCAGGTAGAATTCAAGCCGGGGAGCCTCAACACCGTGGCGGATGCATTATCTCGCTGTGCGGAAGAAACCAGATCACTGTCTGCTATTTCCGGACCGGATTTTGCTTTATTCCACGAACTGCGTCAGGCAAACTCTTCCGACCCGGCGTTAGTAGCTCTGCACGCACAAGTTCAGGCGGGAACTCTCGATGCACCTTGGCAGATTTCCGACGGACTGCTACTTCACAACAACCGCATCCATGTGCCTTCCTCATCGCCGCTCCTGCCATCTATTCTGCATATGGCTCATGCAGTAGGCCATGAGGGAGTTCAGAAAACGCTACATCGCCTTCGGAGTGATTTCCATGTGCCAACGGACCGCAAGCTAGTAGAGGACTTTGTCCGTTCTTGCCAAATCTGTCAACGCAATAAGCCGGTGCAGCTTCATCCAGCAGGTCTTTTGCAGCCCTTACAAGTCCCCTCACGCATTTGGGATGACATTGCCATGGACTTTGTTGAGGGACTACCACGAGTCAATGGCAAATCAGTGATACTCACCGTGATTGATCGGTTCTCTAAATATGCACACTTCCTCCCATTGGCTCACCCCTATACTGCAAGTTCGGTAGCTCGGGTATTCTTCGATGAGATCGTCCGCTTGCATGGGATTCCCTGCTCTATTGTGAGTGATCGCGATCCAGTGTTCACAAGTAACTTTTGGTCAGAACTTTTCCGGCTAACAGGAACGAAACTTCACTTGAGCTCCGCCTTCCACCCGCAGTCCGATGGCCAGTCAGAGGTGACCAACAAAATCATTGCTATGTACCTCCATTGCCTGACAGGAGATCGTCCACGCCAGTGGGTTCGCTGGTTGCCATGGGCGGAATACTGTTATAACACTTCTTTCCAAACATCGTTGAAAGAGACTCCCTTTAAGGTAGTCTATGGTAGGGCTCCTCCAACGCTCCGACCACATTCATCCATGACTACTCGTTTACAGGCAGTGGATCAGCTTTTGTTGGAAAGGGATCAAGTGCTTGCAGATATCAAGGACCGCCTCCTTTTAGCTCAGCAACATCACAAACATGACTATGATGCCAAGCATAGAGCTGTATCCTTTGAGATTGGACAATGGGTATGGCTTCGCCTCCATCAGCGCCAAGCTTTATCACTAGCTTCCAATGTGAACCGCAAGTTGGCGCCTCGCTATTATGGTCCATATCAGATATTGGAACGGATTGGCCATGTGGCATATCGCCTGCAGCTACCAGTTCGTGCTTGAATCCATGACGTTTTCCATGTCCATTTGCTCAAACCATACTATGGCACCCCTCCCACAGCACCACCAGCATTGCCGCAGATGCTCCATGGTCGGATCACTCCAAATCCACATCATGTTGTTCGCTCTCGGGTGGCTAATGGACAACGGGAAGTGTTAGTACAGTGGGAAGGCGTGTCAGCCGCTGAGGCCGCTTGGGAACCTCTGGATCAATTTCGTCTTCGCTATCCACTTTTCAAGCTCGAGGACGAGCTTTTTGCCGAGGGGAGAAATGTCAGGGCTGGCAGATTCGGCAAGGTATTTGGAAGGAGGAATCGTCCCGAGCAGCGGACGCTCCAACGAGGCGGCACTGTTCACTGACTCTACCGCAGGTTAGGGTTTTGATTTCAGAGTCGTTTTGTTAGGAGTCGTATAGGACTCGGTTCCATCTAATTAGCAGAGTTGTATTCGGTTTGAGTTAGATTGTTATCCGGTTTAGCCGGCCCTCTCCTCTATTATATAAAGAGGATGAATCATATCAATAAAGGGTAGAGAAGTATTACCTCAATCCCAATCTCCTCTTTCTCTTCTTTCTCAAATCCCGCTCCCGTTCTTCTGGCCGATCGGCCTTCGTCCAGACCGGCCGTCCCGCTATTGCCGATCTAGCAGGGAAACCCTAGGTTTCCCAATCTCCAAAGACGGCGCTGTGGCTTCCTCCGCCACGGCCGCTGCAGCACATACCTACAATCTGAGATCCCGGCATGACAGTTTTTATTAAAAACCGTCAGTGATATGTGATAATCTGGGATTATCACAGACGGTTTTTTATTAAAAATCGTCTGTGTTGTGTAGACTATCACAGACGGTTGTTGTTAAGAACCATCTGTTAATGTTCATAGACGATTTTTAACAAGAACCGGCTGTGATGTCCCTTTGTCTGTCATATTCTGTTCATGAGCAGAGGTTAATATATAAGTACACATTGCTTCTAATAATTTAACTACAGAACTACTGAGACAAGAGATCAGAAATTAAAGGCAAATTTATTAGTTTCAATTAGAGGCAAATTTACTACAAAACTCGCACAGGTAAAGAGTTTCCCAGATTGTAATCTTTTGGGCTTCGTACGCTTCTTCTTCGACTTTGGGACTTGGAGGATCACCGCTGAATTCGAACGCCGTTAAGATTGCCCTTGTCCTCGCACTTCCTCCTCCACTGGGCAAATGATCGGCAGATCCATAATGCCGTAGAGGATAGCATGAAAAGATTCCTCGACCGCCATTTTTGCTTGATCGGCAAGGCTATCCATCGCCTCCAATGCGTGTAGAGCTTCTTCCGCTGCGCACATTGTGGAGAAGAACCGGGTGAGGATGTTTCCTTTCTTGAGCGGCAAGAGACGCCTCCGTCGATGGCGGATGATGAGGTCGAGCTGACGGATGCAAGAAAGTCGGGGAAGGAGAGCAGGGCGTGTGCGGAGAAGCTGCTCCAGATGCAAATTGCTGGCCGCCTGTGTAAGGTTCCGGCCGAACAATTCGTGATGAACAGATGAGAGGAAGGAGATGATCACAAGAATAGTAGAATCCATATTGTACGTACGTAGAAGAGACCTGGATTAGGCGCGCATATTTAACCTTTAGCATCGTATACCCAAACATTAATGATATAGACGCTTCGTATAACGATCGAGAGACGTTAATTAGACGATCGAAACACGAAGCGTTCTGGCAATCGAAACACGAAGCGTTCTGGCAATGGAAACACGTGCGAAGCATTAATGATATAGACGCTTCGTATAACGATCGAGAGACGTTAATTAGACGATCGAAACATGAAGCGTTCTGGCAATGGAAACACGCGCGAAGCGTTCTGGCATGAAGCTTATAACAGACGATTTTTTTATAAAAAACCGTCTGTGATAATAATTCACAGACGGTTTTTAGTTAAAAACCGTCTGTGATAATGACTAAGGCATTTATTGCGCTGCTCAGACCGCATCTGTCTTCATTTCGATCCAGATCTAGCCACTGCTGCGCACTTTTTCACTCGGGAGGAAGCTAGGCGATTTCAGACCAGTTAATTTTGTGGGAAGAGGCAGAGATTGAGCTTTGAATTAAGATTCAGACTTTCCTGGTTGCTGTAGATATGGTTAGTAATGAAATTTATTTTTTCTTTAATTGCATTACAATTTAGGTCTAAGTAATCCATGAGTGGTTATTGAAGATGGTTAATTTGCAAAATTGTTGGTTATATAATAGCTGTTGTGTTTGCAATATGAATTGAGCTAGCAAATTAAGTCTCAATATAATAAATGTGGCCGGTATATATGTAGTTATAATTAGTTAATCTAGATTTTAATACTAAGTTGTTATATATGTACGTAACATAGGACCGAAGCTGGATGTATGCCGCGAGCCGTGTGAGTGAAGAGTACATTAATGGCGTTTCTGCTTTTATGAGAGCCGCCGAGGAGGATATGTTGAATAAGGTGGTGGAATATATGTGCTGTCCAAGCACTGACTGCGAGAATTTGAAGATGTTTAAGAACCGAGGGCAAATTGAAGCGCACTTAATTCGGGTGGTTTCAAAAAGGATTATACGTGTTGGACCAGTCATGGCGAAGTGAATGATCATATACCGCCAGATGACATCGCCGGTGAAGTGAATGATATGACCCCGGATGACATCGCCGGTGAAGTGAATGACATGCCACCGGCTGATGTCGATTGTGGCTCGGATTCGGATAGGTTGCACGATGATAATCTGGATCAGATGCTTCGCGATGTAGAAGAGAACTATGATGAGAGAGAGTATGTTAAATTCCGTGGCTTGATGGAGGACTCAGAGAAACCTTTGTACACGGGCTGCAAGTACACAAGGTTGTCGGGCGTGCTTGAACTGTTGAAATTGAAGGCAAGCAACGGTTGGTCCGACAAGAGTTTCACGGCGCTACTAGGTCTTTCAGCGGACATGCTTCCGGAGGGAAATGAGTTGCCTAAAACCACGTATAAAGCCAATAAGGTTCTTTGTCCGTTGGGAATGTAAGTAGAAAGAATACATGCATGCCCGAACGACTGTATCCTCTACCGTAAAGAGTATGCAAGCATGCATGTATGTCCGGTGTGCAACGCATCCCGATACAAACGTAACAATCAATCAGATGATGGCGAGTGAACATAGGCGAAGAAAGGACCTCCTGCTAAGGTGGCATGGTATTTTCCTATAATTCCCCATTTGAAAAGGTTTTTTGCAAATCCAAAGGAGGCAAAACTGCAACGTTGGCACTCGGAGGAGCGCAAGAAGGATGGAATGATAAGACACCTTGCTGATTCCGCACAGTGGAGAAACATCGATAGGTGTTTTGCAGAGTTCGGTGCAGAACCAAGGAATATAAGGTTTGGACTGAGTACAGATGGAATGAATCCTTTCGAGAGCATGAGCGTGACATAGCACATGGCTCGTGACTCTGCATCTATAACCTTCCTCCTTGGTTGTGTATAAAGCGAAAGTACATTTTGTTTGTCGATACTTATCCAAGGGCCAAAACAACACAGGAATGATATCGATGTGTTCCTAGCACCGTTGGTGGAAGATCTAAAAATCTTGTGGAACGAAGGGTACAGGTATGGGATGCATACAACCGAGAGAACTTCACTCTGCGCTCCTTATTATTCTCGCACCATAAATGATTATCCCGCCCTTGGTAACCTATCGGGCCATAGTACAAAAGGTGCCAAAGCTTGTACTCACTGTTTAGATGGTACCGAGAGTGTGTGGTCGAGACACTCACGCAAAACCGTCTACATGCGTCACCGCCGGTTCCTTCGGAGGGCTCACCCATACCGCAAGATGAAGAAACAATTTGACGGAGAGAAGGAAGACGGTTCAGCTCCAAGGCATTTAAGGGGACACGAGGTTTATGATATGGTTAAGGATTTAGATGTTGTCCTCGAAAGGGACGTAAATTGAGGGCTCATGAGAAGAACATCCGAAGAAGAGATCAATATTTTGGGACTTACCTTATTGGGAGTACCTAGATGTTCAAGATCGCATCGACGTCATGCACGTAGAAAAGAATGTGTGCGATGCAACTTGATTGGTCTCTTCTGAACATCCATGATAAAACAAAGGGCGGTGTCAACGCACGGCTTGACTTGGCCGACATGGACATCGGGCCCGAGTTAGCACCGACAAGCACCGATAATGGACGAACGTACCTTCCCCTGCGTGTTACACTCTGTCCAAGGTGAGAAAACAGAATCGCGCGGTGCTTGCATGGTGTCAAAGTTCCATCTGGTTACTCCGACAACGTGAAGAAACTTGTTTCGATGCAAGATTTGAAGTTAAATGGCATGAAGTCTCATGATTGTCATGTCTTGATGACACGATGCTCCTATTGCAATTAGAAATATTTTGTCGATCAAAATCCGAGAGACAATCATGAGGCTATGTTATTTCTTTAACACAATTGCTCGAGAAGGTCATCGATCCCGAAGGACTAGATGCTCTGCGGGGCGAGGTGGTGATGACTCTATGTCACCTTGAAATGTATTTTCCTCCTTCGTTTTTCGATATCATGGTCCATCTCATTGTTCACGTTGTGTGGGAGATAAAAATGTGCGGCCCGTATTCCTCGTAGCATGTACCCATTTGAGAGGTTCATGGGAATTCTCAAGTCCTACGTGCGGAATCGTTCTCGTGGAGGAGGGCAAGATCGTCGAAGGTTATGCAAGCGAAGAGGTCATTGAGTTTTGTGTCGATTATATGGCTTAGATTCAACCGATAGGTGTCCTCAATCTCGTCATGAGGGGAGGTGAAGGGTCTCGGAACTATCGGAAGGAAAGCAATCACTCCGGATATGGACACGCACACTCAAGCCCATTTCACGGTGTTGCAACACATGACCGGTGGCGCCTTATGTGGACCAGCACAAGGATGTACTTCGCAATGTAATCCGAGCGGCGGATGTTTGGATCATGAGACAACACAACCGTTGGTTCAACCAATGGTTGAAGGAGCAAATCGCTAGGAGCTCACCGAGTGAGACGCGACATGGTTGGCAAAAGGGCCGACATTTACAGTTGTGACATGGCAAGGATATGACATAAATGGGTACACATTCTATACGCATCTCGGGATGTCAAGAGCACTAACTGAGCAGTGGTGTCGCATAGATGCATTCGATCGATGGGTCGAGAAACTCGTACTATGGCTTCATAGAAGAGATTTGGGAGCTCGACTATGTGGTTTTCAAGATCCCCTTATTTCATTGTCGTTGAGTGCATCTCCCACGGTGAAGGTTGACAAGCACGGTGTCACGACCGTGGACCTCCAACGTGTCGGGTACAAAGACGAACCATTCGTACTCGCCAATCAAGTTGTTCAAGTTTTCTATGTAACCGACCGGCAAATAAGAAACGCCATGTAGTTCTTCATGGAAAAAGGAGAATTGTCGGAGTGGAGAATGTAGTGGACGAGGAGGAATACAATCAATTTGACGAGTTACCTCCTTTTGGAAATGGCATAAGGGTCGACGATGAACAACGTGACGAAACTAGTTACGTACGCATTGATCATGATGAAGGGCTAATTTTTAAAGGAAATAATTAAGCAAGTACAATAAGAATGTATATGTGAAAATGTGTGACAATTTTGAGATGTATATGTGAAAATGTGTGACAATTTTGAGATGTATATGTGAAAATGTGTGATGTAGTCAATTTTGAGATGTATATGTGAAAATGTGTGACAAAATGTATATGTGAAAATCTATATGTGAAAATGTATATGTGTATTGACATTTATGTATATGTGATGGTTGATATGAATGCAGCTGGTTGGTGTTGTATATGAATGCAGCTGTTTGGTGGTGGATATGAATGCAGCTGTGGTTATTGGTGTTGTCTTAATAACTACAGTCGCAAAGGCTTATCACAGACGGTTCTGAACGTAGAACCGTCTGTGGTATCAATATCACATACGGTTATAAGTTTAAAACCGTCTGTGATAGTATAACTATCACAGACGGTTATAAATGTAGAACCGTCTGTGATATTTATCACAGACGGTTCTAAGTTTAGAACCGTCTGTGATAACCTCCCTATATATACCCTCTGGCTAGGGTTTTCCCTGTGCGCTGCGCAGTTATTCGATCTAGATCTAATTAAATCTCGAGCCCGTCGTCGCCTCCGCCTCCCCGAACCCTCGTCGGCCGCCTCCCCGAGCCCGTCGCTGGCCGCCTCCCCCGAGCCTCTCGTCGAGCCCGTCGCCGGCCGCCTCCCCCGAGCCCCTCGCCGGCCACCTCCCCTCGACACCGTCGCATTGTGAGCACTTTCGTTATGAACTAGGGTTTTGAGTATTGTGAGCGGTTTCGTGATGGACTATGGTTTTGAGCATTGTGAGCATTGTTTACTGCGCAGAGCTTAATTAGTTTGCTATTTGGTACATATTACATTGGTACATTGTTTACTGCAGAGCTTAATTAGTTTGCTATTTGGTACATACTACATTGGTACATTATTTACTGCAGTAGCTTAATTAGTTTGCTATTTGGTACATATTACATTGGTACATTGTTTACTGCAGTAGCTTAGTTTAATTTGCTATTTGGTACATACTACATTGGTACATTGTTTATCGCAGCTGCTTAATTAGTTTGCTATTTGGTACATATTACATTGGTACATTGTTTACTCCAAAGAGCTTAGTTTAATTTGCTATTTGGTACATATTACATTGGTACATTGTTTATGCAGCTGCTTAGTTTACATTGGTACATATTACATTGCTTGTTGTGTTAGTATATAATATATAGTATAGGCACATAACCCCTCTCTCTGTCCACATCACCCCTCCCTTCTCCCCTTCCTCTACTCCTCTCCTCTCCTCCTAACATTGAGCATCATGTTTCACTTTTCTTGCTTCCTCATCTTATCATGTTTCACTTTTCTTGCTTCCTCATTTAGTAGCGGGACGGCCAAGATTAATCTTGTGCAACCCTACAATTTGAGAGCACAAATTAACCAATCAAGGACCACTCTAGTGTATATGCCACATAGACCTTCAAGGGGCATGAAGTAAGTGACACACTCGAGTGTTCCCGTTCAATGAACCGGATACACTAGTTTGTGTCATGTTTCACTTTTCTTGCTTCCTCATTTAGTAGCGGGATGGCCAAGATTAATCTTGTGCAACCCTACAATTTGAGAGCACAAATTAACCAATCAAGGACCACTCTAGTGTATATGCCACATAGACCTTCAAGGGGCATGAAGTAAGTGACACACTTGAGTGTTCCCGTTCAATGAACCGGATACACTAGTTTGTGTCATTTGCTTCATAGAACTTTGTTTAGAGACCTTGTAGTAATAGTATATGCCGACTACTGCCGAGATGTGATGTCCACTCCCACAATCCTGCTTTTTCCTTCATTCAAGGCAATTTTATTACGAAAGTACAAAAAAAAGACATTCCCAGATTCTTCGTGAGCAGCCGACATAGCCGACTTTTTCGGTGAGCGACTATCCATCTGCTTCTTCCCACTTCTTTCTTCATCTCGGTCTCTCGGATCACGTGCGCCATGGCGATGATTCTGAATCATCGCCATCGGCGTCGTGATCCGAGACCGAGATGAAGAAAAGAAGTGGAAGAAGCGATGGATAGTCGTTCATCGTCCATCTGCTTCTTCCACTTCTTTTCTTCATCTCGGTCTGCGGATCACGTGCGCGATGCGATGATTTACGTGATCCGAGACCGAGATGAAGAAAAGAAGTGGAAGAAGCGAGATGAAGCGATGGCGACTATCCATCTGCTTCTTCCCACTTCTTTTCTTCATCTCGGTCTCTCGGATCACGTGCGCGATGGCGATGATTCTCAATCATCGCATCGCGTGCGTGATCCGAGAGACCGAGATGAAGAAAAGAAGTGGAAGAAGCGATGGATAGTCGCCATCGAAGAAGTCGGCTATGTCTACCGCTCACCGAATAACTGGGAATGCCTTTTTTGCACTTTGTAATAAAATTACCTTGAATTTTGCGAGAAAAAGAAGGATTGTCGAGTGAGAATGTTGTGGATGAGGTTCCCGATAAAGAAATCTTGCGATTGTTGCAAAAGATACATGGACCATTTGGGTGGAAAGATGAACTGTTTCGTCAGGCGCATGACTGCCAATTCGAAGCATAGCATAGCATCCGAGGCACATCCGAGGTCTGCTGCTGTGTCTTGAGGAATGCCAAGAGCTGGTCTTCAGATGGAGCATAGCATCCGAGGCACATCGAAATTTTGGCATCGTTCGAGTTCCCAGAAGAACACCTACACGCTGTGCAACGACAAACCTACCAAGCGGCGTGCAAAGCATGGAAGAACTTCAAGAGCACGCCTGTTCATAAATACCCATTCCTGGAACCACAATGGGAAGAGTTCAAGGCGATGAAAACGACCGAAGATTCCAAAAGTACAAGTACGGCGCACAAGGCCCTCCAGGCAAAAAACACACACCCCCACAGACTTGGCACATCTGGGTATGCGGGTAAAATCCCGCAGTGGAGGAAGGAGGATGACTGGCAACAGACAGACATCGCCCGCCGTTTTCAATATCCCGATGACCGCGCTCGAAATTGGATTAGAGCAAGGTCATCTACAACGACATCGGGGACGTCTCCTTTCGAAACCCCGCGGACCAGCAAGTGTCCCAAATACCGTAAGATATTGATCGAACTACGTAGCACGTAATTACTCCACAACTTCGTACGAATTGAAATGACATGTTGTGCTCGTGCAGGAAGAGTTGAGTTTTGAATCTACCCTGGGATCATTCCAGGGAACAAGGGAGAATGATATGCTCTCCGTGGCCCTGGGAAACAAGGAGCACCCGGGTCGTACGAGAGGCCTTGGGCTTTACGTTCCTTGGAAACATGGTTTCCAAGATGACTCCGGAATATATCGGCGTAGGAAGAGAAACAAAGCCGAGCGTGACACACAGCTACGAGAAGAGATCAAGGAATCTCTTAGAGAGGAGCTATTAGCTCAGATGGCTGATGTAATCAGAGATGAGGTGCGAAAGCAGACGAGAAAAGTCAGCAGCCGCTCTCGCCGCTCTGTGCTAGCTAGCCCGCACAACCATCCGAGTAGCTGCGCGTCCAATCCGACGCAAAACCCAGGCCATATTTCCTGTGGACGACATCCTGGTAATAATTATTATCTCTCGAATGTTTGCTCCATTGATAGGCCTATTCGAGTAGCTAATTTTGTATCATTATGTAGGAGCCTACGAAGTGCAGGCTCCAAGTGAGATATGGCGCCATTCTTTTGTACTGCTGCCAGGGCGAGCATATTAAATGCAGTATCGGGGCCATGGTGCACGGTCAAGCTTTAGCGCCAGACTTCGCAAAAGTTAATGTGGATGGTGTGTATGTCAATTTTGAGGTGGTCCCGCTACCGAAGCCCCCCAACGACGAGATCGTGACTCTAGGACGAGCCATTGGAACATTCATCCGGTGGCCCAAAAGCGACATCTCCTCGAGGCTTCTTCACCGGTGGCGGGACCGAAAGTGCGGTGCGAACCACGGCAACATGCACGGTGCCATCTCCACACGCAGCGGCGGCGAGCTTCTGCACCGGTGCTATCTCCACGGTGCTATTCTCGTCAAAGCAACTTGCACCGTCTGTACCATTACAGTCGACTACCATGAAGTCGACCTGCAGTCGAGGCAGTGGCCATGGAAAATCAAAGACGAAGGATGATGACGATATCTCGTACATGCCATTGGCCCGCAAATTCGTGCTAGGCGAGCCGATGATATTCCCGAAAGAGCACCTCGCAAAGCTAGGACTTGGTTGCCAAAGATTCCACACTTGGTATATGGAACAGTCCAATAGACCAGAGGCAGAACGGCGCTCAGGTATCATGGTCAAATTCAAGCCGGAACATTTCTTGCACGGTTCGTGAATGTGTCTTCCGTTACCTTTGACGATATATTTGCTGTTTTCACGCTCAACGCTCTCGACGCCTCACTCGTTCGATGCTGGACGCTGTAAGTCTGTACAATCACAGTCTCTGTTCACGTAATACCGATATATGTCATAATTTCTTGCTTTTATGTGTATATATATAGATTCATGCTGATCGAAGCTAGATCATCGTAATCACCAATTGGTTTCCTGGACCCACGCTTGGTCGCCATTGATACCATCAACGAGAATGCATCCTTCGTCGAGGACTATATTACAAAAGCACTGCTGGCTCACCAAGATAAGGAATTTGTTCTTATGCCATACAATGAGAACTTCCATTGAATTTTAATTGTAATTATACCAAAATGGAACAAGGCTATATACCTTGATTCTCTAAGTAAGAACAAATCCAAGTACACAGCTATCGCCGAAATACTCGATAGGTAAGTACATTGTACATTGTACTCTTTCTTTCCTTCCGAATGACTAATCTAACTTTTTCGAATAACGAAGGTCGTTCGTCACACACGTTCAACAAATAAGTGGCTCGACGACAGCTGCCAAGCCCTTGAAACATGATCGTAATTTTTGGGTATTGGCTAGCTACACATTAATTAATCATATACAACACTTAGTAGTAATGCCACTTTATTTAACACATTCTATTTTTTGCAGTGCCACCAGCAGCAGCCGGGCAACACGTGTGGATACTACGTGTGCCACCATATGAGACTACTCCTCGATTCCAGCAAGATCTCCACTCCTAAGGTTTATCAATCTTTCCACATTTATTTCATACATGTCAAGTTTTATATGTGCGCGCGTTGATATTCCTATCGACAGGCTGCGCCCATCTCTACATCTGCATTGAAACAGCCGGATTTTGCAAAAATTCGAGGAGAGTTCATTTGATTTTTGTGGAGTAAAGTCGTAAGATCAGATGGAGAGTTCCACAACCCAGAATGATTTTTTATTGTAATTCTAAGTGCAAATGCAGTGTAGATCTTTTACAATTGTGTATTTGTTAATGGATATTTTATTTCAATTCAATGAATTGATTTGCGAAATGGATGCTTTATGTTTGTGAAATGAAGTGCGTTGTCAATTGGATGTTTTATGTCTGTGAAATGAATTGAGATGTGAAATGTATCTGAAATGAAATGAGATGTGTGAATTGTATATGTTTTATGTCTGTGATTATCTGCTTGTTTCAGAGGGCATGGCTAGCATTTCCTGAGGCTAGCCAATAAACAGAATATATTTAGGGGTTGAAGGGATCATCATAGACGGTTTTTGAGTAAAAACCGTCTGTGATAGCTGATAATCACAAACGATTTTAACTTAAAAACCATCTGTGATGATCAGTATCACAGACGGTTTTTAACTAAAAACCGTCTGTGATGATCAGCTATCACAGACGGTTTTACTCAAAAACCGTCTGTGATTATCATCTATCACAGACGGGTTTTACTTGAAAACCGTCTGTGATAGCTGATAATCACAGCATTTGTTGGCAAATGCTCGTGATGACCTTCGATTATCACTAACCCATAAATACAGACGGTTCACAAAACCGTCTGTGATGATATTTTCGAACCGTTTGTGATGACCTTTTTTTGTAGTAGTGGGTAATATGGGACCGATTTCTATACCCTATATTTTTTAAAACGATGTTATAGAACTTATAGCATTAAATTTTCTAAAATTTTACCGCTAATATATTAAAAACTATTTAGATTGACTACATATAGTTATATCTTTCATAATATTATAACTTTATTAATATATAATAATAAAACGTAAGGATCAAAGTTATACCTTAAATATCAAGGAAAATAGAAAAATCACTTAAAAAGATGAAGGAGTATAAATTTCCTACGAAGCTGGCCTTAGTTGGATAATCGAGTACTAGACACCAACTATTGCAAATTGCTTGAGCTTGACTACACTTTTCCTTCGGTGTGTTCATACCTAGCTCGATCGCCACGTATAGACATATTGCCCGGCCGGCCGTATTCTGCATATATATCACCTTAATTTTATGTGAGATATATAACCTCGACAGATTCTCTTGTCTGATCGGTGGCAGAACGACACGGAGGGCCATGACAATGAAGACACACGTCGTATATATACTTCAATTAACTTCTTCCCATGCCTGCTATTCATATGTAGTACAGTCTCTATCAGCGATTCAAGTGTCTGTGAGACTGTGACTGTTTTGTTTTTACAAATTACAATGCAAAGTGTACTTTCTTTGATGCATGCAAAGTGTAACTTTGGATGGCAGGCCCGGACGGGAGGGCCGGAGGCGCAGCACCGGCTACTGCACAGGGCCTCAAAATTAAGAGGCCTTATTTTCTACTTATTCTTGTATTACTACTTGTAAATCTTTGTATTGGTAAGAGTAAGAACTAATAGATGAGTAGTCCTTTTTATTCTCTTCATTTTCTTTTTTTACCTTTTTACTGTAAAATTTCATTCCTAATAAAAACGTGGGCCCTGTTGATATTTTGAAGTTTTTGAAACGGCTAAATTATTTTCGTAATGCAATTGTTGCTTATAGAATTTTGTTGACAATTCTGGTGACTATTGCACATGCAAAAAAAAAAGGAGCTTATATAGATTGAAGTTGAAGTTCTACTTCTTTTCTATAATAAACTAGGAAAGACTTAACGATAGATCTTGAAATTGATTTAATTGGAAAAGAATAATTACAAGGATAATTGAAGATTTTGTTTTAAGGAATACTAGAAGAATGGTGCTTTCCATGTAAAGGTCACATACGAGATATGTTTTTTTAGCGCCATGTATCACATAAACCTTTGTACTGTAAGAAAAATTGTACTACCGTCGTAATTTGAAATAACTATTTTGGTAATTAACTTTTATTAAATATATAGTCTAATTTTAAATTTAGCAAACCCAAAATGTCAGGTACGGCCCTGATGGATGGTCAGGTTAACAGTGTCGTGCCACATGTGATGTATGTATTCAGCCGTAAGTCCAAGCACATGCATCCGGCAACATTCACCCACGACAAGCGAAGGGCAGGGATAGTTGCAGGAGCATCAAAATGTGGTAGAAAGTAATCAAGCATGCAGATCTATCCCTCTTCAGCTTAAAATTACTGGCCCCCATGCAAGGGATCGCTCGATCTCAATTATTACCGTCGCATTACGCGACACAGGCACATCAGTACAAGCATTAACTATACTAGAATACTACACATGCAGATCGAGGAGCGTACGTACAGCACACTACTGACATTAATTAGATATTACAGCGCCCGGATAGATGAAGATACACACACATGGTAGGTCTGTATGTAGCAATCCATGCACGTGACCAACGTAGATGCGTGCCACGGATAGACGCGTGGCACTAGCAGCTGGATGTACGAGCTAGCTAGCTAGGCGGCGGAGACGGCCGGGACGACGGGTGTGGCGCAGAGCAGCAGCGGGGAGCGGCGGCGCACGCCAAGGCCGGGCGCCTCCTCCATGTCAACCTCCGCAACGCCCTCCGGGAGCGACCAGTCGAAGTAGTAAAGCAGGCCAACGAATGCGAGCTCCATGCTGGCGAGGCCGTAGTTGAAGCCGGGACACATTCTTCGGCCGGAGCCGAACGGGATGAACTCGTAGCTGCCACCAGTGAAGTCGACAGTGCCATCCTCGAACCGCTCCGGCTTGAACTCCTCGGCGTCCTTCCAGTACCTGGGGTCCCGGCCGATGGCCCACGCATTGATGATGACGCGCGACTTGGCCGGGATCGTGTACCCGTCCAGCTCACACACGTCGATGCTCTCTCTCGGCACCAGCAACGGCGCCGGCGGGTGCAGCCGAAGCGCCTCCTTGATCACCAGCTTCAGGTAACGCAGGTTGCTCGCCTGCAGGTCGCCCTCCGTCACCATAGCCTTCCCCCGGAACGCTTCCCGGATCTGCCCCTGAAGCTTCTTCATCACCGCCGGGTTTCGCATCAGCTCCGACATGCCCCACTCCATCGCCGACGCCGACGTCCCCGTCCCGCCCGCGAACATGTCCTGCATGCATGCATGTCATAACTATGTCCTTTGCGTTCAAGAGTAAAAGCTCGTATTTGTACTCACTAAAATGATGGCCTTGATTCTGCTGTTGTCGAGATGGAAGCCGAAGCCACCTTTCTCCTGCAAGCCGATAAGCACGTCGACGAGGTTCTCCTCCACGTTCTCGGCACCACTCTTGATCTTCTCCTCGCGGATGCCCTTCCTCTCCTTGATGATCTCCTCAAGGATGGCGTCCACCGTCTTGTGGATTCCTTGGAGGCTACGCTTCATGCCGGTGACCGTGGCGAGCACGGTGGTCCACGTCGGGAAGAGGTCGGGGATGTTGAACCCGGCCGCCAGACCGACGCCGGCCTTGATGGCAGCCAAGAACTCCGGCGCGTTCTTCCGCTTCTTGCCGAAAGCCGCCCGTGACACGATGCTATTGGTCAGACCGTGGAACATCACACTCAGGTTCACCGGCGCCGACGGCCCCGTAGCGCGGATCTCCTCCACCCGCATCATCACCTACGTACGTTCATACAGACAGCAAAGACAGAGCATGTCAAAACTAGAACTGTTCTTAAATCTCGATATAAGTAGCACGCGCAGGTTAAGACATGTAAGTAGCATGTCATAACTATGTCCTCTTGCATGCTTGTACATTTGCATGCATAAAACCATCAGAACCTAGCTAGCTATATTTTGTTTATCATACTCTACTTGTTGTTTCAACCTGTTTGTGTGGTACGTGCATGTAAGGTTCAGTAGTTGTAGTTTTGTGTCACGTACCTGTTTATCATATATTGTTTCAACCATCACAACCCAGTCTTGTGAGGTTTGGTACGTACGTCTTAGTGCAATTAATTAGTTAGTTCAGTAGTTGTAGTTTTGTGTCACGTACAATATATCTAGCTATGTAGCTATATCCAATCTACCCACCTCGTCCTCCCTAATGTGGCGGAAGGAGAGCACGCGCTTGGGACTGAGGATCTCGGAGGCGCAGAGCTGGCGGAGCTTGCGCCAGTAATCGCCGGAGGGGGAGAAGAGGATGTCGGCCCAGTCGTAGCCGACGATCTCGCCGGCGAGGAGCTTGGGTCGGGTGGCGAAGTTGGTGTCGTGGGTCTTGAGCACCTCGCGCGCCGTCTCCTTGGACGATGCCACGACGAGCGGCGTCTCGCCGAGCTGCAGCATCATGAGCGGGCCGTGCACGTCCGCCAGGTCCTTTAGCGCGCGGTGCGCGAGCACGTTCACGAGGTGGTGCATGCTGCCGATCACCGGTAGCTTCCACGGCCCCGGCGGCAATCTCGGCGTTGGCTTCAACGCCACCTTCACCAGCTGCAGCAGCGCCACGGCCACGACGGCGAGCAGGAGCGACTGCAAGAAGTACTCGTCCATGGCTAAGCTAATGTCAAAGCAGTTACGGCTAGTACAAGTAGTCCTGTGTCTAGCTATAGTCTAGCTATAGCTGGTTGCTTACTGCACCGGTGAGTTGTGCTGCCCTGGGCATGCGGGGTATATATATAGCCAAGGCAAGCGAGCCAGGCAGCCTGGTTGGGCCACGTCACTTGTGAATAACGTGCTGTGGCTAATGAATAGCCGTTTTTTTCCTAAGCTAAATAGTACTACTGTATTGGTAGTGAGTTAAAAAAAAGTACTACTGTATTGGTAGTACGAAGGCACGAATTGTGCGACGTAACTGATTAGTCTTAATGCACTAAAAAAATCATTAGTCTTAACATGTGGCCATTAGTTTATAGCACCCTGTTTACTTGTGAATGACGTGTATGTGCATTTGTATTACTGTATTGGCAGTAGGAAGGCGCGTGTGATGCCGCTGATGCATGCACGTGACGCGCCCCTGTTGCTACGTGCATGTTTCTTGTTGCTTTACTATAGCTCAAAATCAAGAGAGGAGAGAGAGAGAGAGAGAGAGCGAGAGAGAGAGGATTCCCAACGCTAGCTATGATGTGATACGTGCAAGCTTTTTTTTACTACTACTGTATTGGTAGTAGCAAGGCGCGTACATACAATGCATGCATGTGCCAAGTAGAGATGGCAACGGGTAAATACCCATCGGGTATTGTCATTCCATACCCGTACCCGCTAGGTGTAAATTTACCCGTCGGGTTACCCGTATCCGCACGCGGGTAGGAAAATTTACCTATACCCGTACCCGCGCGGGTATTACTACCCGACGGGTAACCCGTACCCGCAAGCATACCCGGTTCAACACATAAGAATATCATCAGTTTAGACATTCATTAATCATACATGCCAAGCACAAAAGCGTCTAATGATCAAAATTAGTACATTACATAAACATACTTGACATGACCATATCAACATATGACAAATAAATAAACAATCAACAACAAGTAGATAATAAAATTAACATTTGAATGGGATGCCTAGTTGTCTAATGCGGGTATTCATTACTCGCGGGTAGGCGGGTATGGGTAGTATATACCCACACCCGCACCCGCCTACCCGGCGGGTAGAGGATTTCGCCCAATAACGTACCCATGGGTACATAAAATTTTCTATACCCATCTCTTTATCGGGTAAAACCCGTCGGGTATTTGGATATCGGGTACCCATTGCCATCTCTAGTGCCAAGTGAAGCTGCACTGCATTATTTGCACGGAAAAGCAATTTCTACCCCAGGGAGCTCCTAGCACTGTCCACAGTCGCTTTCAGATCGTATTTTAGGGTGTGTTTGGTTAATGGAAATTTTCGATAATTCTTAAAAATGCTCTAGTAATTCAAAAGATTATCTTATTTAATAAAATAATCGATAATCTGAACCAGAAACCAAAGATTACCTTAGGAACTAAATTACCATAATTTTCAGGAATCACTTTTCCATAAAAAATAGTGTCTATCTTGGATTACCGAGGAAATGAGTCTTTGCTACTGCACTTCTATCATTTGCTTTAATTTCTTATAGTCAAAATTTGAACTTCCTGAATTCAAAATCCAAATTAAAAAAATATTTTTTCTAACCAGGAATTTCGAAACCAAAATATCAAAATTTGAATAATGAATTTTAGAATATTAAATTCAGGCAATTTAAATTTCAAATTTTAAAGTTTGGATTTTGAAATTCTATTTTTTAAAAAAAATTCAATACTAAAATCTGAAATTTTAAACTCTGGATTTCACTAATTCAAGTCCCAAAAATTTAAATTTTATAAATTCAAATAAAATTCACAAGAAGTACAGGGGGTTGCATGAGTATGCACGAATCTCAAAGCGATATGCATGGGGATGGCATGGGTGAATATCCATCCCCACAGGGGTAGAAAATCCGTGGTACATATTTAGGCTCTAAATCTAATGTGCCAATCTGAGCACAGTGCCTCTGGACTATAGTGCATGATGTTTTCCATAGTATATGGGGCCTTTGGATGCAATATGCAGCAACAATCAGATGCTTCTACAAGACCTAACACAGGTAAGATGTTGGGATGTCTCACACAGCCTGAAGGATGTATATCATCAAATGCAGAAAATCCAACAAATTGAGGAAATCTAAACCAGCTGATCCACTAATTCTGTCTTCACACAACAGATTTAATGAATTAATCACATTCTCTTCAGCAGACAAATTCACATAACTTGCAATAAGCTCTCTACTTTCTGAAGTGAAACCTCTGCCCAGATAGTGAACAGGAGTTAACTTGGTAACTGTGTTTATGATTGGTTGATGCTTGTGGGGGCTGAAGGAACTTTGATGATCTTAGTGCATTCATTACATGAAGAGGAATCTGCTTGCACATCATATCGGCTATCATCAGTATATATGCTTTGCTTTGTCTGCGGATCTATCTGAATGCCATCCTCCAAGGAATTGCTCTCACTGCTACCTTCTGTGGAAGAGAATCTCTCATGAGTCTTGTTTCAAGAATTGTAATGCTTGTTAAAGCTGTCAAACTTGGTTGTGTGCTACCTTGTTATATTCCAAATTAAAACAAGAAATTTCACAGCAGCTTTTATTAGACCACTGGTAAAACCACTACAGTTGGTGATTTACTCCTTGTATTGATGTGATCATAACTGGTTTGAAGTTTTTAACTGATTTTACTCAAAATCATATAGAAGCACGTTTCCGTTACTCGATCTAACTGAAGTATAAAGTTGTGCTCTTGTCAGAACACACAGCTACATTTCGATCTGTTAGACCATGTGGCTAGGTTTTGAATATTTTGGTGATGAATAATTGACAATGATTAATTTGTTATGATGAATAATTGGTGATTTTGTTTAGCGATGTTATGCGAGGTGTGTGGTGCGTGCGTGAACTGATGGTCAAGTTGGGACGAACTTGTGCCGGAAAAATGTTCTTTGGTCTTTACATGTGCAGGTTGAGCATGGAGACGATCGTGGTCGGTGACGAGGTGGATCGGAACTAGGATGGGGAGATCCGAGGTTCAGACGGTCAAGGAGGTCACGAGATGATCGGGCTCATGCTTGGGGCATATGGAGATCAAAAGTAGATGATACATGGAGAAGCTACGGGTGGTGCGGTCCTGGAGGCTTCGACACGTGACGCGTTAGAAAAGTTGCGAGTGTGAAAAATCCGTGTTAGGAAGGGTTTCGGGTCCCTTGAAAATTAGTGGGTTAAAAGTCTAGTTGAGGTAAAAAGGCCCAGACCTAGTTGGAGTTGGATTAGGATTTTAAGGCCTAATTGGAGTTGGATTAGGATTTTAAAGTCTAGTTAGAGTTGAATTAGGATTTTAAGTAGAGTTTGAAGAGGTGTTTTAGGAGCTGCATATATATATATATATATATATATATATATATATATATATATATATATATATATATATATATATATATATATATATATATATATATATATATATATATATATATATCCGGTGGTTAGTGCATCTAAAAGAAACGACGCGAAGTGCGGGTGAACAAAAAGAGGTGTGGCGCTGGAAATGAAGATACGCAGATGGATGGATGATGAATAGTGCCTGCGTTTTTGAATAAAGTTTATGAGTTTTTTATTTCGTATATATTATCTTTTTTTTTGTTTTTTGATTTTTATAAATTCTTCATGCATTGATATATGTCTAGATATTTTTGTTGCTTACATACATGAATTAGTTTTAATTAAAAATTGATTAGAAAATTGAGAAAAAAAGAGCACGTTGGATCGATCGGAAGTTTTCGTACTACAGTACTTTGCTACAGTAACACTACAGTATTTTGCTACCGTAACTGCTGCAGTTCGCTACAGTAAAATCAATTTTTTTTTTGAATTTCTGGTTTTTTAAACAATTAAAAAGCAGAAAATTTAAAATTTTAAAAAAAGTTTCCACTGTGTATTACAATAATTCACTCTCCTCTGATTGCTATCAACGATCCTACACGATCTTATCATAAGACATCATCAACAAACAGTGCAATTGTATCCAAACACCCACCAAATGAATAGTAATGAAAATTAAGCTAAGAATGCTTGGTCTTACCTCCCATTACATTCTTCGGCTCCATCGGACGCTATCTGCAGTGCAGAGAAAACGACCATTATGCCAAACTACAACAGCTAGCTCTTCCACAAGGACATGGACCAAACTTTAACAAGTTTCTATTTTTCCCAAACAAACTAAAAAAAAACAGAAAGGGTTTATTGCATTGTGCAGAGGAAATGGAAGCTAACTAAAATCTGTCCCGGCAAGATAAGGGTACAGGGTTGGGGATTGGGGATTGAGGACTTGGGCGGTGGGAATTGGCAGGAGCAACTTATAATGATATACGTTGGATGAGCTGAACCAACGGTCTAGATGGTAGGATTAACTTGCAATGGTAGTTATTGGATTTTGTTGATCTAACCGTTAGGAGAAGAGGGTATTAACAGAGCTGAATGGCAAAAGGCTTAATCAAAATGGTGTTTTTTATATTAGAGTGTGTGTATTCTATCATCTGACTTTAATGGTCTGTAAAAAGATAATAAAATTACTTAAAATTTTGTGCTTGTGATGGGCCGAGTCCTTGTGCTCTCACTCGTGAAACTCGACTGTTGCGGTGGATGACAAGATAACGTGTACCGTGTTGAGTTGTCTGTCAAACCATTGACTCTGGAATAAATTTTGTGCTGGTAATTCAAGCTAAATTATATATCCACTGATGGTCAAGTTAAATTATCCACCGGCCGGGGTGGTTAGATGGGACTAATAATACGTACAGTGTACACTTGTACATGTAAGTAGCCGACCAGTTTATTTTTCAGTGCTGAATGGAATCAACGTGCAGGCTAATTTATGGTTGAATGATTGAATGAACAGGTGATTGAATGATTGATTGAATCAAGTAGCTAGAATTAAGAAATGCACTTCAATTTTCCTCGTGCTCACTCAATGTTTATGCTTGAAAACAAACATGCGAGACCAGCAGAGCCACCGTGTTTCTGACCGTGCACCGGATTAAATCAAGGAAAAACGAACTTTCGTCAAGCTAGCTACATACATACATGAAGTCTCTTTTCTACTATCAGATGTAATTACACCTTATATCATATCTCACAACGTAGAGAGTATCTTGCGAAATAAAGGGCGTGCACGTACGTCTAGTATACGAGTTTTTAAGACTATATAGGTGGTATGTATATTTTTTTAACATACTCCTTTTTATGTGCGTATATGAAGGTATTTACAAAATACACTAAAAACATAGACTCTCTTGCAGTTTTTTCATGTGGTTCATATTGGAATATCTTATAATTAGTATACGAGTATACCTAAAGTAATAAAGAAGTATTTCAAGTATATTTAGGTGGTATATTAGATATGAGTGTAATTACTCCCGTGAGTAAAAGGTATTTTTCCTATATATATACACACACATATACACATACGGTTGCGCTAATCAACACGTGCACGCACGCATTGCGCGGGTCGCTGGCTACGTGCACGAGTATCTTGGTGCGGTTCATGTTTGATGATAGCTTTATGTGCATAAGATAGTAACTTTGACATATGTAAGTCAATCGATGATAAATTTATATTCAAGAGACAGAAACTTGATCAATTGTTGATGATAACTTTATGTTCAGAAGATAGTAACTTGACATGCATGCATGCATGCATACAGCAGGAGAGAGAAGAGAATAAATGCACTTGATTTGTGATTTTTTTTATCTTATTTACAAGCTTAAAAAATACAATAACCCTTTCACCAAAAGTCTAATCTACGATCCGTTCATACTATTATTTTTGAAATTACGAGTTTAACAAAACAAGATCTATATTGAATATATTTTAACACTACGAAATTCGTGTCATATAAAGCTACTATCATGTATGGGTGAAGTTACTGTCAAATACATGTAGTGTTACTGTCAGTTATATAGTGTTACAACGAACAATAACTCTATATATGTTTGCCCAGACACCATGGTGCCCCTGTTATTTAATATATATATATATATATATATATATATATATGTGTGTGTGTGTGTGTGTGTATTTATGTATGTAGAGAGAGAGAGACGGCACCTAACTCAACTTCATCCATCTCCGTATATTTAGTTCAAATTGCTACCGTAGGTTATAATCTAGCTAGTAAGTCGTTATATATAACTGGTGTGACCATCTAATATTCAAATTCTATGGATTAAATGTATGGTTTATCAGGATAGTCTCTCCTCCGTTTAGGGGGAGAGGAGTATTTAGCGGCCAATACTTTCGGAGTCATGTAGTGACCATGTCATGTGAATACCAGGAGAAGGCGACGACACGGTGTGAGATAAGCATCACGCATGTGAGTACATGGCCCATAATCCATCTCTCAATTATTTGGATCGTCGCAACGGAAAAATTCAAGTACGTGCCAGGGTAGCTCAGGTCCATGACATCTTATTCGTCCGTACGCACAGTTGAGGGAGATCTGCTGCCTCGCATGGGACAATTAAACGTTTTGCTGGCATTCGGCCGGTAGCTAGCTAGGGATCGATAGACTGCTATTCCCATGCCTGCTATTCATATGAGTAGTATCTCCATCAGCGACCCAAGTGTCGTGAGACACTGTTTTGTTTTTACAAATTACAATGGATGGCAGGCCAAAAACTATCAAAAGGAGATATATTGGGGCCCTCGTTCAAACGTGGTGGAATGTTTGGAGAGAGAGGAATAGAAGAATTTTCGATAACTCTTTTCTCTCGGAGGAATCAGTGGCAAATCAAGTAGTAATAGGTAGCAGACAAGTGTATTCAGTCGTTTCGGCAAGAGAAGAGATAGGGGTCGGTTAAGTTCTTTAGGGGCTTTTAGAGGAGGGGTTTCTTTCTTTTTGTTGCTCTCATTTCCTTTTGTTGAGAGCCCCCCCCCCCTCAGACTCTCGGTCTGAGGCCCTGCTTGTAATTTTTACTTCTTCCCTCATTTAATTTACGGCAGGTCTTCTGCCTTTTCGATCAAAAAAAAACAATGGATGGCAGGCCCAGACGGGAGGGCCAGAGGTGCAGCATCGGCTACAGCACAGGGCCTCAAAATTAAGGTGCCCTATTTTCTACTTATTTTTGTGTTGCTACTTGTAAATCTTTGTGTTAGTAAAAGTAAGAACTAATAGATGAGTAGTCCTTTTTATTCTCTTCATTTTCTTTTTTTTTAAGTTTTTACTGTACATTTTCATTCCTAAGCAAAAACGTGGGCCCTGTTGATATTTTGAAATTTTTGAAACGGCTAAATTATTTTCGTAATGCAATTGTTGCATATAGAATTTTGTTGACAATTCTGGTGACTATTGCACATGCAAAAAAAAAAAAGAGCTTATATAGATTGAAGTTGAAGTTCTACTTCTTTTCTATAATGAACTAGGAAAGACTTAACGATAGACCTCGAATTTGATTTAATTG
This sequence comes from Dendrocalamus sinicus, assembly GCA_036346575.1. Classification (NCBI taxonomy): domain Eukaryota; kingdom Viridiplantae; phylum Streptophyta; class Magnoliopsida; order Poales; family Poaceae; genus Dendrocalamus; species Dendrocalamus sinicus. The sequence goes on from CM070648.1 coordinate 7,045,692, forward strand.
GAAAATAATAATTACAAGGATAATTGAAGATTTTGTTTTAAGGAATACTAGAAGAATGGTGCTTTCCAAGTAAAGGTCATATACGAGATTTGTTTTTTCAGGGCGATGTATCACATAAACCTTTGTACTGTAAGAAAAATTGCACTACAGTCGTAAGTTGACATGATTATTTTGGTAATTAACTTTTATTAAGTATATAGTCTAATTGTAAATTTAGCATTGCCACACAAAATGTCACGTACGGCCCTGATGGATGGTCAGGTTAACAGTATCATGCCATATGTGATGTATGTATTCAGCCATAAGCCCAAGCAAGTGCATCGATCCGGCAACATTCACCCACGACAAAGCGAAGGACAGGGATAGTTGTAGGAGCATCAAAGTGTGGTAGAAAGTAATCAAGCATGCAGATCTATCCCTCTTCAGCTTAAAATTACTGCCCCCCATGCAAGGGATTGCTCGATCTCAATTATTACCGTCGAATTACGCGACACAGGCACATCGGTACAAGCATTAATTATACTAGAGTACTACGCATGCAGATCGAGGAACGTACGTACAGCACACTACTGACATTAATTAGATATTACAGCGCCCGGATAGATGAAGATACACACACATGGGAGGACTGTATGCACCAATTCATGCACGCGACCAACGTAGATGCGTGCCACAGATCGACGCGTGGGACTAGTAGCTGGATGTACGAGCTAGCTAGCTAGGCGTCGGAGACGGCCGGGACGAAGGGTGTGCCGCAGAGCAGCAGCGGCGAGCGGCGGCGCACGCCGAGGCCAGGCGCCTCCTCCATGTCAACCTCCGCAACGCCCTCCGGGAGCGACCAATCGAAGTAGTAAAGCAGGCCAACGAATGCGAGCTCCATGCTGGCGAGGCCGTAGTTGAAGCCGGGACACATTCTCCGGCCGGAGCCGAACGGGATGAACTCGTAGCTGCCACCAGTGAAGTCGACAGTGCCATCCTCGAACCGCTCCGGCTTGAACTCCTCGGCGTCCTTCCAGTACCTAGGGTCCCGGCCGATGGCCCACGCATTGATGATGACACGCGATTTGGCCGGGATCGTGTACCCGTCCAGCTCACACACGTCGATGCTCTCTCTCGGCACCAGCAACGGCGCCGGCGGGTGCAGCCGAAGCGCCTCCTTGATCACCAGCTTCAGGTAACGCAGGTTGCTCGCCTGCAGGTCGCCCTCCGTCACCATAGCCTTCCCCCGGAACGCTTCCCGGATCTGCCCCTGAAGCTTCTTCATCACCGCCGGGTTTCGCATCAGCTCCGACATGCCCCACTCCATCGCCGACGCCGATGTCCCCGTCCCGCCCGCGAACATGTCCTGCATGCATGCATGCATGTCATAACTATGTCCTTTGCGTTCGCGAGTAAAAGCTCGTATTTGTACTCACTAAAATGATGGCCTTGATTCTGCTGTTGTCGAGATGGAAGCCGAAGCCACCTTTCTCCTGCAAGCCGATAAGCACGTCGACGAGGTTCTCCTCCACGTTCTCGACGCCACTCTTGATCTTCTCCTCGCGGATGCCCTTCCTCTCCTCGATGATCTCCTCCAGGATGGCGTCCACCGTCTTGTGGATTCCTTGGAGGCTGCGCTTCATGCTGGTGACGGTGGCGAGCACGGTGGTCCACGTCGGGAAGAGGTCGGGGATGTTGAACCCGGCCGCCAGACCGACGCCGGCCTTGATGGCAGCCAAGAACTCCGGCGCGTTCTTCCGCTTCTTACCGAAAGCCGCCCGTGACACGATGCTATTGGTCAGACCGTGGAACATCACACTCAGGTTCACCGGCGTCGACGGCCCCGTAGCGCGGATCTCCTCCACCCGCATCATCACCTACGTACGTTCGTGCAGACAGCAAAGACAGAGCATGTCAAAACTAGTACTGTTCTTAAATCTCGATATAAGTAGCACGCGCAGGTTAAGACATGTAAGTACTCCTCGTCCTCTTGCATGCTTGTACATTTGCATGCATAAAACCATCAGAACCTAGCTAGCTATATTTTGTTAGGAATACTCTACTTGTTGTTTCAACCTGTTTGTGTGGTACGTGCATGTAAGTAACCCAGTCTTGTGAGGTTTGGTACGTACGTCTTAGTGCAATTAATTAGTTAGTTCAGTAGTTGTAGTTTTGTGTCACGTACAATATATCTAGCTGTGTAGCTATATCCAATCTACCCACCTCGTCCTCCCTAATGTGGCGGAAGGAGAGCACGCGCTTGGGACTGAGGATCTCGGAGGCGCAGAGCTGGCGGAGCTTGCGCCAGTAATCGCCGGAGGGGGAGAAGAGGATGTCGGCCCAGTCGTAGCCGACGATCTCGCCGGCGAGGAGCTTGGGTCGGGTGGCGAAGTTGGTGTCGTGGGTCTTGAGCACCTCGCGCGCCATCTCCTTGGACGATGCCACGACAAGCGGCGTCTCGCCGAGCTGCAGCATCATGAGCGGGCCGTGCACGTCCGCCAGGTCCTTTAGCGCGCGGTGCGGGAGCACGTTCACGAGGTGGTGCATGCTGCCGATCACCGGTAGCTTCCACGGCCCCGGCGGCAACCTCGGCCTCGGCTTCAGCGCCACCTTCACCAGCTGCAGCAGCGCCACGGCCACGACGGCGAGCAGGAGCGACTGCAAGAAGTACTCGTCCATGGCTAAGCTAATGTCAACGCAGCTAGGGCTAGTACAAGTAGTCCTGTGTCTAGCTATAGCTGGTTGCTTATTACAGTGGTGAGTTGTGCTCCCCTGGACATATGGGGTATATATAGGACACGCAAGCGAGCCAGGCAGCCTGGTTGGCCATTAGTTTAGGGCACCCTGTTTACCTGTGAATAACGTGCGTTGGCTAATGCAAAGCCCCTTTTTTTTCCTAAGCTAATTAGTAGTAGTACTGTATTGGTAGTGAGTCAAAATCAGAGAGAGGATCGGATTCCCAACTCTAGCTATGATGTGATACGTGCACGTTTTTTTGTTGCTACTACTGTATATGATGTTATGATGTGATACGTGCACATTTTTTGCTGCTACTACTGTATTGTTAGTGCAATGTGCCAAGTGAAGCTGCACTGCTTTATTTGCACGGAAAAGCATTTCTACCCCAGGGGTGACGGGGAGTGCTCCTAGGGGATCCACTGCAGTCGCTTTGAGATCGTATTTAGCACTATGGAGCAATACCCACCACACCTCGCATACCTCGCCGTAACTAAAGCCGCGGCCGGAAACCTCGCTGTCCGTTGTCCACGCCGCACCGGTGATCGCAGGGGAGACAGAGGGCTCTCTGCCCACCGTCCGTCGGCCGCGTGCTGCCCCAGCGTCGGATGCGGCTGCCCGGGCCGCCACTTGCCGCCGGGGAGAGGGAGTTGGGAGGTTGGGATTTTAGAAACAGATAAAATACATGAGAAATACGGTGGGTTGTATGGGTATGGGTAGAAAATCCGTCTCCATTATTTTCACACCTGCAAGGGGCCGGAGCTAGTAATGCATGGGAGCCGCGCACACGTGTGGTTAGTGAGATGATACCCCCCCCCCCCCCCACACACACACACACATATGCCAGTCAGCGTCCACGTGAAATTCACGTCTACTAAAAGAGCAATACTTAAATGTGAATATTTTCATATATAGTACATATTTAGGCTCTAAAAATTGTCACATATGATCCGTCTCCATTATCTTCACACCTGCAAGGGGCCGGAGCTAGTAATGCATGGGAGCCGTGTACACGTGTGGTTCGTGTGATGGGCCGAGTCCTTGTTGTCACTTGTGCTCTCACTCGTGAAACTCGCGGTTGATGACAATGGCTACGGAGTAAATTTAGGGCTTGTAAGTAAAGCTAAATTATATATCCACTGATGGTCAGGTTAAATTATCCACCGGCCGGGGTGGTTAGATGGGACTAATAATACGTACAGAGTGTACATTTGTACATGTAAGTAGCCGACCAGTTTATTTTTCAGTGCTGAATGGAATCAACCTGCAGGCTAATTTATGACTGAATCAACAGGTGATTGAATGATTGATTGAATCAAGTAGCTAGAATTCAGAAATGCACTTCAATTTTCCTCGATCTCACTAAATTTTTGAAACAACCAAAATTTTAAAATTTTTGAATTCTTTATTAATTTTGTTTGAATTCCAATTCTTACCCAATTTAGTAAATTCCATGAAAATCCATTTTCCCTCTTTGATTTCCCGTCTTCACTGTTGGAAGTAATCTTGTTTTAGAGGTCGTATACAAGTTTTGTCATGGTTGGATACGGGTTCGTTTCATAGTCGAACTTGAGTACGAGTTGTAATCGTAGCCGTAACCGGAGTAAAAGTCGTAGAATTGAGTATAAAAGGGTGGAGTCATGTAACCAAGAAGTACCGAGAAACAGAGGAGGAAAATAATAAAGAGGAGAGAAGGAAAAGCTATCAAGCTCATTATGTGCTCGCAGACGTGGCCGTAAACGATTTACGACCACGGCAAAGTACTCGCAGACGTGGTCATAATAGACTTACAACCATGACAAGAAAAGATCGCAGACGTGATCATAAAGCATTACGATCACGACCACACAGCAGGAAGACATGGTTGTAAGGTGTTACGACCACGGCAGAGAAAGACTGAGCGTGGTCGTAAGGTGCTACAGCCACGGCAGTGCAAGAGTGAACGTGGTCGTAGGGTGTTACGACCACGTTATGAAGAAGTGAACGTGATTGTAAAGGTGTTACGACGACGGTGAATAGTGATCGGTAGAATCACTGCGTGGTCGTAAGGAGCTACAACTACAGTGATTGAACGTGGTTGAAGGAAGGCCAGCGCAGCGGCGGTGAACGTGGTCGTAACTTCGGCTAAAGTTTAGGACTACGTAGTCGGAGCAGCGAGGAGTGATCGAAGGGGCTACAACGTACTCGTAACGACTGTCAGCGTGGTCGTAAACCCGGCAGAGCGGTCGTAGCGACGTACGAGGTGGTCGTAACCTCTTGTACGTGGTTGTACGACTACAGAAGGTGGTCGTAGCGGTCGTAAAGATCCTGGAGCAGTCGTAAAGATTGCAACAGCTGGTATCAGAGCCATGGGAGAGACTTCAAAGTCCAAGGAGAACCCTGTGTCGCTGCAATATCCTATTCTCACCCCGGATAACTATCCAATCTAGGCCATGAAGATGAAGGCCAATATGCGTGCTTAGAGAGTCTGGGGCGCAGTTGATCTGAAGGGGAAAGACAAGGAGAACGACGATCGACTGGATCAGATGGCGTTGGCGGTGATCTACCAAGCTATGCCTGATTCAATGATGCGGCAATTGATTGGCAAGGAGACGGAGCGAGAGGCTTGGGCTGCACTTCAGACAATGCATGAAGGTGTAGATAGCGTAAAGGAAGTTCTACTCCAAACTCTACGAAGCAAATTTGAAGCAATGAAGATGGGAGAGAACCAAACGGTGGAAGAGTTCTCTGGAAAGTTCAATGAAGTCATCAATGAGATCAAATCTCTTGGTGACAAACTAGAAGACGAAGTGGCTGTGAAGAAATACTTGAGAGTGCTGCCAGAAAAGTTTCTTCCAGTAGTGACTACACTCATGTATTCTCAAGATCTTACAAAGATGAAGATAGAAGAAGTGACTGGGGTGCTCAAGGCACATGAGCAGCATTTGAAGGGGTATCAAACTAACAATGAGCAAATGCTACTCGTAAAGGAGGACACCAGGAACCGAGGCAAGCCAAACCATGCAGACTCATAATCTAGGGGCGGTCGTGGTCATGGTCGTGGCTCATCATTTGGCTGAGGCGCGTTCCATGGTCGTGGACAAGGATGTGGGTATGGCCAGAGAGGCCGTGGCTTCCAGTTTGGAAGAGGAGGAAGGGGAGGACGTGGAGAAAGACCTGGACGAGGTGGCGGTGACAACCTGCAATACAAGTCACACGTCCAATGCTTCAAGTGTGAAAAATTCGGCCATTACTGAATGTCGAAGTCATATCCAGTGCCACAATTGCAAGAAATTTGGTCACTATGTAGCAAACTGCAGGAGCAAGAAAAAGGTTGAGGAAGCAAATCTTACTCACACCCCTGAACATGGAGAACCGACTTTGCTACTGTCCCTCTGTACTGAGGCTATGCCGACAATGGTAATGTTGAATGAAGAGAAGGTGATTCCAAACCTGATAGAGAAGGGAGAGAAGACTCAAAACAAGCCAGCAGTATGGTACTTAGACAACAGAGCAAGCAATCACATGACAAGTACTTACTCCATGTTTCATGAGCTAGATGAAAAAGTACTCGGTGTGGTGCAATTTGGAGATGGCTCAACTATCCAGATCAAAGGAAAAGGCACAATTCTCATGGAGTGCAAGGATGGAGGTCAAAAACTGCTGTCAGATGTGTATTATATACCGAGTCTTCGTAGCAATTTCATGAGTTTGGGATAGCTAACTGAAGAAGGGTGCCGAATTGAATTGAGAAGCAATTACTTAAAGGTATTTGACAACAGTGAGTAGCTGTTAAAGAAAGTGCAAAGATCGGCAAATCGTCTGTACAAGATTAAAATTGAAATCGTCAAACCGAAATGCCTGAAGATCTCAGCTGATGATTCAGTATGGTTGTGGCATGCAAGATTTGGTCACATAAACTTCCAGAGCCTCAAACTCATGGCAGAAAAAGAGATGGTGGTTGGCCTACCAAAAATCAATCACCCAGAGCACGTTGTGAAGGATGTCTAGTGGCAAAACAGGCTCGTAGTTCCTTTCCATCCCAGGCCCAGTTTATAGCATCTCACCTATTGGAGCTAGTGCATGTTGATTTATGTGGTCCAATTACACCACAAACAAACGCCGGAAATTAGTATTTCATGCTGATCGTGGATGACTACTCCAGAGCTATGTGGGTATACATGCTAAAAAGCAAGGATAAGGCAAAATTTAGTTTTCAGAAGTTCATAGCACTAGCTGAAAATGAAGTCGATCACAAGGTCAAAGCTGTTAGATTAGGTCGAGGGGGGAGAATTACTATCAAAAGAATTCAACTCGGTCTGTGAGAAGAAAGGTCTAGCAAGATACTTTACAACTCCGTACTCACCTCAACAAAATGGAGTTTTGGAGAGAAGAAATAGAACCGTGATGGCTACAGCATGAAGTCTGTTGAAGAGCAAATTTCTGCCCGGGAGATTTTGGGCAGAGGCAGTGAGGCATTTGGTTTATCTTCTCAACCGTGCCACCACAAAAGCACTTGATGGAATCACTCCATATGAACTGTGGTCAGGAAGAAAACTGAATGTCATGCATCTAAGAGTATTTGGCTGTTTAGCACATGTGAAACCAAACAAACACTTGAAGAAGTTGGATGACAGGAGCAAAAGGATGATCTATCTTGGCTCTGAACTGGGCAACAAGGTGTACAGGTGTTATGATCTGGTTGAAAAGAAGCTTCACGTGAGTAGAGATGTTGTGTTTCAAGAAGACTAATACTGGGAGTGGGAAGAATATCAAGACATGGAAAGAGATATGCAAAATTGGGTTACGTTTGATGTTGAACCGGAAGGCGCCAACCACACAGACTGGGAGGATGTTGGTCCGAGTTCACCTCAAAACACAAGTCCATCGGGTGCTGAGAATTATGAGGTGTCACCTGAAATGGAAATCTCTAATGAGGAAGGATCAAACGATAGAATATCAAAGATGAGAAGCATTAGTGAGATTTATGTGCACACAGAGCCGGTGCAGACTGAGGAGATGTTGCTTTACACAACAACCGAAGAACCTGAAAGCTATGAAGAAGCTAAGGATGTTGAACATTGGAGGACTGCTATGCAAGAAGAATTGAAGTCAATTGAAGACAATAACACATGGAAACTCGCTGACTTACCTAAAGGTCATCGGGCCATTGGTTTGAAATGGGTTTACAAAGTAAAAAAAGAATTCTCAGAGAGAGGTGGTAAAGCATAAAGCACGTTGTGGCTAAAGGCTATGTTCAAAAATATGAAGTGGACTATGAAGAAGTATTTGCGCCGGTGACTCGTATGGAGACAATTCGTGTTCTCATCGCTGTGGCAGCCCATGATGGATGGGAGATTCACCACATGGATGTGAAAACGGCATTCGTGTTCTCAACCACCAGGTTTTCAGATTAAAGCGCAAGCTAAAAAGGTGTTGAAACTAAACAAAGCATTGTATGGGCTTAAACAAGCTCGACGGGCTTGGAACATGAAGCTTAACAAAAGTCTCACATCACTCGAATTTAAGCGGAGCAAGTCTGAACACACCGTGTACACAAGAGGGGATATAAGGTTGATTGTGGGTGTCTATGTGGATGACTTGATAATCACTGGATCAAATCCAAGAGAAATTGTGAAGTTTAAAGAAGAGATGATGAAGCTATTCAAAATGACATATTTAGGGCTCATAAGCAACTATCTCGGTATTGAGGTGAAACAGTCTGAAAGTGGCACCTGACTTTGTCAATCAGCTTATGCTCTGAAAATATTGGAGAAGTGCGGCATGGGAGAGTGCAACCCGTGTCAAGGGCCAATGGAAAACCACTTAAAGCTAAACAAATCAGGCCCAGGATCTCCAGCCGATGCCACACAATACAGGAGTATAGTAGGGAGCTTGCGGTATGTGGTTCACACCCGTCCAAACATTGCTTTTGCAGTCGGGTATGTGAGTCGGTTCATGGAAAAGCCAACTCATGAACATTTGATGGCCGTTAAACACATCCTGAGATATATATAAAGGGCACTATGTGTTTCGGTGTGCAGTACAAAAGAGGAGGTGAAGAGAAATTGCAGCTGACCGGCTGCAGTGACAGTGATATGGCAGGAGACGTCAATGATTGAAAAAGCATAATAGGGATGATGTATGTGCTGGGAAAGTTCGGTAAGTTGGCAATCTCAGAAGCAAAGAGTGGTGGCATTGCCATTTTGCGAAGTAGAGTACATCGCAGCAAGTGCGGCATCTTGCCAGGGAGTTTGGCTTGCTCGACTGTTAGGAGAGTTGTCGGAAAAAGAAGCCATGAAGGTTATACTCAAGGTAGACAACAAATCAGCTATATCGTTGAGCAAAAATCCGGTTCTTCATGATAGAAGCAAACATATAGATACAAGATATCATTTTATTAGAGATTGTATTGAAGAAGGAAGAATCGCTATCGAGTACACCAATACAGACGAACAAAAGGCCGACATACTGACGAAGCCGCTTGGTCGGATAAAATTCTTGGAGATGAGGAGGAAAATTGGCATTGTCGAAGTCACTAAATAAGATTAGAGAGAGAATGTTGGAGGTAATCTTGTTTTAGAGGTCGTATACAAGTTTTGTCATGGTCGGATTGAGTTCATTTCATAGTCGAACTCGAGTACGAGTTGTAATCGTAGTCGTAACCCGAATAGAAGTCGTAGAATTGAGTATAAAAGGGTGGAGTCATGTAACCAGGAAGTACCGAGAAACAGAGGACGAAAATAATAAAGAGGAGAGAAGAAAAAGCTATCAAGCTCATTATGTGCTCACAGACGTGGTCGTAAACGATTTACGACCACGACAAAGTACTTGTAGACGTGGTCATAATCGACTTACGACCATGACAAGAGAAGATCGTAGACGTGATCGTAAAGCATTACGATCACAAACACACAGCAGGAAGGCATGGTCGTAAGGTGCTACGACCACGACAGAGAAAGACTGAGCGTGGTCATAAGGTGCTACAACCATGGCAGTGCAAGAGTAAACGTGGTTGTAGGGTGTTACGACCACGTTGTGAAGAAGTGAACGTGGTCGTAGGGTGTTACGACCACGTTATGAAGAAGTGAACGTGATTGTAAAGGTGTTACGACGACGGTGAATAGTGATCGGTAGAATCACTGCGTGGTCGTAAGAAGCTACAACTACAGTGATTGAACGTGGTTGAAGGAAGGCCAGCGCAGCGGCGGTGAACGTGGTTGTAACTTCGGCTGAAGTTTACGACTACGTAGTTGGATCAGCAAGGAGTGATCAGAGGGGCTACAACGTGGTAGTAACGACTGTCAGCGTGGTCATAAACCCGGCAGAGCGGTCGTAGTGATACGAGGTGGTCGTAGGACTCTAGGAGGTGGTCTTAGCGGTCGTAAAGATCCTGGAGCAGTTGTAAAGATTGCAACATTCACTCCTTGCCGGCTTCTCCCGAAGACGCCGCCTCCCCACCTCCTCACTCGAGAATGAAGGTTTTACAACCACTCCACCTAAAAGGCAAGATAGCACACCACAGCATTCACACTTCTCAAACTCTAATCCTAGAACACTTGACTAGAATGAGGAATGGTTAAATGGTTAACTAGCAAGTTTTTATTCGAACCCGTTCAATAGATGAGGCAACCAGCTCACATCTAACCCTAATAGATACTAATCATACTATCCACTAGCACATATAGAGGAAACCCGTTAACCGCGAGTTTTACTCACACACTACACTCTTACATACTTTTCAAAGCACATGAGCCTGAATCAGGTTTAGACATCTTACCCGGCATCTTTGATTGTTCTGGGCCTCAGATCCATGAGCGTAGCCTTGATTATCGCTATTGACCATGGTTGACTCTAAGCATCTCTGCATATCAAAAAACAAATAAATCATTTTAGAGCACAAGTTCTTCATAACTTGATCCACATTAGTCAAAACATGCTTTATGTAACACATATGCACTGATTTAGGTCAAACCAAATCAACTTAAGGCCAAAAAACTCAAAATCTTAATTTTCAACCGAAGCAACCTGCTCTGTTGGTCATACCGCTGTCTCCAGCCAGTTTGACCATTGGTGGCAGCCGGTCTGACCATCACCTCTAGCCGATCAAACCGCCAGATCTACAAGAAGTCTAGAAAAATTTGCAAATTTATATAAATTAGCTTTTCTCATATAGCTCTTCTAGTGAAATCCCACAGTTTTCCTACAAATCTCAATGTGAAGGCAAAAAGTCCTGTACTCATGTAATCAGATCACCCATTAGTCTCAACGAAGAAAAGGAAGATATCTAATATCTTTCTTTATTTTTAGATCAAAAGATATCAAATATTCTGTAGTCTTTTGTTTTGCAGTGAGTGCACCACAGCCTACAGCTTGGAATCAAGCAAGCGTCACCAAGCTTCACAAATCTCTGTGACTATCAAATGCCATTGCTTACATGGCACGCGTGCAAAAGATCAAGCTGCTGCTCCAAACAGATTAAAATCTGGCTTATGAGTTCTGGCTTTTAGATGTAATTACACTGTAATATTACAGCGGTTACCTTTTTTAAATCAAAAAAAAAAGAAAAATTAAAAAAACACCGCTATATCTTTTGAAACAATACAAAAGAATAAGAGGAATAAAGGAAAATGTAAGAAAAGCTAAAAAAACTCAAAAGCGAAATTAAGAAGTCAACGTGTTTCAAATGACTTTCAAAGACTTTTAAACTGTTTGGAGCATAAGCAAGAATACTCGGCCAATCTGTCAGATCTCGAAGCGAGCCCGTGAATCCTGATCTCACCAAGACCTCGAAACAGAGATCAGCTGAACGTCTGAGCTCGTTACATGGACATGCCGAAGAATCAAGGGAAAAGGGAGACACTAGGTACGTCCAGATTGCAAGTGACCGCCCACTCAGTGGCAGGACACATCTCAGTACAAAAATGCCGAGGATTAAGGTTCTGTTCCATGAGCTTCTTTTTCTATCTTTTTTAATTTGGTCTTTTTTTTTACTTTTTACTTTTTTTGGGTTTTTGCCTTTTTTTTTCTTCTTATTCTGTATTGTTTGTGATAATATAATTTTTAAATTTAATTACACAGAAAAATCTAACAGTTATAGTGCATTTTTAATCACTATAGTGCAAAAAAATAGAAGCCTAGGCTTAAACCCTTTGGAGCACTACATAAAAACCTGGCAATCCCATCAAAGAATCACCACTTGTGCAAACAAAAACATGCCAAACCACCGGATGATTTCCATCAACAAGACTGTACCATTCGACTGAAGATGAGGGTACATTTTGTTCCTAGTGTTGCAACTTTTACAAGCATTGCCTGACTTCTCCAATCCCCCTAACAGTAACACCACACCCCCCAGACATATAACTGCAGCAGAATGTTACACTGCACAGCACAGAACAGGTAGTCCTACGAGGACCAACATAACGAGAAAGAGAGACGAAAAAAGCTACAAAATTATGAGTCTTTGATGAGAAACACTGCATCAATCATCCATGCGATAATTCATTTCGCCATGGATTCTTCTGCAAGGGCTGACTCTTCCCCCAACAGTTAGGAACAGCACGATATGTACAAACTAGACTCTTCTTTTTAATCTCTTTTCTAGAAAGGGAGGCTATCGAAGCGGTCTGCAACTGAGAGCCTGAAAGTTCAGGCTGGCTGGGCTAGCACTCGGTTGTGATTGTGATCACCTTCATAGGTAACAATCAACATCGAGGGGTCGTCAACACACCTTTCAACGTGCTTCCTCGCTGGGCAGCCCCTCACACTGCTACACTTGTAGTACCCCCTGCAAGACGATGAGCACACATGACTATTCTTAAGAAATCTCTTTGAAATAGGAGCAAGAGAGTAAACTGTGCTGGGTAGAGGTTGTCGGTTGTAACCTTTCTTGGATTGCAATAGGCACACTACCAGAATTAGAACATCTTTCTTTTAAACTGCACGTATGCTTATTGCAAAGTAAGAACGAAACTGCATGACTTGATCAAAAACAAATTCACTTCTTTTCAGCTTTTAAAAGCCGTTTTTCTACAGTAATTAGTTTTCAAATGGAGTGTCTTTTTAAAGCAGGATCTACAAGTCGATTGTAGTAGACAACTTCATTTATATCAGCCAAAATCGCATACAGGTCTCTCTCTCTCTCTTCATGCTCTTTCTCGTGAACAGCCATAAGCCGTAGCTCAAAAAACAGACCACTTTGTTATAAGCAGTATCTAAACAGCTGGGGGATGAAATCCAGCCTTAAAACTTTCAACCTGTAATTCCAAGGGCTAAAATTCCTTTTTACTATCCAAATTGGTAAAACCTTCTGATGAATACTTTGTGGAGGATTATGCTATGCATCCTAAGATATGGGCATAGACTTAGTTTTACCGAAATAAGAACATGGAAGCTCTAACTCTGAATAAACAGAAGTAACACCTGAGTGTAACCAAGCACTACTTTTTTTTCCTAACATAACAAAAACAAAGAGTAAGTACAGCTATCCTGTGCAATATAAACTTGCAAATGCAAAATTGCTATCGGAGCCCCGATGATACCAGTAAACACCAAAGAAGCAGACTAAGCAACACAAGATCTAACATAACGATTGAAGGGATATAAAAGATTGAAGTATTTAGCTATACCTAGGATGCGGGGATCCCTTTATTGGCTTCTGCCCGTACTTCCTCCATGAGAACTCATCAGCTGGGATGTCAGCGACCTTGTTACTGATTGCAGGGACTTTGATAGACCTCCGTATCCTCAGCTTCCTGCAATTACATGCAAAAGGTGATTTACAAAAACAAACACAAAAAAAAACAAAAGATCAGTAGTCTGACATCACTTTAGCACAAAGAATTCCAACCTTTTCTTCGCACAGTGACACCTGCTCCCGGTCGCACACCGTCCACTCCCATCCTCTCTACCAGTGCATCTCCTCCTCTGCATGTGGCCTAACTCCGGAGTGCTTGACGTCTGCAAGCCACTAACTAGCTGGAATGGCCGGCTGGACCGGCTGCCATCCAAACTCGCAATACTCCCCTCCATGCTCAGAGATGACAGGAATGAGCGGGAGGAGGATGCCGTGCAATTAGAACTATCAAACTTGAGATTGACACCCTTGCCACCACTAGTGCTACCACCCTGATTACCAAGACCACTCCTCTTCATCATCTCACTCTGCATCTTCATCTGCTGCATGAGCTGAAACCTCTGGTAGCTCTGCTGCTGCTGCTGTATGAAATGAAGATGCACCGGAGGCAATCCCGGGGTTGGCGGCACCGCCGGGGGCGCAACAGACACTGGCTGGACGAGCTGGAGCGGCGACCCCCGTGACGGCACATCCGAATCGACCGCCGGGTTCTCTAGAAGCAACCTTTTGGGGAATTGAGCAGGGATCCTAACAGGATCCTTTGAAGAGGAGCCCTCCATCTGGTGGTACCTCGGAGACAGCTGGAGGCTAGTGATCGGGCTCGGGTTGGATGTCTTGGCTGCAGTGGCTGCAGCCAATGCAGAGCTCTCCAAGAAGAGGTTGCTGTCAAATATAGGCATGGGCTTCTTGCTCTTTCTAACCCTGGCATGGCCTTGGAGGCCATTGCCATTGGTAAGCTTGGAGGCTAGGGAAGCAAACTTGGAGACAGCCTCTCCTGTAGCCTCCACGAGATCCTTGTGGGGGACGAGCTGGCCCTGGGGGTTGGAGAGGAGGGCGAGCACCCTGCGGCAGCTCTCCACTGCCTCCCTGTTCGCTTCCTCCACCCCCTCCATCGATCACCCCATCCCCCTATCTGTACCCCCAAATCAATCACTTCTCGAGCCCACCGTTTGATCTTACCAAGGGCTCAACGCATGCACACTAAGCTTGCAATTCTTGAACTCCCACGAGAGATAAAAACTCTAATGCAGGGATGGGGGGATCACAGCACGAGCATTTTTCTACAGTAAAAAATTACAAGACGCACATGAGTTGAGCATAAAAAAATACAGTTGCCACCTCCGTAGATTTCAAGGCTGAAGAAAGAAACAGCACTTCGATGCAGGAGATTCTCACAATCATTGGGGCACACAAGGGTGAACGTTCCTGACCAGCTAAGCTAAAATTGGGCATGCGAGCATGAACGCATGACATTTTGGTGGTCTTATCAAATACTAAAGTTAGGCAACCAGACAACCCAATAAGCACCTGAACCTATAAGAAGAGAGTCTATAACATGCCCTTGACCACGACCACCGTATTCCCCTAAAAGCAAGCTCAAAAACTCAGGGAAAAAATCTACATCAGAAACAAGAAATTCCATCTGCTCAAAGCCTCAAAACAGCCACTCGACACATGCCACAAAGCTCAACGGCAAATCACCAGAGCTGAACAGAACACATACACATGCGTGATCCTAGCAGCAGCAAGAAGAAGAAGAGCAAGAGAAAAGCAAACCTCGCAGAGCCACCTCCTCTATGGACTGGAAGACGAGAGGAGAGGGAGACTGGGAGTCAGTGGAGGTAGGAGAGGCTCTCGGCTGGTACAAGCAAAGAAGCAAGGAGCAGTAGTAGTAGGATTAGCCATAGGCAGCAGTGAGTGAGAATATAAATAAACAAATGGAAGGGCCAGTCCCTCGCTTTTACCCTTTGTGCTCTCTAGTATTCCTTCGCGGGCGGATTAAAGTACGGCGGGCGGGGCGACAGAAGTGGGCCCGGGTAAGATCTGGGCCGTCCATCGCGCCTATCCCTGCCTGCGCTGGGGCTCTTTCCTTTGTCTGTGTTTTTCCCCTGCTGATTTTTGTTTATTTTTGTTTTCTGGGGTGGGGTTGGGTTCGAGCTGCCGTTCGTCAAAGGTGTGAGCTGTGTCAGAGGCCACAGTGGTGGGGCTGGGCCCCGCGCATTCTCGCTCTTTCTCTTCTCTTCCTCCTGGCCCCTGCTCGTCGTGAGCGCTTCTCTCTCTCTCTCTAACCCGCCCGGTGTGCTGGCTCCGTGGTGTGGCGCCGGCTGTGTGCGTGCGCTCAGTGTAACGGTAGCGCAGGTGCAGCCTCAACTATTTTTTTTTATCGTTGGAAATAGTGAGATATGTGCTGGGAAGATGACTCGAATACGAAGATTTCTGGTTCATATCACACTCGAATACGAAGATTTCTGGCTCATTTGGGTTTTTTTTATGATTTATGATTTATTTTTTCGCTGTATGGTACTATAGCTGGTTTATTTTGCACTGTAACTGCTGGTGACTTTTAGTTGTAATTAAATTTAAAAATATTTAAAAATAGCAAAAAAAAATATGTTAGCCAATCACAAACAATGCAAAGGAATACGGAAAAAAGAAAAGATAAAAAAACATAAAAGATTAGAAAAAGACAAAATTAAAAAAATAGAATTTAGAAGCCAAAAATCCAATAGAGAAACCGAAATGAGCAAGACCACTGGTATAAATCTTTGTTCGTGTCGTAATCTGGATCTCTCATAAAATTTTGCCTGATTTCATATATATCTATAGTGTGGTCTAAGGCCCTGTTTGGATCAGTTTCAGATTCTTAAAAACCAGCTATTACTTCTAGTTTTTAAAAATTGGTTTCTAAGCAAAAACTGATGGGGTGTTTGGATCCCCTAGTTTTTAAAAGCTGATTTCATTTATGATTGGTGCTAATAGACTATTATACCCTTACATTTATTGCTCTTGAACAGCACATTAAACAGCCATGCGTGGTCTTTAATGAGGGTAAATGGGTATTTGTGCCAAAAAGCGGCAAAGCGGGTATCAACGACTTCTTGGTTTTTAAGAATCTGGGTAGGTAGATTTTAAAAACTGCCCCAAAAGCTGGTCTGTTTGGATCCCACCCAGTTTCCAAAAGCCAGATTCTTAAAATCTAGGTGGATCCAAACAGGCCCTAAGATTTGACCATTTATAGCATCTTAGGAGGGTGCAACTAGGTTGGGTTGAGTCGACACGTGGCCTAGCCCACGTTCAAGAACGATAGGTGAATAAGTCATGGTTTCTGTTAGGAAACCTAGGCTTGAGCCTAAAGCCTTGGCTCATAGTGGACACTTCACTATGTAGTCTATAAATATGAGGTCCCAATTGCCATCATTTGTACGTTTCGAAAAAGAGAAAGCAATAAAGAAGAAGAAGCCTCTCATCTCTCTGTGTTTAATCCTTGCATTTTCTTGTATTATTCTGTTATTGATCCATCTATCTTGCCTAGGAGGAATCGCACAGAGTGACTCGCCAGCGACGGTTCCTCAACACGTTATCAGCATGAATCGCTTCGGTGGATCGAAAAGTAATCGTCGAAGCACTCGTAAATTGAATTGTATCTCTAAATCGCTTTAATTTTTTGCAAATTTTGCTTTCTAGATTATTTTCTATGGGAAAATTCGCTCAATCTACCCGAGCAGACTTGAAGTTGCCGGCACAATGTTGATCGCTGGATTACATGAAAGAGTAGATGTCGATTACACTATAGATTGAAAAAACAAAAAATAGCCACACTGCCACCTGCACACGCTACGCCGCCCGAACAAGACCCTGCCGTCATGCACCGACACTGGCCCGAGGCGAGGCCGCCGTCGCTCGAGCTTCAGCAGTCGTCGGCCCGCAGTCGCGTCGCCCAAGCCGCTGTCGTGCACCAGCATGCGCCGCCTGAGCCATCGCATCTCATCGTGCATCGCCGTTGCGTCGGTTCATAGCATGTGCTGGACTACCGCTATGCTGGTTTGCGGCCACACTGGATCACCGCCGCATGGCCCCGAGGTAGAGTCGCCATGCGTCAATGCTGGCCTAGACTTGCACACGCCACCGTCGCTCACCCAGCACGGCACAACGCCGCCGACGTTCCCGCACGGCCCCATCGTGCCGGGCACCTTCGCGTGAGTGTCGCCGCTTGGCCCCATATGGCAGCCGCCGTCGCCTCGCATGGCCGCGCACCCCTGCACGGGCCGCCAACGCCTCAACCGCCAACTCCCGCATCGAGCGATGCCCACATGTGCCACTGCCCGGCCCCCGCACGCCCACCCACGCTCGAAGACGTCGGCAGCCGCCGCTCGCTCCGCTTGCCAGAGCCGCCGCCGCTTAAAGCCACGGCCGATGCATGGCCTCACTCGCGCAGAGTGGCCACTGCGCACATGCCTGAAGCCGCACCGGGCCCTCTCCCGTCAGTCACCGCCGCTTGGCCTTCTGGCCGCCCGCTTGCACTCAGAGTCGATGCCGAGTGGTTGCTACCACGGGAAGGCTGACCGTGGCTAGGGTTTTAACCCTAGCCACCGGATAAGTGGGTCGACGATTAAATGGGCTGAGCGGGCCCAATTTTGGCCCAAACAAAAAACTGACTAGTGGCGATTTTTGCAAAAAGTCCCTCAATAAATCAAAAAATTATGCAAAAAATGTTCTCAGAATTGAAAATTAGCAGGTAAGCCTTCGGAAATTGCAGAATTTGTTGAAAATTCATATTCCAGCATAAAAGGGCATCAAGAATTCAAATGTTGAATTATTTTTAACATCTGAAGCATGTTTAGCACTATTATTATTACTTTCTATGTTTTATGTATTTATTAGCTGTTTTAATTAATCGTAATTATTTAAATTGCCTTTAATCACTGAAATCAATAGTACAATTTTAGAAAATGCATAGAAAATTCTAGAACATTACGATAGCCTTTTGTATCATTATCTAATTTATTTCATGCATATGTAAAATCCATCATGGCTCACATACAACACCATATAAGTAATGGATCATGCTACCAGGAACTAAAGCATAGTAGCCATAATGTTAAAAGAGTGCTAATGGTTAAACCTAAGTTAAAAACATATTCATATGCTACCCCCCTCCCTCATTAATGAATTTAGCATTACTTCTAAAACACTACCTTAAAAGCATGAATTGTAGAATATCCTTAACTAAGTATTCTAATAAACCTAAGAACATGTAGCACGCCATAACATAGAATATCATGGTGTAAATACAATATTAGAAATCTATAATTAGACAAGCATTAGTAATATGATAATTGTACTTAGTGGAAGTGGTGACAATAATCATGAAAGATGTGATATACAAAAACGGAGAGGTTATGACCGCGAGGTACTTGCCTTGAGCACATTCGGTGAACTCGCTCCATGAAGGATCCGAGGTGCACAATTGCCCGAACGTTCCCTCAAAGGCTGCGTGTGGACCTACACGGTGGAATGGAAATAAATCAAATACGACCCTAGCTAGAATTGACGAGAGACGATAAAAGATTCACTCAGTTGGAAGAAACGGGTTCATTAAGCCCCTTCTGCCATGCAAAACGGTGTTCGGCTAAGCTAACCGTCCGATCACCCAACTGAACCACGTTCCCGCTGCACGCGCTAATAGAGCCGTGCGCGAAATGGGATTCAGTCGTGCCCCTATACTACCAAACCACATCGGCATGTGCGACAGCCACCCCGCCACTACCGGCCACCGCCGCCGGCCATCACCGCTACCGCCAACCACCGTCGACGCTGCCAGCCGTGCTGCGCCTGGCCACCACTCGACCAAGCTGCCTCGGCCCTGGCCGCCGCCCAGTCCTACACACCTCCATGGGCCCGCTGTGCCGGCTCCCCGTCATAAGCCGCTCAACCAGCCGTCGCCACCTGCCATGCGCCGCTCGGCCAAAAACTGCCACCAACCCTGCGCCGCTCGGCTGCCCAGCGCCGCCTCCCGGCCGCATCCAACCTATGTGCCGCCTCCCCGCCTGCGCCCGGCCCATGTGCCGCCTCACGTCCTTACCGCGCCCAGGCCACCGGCGGCCAAGGAACCTGAGAGAGAGAGAGAGAGAGAGAGAAAGAGGTGGGTAGATGGATGGCGATGGGATAGAGAGGAAACAACCTTGGTAGATGGGAACAGGGCATGTGCAAAAGAAAAAAAGGGTTTGCCCCTTTATTTATCACCCCTTAAGCACACATGAGAAAGGCAATCAACCAGCTTGATTAGTTGCAAATCTTCCCTATTTTCGGGTGCTACATTAGCTCACAATAAATGGTATGCTTTGTGCCCTTCACCTACCCACAGCCAATAGCCACCTCACCACTCATCCTACCTCCGTTCTCTCCAATAGACCAATACCATCAATTCCCCAACCCTAATCCCTAGCCCTTTCTTCTCCTCTGCTCTTTGGTGGCGGCAACTCTGGTTGGCTGCTCAACAGTCGACACAACGCAGAGAGGTGGAGCAATGGGTGGTGTGGAGAGGGGGACTAGGAAGCAGAGGGGACACCACACGGGAGCTACAGCACAACACGGGGCACCAGGAGCACCATGCGATGTGCGAGCAATAGGTGGTAGCAACAACGGCGCGGCATGCAACATGGCAATGACACACAATCATAGTAATTCAATGCTTGATTATTTATTTTGATTTGATTTGGGATTCATGGAATGTTGTGAAGTTGTAATTGGAATGTTGGAAGCACTAGATTCGAGTAAATTTTGATTTCGGTTTGATTTGGGATTCGTGTACAATGATTGAATCAAGAGATGTGGTTGGCTAGGCCTGGTGACACTAGTTGAGGTTCTCATTATAAAACTATTTTGCACATTATTGATATGTATTCTACAATCCACGAAGTATTCATAAAGATTAGAAAAAAAATCTCACCCTAAAGAATTATGTGTATTTAAACTTACGTGTTGAATTTATGATACTTGTATGTGTATAAGTGTGTACGCTTTTGTAAATTTTCTAGCTCAATCAGCTTCTCATGAAGTCATGATTCTTGTGAAAACCCTACTACTACGGTGATGCGCAACAGTGCAAGTGCAGCTCACCCCTCCGTACAGAACAGAAGGCCGTAGTGGGAAGCCATTGCACAAGATCCGGGCCTCCTCCCTGAGGCCGTTGAGAGTTCTAGCAAATCACCGTGCGACACATAGCCAAAAGAGGGAGTGGGGGCGGGATGGGAGTGCGTGGAAGCGCGTGCGGGTCCACCACATCCCCGCAACGCTCACTACCATGTGGACCCCACCAGTCATCCTCTCCCCTCGTTGGTTGTCCGGGCGCACTCGAGCCCGACGGCGACCGGCGCATCCCGTTTCCGATTAGACCCGCCCAAGTTGACGAGCGAACCAGGCTCCGGTCTGGGTCCGGCCCCATGCCGCCTCGTCGTACTCCACTCTTCCCCTGTGCGTGCGTACAAGGTGTCCTCCACTCGCCGCAATTTTGTACTCATGCATAAGTGTAGCAAGGACAATGTTGAATAAAAGTCCATGTGTCAAAGTGGATCAAACTAATGCAGTTTGTTCTTACGTTTCATGAGTTCATCTGACGATATATTATATTACAATCATCACGAGTGTGTGCGCAACCAATCATCAAAAATTACTTGTTTTACAACGAGGATAGCAAAACAATATAGTGTGTTTGGTATTGGCAGCGCTCCACTGGGCTGCGAGCTGTAGCTTTTTCGATTGTGTGGCACTGTAGCCAGTTTATTTTTGCACTATTGTTCTATTAGTTTTTTAATGTAATTAAATTTAAAAAATAAAAAAGAGGAAAAAAATTGTATGCCATTCCAGATAATGCAAAGTATAAGAAAAAAGAAAATACAAAGAAAGCCAAAAGCCAGAAAAGAATGAAATTAAAAAGCTCGAAGCTAAAACTTGAAGTACAATGGAGTGGGGCCTAAATTAAGGTTCGGATTTCTTATTTTTCTATTTTACATGACTATACTTAGGCCTTGTTTTTTTGGTTTTTTAGTATTTTTAGCTTTTAATTTCTCTCAATAGTCACTATTTATAAGACTAATAAATCATAACAACAAGCTATAAGCTATAATCCAATACAACAGACCCTCACGCTGATTAATGAAATATAAGCTCTTCATCTAAAAGAAAAGGATATGGTATTTCCTAAGATAATTGAGTACATGACTTGTGAGGCTGGACACAGGAATTCTGTACGAATCTAACAAAAATAAATCTAGTTACCTCGAGAATTAGGGGAAAAAAATTCTCCACCCTATCAAGGCCTAAAAATTTTGCTGGGAAGGAGAAAACAAATTATTATCCACTGATGATAAGGTGGCGACAGATGGAGTCCGTACTAGTACTACCCCTATAGGCTATAATCATAGTTGCCTCCAACTAAAAAGACTCGGCAGCATCCCGGTGCGCACGTGTGACCGTCGTTGTCTTTGGAAGAAGAAATGGTTGGTGATGATTCCCTCCAACCTCTAGTTATGGCATCTCCTATTTTTCCGTACGTTAATATGGTCATGAATGGGCAATCTCTGGATCGATGGCGATCACACACATTTCTTTTCATAATAATAGGGTCTGTTTGATATAACTGTGGCTTCTAACTATTAGTTAAAATTTTCGAATTTTAGCTGTTTATGATAGAAATTATGGAGATAGATACTCGCTTGCGATTTTGGTTGATACAGATGTTAGACTTTTAATGTGTACTACAGTTAACTTGTAGACCCCGTCTTGAGAAAATACTCCGTTTAAAAGTAAGGTACTGTAACAAAAGCTAAAAGCTGTTAAAAAACAAACCCTACGATACAATGCTAACAAATAATTCTAGGTGAAATCTACATAAGGCACCTAGCTATAAACTTTGTCAAATTCTAAAAATATTCTCGAGGACAATTTTGTATTACTTACATTCAAGCAACTACTTACTGGTTTTTAAATCCCAACACCTGCGGATTATGTATGTGCGTGTTAAGTGGGTATATATATACTGTTGTCAAGACTGAGGCTTAACTGGTGTACGTGCGTTAATTAGCTAGTTGACGGCCAAATAGTCAACCGGGAACATTGTGGGTCACTGTTACATAGGCCCCACCCACGTACGGATGCTATATCAATTGACCACATTAACATTGTAGGCCATTAATTATTGTAAAAAAAATAAGATTTTTTATGGAGCGTTAAGCATCCCATTGCCGAAATATCTAGTACTATTTTGTTCTTGCTAGTTGCCATCATCCATATGACCATATTTATACCGGATATTCTACGCAATCATACTTCATAGTGCTCTAGAACATCTCAAGCAAAGAACAAATACGGGTTCCGATGCTATCTTGGCACGTAGCGGCTGGCCTTTTTCTTCCCGGACGTGTCGCAGTCGTGTCAAGTGAATACTCCAATGAGCACAGAATTAACCTGGTGATTAACGTGACGTGCTACTTGAAAGCTGGCGAGCGGTACACGGCTAGGTTTTCCATGCTTGGGATTGGCATCCGTTCGCGAGACGGCACATCACGATATCCGAGACCCCGACACGGCGCAGGCCTTTGGAGTTCAGACGTTGCCCATGCATCCACGCGCGCCGCACGCTGTAGTGGCGCGGTCGGTAGCTCTCCGCACCATGGACCATGGCTGATTTTGGTTGGCGCGAGTTGGCGAATGGCGATGCCTCGTGACGTGGTTCGGCACTTTGGGCCTTTGGCCAGCCATTCGGCTCAGCCTAGGAGCCAGGAGGCGAGCGTCCGCGTCAGTCCGTCCGGCCTAGCCCTAGCGACAGCGGCGAGTAGAACAAAGAAGAGTAGCTGATCCGCCGATCCCCATTTGCTTGCAACAACCCAGTGATGAAGCTAAGAATAAAATTGAGAGTGAACTGTATCATTTATAGGACTAAAATAAATTAATACAAATATAGTCTTTTACTCTTATGAAATTTTAAATTTATATAAAAATTACATAATTGGAGACAAATAATGAAAAGTAGAGAAACACAAAATAGGTACCTTGACAATAGAAAGTGCATACCCAAAAAATTATAATTATTCTGCCATGAATGCGAAGTAGCGATAAGTTACTTGTGTATGAAACATATCAAAATTAATGATATGATAGAAAATTATGAATGACAATAAAAATTTAGACCATATGAAACATACCATAGATAAGCTAATTTAAATAACGAGACAAATTTGAATCATGGGGCAAATGCATTCTAGGGTAAATCATGCGTTGGAAGCGATTTATGATTTTATCATCATCAATGCTTCTAAAGATCTCTTGCTCAGTGTAGCACACCATCTAGTCGAATCTTCTTTGATTGAATTGTACTCTCATCGGTTGGACAAGAACTATTTGAATTGCTTGCGAAATAGTTACACAAAGTTTATTTCTCTATTATAGCAAAATCTATAAATAAATTAACAGAGCTATAAATCTTTGAATAAATTATAAGGACTAAATTATCTATATACACAAAAAGTCTAAACTCTAAACTCTAAAATACTAAATCGAGAAGGAAGTAAGGAACTAAAGAAGAATACTACTCACTCACTCAGTGTCTTAGTTTATCAGTTGAGGGCTTGAGGCATACGATGTGCCCCACTTTTCTCTAAAGTCCAGTCGACCACTCCTAATCTCCTCCTCCTCACTTCCTTTCCTCACTTCCTCTCACTCTTTTCACTCACTCTCAGACTTCACTCTCTTAGTCTCTCACTCTCAGACTCAATGGCGACTGGCAATTGGCGAACTCCACTTCGTCTTTGTGTCTTCGTCTTCTCCAGTAGTCTAGCACAAGGCGCAGTACTCCTGCCGTGGTGCCGCCCACATTCACTAGTGGTGGCTTGGCCCTCGCTGTCCCGGTCAGGCTCTCCTTGGCCGCCTCAGCTCGGCTCCCGCTCGCCGTGATGCCACCCCAGTCAGGCTCCCCTTCGCCACCCTAGTCAAGCTCCCCCTACACCCGCCCCTTGCTTACCCCCGATCAGGCTCTCCTCGGCCGCCTTGGCTCGGCTCCCTCTCTCTGTGATGCCACCCTGGTCAGGCTCCCCTTCGCTGCCTGAGTCAAGCTCCCCCCATCGCCTGCCCCCGATCTAGCTCCCCTTGGCCGCCCCGGCTCGGCTCCCCCTTGCCGCCTCGGTCTGTCTCCCCATGTCCCTGGATCAGCCTCCCCTTGCCCGGTGGCCCGACCCTCACCGCTAGATCCGGCTTCCCTGGCGGCCCGGCCCGCTTTTGCTCGCCCGATGCCCAGTCGCCCCTGCATTGTGCGTTTATTTTTGTTTTTCTCTGCAGCTTGCCTCAAGGTCGTCACCACGCCAGTCTCTTGCTATGCTCGTCAGCTAGTGGGGTTGGGGGTTCTTGCCATCAGGGGAGGGTAGGCTGAAGCCTAATTAAGCCTCCCCCTTGGCTTCGCCCTTACAACAACTGAGTGCCTGCCAAAGACGGACCCAGAGTGAAGGCAACCCTAACCCTAGAGTGTCAAGGCGGCGCGACGGCTAGGGGAGCTCCCGCATAGAGCACGACCAGTGGGCCAGGGGCGTGACGGCGGCCGACGGCCAGCCGGGGAGCCGAGCTGGGGATGTAGCCTTCAGCGGCGGAACCAAAGCGACCACTCTATTGAAGTCGTCATGGCGTCAGTCATCACCGACAAGAACACAATCACACAACACAAGGTTTACTTCTTTCAGAGTTTCAGTGACTGCTATTTTTGATGCTATTCCATAGTAACATAGGCATTTCGATGCTATTCCATCTGTATTTTGCAGTGCTTCATTCCCTGTAGTTTAAATATCTCTAGTTTACTTGCAGGGGATTTTGGGCTGGCTAAGACTTTAAAGGCAGATGATTTAACCTCTTCAGTAAACTTCTATCTCATTTTCTTCATCTTCTATTGCTTTCTGTTTTGAAATCTAGCATGGAAAACCACATATCGATTCATCATTAATCGATATGGTAGCTTAATGCCTTTTCTGTTCTCATAATCTTATGTTTTAGCATGATGCTTTCTTAGGTTGTGGGAACACCAAATTACATGTGCCCAGGGCTACTTGCAGGTATTCCTTATGGATTCGAGTCAGACATATGGTCTCTTGGTAATATCCTCGTACTTTTATGGAAATGCTTTAGAGAAATTAATGCTACATACCTAGTTTTAACAAATATATATGTTTGTACGAGATGTTGTATGTATGAGATGGCTGCTCATTGACCTGCTTTCAAGGCTTCTGTGAGTTCTTGTTAGCTCATATTCCTTAAATCACTATAATTACATAACAGTAGTTTCTCGCCAGAGAGGATTTACTTCTTATTAGCTCATATTCATTCGATTGCTATAATTATCTGCTCATGGATTTTTAATGCAAATACTGGTGGAGTTCCCATTCCTAATCAACACTACATAGCTTATACGCTGAAAGTTCCTAATGGCTGCCCTAGTAGAAGGATTAAGATTGACTAGAGTACTTAGAAATTGCATGGAAGATAAAAAACATTAATTACATTTTCCAGTGGTGTTATTAGTGCGATTATAATGTACTTTTATCATATATTGTTTTGCTTTATGCTTGCGAGTCCGTCCTAACTATATTTTAGTCCTAAATTGTATTGATAATACAGGACCTCGCATGTCTGGACCAAATGGTTTACCAATTAGGCTATATAATTGTTGACTATAAGTGTGATATCAGATTGTTAGGGATGTCTCTAATCCCATCGGTCGTAGTACTTGTTGTACGGTAGGTTTTTTCTTTCGAGGAAGTCTGTACATGTTTGGGAAGATGTATATAAATGTACAATTGTAATACTGGTATATAATTTTCACGTGTGGGTTTTCGGCGCTTATTCATGGTCATTAGCCGTGATATTATACTTATTATGGTATAACCAGTGGAGCGGTAACTGAGCTATTCTGCTACAACATGGATTTGAACTTAAAGGACATCCCAGAGAAAACTCTGTCTAGGCGCATAAATCAGTCAGAGTTTGATTTATCCCTAGAAGTACTTCTGTTGACATTTCAAATAATCATATAGTTGTGGGGTCAAATCAAATTCTGATCGACTTTTAGGGTGAAGGGGTACTTGCAATTTCTCTACTTAATATATGGTATAACAAGTGGAGTGGTAACTGAGCCATTTTGTTGTAACACACATTTGAACTTAAAGGACATCCTGGATAAAACTCTCTAGGCGCTAGCGACATCATCCTTATTCAACCTGGCGACATAGCCCCGCTTCTATCCTGCCTCAGCGTACCTCTGCCCTAGCATCCCATAGCCTCTTGCAGCCACCGTCGCCACCTTTGCGGTTATCAGTGTGGCCTGCTCCGGCTTGCCGCCTCTGGTTATGGACTAGTCTAACCGTTGGCCGGTCTAATCACCGGCCTGAGACTAGTCACATCAGCTGACCAATCTAAATGTAGGTTCGGGACTGGTCCGACTGGTCTTCTGTTTCTAGACATGAAAATCCCTTAGGACAAAAGCTAAAATCTCAAGAATTTACTTAAATCTTATTCAAACTCTTTCAAATTTTGCATGAGACTGTTTAATGCAATAGAAACCTAAATCAATTAAAAATCATAAGGTTTTGGGCTCAAATTCACCAAATTGAATATAATCGAATCTAGAGTACAGGAACACCAAAAGCCCTAATTCTCAAATTACTTCTTACCGTGAGATCTTAGATATGAGGTCTTTCAGATCTATTTTCACATGTGCTAGCATGAGGATTTAAGTAAGAGATTAGGCTAGAATTTTCGCGAACCCAAAATCATAAATCTAACTTAAGAATAAGAGAAGCCAATCAAAAACACAAGCAAGAACAAGATTGAGAAAAAGTTTTGATTTATTTCAGTAGAGGATGATGTTTACATGCTCATAGATGTTTATAAGGTACAGCTAAAATATCACCTTTCCCTCTATCAAGATATTTCTCACAACTATGGAATGAGACAATGTATTAGAGCAAAAAGTAAACCCTAGAATTCTTGAGGCTACCACCTCCTCCCTCCCCTCTAAATAACTAGCATAACTCTTAATGGGTCCAACACATTAAGCTTTTCAGGGAAACCTGTCAACCCAACTAACACGGATTTTACACACTTATGCACGTTTTTCAAAATGTTTATAAGGATCAACCCACTAAAATACTAGTTTTTGATCTGCTCTGTACAACTGACTCTATCCTAACCCTAAACCATCTCATTTGTGTCTCCTCGCATCGCTGTTTTAGTGTAGGCTTCAAGTCCGGTTTTAGACATTTTCCCAAAATGCCCCGACGAAGTTTCCGCGCACCTTCTCTTGACTCCATCTTCATCTTCACCTCAAAGTACCACCATATGCTTTGACATGTAGCTCGTAGTGCCTAATAACTAGCCGTCACATCTTTATGCGTTCGGACCCCCCGAACCGTCTCTATGTGCATTGGCCCCGTCACTTGACACATACCACATGTACCAACTCATCTTTCTATAATTTTTATCTTCTTTATGCTCTCTCTTGAGCTACGCAGTCTCACCCAAACTTACATGATCGCTCCAAACATCACAAATATATCTTAAAACTAGTACATGATCTCTCGGTACCACCACCACATTTGCCCATCCAGTCTTCCAACCACGCGGTGCCACTTTAACCAAAACTTTTCAACACAAAACATACCATCACAACGACAGATGAACTTCAGCACACTACGACTCCTGGCCGATAGCTCCTCGAACGCCCACTTGACGAGATGAACACAAAGAGAGAAAATTTATACGCCCAAAGTAGTGCATGCCAAAGCCAAATTAACCACGGGATCGATGATGCCATGACAGCATGATGCCTATCCGAACCGAAGCTTTGGCCAAATGCTGTCGCCTTCGGCCTGTACAAAGTGATCGAGCCACAAGCCGCCCAACCCAAGCGAAGCGTGACCTGATCCCACTATCCCCGGCTCCATCATGTCTTCCACTTGGTAAGAAAAGGGACGATATGAGATTGGACAAAGCTTTCCATCTTCTTCTTCTTAATTCCTCTCCTTTTCGTTCTCTGCGGTTGGTGCACGCAGGAATGTTGGACGCGGTCGTCGTCGCGATCGAGCTTAGCATATGGCCCAACTCACCCTGCTCTTCGAGGTGTATTTACATTACGTGTGGTGTGGTCTGGATTCTGAATTTCTGATCTGAAATCTGGAGTGGATTGTATGTCCGTAGATATACGCCGATATGTGAGTGGGAAAAGAAGTGGTTAGTGGTCACTGTACGAGGTTCGGTCGGCTGGACCCTTTTCTAGTGCTGTCCGGGGAGGCTAGCTCCTTGTTCATTTCTATAGCTTATCATCATTCATGGCATGGGTTTGCACCTTGTGTTTATTGAATTATGATTTCGACCTAGATAAGCGTAGCTGGAACTTTCTGGAGAAAAAAAAAAGTTATCGAGGTGGTAGCATCCACGCGAGACGACTGAGGGATAGATATATATTATGTGATAACCTAGCGGTTAACACTTGAGACCGCTAGCTATTGTACGAGAAGCCGGTACAAGTATCGGAGAAAAATAGTCTAAAGGTCTGGACATAAAATTGCTCCAATGTACTGAAGTAAAGCCAGCTATCTGTTAGTGTTCTAGAAAATCATCCGTGGATCAATTTGTGGATCAATTTGAAGTTTGCAACACAACTACAGTACCTTCTGTTGGTATTGATCTCAGGCCAAACGGCCGAGACGAGGGAGACGTGGGGAAACCCATGTCCCTGAATTTCAGCGCCCTGATCGGGGGTACGCAATTAACCCATGGTTACGGTCCCCCATTGCAACAGCGCTATATATAAAGGATGGGTACCGGCCTCTCCCGTACGTCGTTGTTCACGTGAGAGCCAAAAGCCCTGCACAAACCCTAAAGACACCCGATCTACTGCGCGCTGCTAGCAACGGGAAGGCCGTCGCCGCCGCCTCTGCAGGACTCCACCGGCGTCACTCCGTACACCGGCGACACTACGGTCTTCGCCGACTCGTCCTCAAGCCTGCATCACGCAGGCACGGGTCTTCGCTCAATGGCTTTCATCGGCGACCGTGAGTCTCCCGACCCCCTCTAACCCTAGGTGTTCTAGATGCTAGACTAGCGGCTTGATGTTATGCATGAATCTTTTAAGGCGTACATTTGGTATCAGAGCAATCGCTAGTTTCCCTAGAACCCTAGCCTCTGATGTGCTCGATTATGTTTCACTTTTAATGTTTATGCGTCGGCTAAAGAAATTAGAAGGAGGGGATACAAATTCTAATGCAAACCCTAATGTTTTTTTCCCCAAGCCTTGATGAATCCCGGACCCTTGAAACCCCGAATCCCCAAATCAATAGAACCCTTTTTCAGATTGGGAAGAAAAGAAACAATAAAAAAAAGGAGGAAAGGGGAGGGCGTACGGCGCGCCGCCGGCGTGCCGCGCTACGCGCGCCGCCGTCGCAGCGTCCGCAGCGCGCCGAAGTCGGCGCCGTCGTCATTGCGCGCCGCCGCCGCCACTCGGTGGGGCGGAGCGCCGCGCCGTCGCGCCGCCTTGTTGCGCCGCCGCTCGATGGTGGGCCGCCGCCGATGGTGCGCCTCGCGCGGCGTGCGTGCCGCTGCGCCGGTCGGGGACGCCCGCCGAGGCCATGGCGCCGCCGCCTCTTGCGGGAGCCGTCGCCGTGGGCGCGCCGCCGCCGCTAGCCGTTTTGCTGTGCCCGTGATTTTCGGGTGGAGGCAGACTTTTGATTTAGGGTTAGGGTTTTCGTGAGGTCATATACTCCTCGCACGCGCTCTCGGCTGTTGGATTCAAATCGGACGGCACACACGTTTTTGTGGGCTGCGCGCATTCCATTTGGGCCGGCGGTAGGATTTTGGGCCCTTGTGGGATCTCCTCCCGTGCGGGAGTCTTTATGGGCCTTTTGGCCGGCTACTGCGCGTGCATGAGGTGGGCTGAGCGCTGCGTTTTTGGCCCGTATGGGCGCTCTTTTAGGACGCGCATACGTGCGTATTTTTGGGCCCGTGCGGGAGTTTTGGGCCCGGGAGGTTTGATGGGCCAGTGGAGCCGCAAAGGGGAAAGGGCTGTTAGGTTTTAGGCCCAGCAGCCATAATTTTATGCATTTCAGGATATTTTTCATGTATGTGTATTTAAGCATATATTTCATGCATTTATGGTTTTATCTCATGTTTAATTAATGATTATTTGATGTCTCTCATGAAATTATTTACGGATAATGTTGCTAAGCTGCTGAAAATTATTATGCCTTTTCCGCTGCGTAATGTTCTGCCCCTAATTGAATGGAACCAATGGGAAATTCAATTGGAGGGCTGTATTTAGTTTTACATGCTATTATTATTTGACCAACGTTAATTGTAATTGCATGTAATCAATTATGTTTATTTTTCGCCATGCTATTACTCTTTGACCAAAGTTAATTGTAATTGCATGCGATAAATTATGTTAAATTTTTCGCTTCTGCCCAACGGTGATGCGAAAAATTCTTATGAGCATGTTGTTAATCATACCAACGTAAGATTAATTTTCATGCAAATTAATTATGCGTTTTCTTAATGTAAATTTTAAAGGAAAGGGGAGCAATCCCTGAAAAGGAAAGGGTAAAGGACTATTTGTCCTCCATCGAGGATCACTTTAAGGGGTCCTCTAAAGTTTATGCTACCACACTGATGCACAGGCTCATGAACACTAAGTACAATGGTACTGGAAATGTCCGTGAGCACATTATGACCATAATCAATATTGTCGCGGACTTAAGACAATGGACATGGCAATTTCTGATGGTTTTGTTGTCCATTACATTATGATGTCTCTTCCTAAGCAATTTGAAGCTTTCAAGGTGAACTATAACACCATTAAGGACAAGTGGACCATGAGCGAGTTGATCGCTAATGTTTCTCAAGAGGAAGAGAGGCTCAAGGCTGAAGGGGCTACCGATTTTGTGTCGACCAGTTTTGCAACTGAATCTCATGTTTAATTGCACTATTCCCTGGATCAGTAGATAGTGCACACAGTTACAGTTCTGAATATCAACGTACATATCATGCGGAAATGTAAATATAATAATAGACTTACTCATGGGCCGATGAGGCCGAAATCATTAAATTGCAACAGCGGAAGAACGAAGCACACAGGTGGGACCTTCAGGACATGCCCACAGGCAGCCAACTGGAGGATCGCGGCCTAGTTCTCGACATCTTCATCTTCTTTGCCATCATGATTCAAAAGTATTGTTGAAGCGCAGTGATCTGATTCCTGCCCCTGAATTTGTCGCAAAAGCGAGCATGAGCACTCCGACCCCGTGCTCAGCGAGCCAACACACAGAATGCAAGATATAACATGTATGACTAATCAAAGGATGGCTTAGGTTTATTTTATTTTTGTGAAGAGTGCTTTTGAATACAATTATATAAAAATTCCTAAGACCTAGCATTTTGAACAAAAGCATAATGTTCAAGGAATATTAATATGAATTTCCATACATATGACATCACACCATATGCCTAATATCATCATAACTTCTCTCTACATACGGCATCACACCGTATGACATTTTTCAGCGTTATAGCCGCTTAACTTACCACTGGGACGACACCCAGGAACCACTGGAATGACATCCAGGACACACTGGGACGACACCCAGGCACTACTGGAACGACATCCAGGAACAACTGGGACGACACCCAGGACAACTCAAATCTGGGCTTTCCTCTGCCCTTCCACTTTTCCATTCCCAACTTTTCAATATTTTTGTAAACAGAACTATATCTAGTTAAGTTCCCATGTCTGCCCTTGACCGTGGGCACGACTATTCGAATAGTTTTGACTCTGCAGAGTTTTGCACACTTTACCCACAAGAGATAAATCCACCCGTTGCTCCACATGATTCCTTAGCCATGCGGTTGAGTGGACTATCACAGGATTGTTACAATGCATAGTCCTACTGTGGTTATGCCCGCTAAGGTCTATCTTCCGTAGGATCCGACCATCCCTCGGGAAGGGTCCCTCGTGAGCCATCATGGGCAAAGGCGGGGATGCGACCATCCATCCCTTTGCTCGTGGTCATACCTTCACGTAACCACCTAGAGCCACACAAATTAGTAAACCCCGCCTACACTTTGCCGCCTTGTGGTTGTACTGCTTTACACGGTGACATGACAAGATTCAGTCCTTAGTGGTATCTCGCGGTCTACCACTAACCCACTTATGCAATCACTGCACCACACACATACACACCATCGAACCAATCCGCCTGGATAATTAAGCAAGTTGGGGATCTTGGGAGTGTAAAATAGTCGTATTCAACATATACCGTCATCATCACAATGATCGCCCAAACCAATTTCTCATGAATAAAGTGATGCTCGGGACAATTTCTTGCCCCGATGTCCTAATCAATGCTAAGCATGGCATACTATTCTGGACTTATTTTTGAAATGTTAATAATATATTTTGGCTAGGGCGACAAGGTTCACACATTCAAATACTCAAAGGAGGGGGTAATACTATTCAAGGTAAACAATGGCATATAACTAGAATATCAAGTTTAGCATGTATTTGCATAAAAATAACAAAGATGCATTTTGTTAATTTAAAACAAGGTAATTTGTAGAAATGTAGGTTCAACATGATCAAAGTATTGACTCGCCTGGCGCGGTTTATCGCGGTCTTGAGCTCACGCAATGCTTTCTCTTGAGCTTCGGATCTTTTCTTCTCTTCGCTCTTGATCTCGCTTGATCCGTGGAATCTTCGGACTTCAGTTTCTAATTATGCGACAAACGACTGAGTCCCAAAATGAAAGCAAATAACTTAAAAGATCCAAATAAATCCAAACACTTTAAATACTCGATTTAATTATACATTTAGTATGATTTGAGAGTAGAAGGATGATACAGGTTGGTGTGTTGTAAGCATAGCGGTAGCTGGATTTGAGTAGGAAGACAAGTTGTCTGAATGCTTTACCGTGAGGGAAAATTTTAGAAATACGAGGGATCAGAAGTGAAGATGCTCTTATAGGAACTATCTGCGTTTGGGAAGGGAAGGTGGCCATACATAGCCGATTGGGGAGAAGCGAGGCTTGACCTTTTTATTAATAAATGTCTTTTATTATTTTTGTATTTATCAAGGAAATTCCATGAGTCGGTTTAGACCTATAGTCTGGTGTAGGAGTTTAGTGCACAAATTTTATTTCTAGGGTATGTATTCCTTGCAACTCAGGTTATGGCAAGGCAAACTGGATGGACAGATGAGATCTGTACTTATTCTATAAATCTTTTAATCGAAGGCATTATAACACTTGGTTATCTTAATTAAGTTTTTAGAATAGTCTCTGATATAGGCTTTTATTTATTATTAATCTATAGTTTACTTATACGAATCCCGACTTGCTGTATATAGATAATTATGTCCCATATACATATGTACTGAAGCTAGTGTAAAATTTAACTGACGGCGCTACTGCTATGTTGCTTATACCTTAGTTATTATTATGCTTTATTTTAAATTTTAGTTTTAAACTTTAGTAATCTGAACAAGGTTTGATATGTATCACTTTATGTAACCCTAATTACTTGTGTTAATGACTTAATGTTTTCTTTAGAGTACATACACATATTGGTTAGGTCATTTTAATGTACAACATCCTAGGGCTATTATATTGTAGTACTATATATTAAGATGACCTTTTAAAGATATAGAAATGACAGTCATACTCTAGATGGTTAACTCTTACACCCTTTACTATTCGAATCAGCTACACATGATTACATTTTGCTATCGCTACTAGATCAAAACTACGATCTAAGATTTCAGGGTCGGCGATATGTTAAGGTTAGAGTTTATACTTTGTAATCAATTCTCATCCCCAATATTATTTGTTACTTATGATTTATCATGTGCCTCTTTAATTGTAAGAACCTGCATTAAAAGTCGTTCAAATGCTTTCTCATTATCCTCCTTAATTGTTTGGATTATAATTCTGGGATTCCTTTATATACGGGTATATGTCTATATGCTTAAGAACATACTTTAATCACTTTCATACATAAGAGTTTAACAATCTTCTATCGGTAATTAATTAGAATTTAAATCCCTAATAATCGCATTATCCTACCTTATGTATCTTCATTCATAGCTAGGCTAAATTTTTGAGTTGAATTAAGATTTATTTGTATGAGTCCTAGTTTGTTAAACTATGTTTAGCATTATCACTTATTAAGTTTAACATCATGATTTTATTTAATGGTACCATTAGTATTTTGTTTACACTTTAGTTATTATTTAATCCATTTCCTTAATCTTAATCTTGAGGGTATTTTTAGTTGAACTCTTTATTAAACTTTGGACATGTAATCAATTCCATCTTTTTCATTATGAATTTATGAATAATTTCTTATTCTTACTTCCCATTATAAATTCACAAGTAATTCCTTATTTATATTCTCATGCATATACATATTTACAAGAATCTTACTCCTTACTCTACACAAACATACACTGCCGGGGTGGTTCTCCTGTTTGGGCCCACAACTCAGAGAGAGTGTCAGGGCGGAGGGCCATTTGGCCAGGGAAAAACAGAACAGGGGAGGGGCGGCGCAGGGCCAGGCGGCGGGCTCGCCGGCGCGGCCGTCGGCCGGAGGGTGGCGGACGTGGCGAGATGGGCTGCCCCCGAGGTGATGAACCCTCGGGTGGTAGTGGCTCCGGCCAAGGCGGCGCCGAGGGGTGCCGGCGGCGATGGAGGCGGCCGGGCGCGGAGGAGCCCTGGGGGCGGCGACGGCCAAGGAGAAGGGAAGCCTAATTAGCACGAGCATGAGCGAGAGGGGGTGGTAGGGAGCGTACCAGTGCGGCCGGTGAAGCCGGCGAGTGACCGAGGCGGGCTAGCGTCGGAAGCCAGGGGCGGCGAAGGGTGGCGCACGTGGAGGGGGCAGCTCGGGCATCGAGGGGGCCGGGCGTCGGTTGGGGAAGATTGAGGGCGTCATGGGGGTGCTCCCACTGCGGGGAATCGGTCAGGGGGCGACCGAGGAGGCGGCGGCGCTGAAACGGCGACGGCGGCGTGTAGCCGAACCGAGGCGGGACGAGCAGGGCAACGGGGAAGGGGAGCATGGAGGGGGGCTCGGCCGGCTTTTTATAGGCGGCGCGCGCAGCGCAGCAATCGGGCGAGGTGACCGGGACGGCCGAGCGAAACCGGGCGCGCGAGGGGTGAACGCGAAGGAATGGCGACTGGGGAATGAACCAAATCTCTCCGAGATTGTGTGGGGAGAGAGAACGGGGTGCGTTGAATCTTGCTCGGGGTGTAGGAGGGGATTGGCTGCGGCCAGCTGGAGGGGGAGCTGCGCGGGGAAGAAAGCGGCGACGGGCGCGTGGAGAGGAAGGAGCCGAGGAAGAAGAAAGAGAGAGCGCGAGCGGATGCGCGCAGTCCACGGCGAGGAGCGGGCGCGGCCCGTCGCGCAGAGCGCGCGGCCAGTAGCCGTGGCGCGCCGGGTGTCTTTGGTGCGGCGCGCGCGGGAGAATAGGGAGGAGGAAGAAGACGGCGCCGGCTGCGGTTGGGTCGCAGAACGGGAGAAAGAGAGGGCTTGGTCGGGGCTGGCCGGCCGCATGGCAGATGAGGGAAGGAGTGGAGGCGGGCGCGTTCGGCGGCTGCTCCTCCGATCTTTTTTTTTTCTTTTATTTAGTGTATATATATACATATGTATATGTATACAAGTATATATATATACACATATATATAGTATTTATTTATACTGTTATTTACTTCCATTTATATATATATTATTTGCATATTCATTTTGTATACAATTTATATTTTTATTTTTGTTGCCCCTTTTATACTATTATTTTCAAAATGACACTTTTATATTTTTAACTCAGGTTTCTCTTTTCTTATACTGGATCATCTTTTCAGATTCGTCTTTTAAATTTTTAATTCTCTATTATTTGAACATGTTTGTTCCTTTCTTAAAATTTTTATTTTTACCAAACTCCAGAAAAACACTATAAAATCCAACTTCAAACAAAATATAATACCAATATAATTGAAAAAGCTTCATATTTTCAAAAACAAATTTTTGGGATGTTACATTTTGTGAATCAAGTCGGCTCCTCAAATAAAGCTGGTCCCTCTAGAAATAGAGGTGGCTACAAAGGAAAGGGAAAGAAGGAGCAAGCCTACTCCCCTTATCAGAAACCACAAAAGCCACAGTACCTACAGCATCCTAAGGCGCCTAAAAACGCTTCAGGTCTTGGGAGCTCAAATGGACAGAAGAAAAGTGATGAATGCTACTTTTGTCAGTCGAAGGACCACTTCAAAGATGATTGTCCTGGATGGCTGAAATGGCTCGCCAAGAAAGGTACTTATGAAATCACTTTTGTTGATGAAGTATTTTATGCTGATTTTCCTATAAATTCTTGGTGGATTGATTCTGGTGCCACTGTGCACGTTACGAATTCCTTGCAGGGATTCCATATGTTGAGAAGTCTCAGAGGGGAAAGAAGCCTAAGAGTGGCTAATGGGATGGAAGCCGAAATTCAAGCTATTGGATCAGTTTCTTTAGTTTTGAATAATGGCTTTGTAATGAAACTCAATGATGTTCTTTATGTTCCTTCGATGAGAAGAAACTTGATTTCCATTTCATTATTAGATAATGATGGATATTCTTGTAATTTTAGATACGGAATGTGTTTGATCTATTTTAATAACGATAATGTTGGTCGTGCCATCCGACACGACAAGCTTTATATGTTATCCCTGCAAGATTCTCCTATATCTATGAATGTATGTGATGTGAATAAAAAGCGCAAGCGAATTGATAAGACTTCGTCAAAATTGTGGCACTGTCGTTTGGGCCACATTTCGAGGGGGAGAATTGAACGTCTCATTAAAGATGAAATTCTCCACCATTTAGATTTTAATGATTCGGATGATCATTGCCTTGATTGTATCAAAGGCAAGTATGTAAAGCAAATAAAGAAAGGTGCTACTCGAAGTACAGGGATTTTGGAATTAATTCATACTGACATATGTGGTCCATTCTCTATGACATCAGTGGATGGTTATGATTCTTTTATTACGTTCACTGATGATTACTCATGTTATGGCTATATCTATCCCATTAAAGAGAGATCAGAGGCACTTGATAAATTTAAGATATTTAAGGCTGAAGTTGAAAATCAGCACAGTTTAAAGATTAAAGTAGTGCGCTCGGATCGTGGGGGAGAGTATTATGGGCGACACGCAACTTATGGGCAGATTCCTGGTCCTTTTGCCAGGTTTCTACAAGAAAATGGTATAGTTGCCCAGTACTCAATGCCTGGTGATCCCCAGCAAAATGGAGTTGTGGAAAGAAGAAACCGCACACTTATGGATATGGTTCGAAGTATGTTGAGTTACTCCACTTTGCCTGTAAAGTTATGGATGGAAGCATTGAAGACTGCTGCACATATACTCAATCGGGTTCCCAGTAAATCAGTGCCTAAAACACCTTATGAATTATGGACTGGGAGAAAATCAAGTTTGAACTACCTCCATGTATGGGGTTGTGCAGCTGAAGCTAAAGTATTTAATCCACACATTGGGAAGTTAGATCCCAAGACAGTAAGTTGCCATTTTATTGGCTACCCTGATAGGTCTAAAGGGTACCGATTCTATTGTCCAGATCGTACCACAAAATTTGTAGAAACAAGGCACGCTGTGTTCTTGGAAAATGATGGCATCAGTGGTGACTTGGAGCCTAGGAAAATTGATCTTGAGGAGAAGCGGATTTATGTTGCTTCACCACTAATCCGACAGACTGATTTTCCCATGCCCCAAATGGTTGTGCCCACAGTTGATCCTGTAGTTGCAACTCCTGTTGCATCTCCAGTTAATTCTGTGGCTACTCCTTCTGTTGAGGGCTCTGAAAATACAAGTGCAGTACCTAATGATGAGCCTTCACAGCCCTCTGTGACAATTAATGAACAACCTGATGAGCCTACTAATGAACCTGTCAGGAGATCAGAACGAGTGAGGAGATCTGCTATCCCAAGTGATTATGAGGTTTACTTGAATGAAGATGATCTTGGGAAGGTGGATGATCCCAACTCTTATAAGGAAGCTATGAAGAGTAAGGATTCATCCAAGTGGCTAGATGCCATGAAAGATGAAATTAAGTCTATGGGCGATAATGGTGTATGGGACTTAGTGGAAATTCCTAATGGGGCCAAAACAGTAGGCTACAAATGGGTCTACAAAACCAAACGTGACTCCAAAGGGAATATCTAAAGGTTTAAAGCGAGACTTGTAGCGAAAGGGTTTACACAGAGAGAAGGTATTGACTATAATGAAACCTTTTCGCCTGTCTCAACCAAAGATTCATTTAGAATCATAATGGCGCTCACAGCACATTTCGATTTAGAGTTGCACCAAATGGACGTTAAGACTGCATTCCTGAATGGAGACTTGTATGAGGATGTTTACATGACACAACCGGAAGGTTTTGTTGTGGAAGGCGAGGAACATTTGGGATGCAAGCTAAGAAAATCCATATATGGCCTGAAGCAAGCTTCTAGGCAATGGTACCTTAAGTTTGATGAAGTCATAAGGAAATTTGGATTTAAGGAGAATGATGTTGATAATTGTACATATGTTAAGTTCAGGGGGAGTAATTACACCTTCTTAATTCTTTATGTGGACGATATATTATTGGCCAGCAGCAATGTGGACATGCTGCGGGAAACTAAACGATTTCTCTCGTCCAATTTTGATATGAAGGATCTCGGTGAAGCATCTTATGTTCTTGGTATTGAAATTCACCGAGATAGGTCCAAAGGAACATTAGGTTTATCACAAAAGGCATACATTGACAGAGTACTAAAGAGATACAATATGCATAAATGCTCGCCTCGCCGCTCCTATTATTAAGGGCGATAAGTTTGGGAAATTTCAATGCCCAAAGAATGACTATGAATCGATCGATGAAGGCTATACCTTACGCTCACTGTCGGAAGTATTATGTATGCTTAAGTATGTACGCGCTCGATTTAGCTTTTGTTACCGGATGCTTGGCGATATCACCAAATCCAGACCGGACCACCGAAAGCCGTTAAGAAAGTCCTGCGCTATATGCAAGGCACTAAAGGTTACATGCTCACATATAGAAAAAGTGATAACCTTGAGGTTGTCGGTTATTCTGATGCTGATTTTGCGGGGTGTAAAGACACTAAGAAGTCCTATCAGGTTATATTTTCACCCTCGCAGGAGCAGCAATATCATGGAAAAGTGTAAAGCAAACACTTACTGCATCGTCGACAATGCAGGCTGAATTTGTGGCATGTTATGAGGCTACCGGGCAGGCTGTATGGCTTAAGAACTTTATCCCGAGATTGAGAGTGGTAGACAGCATTTCTAGACCACTTGTTTTGTACTGCGATAATCAACCCGCAGTTTTCTATTCGAGTAACAACAAGTCAAGTGCAGCTGCCAAGGACATTGACATAAAATATCATGATGTGAAAGATAGAGTCCAGGATCAAACAATTAAGATTGAGCATATTGGAACTAAATTTATGCTTGCGGATCCGCTCACAAAAGGCTTATCACCCAATAATTTTCGTGATCATGTTGCCGGCATGGGTTTATTGGAAAGCCTGTGATCCTGGAATAAGAGGACCATATATAGTAACCAACTCCCATGAAGTATTATGTTATCCGATCGATATAGAAGGGAGCACTATAAGTACTGATGTCCAGCGGTACTTAATTGACTGTTGTGAAGCATTACTTTGGTGTGAACTTTTATTGAGAGAGGGCTTATGATTTTAGCCTTACGATCAAGGGGGAGAATGTTGGTATTGATCTCAGGCCAAACGGCCGAGACGAGGGAGACGTGGGGAAACCCACGTCCCTGAATTTCAGCGCCCTGATTGGGCGTCCCTGATTTTCAGCGCCTTGATCGGGGGTACGCAATCAACCCATGGTTACGGTCCCCCGTTGCAACAGCGCTATATATAAAGGATGGGTACCGGCCTCTCCCGTACGTCGTTGTTCACGTGAGAGCCAAAAGCCCTGCACAAACCCTAAAGACACCCGATCTACTGCGCGCTGCTAGCAACGGGAAGGCCGTCGTCGCCGCCTCTGCAGGACTCTGCCGGCGTCACTCCGTACACCGGCGACACTACTTTCTTCGCCGACTCGTCCTCAAGCCTGCATCACGCAGGCACGGGTCTTCGCTCAATGGCTTTCATCGGCGACCGTGAGTCTCCCGACCCCCTCTAACCCTAGGTGTTCTAGATGCTAGACTAGCGGCTTGATGTTATGCATGAATCTTTTAAGGCATACACCTTCAGGTGCGAAGCAAGGAGGAGGCTTAGTTAGGTTTCAGCCTACTCTCCCTTAGTGGTAAGAATCCCTCCACCCTGCCAGCCAACAAGCACAGCAGGAGACCGACGCGACGATGTCCTTGAGACAAGTTGCAAAGAAAAACAAAAATAAAAATATCTGGTCAAGTGGTCAGTCCACTGCCCTTAAGAGGCCCAACAAATCCATCTCACCACCAACCAAGATACCAAACTTCAACTTACAAACTCTACCAAATTAGCAATTGAAACTTGGAAGTCGGAAGCCACTGATTTCCAGAGAGGTGTGAGAGCTGACAGCGCACAACGCAGGGGCAACCGAGCGTCGGGCGAGCAGAAGGGGGCCGGGCCGCCAGGGGAGCCATATCTGGCAGTGAGGGTCGGGCCACCGGCCGAGGGGAGGCTGATATGGGGACGGGAGGAGCTGGACCAGGGTGGCGAGGGGGAGCTTGATTGGGGCAGCCGAACGGAGCCGGACTAGGGGCGAGCACTGGGAGGGGGGAGCTTGATTGGGGCGGCGAAGGGGAGCCCGATCGGGACGGCGAGGGCCGAGCCACCGCCAGTGAATGTGGGCGGCACCGCGACAAGAGTACCGCACCTTGTGCTGGACTGTTGGAGAAGATGAAGTAGAGTTGACCAATCACGAGTCACCATTGAGTCTGAGAGTGAGAGACTGAGAGAGTGAAGTCTAAGAGTGAGTGAAAAGAGTGAGAGGAAGTGAGGAGATTAAGAGTGGTTGGCTAGACTCTGGAGAAAAGTGGGGCACGCCACATGCCTCAAGTCCTCAACTGATAAACTAAGACACTGAGTGAGTGAGTAGTATTCTTCCTTAATTCCTTACTTCTTTTTTGATTTAGTATTTTAGAGTTTAGTGTTTAGAATTTTAGTGTATATATATAACTCTGTATTAACAAAAATTAATAATTTATTTATAGATTTTGCTATAATAGAGAAACGAAATTTGTGTAACTGTTTCGCAAGCAATTCAAATAGTTCTCGTCCAACCGATTAGAGTACAACTCAACCAAAGAAGCTTCGACTAGATGGTGTGCTACACTGAGTAAGAGATCTTTAGAAGCATTGATGATGATAAAATCATAAACCGCTTCCGAGGCATGAAATCCCATAGAATGCATTTGCCACATGATTCAAATTTGTCTCGTTATTCAAATTAGTTTATTTACGGTATGTTTCATATAATCTAAATTTTCATTGCCATTCATAATTTTCCATTATATCACTAATTTTGATATATTTTATATACATGTGACTTATCGTTACTCCGCACTCATGGCAGAATAATCATATATTTTTGGGTATGCATTTTCTATTGTCAATGTATCTACTTTGTATTTCTTTGCTTTTTGTTGTTTGTCTCTAATTATGTAATTTCTGTATGAATTTAAAATCTGTAAGAGTAAAAACTATATTTGTATCAATTTAGTTTAGTCCTATAAATAATTCAGCTCACCTTTAATTTTATTCCTGTCTTTGCCACTGCTTCTTTAATTGATCCCGATGGGTGAAATTGTGGAAGATGTTGCGCTTATTCTGCAGCAGGTCAAGAGCACGAGCGGAAGGGAAACTGATTCTTCGCAATTCATGCAGTGTGAGGTCTGAAGGTTGGCACTGCTTCTCCAGGCACAAATAAACCAAGGCATAGGTTTCCAAAGAAAATCCCTGTTCGACAAATGACATGTCATCAGAGACTGAGATGAAAAAGGATTCTTTGATTGAATTGCTATTGGCAGCAGGGGCGGAACCAGGCTCAGCCCAAGCCTTAGACTGGGCCAGTTAGTTTTGGATCGATATGGTTTTCCGTTCCTAACCTTTCACATCCAAGTCACTATTCTTTATGGGCTTTGTTTTCTAGTTCTCAGGCTATAGCCCACCTAACTCGAGGCCTGGTTCCGCCTCTGATTGCAAAATATTTTTCTATCCTAATCTACATGTTTTTTGTTATATTTATTGATTAGAAAAGCACAAACTTTTGGAAATGGCTTGTTTAAAAGGCTTTTGGAAAGAGACCAGTAACTCAACAAATTATATTTCACACAGGGTTTGATAAGCACAGTGTTACTGCCTAGCAGAGGAAGTTGCTAGCTAACAATGTAATCTTCAGTGTTGCTGCTGCTGGCAGAGAACTCACCTGGCCTGTAAGGAACTATGCAAAGCTTATGCATCAGAATAAGCTCTTGGCCGAGAAATTTGAACCTTGTCAGCATCAAAAGATATGAGCTCAGCAAATTTCGTGCACAAGTCAAGCATTTCTAGAACTGTTTTGGTGGTGGAGAACAAATGGCGGCTAGCATCCTGTTTACAATAAAATGGTCACTTCCAGGAGTTAAGCAGCGGCAACAGATTGTGACATGCATACAACAAATGCTTTCGATAATACCATAATATTATCGTACCTTGATATTACGTCTTCGAGGTAATCCTTTTAGTCCCTATGAAGTATTTGTAGGCAGCTTTCTAGAGCAAAAACTCCATAAACTCTGCTCCGTTCATCTGGGCAAATCTTTTGTAGGGCTGTGCCATATGAGTTTATTTCATCATTCAGTACCAAAAATCTGTTGGCTCCTCCATGAAACAAATTCTCCGAATAGTTTGAGAAGACATTTAGGGATAGAACCATTTATACTTCGTGCAAAGGAGAAAATGGGAAAAAGTTGGAAGAGTATCATCTTTAAAGAGGCCGCATCGTACAAGTTAAAAAATGAGGTAAGCAGTACAGTTTTCAGAATAATGGTAACCGCATTCAAAAGGACAACTAGCAAAAATTCATGATAGCCACTGCTATATCGAGGTGATTAACACATGATACATGTAGTGGTTCCACTGTGCTTAGTGAGCTAAGAAATGGTTAAAGTACCCAAACAAAATGAAAGGGCTAACAACAGGTTCGAGACCATTGAGAGTTTCAATAGAAAGTAACAGAGCTCAGAGTTATGCCTCCTCCCAGGGGCTTGAGCTTCAGTTGCTGACAGCACTGCCGCTGGCACACTCAGCTCCACCACGCTCAGGGGTGTCCTCGCCTTCCACAGCATCAGGATCGGCCACTAAGTCGGAACCTTCAGTCCAGCCATGTATAGTCACCTCGGTTGATTCCTCCTCCGTCTTTTTCTTCACCAGCATGTTGTAGCAAGCATGTATTGTTCCATCACAAACTGCGCACCAAACTATGCACCGTGTAAGATATTGCAATCTGATGGTCCTTGTAAT
Organism: Dendrocalamus sinicus; assembly: GCA_036346575.1. Lineage (NCBI taxonomy): Eukaryota > Viridiplantae > Streptophyta > Magnoliopsida > Poales > Poaceae > Dendrocalamus > Dendrocalamus sinicus. The sequence goes on from CM070648.1 coordinate 7,089,605, forward strand.
GGGTGTTGTGGAATTTGGTATAGCACCCTGCCATTTTCCTTAGCAGCTCCAGGAACTCCGGCGGCAATTCCACCTGAGCTGCTAGAGGAAGGTACCTGAACGCCCACTTCTCCATCTTCTCGAGCATGAGGGATAGCTCCTTTTGTGTAGCTTCCCCTTCTCTTCCACCCCTCCAGTTGTGTGGTGATTTTTCAATACATTTGCTTGTTCTGTCAATCTCTTGGAGGTCGACATGCAAACAAAATCGATTAGTAAAATATTTCTGCATCTTTTATTCACGAACACAAATGTGTTTCTATATCAACCGATTGGACCAACAAATGACCCACGAAATACTTTCAGTTTTTTTTAAAAAAAAATACACAACAAAATGAGTAATAACTAGTACATAGATACAAGTTTTTTTGGCACTCAGTTTAACAGGAATTGACACAAACATGGAGACAAAAGTTTAACAATGTTGCCGATGGAAATACCACTCATGGGAAATACTATAATTGCTCACGGGCCTATTTTTTTGCTACACAAGTTTTACACGGGCCGGATCAATAAGGATTAGCGGCGAAGTGGGTTAATCACAAGGTTGACAACAAATAAAAAGCATCCTTGCCTTGTTAAAAACATAACACAGTCAAAATTGACCAAATATGATGAATGACAAACAATATGAGATTATCTTAGAACTCAACCAAGTGAAATTAGCAATTGCAAGTTACAGATTCCTCAAGCAAGATAGGGAAGTTGTAAAGAGATGCACACAACGCAACAACCTTCCCACTTCCCATAAAAAGGCAGAACCAATCACAAAGTTTTTTATTACTGTTTTTATACAAATATTTTATTATTACTAAAAGACATGGTTAACTGTAAGTCAACCGTGGATAGAAAATAAATGTGGAACATCAAAACACTCAGTTTTAATTCTTAAAGTGTTGTCATGGAGGATAATTATCAGTGAAAAAGATCATGTTCATGATTTATATATTCGTATTGCTATACTCAACCAAAACTTACTATTGCAATGTTCTCCTGTCGTACCACTTTAAAGCTTTATTTCATTACCACTAATACATATGATTCGACAACATGCATTTTATGGGGTGACGTGGTACTAGCCTAGGATAAAATTTGCACTCAACTTTAGAAAAAAAAAAGTAAGAAAGACTAATATATGTTATAACCATCTAAGACTTAATTTGCACTCAACTTTAGAAGAAAAAGTAAGAAAGACTAATACACACCCCCCCATCTAAGACTAAGAGAGAGGCATATGGAAGTTTCTAGTATAGTCCACACAACTTCAGAAGATTAATATATATTAAAACCATATAAATGAGAAGTGTATGCTTTTTAAAAAAAATCTAAGGGAGAGGTATATGGAAGTATCCAGTAGGGTCCATGCTTTACGAACTAAAGAGTTGTTTATTCATCAAGTGACTAAATTTTACCAAAATTTCAGTAGCTTTTCTCAACCCTTGGATGAAGATATAACCACATTCCTAACCCCTTACTTCTTATATATAATCCACCCGGCCACCCCTCACCTCTAGGACAATAAGTGTAATAAAAAATTATTCTAACCTAGACAAAAATAAAGAAATTTAAATTTGGTGAACCCCTACAAAATACAAAGACAAAAAATTTCTAACCTAGACAAAAGTAAACCTAGGTGAGTGCTACAAATACAACAAAAAAACAAGTAGAATTAAAAAAATTTGTAAGCTTTACTAAAATTGCACACTACTAGTATTGCAATTTTAGGTGTAGTGCTGTGCAATTTTAGACGAATGAGAGATAAGAAAATTTCAAACAATTGAAAATTAGCTAAGTCGATGAACTAATGTTCATTGGTGCATCTATGTCCATTGTATGGAAATCGGATGGCTGGGACAAAATGTGATGATGTGGCACTCTGTGCATTCTTATTTTGCACTCAACCTTAGTATGGATTAAGCTAAGTCAAAAAACCTAGTGATACTTGTTGTTGATCCATCAAAATAATGAAGAAATCCTCTCATGTCCCAAAGAACACAACCACAAGACATAGAGCGAGAGAGGGAGTGAGGAAGGGAAAGCAAGTAAAAACATATTGGAACTTGTTGCAGAATGTATGGGGTTGTGTGGTGTCGAGGGAGGTATTCTAGTAGCTTTCTATGGGTTTGGTAATGGTGGAGGAGCTTGGATATGGTGGTAGCATTTTGGCCTAGTTGTGATTAGAAATGTGGTGTCTTTTTGGTTAAGTCCTCGATGCTTCTGATTAGGAGAATGGACATGGGAATTTAGTGGCATGTTATGTGTTTTTGTTGCCTTAGTTAGTGTGTGGAGAGAGTTGTGTCTTGCATTAATAAATTAGTTCAAGCCTATATTTTCGCGTTCTTGATCGATCAAAGTATTTGTTGGTCTCATTGTTGTGATGAATGTTTATGTGTCATAATATGAATCGAATGATTGCAAGGTAATCCTCGAGATGCTGCTCCACCATAGTACAATGCAATCGTCACTTGTTAGTCATGGCTACACACGAAATCTTGATGCAAGTCAAGCAGATACTCTTATTGTACTATTGTTACTTGCTAATTACTGCTAAAGAAGTTTTCATGTGTTAAACTATAAAATTCACTTCTTTTAAATCCATTTCTAAAACTAGCATACTTCTTTTAAATCCATCTTTTTAACAGCTTGTCAGGACTATATTACGAAGAAAATAAATGATGAGGAGATAGATTCCTGCCCCATATGCAACATTTATCTTGGTTGTGATAAATGATGAAGAGAAACTTATGTGAAGTCATTGTTATAACTTCCTACCAAGGTTTATCTGTACAATGTTGTTCTTTATTTCTGGTGGTGCTTTTCTACTTTAGAATTCCTATATAAGTACATGCGTGAAGGATTGATACCATGTGAACTTTTAGAGGACATGTTCTTACTAATAGAATGTGTACCTTGAAAACTTTTTTGGCAAACTCGGGTAGTAAGGTTGTAAATAACAACAAATGGTCAAAATGGAGAAACAAGCTATAGAGATTGATGAGGATTGAATAATCCATTAAGAGTCATTTTTAAGTGTAATAAAACCCTTAGATTAGTGTTATAATGGCTTATGTTATAACACATCCCGAGTATCCACTACATGAAATCTCTATAACCTGACATATATGCCTTCCATTGGGCAATACCCCTTGTGGTTAAGGAACATAACACATGCTCTTTTATTCCCTTTAACTATTCAACATTTGGTCCTATGCCTCTAACAATAACCCCTGTGGTTATCTCCTGAGACTCTCCTTCACTAATAATAATCGGTCGACTGTTATTGATCAAACTTCTCCCACTGACAACAACGATTCACTCAAGTGGATGGATGGAATCGACAAGGTGCCAGTTTGTGCAAGCAACTAACACCTCTTTTGTGCTATTTAAGCTCTACTTGAAGGAGACATCAGGACAACGGCAAGAAGAAGACATTAGGAGAACAAGGGGATTGGAGAACATACACCTCTGTAATAGTTCAATAGAGCAAGTTGTAATCCTGACATAACAATAAAGATCGTCCCATTTTTTCTCTTCATTCTTCTATGAGTCTCAGAGTACCCTACTACTCATAAGATCGATGATTTGATCGTTGACAACTGGCACCATTTGTGGGGATAGACATCGAGCCTCTCAAAGTTCTAATCTGCATAACCATCATTCCCTGGTCTCGTCGGCATCGTATATGCAATCATGGATGCATGCCTCCGCGCCATGGAACATGATGCCTACTTTGACCTCGACATGGATGCATGCCTCCGCGCCATGGAACACAATGCCTCCTCCTCCTCCATCCTAGGGTTGCTAGTCCTTGCGACTAGTGAGGTCGACTGGATTGAAGAAGACACATTGCCCTCATCACCAACACCTCTCAAGGAATTAGGTGTCCCCACCTTGTCAGAGTGCCCTGGTACCATGATAAGTCCAGCACACTCGACCGATAACCGCGGCCCTGGAAGCATGCTACCACGATTTGAGGGTCATAGTAATCTCAAGTCCGGTGCACACGATTGGTAATAGATCCTACGTATTTTGGGAGCTGATCAACACTTAGTCACGGTGTCGATGAAGTTTCCCCTGATGGAAAGTGTTGGACTATGTGTGTGTCTTGGGCTCATGGCCCATATGTGTGTATATGTGTTAACCCATAGCATGAAGAAAAAAATCAAGAGGGCATACTATGACTCCAGAAATTCTTCATGGTATCGGAGCCAGGAGATGGGGAGGCGATGCCGATGAAACCCTAGGGTAGTCAACAGCGAGGTGGTGCTAGGGTTGGTGGCAGTCAAGTTCTCCCAGCAATGAAGAACTTGTTGAGATCCGGTGGAGCTATGGTTGGATTCGCCTTTGTGCGCTTCGCGAGGTCAAGGAGGGGGTTAGTGTAAGGCATAGGCAGCCATGGAGGAGATAGTGCTCTTCATGTCCAGCGTGCTCCTCTTGGTGATGTTAGGGGTGGCTGGAGTCAAAACAGTGTGACAGCGAGCCTAGGGAAGAGGCGAGAGGAGAAGGGGAGCGAGAGGATGTAGCCGAAAAGCGCTGTGTAGTGGTCAAAGGCAGTAGCAGCGAGTAGGGTGATTGCACAAGCCAGAAGTGGCAGTGGCTCTGTGTGGTGCGATTGCAAGAGGCTCTACGTCAGTGCATATGGTGTGGTCGCTAGGATCTGCTAGCGATGTGAAGTGAGGTGTTGGTGTGGCTGCCTCCTCTTGTCATGGAGGATTCGGTGGATTTACTAGTGCTTCCACTTCTGAGGTGTTGGTGTAGTTGCTGGGATTTGAGGTGGAAGTCTAAATATTTGTAGCGCGTTGCTGTGATCCCAATAGGAGCCTAGGGAGTTGAGTGGAATTCTCACCACTAAACTATAGCAAAGTCTTGGTAGTGTGGTAGTGGTGTCTTTGTGGAATTCTCACCACTAAATTCCAGGAGGGAATTATTGATCTTGAAGACAAAGGGACTAGAGGGTATTGTAAAGGGGGAGTCAACCGAACCGATCGACAAGTCAAGTGCAGAATGGAGGATCTGGAGTACCACCAACTGGCTGGTGGTGGCATGATTGTTGGGCTCTTTATCCCCGACCATTGCTGCAATGGTGGAGACCAACTCAAGCATGGCTGAGATATGAAAAACCTTGTCAAAGCTTTACTCAGGAAAACCCAACGCGCTTGCCGCATCGTGGCCGCCCCATCCTGCTAACAAGGGGGTGCAGCAGGTGATAGGTATTGTCTATCGTGCCTTTTGAGCTCAAGGAAAATGCTATTTTTCCAAAATGGATATCCGAATGTTATTGTTGAAAAATAAGTTGCTACAGTGCTATATCCATAAAAAGTTCTAAGAATTGACTGGTCACCACCACCGTAGAGAAGGGGTGGGTAGAGTGGGAGAGAGCATTAACATGACAAATATTTGTTATAGAGCCACCCCACCTCGGCAAGCATGCTAGGGGTGAGGCACGAGTGGTTGTCCCGTGTTGTGACGGGCACACCGATGCAGCCCGAGCAGCTGGCTAGTTCCTATAGCAAAATAGGGACATGCACTAACAAGCACATACCCCTCAGCTGTGGGGACCAGACCAGTGCGGTGGAGGTAGCTAGTAGCGCTTCATGCATGCCATGACTCAAACCAGCACGCTTGAGATGAACTAAATAAATTTCTCTAGAAGCATGTTTGTAGTATATATCCCATTTCCAGGACATTAAATCATCAGACATAATTGGACTCACCAGGAGATAGTAATGCCATTTCTTGCAGCGATAGTAGATCCACTGGAGTGGAATGAATATGACATAGAATGGACAATACACATACAGCACATCCTGTGATCTTGCAGCAGCTTACTGGCACCTAAGAGGTGGCAAAATGTCCCAAACTATTAGTTGATCGCAATAAACATGACTATTTATTACGCATTATTTGTCCGATCTAGCCTTGCTTGCCCATTCCATTGAACCACTCTTTTTCATGATGCGCCCGAATATCAAAGTCAATTGGAGCATATTCGTAATCTTCTACTGGATACATATCCCTTCCAAAATCCTCCTCATCATGTAAATAAGCAGCAACATTTGCATCATTGTCTGCAAGGACGTCGAAACCAGGCAAAGACTCCCCCAAAAAATCATCAGCCTCCCTATTGTTCTGGTGGATTATTTTAGAAAGTAATAGCATGGGACCATCTTCTTGCCCATGTTATAAACATCATAGTGTGAAGAAACTGTAGGTATTCCAGAAGTTGGAGCACCAAACCTACCATCAATTGGCTGGGCAAGAGTAAAGGAAGTAGAATTAAACTTCAGATAACAACATTAACCGATAAAAATGTCCAAGCAATTTTAAGCTGAGAGCACTAAGGGGTTCCTATGAGATGTCTTGTTAGTTTCTAATGAAGAGCAGCATAACAGTTAATTTAATATTTATGAATGCTGCTTGCTGGTAGATATTGTCACAAATTCATAGTATATAAGCAGGAAAATGAAAGGGGAAAGGAGTATACTGGATGGCGAAATGAACATTTTGGATTCAAGCAATTGCCATTTAACCAGTACCAACTGTCTCTAGGGTTCATCTAGGCACCCTCACTGTGACGAAAATCACATTCATTCCCTTGATAGAAGGAATAAGAAGTATCATTCCCCTGATAGAAGGAATAAAGAAGCATTGTAGCATGGAGGCACATCTGTGATTGAACAAATGGTTCTCTTGCTCCAACAAGTGCAAGCATTCATGAAATATGGCTGCGAGCACTTTTTAATGCTTGCTCCCCTTGTTTAGATGAAGAATTTAAAAATGAATTTCACATTCGTTGCCCTGGTTTACTAGAAGATCATGCTCCCTCGATTGCCTCCACCCCTGCCCCGTCACAGCCATCAGCCCCACCGCGTCCACCACTACACAGAATATAGCAAAGTCCTCCAAAATCAGCCTCAATTCAAGCAGAATTACAATAGGCAAAGAAGTTTGCCTCAGGCCGCAATCTAGGGGCTAGGTCAAACCTGCGTCGCCAGCACTCGCATTTGCATTGTTGTTGCTTCGCCCGGATTAGGCCACTATCATCTGGACCCAGCCTCTGTCATGTCCACTCGGGGAACTGTCTCCCTTCTCTCTCTGGATCTGGCCACAGTGCACCCTGTCTCACCCAAATCCAACCATCACGACTATCCGGTCACCGTCGACATCGCCTAGCCCATCCACCCTTGATTTGGGGAGAAAGCAAATATAGCGGTGGTAAGTGGCGGTAGTACAAAAAGAGGAAGGATAGCAGGGCTAAAGCGAGGCAGCGGTGGGGCGAAGGTGATAGGGGAAAGGCGAGAAGTGGCAGGCCAACGGTGTTAGTGGCGGGGAGGGGGGGTGGGACGGCGCAAACATGTGGAGCAGCGTCTGCGGTGGGTTCCTAGTGTTGGCGGTCAGGCGGCGAACGCTAGGTAGGGGGTGAGGGCGCATCAAGGGTGGTGAAGATGGAGCAGCGACGACGGAGGGAGTGGAGGGTGGGGAGTTGAGATGGAGAGGAGATTTTCTGGTTTGACGTTGCGGGTGATGAGAGGGCGTCGTGGGGAGCAATTGGGGAGAAGTTTGCGTGACGTGGGAGCGACCATCGTGAGATTGGACGGCCGTGGAGAGTTGAGGGAGACCGGACGGCTATAGAGAGCTGAGGGAGAACGCACTGATAACCACCGACTTACGTTTTTAAGGAGTAGAGATTAGCAAGCTTAATTTGTAATTAAGTGACACGTGGCTTAATATAATTGGCCCAGCACATGAGCCAGTTCCAACTCGAATCCACTCTGTTCGATTGCCAATTGCCACCTCCCAAGCAACTGACGGTCCTCCCAAGCTGCCAACCACTTCCCCCTCCCAATTAAACCCAATTCGCTAGCCTCGTGTCATTTCGTATCGTATGCTAGCAGCTAGCAACGCCACTGAGCTAATTTTATATTCGAGGCACCAGTGGCCCGGTAAACCTAAATTAACTCGTCCATGTGCCTGCGGTGGCGGCGGCCATCGGAGCCGCCAGGGAGAATCAATCGCGGTAATATTCTACAAATTTGATTACTCCCAACAAAAAAAGCAACTAAGTACACCTTTGGAATGCTTTTCTTGTTCTCTTTTACTCAAAACACAGCGAAGTAGTCAGTTGATCAGGCTAGATGTCTATCTCTTGACCACCCCCATTTCCATACTGCATTGATCCGAATAAAACATGTTAGAAATGTAGTATATATCTATGCAAACTTACTAGTTGCACAAAACACTATGTAGTCTAAGCAATTTTTCCACGTAACATCGTCTATTTGACATGCTGGTGCACATTGCTCTGGCTCATCCATCTGATGGATTGGACTCGGTCTACTAACAGGCTGGCGCCGCTTGTAGCCACGATTCACGACGCAGGAGGATGGGACAAGGAGTTGGTGTTCTGTGCACCCGAAGTCCCGAACTATTCGCCTCCCATATGCCACGTCGGCTTGGTCCACATCAAACCCCACCTTCTTAGTTGTTACCCCCATCTGCTTGCGTGGCAGCTGCAGGTGAGACCCACTTGCCAGGAGGCCGCGTCCGACCGGGCAGAATATTCGGGCTAGTGCGATGCGCAACATGCCAAAATTGGCGGTATTACGTGAAAAAGATCTCATAGACATGGTGTTTTGACTTTTGCGCAACCTAATATTAGATGGTCCGATGCAATGTGCAACAACGTGTTAAAACAGGTGATGTGATGTGAAAAGATGTTTAGACCTGGTGTTTTGCTCGATTCAAGTTTTTTTTTTGTGAAGAAAAGAATTAAATAGTTGTGAAAAAAGGGAAGCCATGCATCCACCCTTTGCCCCTCCTGCTCCTCACATGACTCCTCATGCCAGCGCTCGCATGATTGATTCATCGTGCGTCTTCTGTTCTTCACCAAGGTTTCTTTCCCATCAGGTGAGAGGGACGGACGAAATCACGGAACCGTCCGCTGTCAATCGGGCCCGTAGGATCAGCCAACTCCTGTGTCGCGCAATTTTCTCTGAAAAATATGTATAAAATTCGCTGTGCCAGAAATCCAAAACCCATTATTTTTTCTCTCTCTCTCGAAAAGATCCAGGACCCAATTCAGATAAGCAAACCATGTGAAATTTCCAGGAAGGTTAACCGATAATTTGGGTCAATTGGTTCTTCACGCTGATCTGGGGTTGGGGCCCTTGATAGCTCCAGTTAAGAGGCAGAAGATACACGCAAACGGGGCATAAAACAAGAACACCAGTTGCTGCCTCTTCAGTTTTTCCAACCCATTTGATTCCAGTTGACCTCACTTGTCTGCACATTACTTTTTTAATTGATTGGCAAGCTACTTACATCTTCCCGTACATAAAAAAGAAGCCCAATGGGAATAAACAACGAGGATTGAGTGGGGGGAAACAAGTAGGCAGAAGCATGAGGAGTTCTTCACTTGCTCCATCAAAAAAGAATGAACAAATGGGGCTTAAGGATCATGTTTCAGGAGTCAAATCTGATCAAAACACATATTAACATTTGATGTCCAGCCCCTGCTTCCAGGAAAGGGGATATCGCTGTTAAGCTGGTTCCTCCTCTCTACTTCCTTGAGAGCCTCCTCTACTGTCTTTTCTACTTCAGAAGCTGCAATCTGTGAACACGACACATGCGGAAGGCGTGGTTAGTTGAGTGTACAAGTGTCTTAGTATGATTTATCAATCATTATAACTCAAGTGGCTTAGTACACTTGCCATTTTGAAAATGCTGTTGGCAATGCAATCTCCTATTTGACAATCTAATGAGGTAAGGCAGGATGTAGAGTACTAATAGAAATCGAAAATTTCGAAAATCTTGTAGGTGACTGAACTTCTGTATCCTTTCTAACCTAAACTTTGGATCACTTATGTCAATAAAGCAGGTTGGACTAAATTCAGAAAATTTCATTACGTGATGCTGAACCTCGAGAATTATAAGGATTCAAGTTTAGGGCTCACCGTGGTTTCGACATCCATCTCCGTCGACAATCTATGGCCAGACAATTTCGACCGGATTCCTCTTGCCTTCACATTCATGCTCTTTAGGCACCTGAGAGCCCCGATCATGGAGCCGATAGACGACGAAGGCTCGTCGACCTCGAATTGAACCTTTACGCACTGCTGCTGTGCGTCATGTCCTAGGATCTTGGCCTTCAGCTCCTCGTTCTTTCTTTGGAGTTGATCCTTTGCATCCTTAAGCTCATGGATGTAAATCGCCGCGGATTGCACGATCGAATTCTTGTTCCCCTGTCACGACAATAGGATTCATCTCCCAATCAGCACACTCTGCTGAAGCTATCATCGCCATGAAAAACATCAAGGTGCTAGTAACTAGACGAAGCTATTCCCAAATGAAACCAGATGAGAATTTTTTTCCTTTTTTGAAACAGGAAACCAGATGAGAACTGAAATGCAAAATGTAGCTCTCCAATTAAGCTATTCCCAAATCAAACTAGATGAGAACTGAAATGCAAAATGTTTCAAAAAAAATTGTGCGTAAGAAAGAATGCAAACCCAACACCTGCACTTTGGGGGAAACAAAAAGGCAAAACTGAAGCAAGCCTACACTATCCACCCCGTACTGAAACCAAGCAGCAATTACTAATGGCCTACGAGCAGAGCCGGCCGACGAACCTTGGACCTCGAGGAGACCATGGCGTGCAGGTCGGCGTAGCTCTGGCTGAGCTTCTCGCGCCGCTGGCGCTCGCGCATCATGTGGCGGAACCCGCGGCTGCTCTCGACGGAGCCCCGCTGCGGCTCCTCCCTCTCCCCGCTCCCCATCCGGCCCAGCACGTCCATCACCCTCCGGTGGACGTTCCTCCCGCTTCCTCCCTGCATCCCCGACGAGAGCGGCTCCGGCCCGGCGCAGTAGTACTCCTGGAACGCGCTCTGCCTCGCCGCGGCGAGGGGCGGCTCCGGCGAGGCAATGAGGCCGAAGGGCAGCTCCGGCGAGGCCGGCACGGCGTGCGCGAAGAAGGGGGACTCGTCTTGGAAGGCGTAGTAGGAGTCCATTTGCATTTCCTCGTCAGCTTCTTCTCCCCCGCGCTTCGCTCCTCCTCCTCCGCCGCCGTCTTGCTCGAGGAGGTGGTGTGTGGGTGTGTGGGGTTCGTGAATTGTTTCCCGGGAAATATTTAAATAGCCATGGCAGCGCGGGGGCGCGTCGCGTGGTGGCTTTGGGTCACGTGGTCAAATGGCCGGCGTGCGCAATGTGCGAGAGACGGGTTAAGGAATGGTCAAATCCGTAATCTTTAGTACTTAATTTGGAGGAGAGCGGGGACAGAAAAAGGGCACGTGATAGAAATGGAGTTACGGCTACGCGCTTGGAGAGGTGAGGTGACGTCGGCAGCCGGGGAACGTTCCACGTAGGAGCCAACCGGGAATTTGCTCTCTCGCTGCATTTTGCGGCTGGCACCCCGCCGGACTTGCTATTTACGTTTTAGGCGGCGATTTCTCCGTGCATGTAGATTGTACAGCGTACAAGTACATAAACATTTATACGTCATCTTTGGCCTTCTTTTCCACTTTATTTCAGCATCCCACAACTAGAGAAAAGTATTAAGATGTTTCCTTACTCCTGTCAAAGTGCCATTTAGGTCTATAAAATATGAATGTTAACTCGCGATCCATCTCAGCTTCTTACTCTAGAAGTACTGACATTTAAACGTCATAAAAGTAACAAGTATGGAAAGGTCTCTCTCGCTCTCGCTCTCGCAAAGGTGTGTGACTCATCGGTTCAATCTAACTAAAAAGTTGCAATTACCTAAAGTGCTTCAACTTGTAACTTCACGGACCTAAGTGGCACTTTTTTTTTAAAAAAAAAGAGGGGGGCGGGGGCATTCCAAGTTAACTTTTAATATTTGGAGCCTTATCGGCACTTTGCTATAATTAAATTTACAAGCACTCAGTGCAATTTTCTAAATAAAAATGCTTTGAAGGACAGTTTTACAAAATATTGTGGAAGACAAAACATATGTTAGGGAGCACATGTGCCATTCATACACTACAACTAGTCAACAAATTTACCCTATTTGCATGCATGTGGAGCAAGTCCATGCGATACACGGAAGAGATAAGGAGGATTCCTCCGAGAGGCTAACCCAAAACGAGGAAAAATTCAATGACGAGTAGATTGAACAGGAGAAGCTCACCAGTCACAAGTGTGAACCGGAGCTAGCCAGCCAACAACTCGATAACACGTCATTTACCGTACGACGGTAAGATGTTTGAAGGGCAAATGACGAGTAGAGACTTCTCCTAGACCAGAATCTTCTCGCCGCTGTTGGACACGTTTTCAGTTGGTCGCGTGCATGGAATATTGGAATGGAACGTTCTACTCTTCAGCGAGTTGCTCGTGCTACTGGAGTGTATCAGGGAATATTAATTGAATAACAAGGTATTCTTTTTAATGATCTTTGGTTAGGGCCTTTGATTCAATATTTTAGATCGATTTGTGCCATGTGCATGGAGGTGATCGACAGCGCTAATTCTCTGTTCAAGGTACTATATATGGTCATGGCGAGGTCGTAGGTGGTTCCAAATATTCCATTCCACGTGTTTCCCGTGGTAGCCTAGCTCCTTGTGTTATTTTCTAGTGTTGCTTGTTTTTAAAAATGTTCAAAAATGTTGTTCTCAATGAGCTTCCAATAATTTTCTACTTCTGTCGTTCTGGTTTGAGGCCCTGTCATTCTTGAGGTTGACTTATCACATTGGATGGATTGGCATAAAGATGAAAGAACAACAAGCCGACCTGAAGCTTGAGGCTCGGTCTCTAAGGGATAAGAAACAACACATGGCCAAATGTTGGATGGCGCAAAGGCATGGGTGGTCGTTATGGTTGCCAGCCGCTACATCGATAAAGGGAGAAGAGGTCCTCGTCGCCACTAGATTTGACCACTGCGAGATCGAGGTACGAGTTGTCACCAATCGCTGAAGCTGGATCTCCATCCACCGCGAGGCGAGACACTACAGATCTGACCACCGCAAGTCTGGGGAAGGGACACCTCCACTGGATTGTCACCTCACTTTGTCAGATCCTTGCTCTTGCCATTGGATGAGAACGAGAGAGGGAGCACGGTGGAGAGGAGGGGGTGAGGGAGCAGTGAGCAGAGGCGATGGTGAAGACTAAAGAGGGTGGTGCGGTGGACTTGAGGGTGGGGACGATGTGGTGTGTGGGGAGGAAGAAGAGAGATGGCTAGGATTTTTTTATTAGAAATTAGGCCCGGCCTTAATATCCATATGTGTTTTATACATTGCAGGAAATAACATTAGTCATCTCACCTCCTGTTGAACCCACCTTAAGGTGTATTTTTTCATCAAGCATTGCTTATGTCCAATAAACTCTTCTTCCAAATATACACACCACTACAGATAATGCCATACTGAACATCTCATCACAAACAGTTCTACAGAATTCATCAGTGTTAAATTGCAACATAATTATCTTAGACAATTTTACTAGCGTGACTGTTTATATTACAACCGATGGTAAGAATTGTTAGTGATGACCTACTTATCACAGACGATTTGTGTGAAAAGCCATCAGTGATACATCATAAACAGTTTTTGTAAAGAATCGTCTATGATGATCTACTTATTATAGACGGTTTCTAACACAAAACTGTCTATGATACGTAAACCATCACAAATGATTTTTTGTATTACCCATCTTTGATATGTCGGATATCATAGACAGTTATTTTTAGAAACCGTCTGTGTTGTGCCTTATCATAAATAATTTTTTGTATTAGCCATCTGTGATAATATTCTTCTATATATACATATACTTAGGGTGAAAACCTAACTCACTAATCCTGCGCACATTTAGGTTTTTCTCAACACATCAGTGCCTTCTTCCGCCGCCTCCCTCTAGCTCTAAGCAAACAGAGCCCTCGCGAGCTCCTAGACACCTCCCCACCCAAGCGAACGTACAAACTGGCCTATTGGATTCACAGTCATATACACAAAGAGACATTTCCTCCATGACCTAGGCTTCTTTCCTCCATAGATAACTCTATTATAGTCTTTCCTTTGTTTGCAATTGTTGAGGATAACTTTTTAGAATAACGTAGGTCGTTCAACGCCTATATTGCCAGGGGAGGGAGACACAAGAAATTGAGTGCCACATTGCAACTCAAGACGTGATTTCCGGTATCCGCTATAATACAACAATCATATATCACACTTTGTAATAATTCCTCTCGAACTAACTATAACTATGTATGTAATTCTATTTTTGCAGTACCATCAGCAACTACAAGGCAACCTATGTGCATTCTATGTTTGCTGTCATATACATGAAATCATGAGTGCTAAGATGAATGAGTTAGAGGATTGTTAATCTTGCAATAATTATTTCGTAATTATCAATTTACATATATGTGTTTACTACTTTACTCCTCCTAGCGACAGGACACGATAATCAAATTAAGTACATTTGATCTAAACGAACTCTCGGACGTTCGAGAATGGCTCTCTACCTTCTTGATGATGGATGTCATTGACTCGAAATGAGAGTTTCACTCTAGAAATATCAATTAATACATGTTCAATCATTTGATTCAATTGCAATTCACTTTGAGTTGTAATTCAGTTGTAACTTTGACGACAATACATGAGCATTCTTTTGTAATTGATTTGAGTTATAAATCACTTTGAGTTGTAATTCACTTATCTATCATTTATCTTCAATCTGTTTGCGTGTTTTCAGAGGGTATGACTAGCATTTTCTAAGACTAGCTGAAAAACAGGAATTTTTTTAACTATATAAAGAACTATCATAGACGGTTTCTAATACAAAACCGTTTATGATACATAGACCATCACAAATAGTTTTTTGTATTAGCCATTTGTGATATGTCGGATATATATCACATATAATTATTTTTAAAAATTGTCTATGTTGTGACTTATCACACATGGTTTGGAAGCCATCTATGATAATTACTTGTTATCACTGACACATAAATCAGACGGTTCAGAAAGCATATTTGATGAGGGTTACGAACCATCTGTGATAATCCTATATGTGGTAGTGACAACACTCAATTAAAATTTATTAGAACTTTCATCAAATTTGGGTCGTTTTATTTAGATCTTGCGGATCGAATATCTCCTTACCCTTACTGTAAGTCCAACCTCCCTCATCACTAACCCTAGGCGCTATTGGCATCACTAGCACGCACGCCTCCTCAGTGGTGCTAGCACCAACAATGCCTTTCATCGCTCCTCGAGCGCCTCCTCTTACGTCAACATCGACATCAGATGGTGTTGGAGACAACTCAAAGGTCCCGCTCGTTTCAGTTTTAGCTTTTGGCTTTTAATTCACGATTCCTTTATTTCATCTTTTTCTAGCTTTTTGGCTTTTTGGGTTTTTTTGCCTTTTCTTTTTTCATTTTTAAATTTTTTTAATTTAATTACATCAAATAAACCATCAGCTGTTACAGTGAAAAATAAGCCAGCTACAATGAAAAAAGCTATAGGTGTCAAACTGAGCGCCCCCAAAAAGTCCCGAAGGTAGCAGCAACTTTGCCAAAGATGGTGGTGCTTGCCTAAGACAGGTAAAGGCGGCGCCACACAAATATCAAGAACATCTAATATCGAGAAAGTCGACTAAAATAATATAAGAGAGATCCTTAATGATCTAAAATTCGATTAGAGAGCCGAATTTCTCTCATGGTCAAATAAATTAACTATGTTTTCTCTTTTAATTATTTACAGCCACTTGCACATCATGCTTGTGCGAGACGATTGAACAAAGAGGCTTCTATCACGACAAATATAGCACGGCACTTCACTTGAGGATATAGTTGCAAATTTCCAAGCCCCTTGGGGGCATACTACGCATTGGCCCACGCGGTACCTATCCCCAGTCCCTGATTAACCACGTTTAACCACTCCAGCGGAAATAGCTTTTGCTACAATGCCACATGTGCCAAAAATTAGACCAAGTGATTGACATGTGAGTACCAAGCTGAGCTAGTTTTCACTCTCACTCGCCCAAAAAGGTGAACTCAGCGAGTAGAGCGCATGACTTGGCGAGTGGCGACACAGAGTCGCACTCACTTTTATTAGCAAACCATTTGTGAGGAATTCTTTTTGTTAGCCAAACTAAGGTAACTATCCCAGTCTGGTTGCTAGCACCGCTACAACGGTAATAGCGCGTCCTTTATATTGTGAGGACTTCTTATTCTTAACCAAACTATGGCTTAGATTCTTTTAGACTTATGATTTGATTTTTTACATTAACTAGTTTTTAAATAAAGTGTTTTTTTTAAGAAAGGGTCTATAAATTAATTATAATAGACACTATTCCGACTTCATCTATATCGGTCAAAATTATCTCTCCCCGTACTCATTTTTATGAACAAACATAATTCAAAATTTTAAACCAAAAACACCACAACCCAAAACAAACACCCTATATATCCCTACAACTACAACCAGACTGCACCAGCACCAGTACTATATGTCGCATCAGCGATTAGCTTCTGGATCCATTTCTCACAGTAAGGGCATGTTTGGGAGCACAAGGAAAGGCCGGGATCATTTGGATGACCGCACGAGCCAATGGGGCTTCCCTATCCCCTCTCCCTATTTCCTCAATTTAAACCACTCACATTTCATCCAATGGCTAGTTTTTTTATATATTTTCACCATTTGCCCATCCATCATAAATAATAAAAAAATACAGAAAAAATAAAATTTATTTTTTATTATAATTTTTTAAGAAAAAATAAAATTATAATTTCTGTAAAAAAATTATAAAAAAAGAATAAATTTTATTTTTTCTTGTATTTTTTTATTATTTATGATGGATGGGAAAATGATGAAAATATAAAAAAACTAGCCATTGGATGAGATTTGAATGGTTTAGATTGAGAGAATAGAGAGGGAAATAAAGAGAGGAGGATAGGAAGCCCCATTCACCACAATTCCTCCACGGGGGAGGAAAAAATGCCTCCTAAGTCATGGATATTTCCCCTGCTTCTCTCTTGAGAATCGCGATCTACTAGCTCGCATCACCTCCATACCTCCATCCCCGAGCTCTCCTCGCTCTCTCTCATCTGCAGCTCCTGTCCCTAGCTCCGATTTGAAGCGACACGGTCCTTCGGTGGCTCAATCCCGGTTGTGGTGATGAACTTCGGGTTCTCCCTAATCTAAATCCGGTATTTGACGGCGCGAATCATGGTCTCAGGCGGTGTGCGGCACCATTCCTTGGCAGCGATATCATCGGCATGTCTTTTCCAACGACGTCGGACATCGGTTGTGTGGGACAAGGCAGCGGCATGGTCCTTTGATTGTCGTGCAATACACGGCCACTACCATCTCCGATGGAGCTCTGCCACTACAACCCTCAAGAACAAAGACGTCTTTCCCTGAATTTTCCACTTCTTTCTAATTTTTCGATATTTTTAGAGCCCCGAGGTTTCTATCCCCTCTTTCTGCCAAATGATGATGGTGATATTGTCACCAGTGGGATTCTTTTTCGATTTTTTTTAAATAATCAATTTTTTATTCCGAATTACAATATTATATCTGTTTTTATTTTTTATTTTTGCATTTTTAACCATATATCGTCCATCGGTTGAGTGATTTGGGCTAGTCGCTCAACCATTGAGCAACACATGACCAAATCATCCAACTGTTGGGAGACTAGTCACCGTCACCCAACAGTTAAGCGACATTGTCCCTAGTCGTCCAACTGTTGGGCAACTAATCCAAGTTGCCCAACGGTTGGACGATTTAAAATAATAATATAGTTACTGTATTAATCTGATGGAGATAATTGTGAGGGTGTAAATGACAATTTTTGTAGGTAATATATTTAATAAATCTTATTTGTAAGTTGTATTTGTAGGTAATACATTTAACAAATGGGCCCATACGAGCGGCCCCCGACCGGGGGTGGGACATGGCGACGACGGAGGTGCTACAGGTGGTGTAGCTGGTGGCGAGTAGTGGGTCTTTCTCCTACTATATATAATTTTTTTGTTATGTTTTGCTTTGTCTTCCTCCGTGTACGAATTCTCTATTGCATCGTAATATAACTTACCTTCCTACTTACGAATCGTTGCTATCTCAATCATCCTTATAAATTCTTCAAAAATTTATTGCATTACAATAATGTATGATAATCGCAAAATGGTATTGCGAGTCTAACAGATTTCGTATCATTCACAATCTACGAAAATCACAAATGTATCAACCGATATTGTTTGCCCTTTTATTTAACAAAAACAACTTACAAACAAGATTTATTAAATGTATTACCTATAAAAATTACCATTTACTCCCCCATAATTATTTTCATCGGATTAATACAATAATTACATTATTATTTTAAATCATCCAACCGTTGGACGACTTGGACTAGTCGCTCAACCAGGTCGGACGACCATAATCTTGTCACCCAACTGTTGGGCAACATGGACTAGTCGCCCAACGGTTGGGCGACTAGCCCAAGTCGTCTAATTGTGGAGCGACATATAGTCAAAACTACAAAAAAACAAGTATAATACTATAATTCAGAATAAAAATTAATTATTTAAAAATTCATTCTTTTTCCATAGAAAAGAGAGGGATTGCGTTTGACCACCACAATCCCTCCCGGGATATATTTCTCAGGGGATGTCATCCCTAGTAGCCAAACGACTAAACGAGACCTAAGTTAGGCCCCGTTTGGCACAGCTCCACTACCAGCTCCTTGGAGCTGTTTGGAGCTGTTTTGTGCCAAACGGGGTAAAACAAAAATAGCTCCACCCAAGGAGTTCCTTAAAACCTGCTGAGACAAAAGTAACTCCACCCAAGGAGCTGAAAAAAGTAGCTTCACTCGGCTCCACTTGTGAAGTAAAAAAAACAGCTCCATTTGTGAAGTGGAGCCATGCCAAATGGGGCCTTAGTGTGGTGGGTGAGTCTACTAATCAATGCGAAGTTCACGTACGTCCATACACACCACTCTAAAGTTGGGAGATTTGAAAAGGGGATTTTCTAAGAAACAATCGGCTGATTTCTAAAAAATCAATCAAATTGAGAACCAATAGCCTGTACCTTGAGATCTGTGCTTCGGTCAGAGTTTCTTTTCTTTCGAAAAAAGTCTATCTCTAATTTTTATCTCTTATCCCCAATACAGTTTGACATTGTTGTCTATTGGCATTGTTAGGCCCTATTCAATTTGGTTTTTTTCTAATAGTTTTTAATTGAAAATAGCACTATTGCGGTTGTTAGATTTTTCTAAGGTATTCAATTAAAAGAAAATAAAGAAAAAAGAGGAAAAAAATAAAAAAAACACCGTCATATCTTCATGAACAATACAAAAAAAAAAGAAAAAGAGAGAAGGAAAAAGCCATTTTAAAAAACTAATATGTTTCAAACAGTTTTTAACTTCTAAAAACTAGAAATCAGAAGTCAAAAGGTGCTTGGAAGAAGACTTTAGTCCTAAAGGGTTATAACTTATAAACTGGACAACCATGCCACACGAGAGCAAGTATGCGTAGTTGCAGACGTTAGGGTGGATTCTTTTGACTATAGTTTATGGTTTTTTTTTATTAATTTTTGAAATTTAGCTGTTCACGAGAGAGAGTACAGAGAGAGATACCCGCGTGAGATTTTAGCCAATATAGATGAAGTCGGAATAGTGTCTACTATAATTGACTTGTAGAGCCAATTTTTTTTTAAAAAAAATATTTCATTTAAATACTAGTTACTATTGAAATTCAAATTATAAGCCTAAAAAAACACAGCCTAAACTATGCTAGGTCACAACAGAGTACGAGCAGCCCAGGATTACTGCTCGGTATATCTGCGGATTCCATGCTAAGTAACAGACTTCACCAAAGATGTTCTCGATCACAGCACTCGATAACGGAGCTCTGGAAGAATTGACTCAAAGAGTCAAACACAAATGGTGAAGTTATCCAAAGAACCATCACCATATTCAACACGCATGGAAGTAGAAATCTGGAGCAAAAAACAATGAAGCACGGACGCTGGAAAAAATGGGTTGAGCCACCCAAATGAGTGATCTAAAAGGATAACTACGTAATGTATGATGAACCCGATTTATGCAGTGCTAGAGGTTTGTTTATTTTTCTCAAAGAGCACGGCCAAGCATGCCGTTCAGCACTTTCAGAAAAAGAACTCAATTTAGGAAACGCACTTCACAACCATGCAATTAGTGTCCCTAAAGGGCATAATCAAAGAGAAACAAAGAATGGCCTAATATGCATGATGTTCAAAATCTACATATAACAGGAAGAGATTAAGCGCAATCATATTCCAAGCAGACAAAGTAGTTTTCGGTTCAAGACAGTCATGTTACCAGAACAACAATAGAATCATAATTTGAGGGCACACCAGGCTCAGAGTTAGAAATATACCTCAAGACGGATTCAACGATTCCAGCGCCAACGAACATGCTGAAGTCCTGAACTTCTTTGACAAGAGTTTCTTCCAGGCAATTCTAGTTTCACCCATTTCAGTTCTGTCAATGTTTCGAAGGCCAACCATCAGACATAAAGATACGCACAAGAAATGAAAAGATTTTCATCTAGAAATGGAATGATAGAGGAAAGCAGGAAAAAAAAGAGACTTCCCCAAAAAAATCCATGAGATAAGGTCTTATCTGTCCAAGGCATCAACAAGTTGGCATATGTTTGGAGAGATGTAGCTTTCAACGCAAAGAACAAAATTATTTCTTTTTTAAAATTGAATAAAACTATTTCTATGAAGCACTATGGTGTTCAACTGCCAATTCGGACTTGTGAAAACAGGAGAACGAGGAAAGGCATTCCATCCTCCTAGCAAAGCAGTAAGCCCTTAGTTTTCTTACGAAATCCAAAGATAATACAAATAAACGATCCAAACCTCTAGACATCCTGGGATTATGCCTATCTGTTAATGATTTTTCAAGCTGCGTTATCTAGACTGTCCTAAATATTTAACGCAAATGAGAGACCCAAAAGTGCATTTTATCTACTTAGCATACAGTTCCAGTCAGGAAAATTATCCAGAAGAAGAATCCAAGAGAGGGCATCTCAAAGAAAGGAAACACAAGACTGATGAATCCACTGAAAAGACACAACAGGGGTTTCTCCATCCTTCCTCTTGCCATATCCAATACAACCATCGAAAGATGAAAAAACAGAAATGTCAAAAACCACTTCATGGATGGAAACGAGGTCTCACCGAGTATTCGATTCAAGCGAACCGAGAAGGAAATCCTGCTCAAAATCTCGTTCCAAGAGAGAATCGAACACCTGAAACACGAAACCAAGAACGCTAACGAAAGCGCGCACACAAGAATCGGAAAAGGGACCAAAATCACCCGAAGGCCGAAGAAGAAGCTGCAACAACGAACCGGATCAGGCTAGCAAGCAATTCTTACCTCAAATTTGTTCCTTGATCCGTTTCTCTCTCTCCCTCTCTTTTCCCCCCTTGTTCTTCTCTGTTTCTTCCCCGGTTCTCTCGGGACTGTTGTGGGAGAGGAGGTGGTGGTCAACAGCAGGAAGTGTTTTCCCGCGTGGATTCCAAATGTTTATTTGGCCCACCAAGCAGCATACGGGGAAGAGTCTGAACGTTTGACCGTAGAAAATGGAGACTGATTGCCCCTCAAATGCATTAAAAACACGTGATCAAACATTCTTCTTCTTTTTTTCCTTTAGATTTTCCAAGCGTGAAAAAGATAGGTCGAAAGCGTCACTGCTCCCTAGTATTAGAAAAAACTAAACTCTTTATTTCCTGAAGAAGTTGATAAATCATGAGCAGTTGTGGTGTAAACCGCACTTGCAGAGTTGCAGCTGATCAACTGCGAGATCTGTCTAGGACTCGACTACAGTTGAAGAACTCTTATTGTGTGTTCTAAGATTCATACAGTGAATTAGTGATGTACTGCCAGATGCACTGACAAACGCAACAACAAACATATCACTACACATCTACTTTTTTGCCCATGCTCCAAAAGGTACATATTCCTAAGCTGTACAATTGGCCATCAGTTAATACCGAACACTCATATAACTCTAGAGAGTAACTAATACCTGAAATCAGAAACCTCAGTCAAATGTCCGAATATACTCTGAACTTTCAGTTAAGGTGAAGTACAGAAACGAGCCAAATTAATGGAATAGTCTTGTCTCTCTCTTTTTTTTTTTTGGACCCCCAGTATATGCTGAAAGCCTGAAACACGATCTTGCGCTGCATTGTGCAACGAGAAACGCATGCTTGCTTTGACATGAAATAGTCTTCAAGCAAAACGAAAGCGAATTGGAGGGGGGAAAAACCATGGTACAGGACAAAACACGTGTGGACAAAATGCGAATATTCTCCAGTCGAAAAAAAATAAAACAATAGAGGTACAGCGGCCATCAGTTCACCACACAATTTAATTTTGGTGCTTTCCTCTACCCAAAAAAAACACGTGAAGAGCATTTCAAACTAACTTGGAATGATAGATCGAGGATCAGCTCCAGATGCACTTCACAAGGCACACAACTAACATAACTGAGGAAATGAAACTAGCTGCATGACGGATACATCACAAGGATTAACGATCTCCATGTAGGTCCCGTTATTGTCAGTCTACCGGTGAGCTCGCTTCGTTCAGATCATTTCTTGTCCTCTTGTTGTCTTGGGACCTCTCCTGCCTCTGGAGGTGACGGCAGATTTCTCAGCAGAGTTATGAAGATCGCCACCGCCTGTCTCCGAGGGTTCATCATCAACGCTTGGATCTTGGTCGCTTCCTTCAGCGAAGAGCTCTGCCCTGTCAGTTGAGTTCTCCTCATCGTCTTATGGAGCTTTGTCAGCAGATTCAAGTGAGCTTGGCCTTCTTCGAATTTAAAATAGCCATAAACAAAAGCAATGGCACAATGTGTAACACCCTGGTCTAAAATTCGCTCAATGCCTAGCCCACCCATGGGATGGACCTACGCACATATAACATCCTGCTTGCATTTTCGTCTTCGCTTCGTGTAAAAGGGTTAATCTGGAAGTGCTATGTTTGTACCCAACATGCATTATATGCTATTACAACTTACTTCAGACAAGCAATGAGGGACTAATCCAACCACGACTCCACATGAGCCTTCACACTAACTAGCCAGGTTATTACATGCACCCCCTTTAAGGGTTGACGCCCTCAGCTGCATACTGTATATAATTGCCTAGAACTACCCCTCGGTACACATGCATGTGTCCAGTGACGGCATCCCGCATGTGCCTATACAGCGAAGGTTGATGCTCTAATACTATCTGTAACACTCTAGCCCAAAATTTGTTCAATGCTCAGCCCATCCATAGGGTGGACCCATGCACACATAGCACCTTACTTACACTTTTGTCCTCATCCGCTTGCACTTTCGTCCTCATTTTGTGTAAACAGGTTAACACGAAGGTGCTACGGCTAAACCTAACAGGCATTATATGCTACTACAACTCTCTTTAGATAAGCAATGTAGGACTAATGCCACCACCACTCCACATGGGCCTTCATACCAGTGGGACGGGGTATTACACAATGGTGAGTACTGAGTAGTGCAAAATAAGATCAGAGTATGCCTTCTAGAGTCTTAGTCAATTGAGAACTGAATGGGAATAGCCCATCAACCAGTGTTTTCTGTGATAATAGTCTTCATCTATGCAACAGGACTAAGTGAGAAGAACTATGAATTCCGTATGAAATTGCATAAGAAATTATCATCTGCAAAAGGTACTCAGGAAACAAGATAAAACAAGGAATTGTACCTTTGGAAAGGTGGCTTGTTCAAACTCAGCTTTCTCATTGTTAGATCTTTCACTTTGTTGCAAGCAATTATCAGATTCTTGTTTCAACTTGTCAAAGGATTGTGTTTTCCTAACAACCTCTTCCTAAATAATGGAAGATAACATATTGGTAAATTCAAACCTATGAGACCATGTGGACATCACCCCATAGTTGTGATAAGTAATTAAATTCTTGTTTGAGAGAATTTGTGAAGTTTGAGTTTGGTTTTTGGGAACTTGCAATTAAGGAGTTACTACCAGTGTAAGGTGGTCAGACCGGCCTTAGGTCAAAAAGGACCTTGGACACCAAACACTTGTGTCGAAGTATTTGGGGATCAGTTTGCACCTAGTCTCATGAAAAATGGATACTCGAGGTAGAACTAGATAAAGTTTTACCAAAATTCCAAAGGGAGTGTTTTCTGGTATACTTAAGCGGTCTGGCCGATTGGGGTTGACGATCAAACTAGTTGAGTGATGGTCAGACTAGCCATTGGTTGGCAGCCTGATCGGCCGAGGTGTCAGCAGTCTAACCAGCCATGGTGGCTGTGGTTAGACCGCTCCCCTGTTACCAGGGAGGTAAGGGGTGGTTAGACCAGCCTAGGCGTGGCAGTTTGACCGGTGTTGTTAGGCAGTATGCTGGGTGTGCACACTATGGTTTAAGATTTAGCCCTAGAGGTTAGGATTAGTATTTAGGTGTATACATTTTGCATAGTATATTGTATGGACTAATATGGGTTATGTATACATTTTGCATAGTATATTGTATGGACTAATATGGGTTAAGTTGTAAAGAACTTGTGCTCTAACATGGTTGCTTAGTCTATTATTGTGCAGCGATGTTTACGGTGAGGGAGACCAGGACTAGGTTAGGCCATTAGGGAGAACCAAGGTCTAGAACAGTCATAGATGACAGATGAGATAGCTAGGCTCAAGTATGGCACAAGATGGATAAGGAACATGGATGGCGAATTTTGTGCAAAGACCATAACACATTGGAGATGCACATCATGCTTTGCGATGGTGCTTCTAGGAGGGAAACTTTGGAGGTAAGTGCTCTTGTGTCATCAATTGGGTATATTGATGATTTGGTATCGTGTGGTGCTACGTGATGGTTTGCTTATTGTTGTTGTTGATTGTAGGACTCCATAGCTAGGCCACGGTAAGATGGACGAGACTGGGACTAGGCAAGGGGCACCGAGGTCCAAAGTGATCAACAATTAGGACTAAGCTAGGAGAGCTGAGGTCTAGAACAATCAAGGTGCCGCTGGAAGATGACCGAGGCTAGCGGAGTGGTTACAAGCTAGGAAGACAAGAAACCAGAATGAGAGCTACCGGTGGTAGACATGACAGGCAATATCAAGGGACCGGGACTAAGCACAGGGAGGAGTTAAGGTTTGTATGGTAAGATAAGTTTGACTGTCGTCATGGTGTGAGGAAAGGCATGTGGTATGCCAAGTGACTTATGCCCGTTTGCAAACGATGACGGTTCAGTGGGATTCAAATGTGTAAGAGGCTTTTTGGCAAGTCATTAGGTCCGTATGGAGTTGAAGACAAAGCACGAGTTGCTTCAAGGCGAAGGAAGCGTGAAGTTTCGTGTAAAGTGGTAGAAGGGTATTTTGGTAACCCAATACCAAAAGAGTAGCGGCATGCGAAACCGTGGTGGTGGTCTATGTGGTTTAGGTCAAGTATGTGCTAAAAATGTTAACTGGATTAAGTGTTGATTCACTAACAGGTTAATGGTTATGTGCGCTTTGAGAAGCGTGCATGTGTAAATGTAAAATCCGGTATAGTATTGAATTAACGAGTTAGCCCATGTAAGTGGATGAAACCCAACTAGAGGTATTTGTTAGAGTTTCCATTGTGAACCTCTATATATAAGGAGAGAGAGATGTGGCTTTTGTGCTAAGCTTGGAAGAGTTTAGGCCTAGCCTTTGAGGAGAGTTAAGATTTTATGAGAGAACTTGTGGGAGATATTAGAGGCTCTTATGGTTGAGCTTTTTGTTATTATTAGACTTTGTGTATGGCTAGGGAGTAACTGTAAACACTCATCTCCAAGTATCAATAGGGATTAAAATTTATGCAAGTCTTTCTCTCTTGTGCTCAAGTGTTAGAATTTTGATTTGGCTTGTTTTTTTGTTGTTTCTCCTTCTCCTCTTGGTCTTGATTTGTGTCAAAGATGTGTAAGCGATAGAGATATCTTTTGGAGACCAGATCTCATCTATCTAAGCATCATCTATAGCAAGTTCTTGTGTTGCCCGGGTTGGATCAAGAAAGGGTGAATTTTGGGGTTTTGGTTTTTGAAGGTTTTTGGCTTAGGTTCTTGCTGGTGTTAGGATTGCTAAGATGTATGGGAGTAGATCCAATGTCATCTTGACCATCCTTTACCCACAAGCAAATATTGATTCAAGTTCTTGTGTTTTACTCGATTTTGATGCAGCATTCCCTTAAATGGAAAAAGGGTCAAAACTTTGGCAATAATCTTCTTGATCTTTGATTCAAATAGGTTCTTGACATCCAAGAGAATGTGCATTGCAAATTTTAAGTGATTTGGAGTCTCGGTTCGAGAGTTAGCTTATTTTATGGTTTAAACCCGGTTTTGGTGCAGCAAAGCTTTAAGAGCCAAAAGGTCCCAACTTTATTATGTTCTTGCAAGAACTCTTGTTGTTCTAGATTCCACATGTTATGATTTCGCTTTGGTTCAAATTTCAAGTCATTTGGAACTATGGTTTGAAAGTGGTGTAAGTTTCTCTCTCTCCCTCGCTATCATGCTGATTTTCAGTTCTGTCCTAAGGGAGAAATCAGGCAGCCCCTGAGAGAGGTCTAACTGCCCCTTAGAGGTCAGACCGCTCATTGCACTGTAGTCAGACCGCTTGGACTTGTCCAGATTCATTTGGCTTAGTTTTTTTGGAGCTTTCCACATGACCGCTTGGTCTCTGATCTTTATAGATTCATATAGCTAATAGAGTGAAGAGTTTTGATTTTACTTTGGAAAAAGTTTGAGAAAAGGTGTTTGTGAGTGTTGCTCCTATTCACCCCCTTTAGTCATCGTTCTCAGTTCTACAAAACCCAATTAAAAGCGTACTAAAGCGATTCAGTAGTTCGGTGGAAGGTTGAAATGTAGGTTTAATCAATTCATCTCTACCATGACAACGAATTCATCCTAAAATTATAAATTTATAGCCAAAACTCTAACTAGATTTTAATAATGGCAAATACTCAGAAAATACTATAGCACTATAGATGAAAGAGGTAAAGCACAAGAACATACACTCAAGCGTATATTTGCATCCATAAGAAAATCCAAAATCTCAGCTGTAGTCTGTTGCGTGTTAGGTGAAGGCTGCAGTTTGCATCGCCATTCCAATTTGGTACCTTGTCTTTCAAATGTCCATGACAACTGAATGGCACAAGAATCAATATTTCAGAAAACAAAACAGAAAAAACTAGATAAGTACAAAAAAAGCAAGGACATGGGCAGCTTCTTTCAACAACTGGAAGAAAAGTTTGAAAAGCACAACAAATTGCTTTCAACATAACGTAATGAGTAATGACCATATGATCTCTTTTCGATTCAAGCATATTAGGTCTTCAACATTGCCCCTATTTCAAGATGGCAAGAACTAAATAAAAGTTCAACTTTTTTGACGGAAATAATAAAAGTTCAACTTGCTCATATCATGTGAGTAACATGGAAATAATAGTACCGCAAATAGTTGGTAAGGCCTAACTTCAAACAATCACGATAACTAAAAGTGAAGGGTGCCATCATTCTTAAAGGAAGTGGTGAGCATACACCACCAAGATTTTTCCCCCTCTCTTCAGTGGACAAGTCTTGGTTTATATGCTAAGTTTGGAAAAGACTGAGGCATCATTCCAATGCTATAAATAGTTAGCACAAAATATGGGTCAAAATGTATCAGCAAATGACCTAAAGGCTACAGCCTACAGGTAATGCCAAATCAACATTTCTTCACATTTCAACTCATCAATGTCTGCAACTGTCCTTTGTGCAAGAACTGGATAAGAGTGCGCAATTGAACTACTCTTCGAATTGCTTGGCAGGTTAGAAAGGCCCAAATCCCAAAAAAAAAGAATGGAAGTCAGAAACTTACACTAAGGAGGAGAAAGAGAAGTCTCTTCTTAATACATTAGCAATAGCAACATCAGAAATTGTTTCCCACATTGGGCCTAAAAGAAGAATTGACAGGGATCACTACTCTGAAACCCAGGAACAAATCAACATGGATTACTTTTTTTGGCGAGAGTAAACACTAATTACTAAATGCGCTGTTCTTGGATGAGCAATTGGTACAATGGAAAAAGACACAGTTAGCAAAAGAACTGAGGAGCAAATGTGATACTTCACACCTCAAACAACAACCTTTTCATCCAAATGAAATCAATTAGCCTAATTTCAACTTGCTCTAATATTAATGACCTTCTTCGATTAACCCGAAATTTTTCTATGTATCTATGAACCAAGAAAGATAGACGGAGGAGGAATAAGAGCTGATCAGACCCTGCGATGGCCGTTGCCGGCGTCGTGGAAGGAGTAGGTGGAGGAGGGCTGGTGGAAGGTGAGGTAGTGCTCAGTGAGGGCGAGGTAGTCAGCGACGGGCTGGTCCCACTGCTCGGGAGGCACAACTCAGTGTCGGAGGCATCGGCGACCCACGCACCGGCGCCGTCGGTGACGGCAGGGGAGAAGCGGGTGGGCCGCCATGTGGCCTTCACGAAGATGGCGCCGCCGCCCGCCGCCTTGGGTTCCTCGACCGCCACAGACAGCTTCGCGCAGCTGTGATCGGCGCCGCCGCAGAGGTCGCCGAGCCAGAGAGGTGGCTGTTCGGGGCTCGGGAGACAGCACGCGGGAGTTTGGAAATCGTTTGACCGTCCGATGACCGCCATTTGATCGAACCAATGGTCACGGTGTTGGGATATGGTAGGCTACATTAGCGTAAATTAAAATTTCTATCGTATAAATCAGAAAGCATAGTATAGCAGAAGACGAGTTAAAGCAGCTCGATTCAACGTAACGCGTGTCGATATAGCAGAAGTAATCGATCGTCTAACGTCTTTGAAAAGCGATACTTGGAAGCTGATGGACTTCTAGCAGTAGTCGATCTCTATAAATCGATTTTCTTCTTCTTAGACCATCCTGATCAGCGCTGCAGTTGCAGTAGCGCCTCTGTTAAAATCTACGCATCCAGAGATGGAACATTATGTGTCGGTGTGCTAACACCAACACGCACGGCATGACCTTTGAAAGGAGGCAGCTAATGTTTCGATGGGGGTGCAATGTCTCTCTCTCTTTTCATAACCTACTACTTTTATATAGATACTCCGACCTGATTTTAATCCAACACGAATAGAGGTCGTATCTCACTCGAAGAGTCTCCTACCGGATCATTATCCAATACGAATAGAGATCGTATTTGGCTCGGAGTCTATCATCCGGACCCTTATTGTTCTAACACATTAAGCGTGTGACTATATAGGTTCATGCATACACAGTTGTAACCTGAAAATATCTTTCCTATCACTAGTCGGTATCGGCCACTAACAAGACATATCGACCCCAAATATACACAAAGATCAAACCAACCGAACTTTATGCAATATAATCTACAACCAAGTCTTAATCACTTATGATTAGCTCATAATTTCTTACGAACAGTTTGTATCTGGTTACGACCAGTCTATATCCCCATGACAACTAGTTCATAGACCAATTTTTAATATGTCCAATCAGCTCACAACCAGTCAGTATATCCATATGACCAGTATGTATCTGGTCAGACTAAATGACATGTTTGTGTATTCTTCTTTTGTCTCATGATACTTGATCAAACTCCAAGTGAGAAACATGTTATCTATAGACTGTTCAATCTTTTTTCAATCTAGTGATAGATAATTCCATGTGGTCGGTGGGAAGGCAATGAGTACCATAAATTAGAAACAACCTGAAGGACCATATGAGAAGGTCTAGAATAATATTGTGAGAAACCACTGCGATATTTTTAGAGTGGTTAAGTGTTTTTGCAAAGATCACTTTCTGCTTGGGCTGTTTGCTTCGACCGCAGGAGGTAGTTGGACACATGGACTACGATCAGTAATTGGCAGTCCGATCAGCCTTGGAATAGGTAGTCTGAATGGCCCTGTGTTGGGCGGTCCGAATGGCCCTATGCTGAGTGGTCTGATCAGCAGGTCGAGCACGGCAGAACGACCACAGATGGTCGCAGCTTCAGTTCCTGGTTGGTGCTCAGTGATCGATAGTCGTAGACTTTGCGGCCATAGGCATAGACTTAACGATCAATAGTCGTAGACTTAGCGATCGGTAGTCGTAGACTTTACGATCGGTAGTCATAGACATAGCGATCGGTAGTCATAGACTTTTTGATCGGTAATCGTAGACTTTGCAATCGGTAGTCATAGATTTTCCGATTGGTAATAGTAGAATTTGTGATTGGTAGTCGTAGACTTTCTAATCGGTAGTCATAGACTTTACGATCAGTTGCCGAAGGCCTCACGGTCGGTACCTATAGGCTTCGAGTGCTTCAATTCTTGTATCTTTTGAAATACCTCGAGTACTCGTGTATGACTGGTTGAGATCAGTGGTTGGATCACCCGAGGGCTAATAGTCAGACCAGCTATGGATCAACTAGATAGTGGGTTTTCAACCAGGGTCTGATCTTTGGTGTTTTTGAGTCGTGAGTTGATTTTGATTGATCTAGATTGTTGCATGTATGCACATGAGTTATTATTGGGCCTAAGCTTAGGATCAGTAATTTCGTTGCATACATTTTGCATGGTGATGACTTTATATATGGTGCGGTGCTACGTGGTGGTTTGCTTGTTTATGTTGGTTGCAAGACTTCGGAGCTTGGTCATGGTGAGGTGTTGGAGGACCAAGACTAAGCACATGGTGGTGCTGAGATCTAGAATGGTCAAGGAGACGCCGAAGATGACCGAGGCAATGCCAAGTGGTTGCAAATCGGGACGACGAGAAACCAGAGTGGGAGCTGCCGGTGATGGACATGACGAGCAATGACAAGGTGGATCAAGACTAGACTCAGGGAGGAGCCGAGGTTCTATGCGGTCAAGGAAGTTGGGTGCTCATCATACGCAAAAGGAAGCTTCGTGGAAAACGGTATAGGTGCATTTTGGTAAATTGCCCAATACCAGAAAAGTGATGATGTGTGAAACTGCAATGTTGACCTAAGTGGTTTAGATCTTGTATATGAAAAGGTAAAACCTGGTGTTATGTTGGGTTAACGAGTTCCCCCCATTATGATAGTGGATTAGATCCACTAAGGATTAGGTGGCTAGTTGCTCACCTATAAAATAGGGTTGGTATCGAGACAAGAAGAGGATCATATCCAACCTATCTCTCTTATGCTTTCTTGTTAGAGTTAGGGTTTTGAGAGTGAGTACATTGGGTACTCTTTGTTCTCTAAGGTGAAGTAGTTGTAAAACATAACTTCTCAAGTAAGCAATACATTAATCTTTGTGCAACACTTAAGTCCTTATTCTTGATTGATGTACTTGACTTTTGATTGATTTTGACCTCTCTTCTTTTCTTCTTGTGATCTTGCTATGTCAAGGACGTGTAAGAGATGGAGATAATCCTTGTGAGTACATCTCCACCCATCGAGTCACTTTGATAGCAAGATTGACGAGAAACTAGATTTTTGCCTGCTCTTGGCCTCATCGAGTGATTTCTGTTTCAAGAGGTTTTGGATCATTTTCTTCTATGTTTCTAGCCTGCTGTGATATGTGGGAATATATTTAGAGCCATCTTAACATCATCTACCCATGAGCAGCCTGTATTCACCGATTGGGGTTTTGGCTTTGTTTTGGCTCTCTTTTCATTCAATTGCAAAGAGCTAAGAATTTTGGCAATTATTCTATCGATTATCGAATGGAATAAGTTCCTGTGACCTTAAGCAATTCATGTTTGAAGTTTCACAACTTATGAATCAATCAAAAAGTTACATGAATTTGGGGTTTTGCGATCGTGCTAAAAACCATGTTCCTTCTGACTTTGGTGTAGAAGCTGTAGTATTGCTAGTTCCATAGCAGTAGTACCACAACTACTAGCCATCGACCACTTTCGTTTTTGATCACTCACCAGTCGTTAATCACACCGGTCGGATTTCAACTTGCTTCGGACACTCGGGTTTGAGACCACACTCAGGTTATTGACCACGTTGGTTTTAGTCCACTCATTGGTCTTCGACCATGTTGGTTTTTCGACTACTCTTTGATTATCGACCACGTTGATTTTGGACCACTCTCTGGTTGTCGGCCACGTTGGTTTTCGACCATACTTTAGTCACCAACCATGTTGGTTTTTTGACCACTCTCTGATTATCGACCACATTGGTTTTTGACCACGCTTTGGTCATCGACCACGTTGGTTTTCGACCACTCACTAGTCTTCGACCATGTTATCTTTCGACCACTCTGGTCTTGTTTTGACTTGCTTCGACTATACTAGTTTTTAACCATTCACTGATCGTCGACCACACAAGTCGTGTTACGACCACTCAGGTTTTAGACTCTCACTGGTCATCGACCACTAAAGTCTTTTAGATACTTAGGGAGAAATTTTTTTAAGGCACCATTCACCCATCTCTATTTGTTGTCCTGTCCTACAAGTGGTATCAAAGCCCGGTTAGCTCTTCATATAGATCTTAACCAGTCTTTAGAGCCATGGCAGCAGACAAGTATTCCACTAGGCCTCCTACCTTCGATGGGGTCGACTATCCCTTTTGGAAGAGTAGAATGGAGTCTTAGGCCCTGTTTGGCATAGCTTCACCAACAGCTTCATGAGCTGTTGTGAGCTATTTTTTTGCCAAACACCTTTTTTGCAAACAACTTCATGGGTGAAGCTCCTTTTTTTCTGCTCTCACAAAGGAATGGGGAGATGTGAAGCTGAAAAAAGTAGCTTTTCACATCTCTCTCCCTTAGGCCCGCAGTCCTAGGAACCCACTGCCCCTCTGGTTCACCAAAATTACACGCATTTGCCACTAGTCCATCCCGTTCACCTCTCCTGTTCACCAAAATTTCACTGCCCCTCTTTCGTACGCACCGCACACACATTTAATTTTTTATTATTTTTTATTTTAATTTTTTTAATTCATACTCATTCAAATATATTATTTTTTTTAATTCATATGAACATATACAAAGATACAACTCCAAATGTTAGAACAAGTCAGGTAGACAGGGGCATCTTGAACAATTGCCCTCTCTCAGCCATGCATGAAGCTGTTGGTGAAGCTGTTTTGCCAAACAGTTTTTCAAAACAGATTTAGCTTCATCAGTGAAGCTGAAACAAAAAAACAGCTTCACTAGTGAAGCTGAGCTGTGCCAAACGGGGCCTTACATTCAGGCTCATGACTATGCAATTTGGAATAAGGTTAGGACTCAGTTCATCGTTCCTGCCGAGAATGACATCACGATTTTGAATACGCCTAATGTTGAGGCAAATGCTAAGATAAGGAACAACATCATTCAGGGTCTTAGCCAAAACGAGTTTGATCGCATCTCTCATCTCAAGTTGGCATACGACATCTAGGTGACCTTTCGATGCATACTATAAGAATACCACTCAGATTAAGACTGTTTGACAGGGCTATTACAAGTGAGAATACAATAAGTTTGAGATTCTTACTGGTGAGTCCTTAGATGAGTGTTTTGGTAGATTTCACAAGATTCTGAGTAACCTTGACTCTTGACGCGTTATACTCACGCCTCAAGATTCATGTGATTGACATCGTCTCTCGCAAGATGAAGTCGCAGTCGGTGGCCTTGATCACCAATCCCACATCTACTTCTGGAGCATCTTTTGATGGTGTCTCTAGTTTTTCCTTGGCTACTATGTGTGAGATGAGTAACGACCAATTCGAACAGTTTCCTTAGAATGATCCAACCCTCTTAGCTAAAAATTCTCTCACGCATATAAGAGGATTAGAGAGACGAAGAGGGGGTGCGGTGATCTATGTGGAGTGTGGTGTCCCTAACCACATTCGAGCGAACTGCCCCAAGCTAGAAAAGGGCAAGAATGACTATGATGGTCCAAGCAAGAATGACTACATCAATAAGAACCGCAACAAGAAGCCCTTAGCTCAAGATCAAGGCAAAGAGAAGTAGTATCGCAGCCTTGGCAAGGCCAAGAAGCTCTTCCACCGCATCCTTACCGCCTTCAACAACTTCAACTTCAGTGACATGGATGTCTGGAGTAATGACGGTGGTGAAGATGATCCGCATGACACCAAGGACAACGACGACTTCACCGGCATGTGCTTCATGGCAGATGAGAATGGTATCAGCGATAATGATCTCTACAGTGACTCACATAAGGTATGTCCTTCCTACGACTAGCTCAATGATGATTTTCTAAAGTTAGGAAAGTTTTATGCTAGATCTAGGACTAGGTGTGGTGAATTAGAGAAGGAGATAAAGAGTTTATCACGGGAGCTTACTTCA
The DNA here is from genome assembly GCA_036346575.1 of Dendrocalamus sinicus. Classification (NCBI taxonomy): domain Eukaryota; kingdom Viridiplantae; phylum Streptophyta; class Magnoliopsida; order Poales; family Poaceae; genus Dendrocalamus; species Dendrocalamus sinicus. The sequence goes on from CM070648.1 coordinate 7,123,876, forward strand.
CTTAGATTTACTCCCTCCCATGATGATTATGATGTATGTGCTTCTTTGTTGGAAATATGGAGAAGCTAAGGACCTCGTATGATAGTATGATTTCTACGCTAGTTTTGCTTAAGATGAAAAATGTTAGTCTGCTAGCTGAGTTAGAATTGTCTATAGTTATTCCTTTACATTCTGATTCTGTTGAGACTACATTCTGCACCTCATGTGAAGATAAGGACAATGCTTTTAGAGGATTGTATACCATGCACCTTGATCTACCTAAAATTTGTGATAGCTTTACCAATTTGAAGATTAATTTAAAGACGACAGATTATAAAATCACTGAAATACAAGATGCCCTAATAGAGCCTATTGGTTCTTGTGCTAATTGTTCTAATTAACTGCTGAGGTTGAATCTATTTGTAAATAATTTTAGGACATGTGTGATCATAACAACAAAATGGCTCAATATGCTTCTAAGGCACTTGTTAGCTCACTATGTAATAATTATGAAAAATTAAAGTATGAATTGCTTGCATTGGATGAAAAATATGTGAAGTTAACTAAGGATCTACTAGAGAAGTCACAATCTGATTGACTATTCTGTGCTGAAGTTGGAGAGAAAATAGAGAATATGCAAAAGACCTTTAGAGAGAGTTATGAGGCCCAGATGGCTAGGATTAGAACTGCCCCTATGTCTTACGAAGCCCTCAAAGTTGAGATGGCCATGCATAAGGAGAGATACACACGTGCTATTCGATCTTCTCTCTCTGGTTCTTCATCCTCTCCTTTTGGTTCCTCGCCCTCTACTTCTCCTTGTGTTTCTTGTGCCTCGCTTTTTTGGGATTGTGAGTACCTCATGAACACTCTCGAAAAATTTATTGGAGGCAAGAAAATGCTTAATCTTATCCTGAATAAATCCAAGATTTGTAATTTCAATCAAGGATAGAGGATGTGAGGAAACATCCACCTGCAGTTGTTAGATCTATAGTTGGCGGGGTGATCGAGGTTGCGCCCAATGCTAAAAAGATAGTGTTTAAGTCTACATGCTTTGTCCAAGGGATTTCTGATAGTAAGGATGTGCCTCTTGATATTTCAACCACTCAGAAGGCGAAGTATCATTGCACTTTTTGTCAGAAGGATGGATATTTGGTCAACTTCTATTTCAGGTGTGCCAAGATCGTGTGTCGTGAACGTGGTCGTACTCGTAGGGGTATTCAGAGTCAACCTCAGACTCCGAGTGCTTTTAAGATCGGCACATGGTCTGGAGTTGAGAGTAAGCTTGTGACCTTCTTGGCTTTAAGCCGCATTAAGGACTTGGTTTTCAGGTTTCTTCGGGTTTTGGTCCTCGAGTAGCATCTGGTCAGGGTTCCTGCCATCCAAAGGATAGACCTTGCTTCCCTTGTTAAGGTGGCTACCCACGGTGTGATTAGTACCCTGCTTTTCGTTAGACCAACTCTTCAATAGCGGTCAGACCTAGTAAAGGTTTGAGGTCTACTTTTAGACTGTTTTACTCTGTAGGAGGTGAGTTGCGTAGAATGGTTAAAGGTCAGTTTTCTGGTCCTATGACTGGATCTTCTGCTTATCGTGTGACTCAGTACTGGGTTCCTAGATCTACTCATATTTACCCTAATACTGAGCTACCGATGTTTACTTCTCAATGATTCAGGGTCGCTGGGTTGGAAAGGCATATGTTTGGTTGGTTGACTCTGGTTGTTCTCGCCACATGACCAGAGACTTCCATTAGTTCTCTTCCCTAGTCTAAGCTCCAAGTGATGAGACGATTACCTTTGGAGAGGCTTCTTCAGTTTGAGTCATCGCTAAATGGATTGTGCGTATTAATGATTGTTTTATTCTTAAAGATGTTGCTTTAGTGAGTAAGCTGCATTATAACTTGCTATCTGTTTCTCAGCTTATCGATAATGATTTTGAGATAAGCTTTAAGAAAAATGCTTGTAAAATTCTTGATTCTTCGGGAAGTCTAGTTTGCAGGATTTCTAGATTTGAGAGGATCTTTCACGCTGATTTTATTGAGTCATTTGGTGATTCTCTTCGGTGCTTAGTTGCTTTATGAGTCCCATGATCTTTCCTTCTGGTATATGAGACTTGGTCACATTGGCTATGATCATTTGACCCGAGTGAGCGAACATGACCTCGTTCGTGGTCCACCTAAGCTTAAGATGGTTAAAGACTTAGTTTGTGCTCCTTGCCGGCATGGCAAAACGGTTGCTACTTCTCATCCCCATCATTGTGACTATGACCGATGCACTAGGACAACTTCTTTATATAGACACTGTTGGTCCATTTTCGTGGTTCTTTAGCCTCGAAGGATGAGGACAGCTTCTTTAGCCTCGAAGGATGAGAACTTTAGTCATTTTCGTGGTTTGTTCAGTAGGTTGTCAGTTGAGCTCCTTGGTGCCTTCCGTAGTGACAATGACTTGGAGTTCAAGAACTCCTACTTTGAGAGCTTCTATGATGAGTCAGTTGTAGAGCATCAGTTCTTGTCTCCACACGTCCCTCAACAAAATAGCGTTGTGGAGAGGAAGAACCGTACCTTGGTCGAGATAGTTAGGACGATGCTAGATGAGTATGCTACACCTAAGAGGTTTTGGGCTGAGGTTATAGCCACCGTGTGCCATGTTTCGAACAGAGTTTGTCTGATGGCACACTTACATCGTAATTTTTATGAGTTGAGATATGGGCAAAAGCCTAATGTCTCTCATTTTCGTGTTTTCGGTTGCAAATATTTCATTCTACATTTTGGGAACCTAGATAAGCTCGAGTCATGTTTATTTGATGGTATCTATCTAGGTTACTCAATTTCTTCGTGGGGTTATAGGGTTTGGAACTGTAAGTCTAGTAGGATTATAAAGACCTGTGAGACGACTTTTGATGAGACTAGTCCTGACACTAGGCCTGACATCTCAGATCTAGTTGTACAATCCGAGAACATCTTTGTAGATGAGGAGAATGGAGATGATGGTTCTTTATTTGATCCATTCCCCTTGTCTCCAGAGGTGCCTGCTTCTACCACTGTGTTTCAGGGAGATCAATCCTTACCTTCTATCTCTTCTAGAGCTTGTGGCTCTGCTCCTACCTTTACAGTTCATGAGGTAGAGACCAATTCTTCTTCTCATCCAAGAACTCCCAGACACATTCAGCATTAACATCCTCCTAAGCAGATCATTGGTGATCTTCTTGAGTGTGTCATGTTGTCAAAATCTGGCTTATCTCACTTCTGTCTACACTCTACATTTGTCGCCATATTCGAGCCCAAAGGTATTTGCCATGCATTTTCTAATGAGTCTGGAATCAATGCCATGCATGAGGAGTTAGAAAATTTCGAGAGAAACAAGGTCAGGTCGCTTGTTGAGCCCCCTAGTGGTCATAATGTCATACAAACCAAGTGGGTCTTTAAGAACAAGCAGAGTAAGGATGGGGTAATTATTTGAAACAAGGCTGGACTAGTAGCTCAGAGTTTCTCCCGAGTTGAGTATTTAGATTTTAAGGAGACCTTCGCCCTTATATCTAGGCTAGAGGCCATTAGGATTCTACTTGTCTTCGCAGCGTCTAAGGGCTTCAAGTGGTACCAGATGAATGTCAAGAGTGCCTTTCTCAATGGGTATATATTGAGGAAGAGGTCTATGTTAGACAGCCTCCAGGTTTCGAAAACCCTAAATATTCGAACCATGTCTTCAAGCTTTCCAGCGCCTTGTGTGGACTTAAGTAAGCCCCTAGAGCTTAGTATGAGAGGCTTAAGCCCTATCTGTTGTGTCATAGGTTTGAGATGGGTAAGGTAGAAAGACCTTGTTCATTCGCAGGCATGGCAATGACTTTCTACTTGTCCAAATTTATGTGGATGATATTATCTTTGGTGGCTCCTCTCGTGCTCTTGTTTCCCAGTTTTCTAATGTCATGAGCACAGAGTTTGAGATGAGCATGATGGGCGAGTTGAGCTTCTTCCTCAGCTTCCAAATCAAGCAGACTCGAGAGGATACCTTCTTGCATCAAGGCAAGTACACTCAAGATCTCCTGAGATGCTTCGACATGAGTGATGGCAAGCCGGTGTCAACTCCGATGGCGACCTCGACTTCACTTGATCCTGATGAAGATGATGAACATGTAAATCAAAAGGAGTACCACAGTATGATTGGTTTCCTGTACCTCATTGCTTTGAGGCCAGACATATACTTTGTTGTGTGTCTGTGCACTCGATTTCAAGATTCTCCTCACGCCTCTCACCGTCAAGCGGTGAAGCGTATTTACAGATACCTTCAAACAACTCTAGACTATGGTATTTGGTACTCTTCTGCTTCCTTTCTTTCCCTTAGAGCCTACTCCAATGCAGACTTTGCTGGCTGTATGATAGATAGGAAGAGCATTTCTGACACCTACCAATTCATTGCCACTTCTCTTGTCTCTTGGTCTTCTAGAAAGTAGTCCAGTGTTGCACAGTCCACTGCAGAGACCGAGTATGTTGCAGCAACTAGTTGTTGTAGTCAGGTGCTTTGGATGGTTTCAATCTTGCGGGACTTTGGGCTAGCTATAGATAGTGTTTCTCTTTTCTGTGATAACAATTCTGACATTAACATTGCCAAGAACCCAGTGCATCACTTTAGGACTAAGCACGTAGATATCAGATATCATTTCCTTAGAGGCCATATGAAGAAGGATGACATAGTGCTTCAGTTTGTGGAGAGTAACCACCAGTTGGCTGGCATTTTCATCAAGCCTTTAGATAACTTGAGGTTCATGACCTTGCGGGGAGAGCCTGAGGTGGTTTGTCCTTATGGCATAATCTAATGGAAGTATCATGTACTTTATGTATTATATCTACATTTATCTTCTGTTGCACTTTGTTTATTGGATGCATTCGGACTAGTCTTTCTTGCATAGAATAGAATAGTTCTCACTCTCAGCTGGTTAGACTTCTTCCTCTCATCTTATGATTCTAGGATGCTACTTATTAGTTGTTTCTCTTCTCACTAGGTTGAGTTCACTCACTTCTTTTAGGTCTAACAGGGGTTGGGCCCCCTTAGATAGAAAAGGAATGTGTTTATTACTTTGTGTTGTACACGACCAGCTAATAATCCTAGAATCATATGGGGTGCATGAGAGTGAGTCTGAGCCATAATAATATTTCTATCTTGTCTATGCCTTACAGACTGCCATTTCTTCGTTTTTCCAAGCTTCTTATCTCATGCTTTTTGCTTTAGCTCAAAAAGAGTTCATTTGAGATTTTCCTAAGCGTAATACTGACATAACTCAACTTGAACCAAATTGCTTCTAAAACTGACTCACTTGCTGAGGAGGTGCAATCTTTATGTCTTCATATTTAAATTCATCAATATGCATTGTAATATAAATACATAGAGCTCTGATATTATCCTTGCGTGACATAATAAAACTGCTTTACATCTTGCCATGACTTATGTAAGATTGCTAGATTTATCATGATATTTTATGTGTAGCTTAGCTCTTCCCTTGCTAGCTTCTTTAAATATGAAAATTTTGAATTAAATCATGTGTTGCTCTATTGAATCCTCTTATGATTCATGACATGCCAACTAAGCTAAGGTGAGTCTCGAATCTGCGTTGAATTTTAGATTGAGCTATGCTAGTTCATTAGTAAAGTATGAGTTAGTATTAACTCTTTGTTTTTGAACTAAGTCAAGAAAATACTAAAAAAATGATCTCTTTTGTACAAAAAAAACCAATCTCACCAATTCTTTCTCATGAGACGGCTTGCCATTACACTAGATATAAACTCAAGGGGAGTTTTAGATGACTAAGATCACTTTCTTAAGCTCCTTGCTTGGAATGGTCACATAAGGCTTGAAATCTATCACATGGCTAAAGAAACTAAATTTTGTGAAAAATGATTGAAGCTTGGTTAAATCAAAAATGAATTCAAAACTTGCCACATGTATTAAATTTGCTCAATTACAAGTGATATCAAGTATTTGAACAAAATATTTCAATTCTGAACTTGTAACACTCTAAAATGACTCAATTATAGCTTCTTGGTTCCATTTAGCATACTGACATGGCCTGGCTAATTTTTTTAATACTTTTGGCTAAATTATGAAATTGAACACTTAGACATGTTAACAATATATTTAATTTCAGATCATTGCTAATGTGGCTTTAGCTTGGCTATATATATTTTGCCATGATCTAGATAGTACATTTACTTTTATGACTTGGTATAATACTTAGAAAGTCAAGTTAGATAATTTTTGTGGCTCCTAATGCTAAAATTGAATAAAATGCAGTCACTCCATTGTAGTCACGCTCTGTCTTCTTCCATTCATCTTGATGACTCCATTGTCAAAGAGAGAGAAAGATCGATAAAAATACATATCTAGAGCACGATTTGAAGTTTTGTGTAAATTTTTGCTAAGTTGGAGCATTTGATTTCTTCTCACAATGATCAAGATCAAACAGAACAATTATTCTTTCATATGGACCTAGAGTGAGATTTCCCGACTCATTTGGTGGATTTGAAGTTTTTGTGAAAATTATCAATTTCAAGAACTTCTATCCATTTCTATCTCAAATGGTTATTTTCAGATCTTCGCATGTTTCTTTTGACTATTTGGAGCTCTCTTTGCAAATTTCTTCCTTTTGTCTTCTAAAAACTACCTCCAATTTGTATTTTTGTGCTAATGGGATCATCAAGGGGGATTGAAGGACCATGTGAGAAGATTTAGGATAATATTGTGATAAATCATTGCAATGTTTTTAGAGTGGTTAAGTGTTTTTACAAAGATCGCTTTCTACTTGGGCTGTTTGCTTCAACCACAGAAGGTAGTCGGAGGTGTGAGCTATGATCAATAGTTGTCCGATCGGCCTTGGAATAGGCAGTCCGAATGGCCCTGTGTTGGGCGGTTCGAACGGCCCCATGTTAGGCGGTCTGATCGGCAAGTTGAGCATGACAAAACGACCACGAATGGTCGCAGCTTTAGTTCCTGGTTGATGCTCGATGATCGATAGTCGTAGGCTTTGCGATCGATAGTTGTAGACTTAGCAATCGATAGTCATAGACTTTGTGATCGGTAGTCGTAGACTTTATGATCTGTAGTTGTAGAATTTACGATCGATAATCATAGACTTTGCTATCAGTAGTCATAGACTTTGCGATCGATAAGGCGTAGGCTTTGCGATCAGTTGTTGAAGGCCTCAAGGTCGGTTCTCGTATTCTTTGAGTGCTTCAATTCTTGTATCCTTCAAAGTACCTCGAGTACTCGTGTCTGATCGATTGGGATCAGTGGTCAGATCACCTGAGGACTAGTACTCGGACCAACTATGGATCGACCAGATAGTGGGTTTTTTTGACCAGGGTCTAATCTTTGATGTTTTTGAGTTGTGAGTTGAGTTTGATTGATCTAGATTGTTGCATGTGTGCACAGAGGTTATTATTTGGCCCTAAGCTTAGGATCAGTGACTTGGTTGCATATATTTTGCATGGTGATGACTTTGTGTATGGTGCGATGCTACGAGATGATTTGCTTGTTTGTGTCGGTTGCAAGACTTTGAAGTTTGGTCGTGGCGAGGTGTTGGAGGATCGAGACTAGGCACAAGGTGGTGCTAAGATTCAGAACGGTCAAGGAGACACCGAATGGTTGGTTGCCTCCATTCACACCCCCCTAATGCGTGTCCAGTCCTACACAACCAACTTCAGCCTATGGCCTAGGATAAGCTGAAGCTCCCCATAAGGGTTGTCTGTATTGGCTTCTGCTTCTAGTTTTTGCTTAGAGAAGATAAAAGCTAATATGAACACCTGACTTCTTGAAGCAGTTTCTCTTCTCCTCTCGTTTCCATCTTGCTCTGAGGATAAGGCAGAGGGGATCACGAACACATCACTCATCCCACTCATTTCGCTCCCGTCTCGCGTATGCATCTCTCCCTCACTTTTTTCACCGCTCGCTTTTTCCTTCTAAAAGGCACTTCTTTCATTCACTACTATTTATTTTCAGCTAAATGACATCAGCCGCAACCAAAAAACATCAACCATAGCTAAAATGAACACCCCTAAGCCCTGTTCTAAGTGGCTTCAATTTCTAGCTTCCGTCTTTTAGAAGCAAGAAGCCATTTAGAACGTGTGAGCTTTTTAATTGTGGCTCTTTTTTTTACTTTTTTTGACATTTGTGCTTTTGGTTTTTTTTTCCCTTTTTTGCATTGTCTAAGAAGATATAATGGTATTTTTTTTATTTTTTTATCTTTAATTTTTTATTTTTTTAATTGTATAACTCAGAAAAAACTAACAGACGCACAGAAGGCGTAGTCATAAACGGATGGATCGGCCCCTAATAAGCTCTTTGTTTGACCGCACCTTCATCTTAATTCCCACTAATTAAAGCTAAACTTTGGCGTACTCTCGGTCTCGGAAAGCAAGAGTTGAAGATTTGGCCGACACTCACACCATCCTAATCTAAATGTGAGGAACTCCTTCTGAGCGGCGCTAAAGGTGGAAGCTTCAATCGCGGAAATCAACAGGTGTCTGAACCCAGCAACGAAAGTGCGAACAAAAAATCTGATGGGCCTCTGTAGCTTGATCCTTAAGCTTGGAATCGCAACCATTTGATGATGGAGGTTCGGTTCGGTTCACCTCTGCTCAACCTCCCTTTTCTCTCTCAAGTGGGGGGCAAAGTCGCCACGCTTTGCAGGAGAATCGCCCCTCATTTCACATCAGGGATCCTAGCTCGTTATGTGACGGCCACAAGGAGGAATAATAACCGACTACTTTATTATGCGCTTTCAACTCTCAACCGCGACTGGAATACCATCGTATATCTAACTCGTCGCTCGCTTTGCCGCATACCAGTACCAGATTGCCTATCTCAAAAGAAAGTGACGCGAATAGCATCTAATCGGTGCTGCTTTACGTTCTCAAGATCTCTGCCGCATTCAGTTCTCGACATCTTCTCCTTTTCCATTGCTAGATATATAGTAGTTACACAAGGCGGTCTATGACTTGACGTGCGAAAACAAAGCCCAAAGAAATGGTTGTTTTTTTCCTGCAGATTTAGAGTATTCTCCATTTGCTCCATGGTTGTCGAGGGGAATGATGTCTGGTCTGAAGCCCTGTGCTCGGTGGGACACACCGCCGGGACTACAGCCCTCCGTGCGTGTGGTTTCGGACCAGGCTTCATTCCCCATGACTCATGGAGCTTCGTGTGATCTGCAAGCAGTCAAGGGTGCAACAAAGGTAGGTAGGCAGATGTCCATTCTCTTGAGCAGGTATGCATTTTGGGATTTCGCGGTACGAGACACTGGTTGTTTTGATTGAACTTTAGATAAATACCATCGCTGCAAGCCTGCAGGAGTTTTCAGCTTCTTCTGAACTGAACATTGAGCCGACCACGCCGAAAATGGGCATGCCCACTGCAAAGGGGAGCTTACTCTGCATCTGAAGACGCAGCTTCGCTGATAGTACTCGATAACAAGCCAATAACAGTTACATATCCTTCATCTACTTGATTTTAAGTTGATGCTGCAGCTGCTCAGCATAGAAACATCAGTACCAACCTTCCTGCGCAACATAGAAAGGAAATGCAGGTCTGTTCAGGAAATGGTCGACATGAATGAAATACTGGACTAGCAGAGGATTTCCAGTTTGATCGGTAGTATCTGTGCAAGACTTCACAAGCTATCAGGCACCTGAAGAGTGCCACATTACCGGGAGACTCTTCAGAATGCAGTCCAAACTTTTAAGACGAGAGTAGAAACAAAGGCAACGTGTGGCTGACCCACATGCGCAAGTGTAATCAGCAGTTCAACACCCAGTTCGTAACTTTCCATAAGTGTCACGAGTCTCAAATCCACTAACACATTTACTATGCTCCCTTACTATGACAATCGCATTTTTTATTTCTCATTTAGTTTGATGAATGATGATATTATGGGGTGCATTTTATGCCAATTTTGAAAATATGGATTGATTGAACACTGATCACGAGAAAACCAGAACGCATGAGTTACTGCCAGTGCAATGTAACTTTGGGGAAGAAGAAACAAATACGTCAAACACGAACACATGATGAAATACGTCAATACAAGCTATCCTACAAAAATTTTAGTACAAATTTCGTGCAAGCGTTTCTACCAAGTGCTCTCAAGATTGTATATACATCTAATCAAGTTGTTTTGTCCAATCGAAGGGCTCCCAGTCCTTCATGAAGCTAGCAACAGCTTGCTTCTGCTTATCCATGGATTCATGCCTTCGGCGACGGTGCATGTCCTCTTCTGGCAAGCGGAGCATCCCTCTGATGACATTCAATCCAAAACCAGAACTGAATTTGCTCTCATCATCAATCACATGGACAAATCCACGGTCCAACCCAAACTCTACGTGGAAGTAGGCAAAATTCTCCGGGATAACTTGCCACAGGTTGCCTTTTGTTGGAATCAGCTTCTTCATCTCATGCTGGGCCCATTCTTCTTCAGCTTCATCAATCGCCTGGAGTAAACAGAATGGATTTCATTAGAACCTTGAGCAAAGAACAACAAATTATTCTCAGTTATGCAGATAGCAATAGACAACTGACCTTCTTGAAGTACATGGGCGCGTTGTTTGAAACTTCATAGGGGACAGGAATGCATTCGATCATGCAATGTCTCCGTTGTTTGACCAAGCTTATGACAGTCTCCATGAAAACCACATCCTTGTCCTGCTGCGCGAACATCTTCAGGAGGCACTTCTTGAAGTTGCGAATCTCCTCCCAAACATTCCTATCAACAGTTCTTGTTGCAGACTCATGCTGCAACCATTAAAAGGATAGAATTAATAAGGTTTGAGAAAAAAAATGATGGGCAGTTCAGAAGAGCTGTAATGAAAGAGAGAAGATTCCACAAAATGGCCTATTCAAAAGCACAAACAAATTGGAGCTGGTTGGTTCTTATGAAAGCACATCGCAAAAAAGATATTTTTTTTTCCTGATACTTCCTGCCAATGCAACAGGGCCTGGTAAATTCTCACCTGCAACGGAAGAATAACACAGTGCCCATGGATAACAGGCTCAAACTGTGGCAGCATCAAGTAAGTGAAGTTTCCTATAGCAACAACGAGATGCTTTGGCCTGGATGGGTTCTCAAAGCAATACAAACAGCGCTCTTTCTGAGTTAAGAGATGTCTATGAGTGCTTCTCTTGTCCTCATGTGCTTCTTTGTTCTTCCTTTTGCCTTTCTTACTGGGAGCATCACCAAAATCGTATTCATCCTCTACACTTTTAGACATGTTGTACTGTTTATTGTGCATAATTTTGTTTGCAAGATGCAGATCAGCATCCTCTTCTCTTTTCCTGAGATGAGCTGCACTGGGCTTTATCGTATGCCTACAGTTCAAAAAAGCATGGTGTTAAGCAGGCAGATTAACTATCATAGCATATATATGCTAATATAACATGAAATAGATAGTTCATTTCTAAAATAAAGTGGATGTATATTGTTCATAGAATATTTCTGTACAGCAATACAGGTGCACGTGGCGTTCTGCTTTTTTCTTTACCATGGGTTGCACCACATGGCACACATAGGGGCATCAAAATATTACAGCAAAGCAATTCAGTTGCATACTGCATGCCTTTTCTTATCTATACGACTATACCTCATAAATGTACTAGCAACTAAAACATCAAGAGAATGGAACTGAAACACTATTTTAATGTAGGACGATTACTATCAGAACATTTTAGCAAAGATGTATAGACACAGACATTTATTTTCTAGTTATACCATGGGGCCAATACCAGGCTAAGTCCTGACCATTATTTTACCTTCCAAAGTCCTATCATATGACAGGGTGCATCATTAGATGTGCAGGGTATCTGTAATGTACTAGTTCAGAATAAATACAAGGGTATGTCACATAGCTCAAATACATGGGGTTGCTAGTTCAGAATAAATATAAGGGTATGTCACATAGGTCAAATACATGGCGTTACTTCATTTCTGTACCAAGCATCATGGGCAATGGTTCAGATATCCAAAAGCAAAATCAGCAAATAGAGCATCACAAACCAACAGGCTTTAAACAGCATATAAGGCATTGTCTTTTGGCGGTTCTGAATAAATAATAAACATAAGATAATCTGAAGATTGCACACATGCTGTTTAAAGGATATTAGCATATTGAACAGCATAGAAATAAAATTTGTTTCAACCACAGAAGCAACAAACAGAAGATAATGAAAAGTACAACTAAGAACAGATACCAGACAGTCATACCATCGATTAGTAATAGGATAATGTGAGCGTATTCAACATAAGAATGACTAACCTGAGTGAGCTCCTTTCTTTTTCATGCCTAGGCTCTTCAACAGCAGCATCCTGATTCTCCAGCACAGCCTCCATTTCTCGCTGAGAAAGAACAGCTATCAGTTAAGAAGTCATGTGGCCTCTAATTTTAAAACATTCAAGCACATGAAATTTTGATTTTGATTTGTTTCTATTTCATAGATATCAACAAAATTGTGCCTCAGTATCCTAAACTGTAAGTTGATCATATACATATTCCAATTTTTGTTACCAGCATGTATTGATACAGTACCTACCATGGTTACATGCTAATTATAAGAGTATGTTAGTTTAAGGCTAAGACAACATCGAAAAGGCAATCAATGGCAAGTCTCTTCTGTTAATTCACATGAATATCTGCGACTCTTGTGTATTCATTATTATGTTTTAAGTTCAATTATTTTGCAAACTAATGATTCATTAATGAACCAAGAAAACAAGTCTGTCAGCATTGCCACAGCAACAATAGTTGCAACACTTACCGAAAGTTGTTCAGCTTCTTCATGCCTGCCTTTCATTCGAAGCTGCAGAATCTTTGCAGCTAACTGGTTTGCATTTAGCTTTTGAGAGCTCACTGATGGTGATTTCTTTGAGCTCTCCTTACAGGACTTCTGCTCATTATCCCTCTGATCATCAGCCCCAATAGTTGAAACATTTGAGTTCTTACTTTCAAGATTATTAATCCTTTCCATAAAGCTTCCATCATTAGAAAACTTATTTATGCCTGCTATTGCGGAAGAGATAAGTGCCTGATCCTCATCAGATATATTCTGTCTATTCCTTTTCCACGGTACAGAATCAGGTTTAGGTTTTCTCATGACATGATGCCGAGAGGAAACATCTCGTAAATATTCACGGCCGCCACTCCCCCTACCTTGCTCACCCTCCTTTGGACTTCCTTTGGCGTGTTCTTCTGAATTGTCAACTTGCCCAGCTTTTCTGCCTCTGATGGCATGTAAATGAGCATGTGAAGGGGCAGCTCTAGATGCTGATACTGATGCAGCTAAGTGGCCTAATGAGCCCCATCTCTCTTCAACAACCTATAGTAATTGAATAATCATATAAGTTAGGAAAAAAATAAACTACCTAAAATCAGTTCCTCCCAATAATCATGTGTGGTGATTCCATACCTCCTCAAGATTTCTACCTTCACGAGCTGCTTGCTCTTTTGCACGCTTCAAGGCTTTAAACCTCCAGCTAGCACCTCCATCACCAACAACAGAGGATGCAAGCAACTGATTGCCTGCATTTGAAGGGCTAGATTCATCAGGGTACCCACTACCATTATCCCTCAGGTATGGATTCAGTTCCTTTGGGTTAGCTTTCTTCACCTGCCAGTAATAAAAAAAAGTTCATGTAATCGAGGCAGGAGGCATAACAATCCCAAGTTTCAAGTCTAGAATCATTAAGCATAACATGTATTCCATATATCTCAAACAAGTCACAAGTGTGTAGATATAAAGATTATTCCTGCATTTAACATATCAATTGATGCCCAGAACAAGAACATGCTTCAGCAGTATTGTTGACAAGATCTTCATACAACAGGTAGTTATCTGTATCAGTGAAGTGCACACCTCACCAAGCATCTAGTGGTCTTATTGGTAAATGTTTTTGGCTAGTGAAAGATAACAGTATTCCTATTGACATTACAATTGGAATAGCACTTGCTTAACTTGATCACCACAAGGTCTACGAGCTTAATATTGTCCCAACAGTACTTTTAGCTACTATAGCATTGCATAAAACCGTAAGCAGTATAACATTCTTCAAAATATTAATATTGTTCACATTGATGGAAGTGTGACCATGATGCTCTAATACCAACTTAAGACTATTGTTCAGTGTCTCAGCGACTAACAATTCAAACATGACAGTACAGTGCAAAATGGTGAATCATATAAAAAATATCAATACAACACCTAGCTTAAGTAAGGAAATTTTTAAGATTTGTACTACAATCTCAAACAGCACTCAGCTAGCCCCTCAATAAAAACTACAGTCTGCAACCCCTGCATTGCAGCTCTATGGTGAAGTGTGGTTACTAGGATGCAAGCATTGAATCATAGCATATCTCTTCTAATAAGTGATTATCCTAATACCGCTTCATGTGCAGCCTCAGCCTTCTCCTCATTATCAGCCTTATGAGCACGGCTGCTCTCAGCCCGGCCACTGCTTGCCGACTTGAGCATCCATTCAAGGCCCATTTCCCTCCTGACAACCTCACTCGCCCTTAACCCCTCACCTCCGATTTCCTCCCCCACCCCATCCTCATCCTCACCATCACCTACAGCGCCTCTCCGCTTGCTCTTGCCACTACCTGTAACAGCAATACCACGTGATTAGACACAGAGCTCATGAAAAAATTGTACCGAAAAGCTTAGCCAAATTCACTATTTTTTTTTACCTCTTCCCCTGTCAGATTCACCACTGGATTCCTCGTAGTCGTCAGACAAGTTTTGCCGCCTCCTCCGGTGCTTCCTCCGGCGCTTGCTCCGACTCAACTCCTCCTCCTCCTCCTCATCGATGGAGTCCTCGGTGTCCGAATCCTCCTCCGAGTCGTCCGAGCTGTACCTGCTACTCCGCCGCCGCCTTCGCCTCCTCCTCTCATCCTTGACTCTCCCCTTACTGCTCCGCTTAGCCCGCCTCTTACCTTCGGAGTCATCAGAGCCCGAGCCTTCGCCGCCTCCGCCCTTCTGGAACAATTAGGAAGATTCGGTGAGGAGCTTGAGAAGGGAAATCGAGAGAGAGAGCGAGTAGGAAGGGGGTAGTGAACCTACGGATTGGATCTGCTCGCGAGGAATGAACTTGACGCCAGAGAGCATGGCGACGGCGGCGAGGGTTTCGTGGGAGGAGAGGGGCGGCGGATTGGGTTCGAGATCGCTCGCCGGTTTGGGTCGAGCCGTCGGGCGGAACGCGTTTGGGCTTGGAGGAGGCGGTGCGGCAAGGGCACATCCGGGCCGGGTCGGTATATATTTCCCGACCGACTGTGGTCGAAGAGTTGTTTTTTTTAACGACTCCACTGCTTTGCGCTCGTAGTAGATGACGATGCTTCCAGAGCCGGAGTTTCTGCGTCTTTTTTCAGATGCGACTGATTTAGTTGGGCTGTTACTTTTAATCATTACTATTATTATAAAAAAATAAGTTAGTGGTTGTATGTTCCTTCTCTTTCAATTGTCTTATTCTCAATTTCTTATCACTCCACTTTTTAACTGATCAGAATAGCCATCTTCCATAGCATGATTCTCGACATATCTAATAAATTTCGTTGTAACGCACAAGCAAATGACTAGTCTTAGTATAAGCGCTAGTATAAATAAATTAAATGTTAAAAAGTTATCTTAATAAATCACTCAAAAATAGCACCATCTGTCTATTAAAAAAGTCATAAATTAAAAAAGAATATAACTTTTTCATCACCACCATCAGATAAATATCCCTAGGCTTACTGCTTAGAAAAACAAAACTTATGGATTTCGTACACTTGTCAAACCTGAAAAAAAAAACTCATGGACTTCGTACACTTGTCTAACGTCATCTGTCGGCCGGATAAACAAATTGTATGTTGGTACTCCAATAAATTAGTACTATTCATTGTAACCAACAAATGCTACTACAATAGTTTTATTCTTTTCAACTTTTCAGTTAATTTTTTATTTTAATGTCTATCAGTTAGTACTATTTATCAGAACTATCAGTTACAACCAAAAACTACGTACAAAAAGAATAGGCCAACATCGGGTGCACAAGGAAGAAGTGTGAGACCATGTGGAAATCATCCTATAGTTGTGATGAGTAATTGACTTTCGAATTAAAGTATGTGTGAAGTTTGGGTTTGGGTTTGGTTTTGGAGGAGTTTTTGCAAAAGATCACTTCTTGGTCTATCTGACTTTGTGGTCGATCGGTTCAAACGGCTATGTTCGCTGTTTACAACTGTGTGGTCGGACGGTCCGATTGGCAGAACGACCATGCGGTGGTCGAAAGCTTCAGTGTTGAACGACTATGTGTGATCGATAGTCAAACCTGGTAATCGATGGTCGTATAGTACTGTCTAGTCGTCATCGGTAATCGTAAGCCGTAGCGATCGGTTGTAGAAATCATAGCCAATGTGAGCGGTAGTCGTGTAGTAATCGTAGCCTGTGCATTCGATGGTCATAGCGTCTATTATGTGGTCGTAGGTTGCTGATAGGAACTCATGGGCTACGAGTACATCATCCCCTGAGCATCTGAATACTGGTAAGTCGTATCAAACCAGTCAGTGGGCTGAGGTTGTTATCTGAAAATATTGGTGTGTTTGGTCAGGGGTTGACCCGGGTGTTTGTTGCTAATGTGCACATGTGGTTATTGCTTGGTTCTAATATTAGAATCAATAATTTGGGTGCATACATTTTGATTGTGCAAATTGATGGTCTTTATGTATCGTGCGGTGTTACGTGCAGAATTTTTTCTATTTAAGCCCTTTTTTTGAAAAATATTCACATTTAGACCCCTGGTGGTTTTAATTCCGTTTTTGGACCCAGGGGGTCAGAGCCGTGACCCACGGCGCCGAGGTAACACGTCTCGGCGCCGTGGTCCATGGCTCCGAGGTCGCAGGCCCACTCCAGCCTGGTGGCCTGCGTGGCGCTGACGTGGCAGCACCTCGGCGCCGTAGATCGTGGCTCCGAGCTCGGAGCCGTGGGTCGTGGCGCCGACCTCGGAGCCGTGGGTCGTGGCGCCGAGCTGCGTGCCACGTGGCGCGAGCTCTCTGCCACGTATGGAGACACTCGGCGTCTTGGGTTTGCACCGATCAGGCTTTACGTTGTCGCAAAAAGAATTACTAGTTGTATTTTGTATTTTGATTATTTAATTATAGTAATATTATGTAATATATTTATTTATTTATTTATAGAGAAAAAATACGACATATGTTTTTCAAATTCGTTATGTTGCAGATGATACATGTAGGAAATTTGTTGTACATTTTTTTAAAATATTATGGTACGTTGGTAATGGTTTTTGAAACATAAAATGTTGATGTGGAAAACAATTTAATGAAAATTTTTTTGAGCACAAATGTGATATGAACAATTAGACGAAATGAACGAAAGTGATATTGAAATGAACGAAAGTGATATGAACAATTAGACGAAATGAACGAAAGTGCAAAACTGTAATGATTATAAGTTTTGTTAATTTTGTAGTTGTGAATTACAAAAACAATCTGATAAAATTGTAAAACAAGTTTATGTTGATTGGCTCGTTGTAGATGCATAAAAAATATGATAATTTTTTAGGAACGATTGTCGTAGAACGGTCGATATATAAAATGGTAAGTGACTTTTAAGGTTTGGTATGTTTTAAGGGTTTGCAATTCCGTGGTTTTGCAAGGTTTGGTAATTTTGTAGTTGTAATATGGGAACGAATCTGATGAAGTCGTAATAAAAGTTTATGTTCATTGCAAGTTGGACATGCAAACCAAATTATGCTAAATTTTTTGCCGAAGGATTGAGCGTAGAAATATCGATGCATATAGTGGTAAGTGATATTTCAAGGTTAGTGATATTTTGACATGGCAGGCATGTGGCATGTGTGCAACTCTGCACTTCTAATGTTCGAATTCCACCACTAGTCCTAACATGCATGCCTTAGGAAAATAACTTGCCGGGTCTATTACATTTTGTCTACCGGGTGTAGCGTGGTTGTTTCCCCTTTTGTCACGCTCAAGATGGCTCCGCCGCTTCCTTCTTCCTGTCACTCTTGGACTTGAGGGCTGCCTCACGAGATTGAAGCTCTTCCTCCCGACGCTTGATGGTCGCTTCACGCAGACTTAGCCGCTCCCGCCTCCTTTGCAGCTCATCCTCCTTGCCCTTCGACGGATTTGGTCCACCTCACGCTGCCGCTCTTGCTCAAGCCGCATCCGCTGCTCCACCTCGCGAGCCCGAGTCATCTTGACAAAGTATTGTCCTTTGTTTTTCACCTCCACCGCCGGTTATTTGGCCATGCCGGCGACTCGATCCACCCATTCCATGAACCCGCAAGCCTATGTGTGGCGTGGTAGATGTCATGGATCAAGTTGAAAACGATAACGGAAAAGAAATGATTTAGTTATGGTCGTTACCACGAAGTCGTCATCCGTGTCGGGACACTTGAAGAACCTACACCGTATTTGGCTCGTTGTACTCGATCGATCCGCACTCCCAACATCGTCCTAAAGCCGCAATGGCACTTCGCGCTCATGCCACTCCGGCACTCCAAATGGGTCGGACCTCCAGGAAGACATTGTTGTGTAGTAGTATTGTGATGCCTTGAGGAGGAGATGTGGTATGGAAGACATAGCAGGGAGGCCTTTATGTAGGCAGGTTATCCAGTGCGATGGGCATAGTCCATGGAGAGGATCTTTCGCTTTCCTGGATTCCAGTGTAGCAATAAATGGCCCTATGTAGGCTTTTCAGAGACTATAATCTCGTAATAAATTCATAGTTAGTAGCCTTTTCAGAGATTGGACCATTCAAAGCCTAGAAGGCTAAAGACCTACGCCCCTATATGTGTACAGGCCTACAGGCCTACTCCTGTAAAGGCTAAAGACCTCGCCCTATATGTGTACAAAGCTAAAGGCCTACTCACATCACTTCATAAAGTGGCATATGCTGCCCGTTTTCTCATGTCATCGAGCAAAGCGCCCTCTTTTGTCATCTCACCGAGCAAAGCGACTGTTGTGTCATGTCCCCGAGCAAAGCCGGGCGTGTTGTCATGTCCCCGAGCAAAGCCTCTTTTTGGTGGTCACCGCATTAAGCTGTCCCGTTTTGCTATAAGTAGCGTGGTTGGGGTCCCATGACATTGTGAATCGAACAAAGTAGTACCCTCTCTTTCGTGGTGAAACATACCATGTCCAAGTCGAGGGCGGTGGGATTTGGGTCACCGGGGACGACATTCCCTTAGAAACGAGGATATGTTCGGTCCGCAGATCGATTGATACCAAGCCGGCGTGCTCAACCACCGTGGCGAAATGCGGACACAATGAGTACGCGGTCGTCGGATCTTGGATTCCCGAACGATGGCGGCGACGTTTCTTCGATGCTCACGCTCCGGTACAAATTAGTAATGTTACATTTTGTATTGCTTATGGACCCTCGAAGTTTACCGTCATTTTTGTGCAGATGGGCAATGCGACTTCTCCCATCGGATCGACCCTCCTCACGAACGGTATGTTGATCGTTATGTGGATACATTATGGGCTCGAATATGGGACTTGGAGTACCGAATGGAGAGTCTCATCGAGGAGAACAACGACCTCCGCGAACAGATGCAACGCGAGGGACGGGCGCCGCAGCTGGAAGGCGACGGAGGCGCGGCACCAGGGGCGGCGGCGGCGAGGCGGAGGCCGGGACGCGGCGGACGGAGGCGGCGGCTCGGGAGGCGGACGGAGGCCGAGGCAGCGGCACACCGGGGCGGCGGCGGGAGGCAGGAGGCCGGGACGCGGGCGGACGGGCGCCGCAGCGGAAGGCGGACGGGAGGCGCGCACCAGGGGCGGCGCGGCGCGAGGCGAGGCCGGGCCGCGGGGGACGGAGGCGGCGGCTCGGGAGGCGGGCGGAGGCCGGGCGCGGCGGCACCGGGGCGCGCGGCGGGAGGCAGACGCCGGGGCGCGGCGGACGGGCGCGCGCAGCGGAAGGCGACGGGAGGCGCGGCACCAGGGGGCGCGCGGGCGAGGCGAGGCCGGGACGGAGGCGCGGCTCGGAGGCGGGCGGAGGCCGGAGGCGGCGGCACCGGCGCGGCGGCGGGAGACGAGGCGGCGTGGCGGGCGCTAGGGTTTGCGGATTTTTGACGAGCGCGTGAACCAGCAGCGCCAGCACCACATGGGAAAAAGGCCGCGTGGGGCCCGCTGGCCAGAGGTCGGCGCCATGACCCACGGCTCCGAGCTCGGAGCCATGACCCACGGCGCCGAGCTCGGAGCCACCAGTCACGGCGCCGACCTCTTGCCACGTCAGCGCCACGCATGCCGCCAGGCTGGTGCGGCCCCGGGACCTCGGAGCCGTGGACCACGGCACCGAGACGTGTTAGCTCAGCGCCGTGGATCACGGCTCCGACCCCCTGGGTCCAAAAACGGAATTAAAACCACCAGGGGTCTAAATGTGAAATTTTTTCAAAAAAAGGGTTAAAATAGAAAAAATTCGGTGTTACGTGATGGTTTGCTTGTTGGTGTTGGTTGCAGAACTTCGGAGCTAGGTCATCGTGAGACGTGGAAGGACTGAGACTAGGCATAGAGAGGTGTTGAGGTCCAGAATGGTCAGAGAGACGCCGAAGATAACTGAGACTTGTGGGGTGGTTGCAAGCTAGAACGACGAGGGACCGAAGCGGAAATATCGGCGGTGGACATGATGAGCAAAGATAAGGTGAACCAGAACTAGGCTCAAGGAGAAGTCGAGGTGCTGTGCGATCGGGGATGCCGGGTGCCGTCATGCGCAAAGAGAAGTATGTGGTACGCCAAGTGACTTGGGTCGTTTGCAAGCGAAGACGGTTCAGTGGGATTCAGACGCGTGAGAGGCTTGACGACAAATCATTGGACCACATGAAAGATGGTGAAGCATGGATGAAGCTTCATGGCAAAGGAAGCGGGAGGTTTCGAGGAAGGCGATAGAGGGGCATGTTGGTAAATTGTCCAATACCGAAAAAGTGGCGGTGTGTGAAACCGCGGCATTGGCCTAAGTGATTTAGGTCTTGTATGCACTGAAAATGTGAAGTGGATCAAGATTGGTTCACTAATGGGTTAATGGTGTAAGCCGCTTTGAGAAACATGTGTGAGTAAAACCCAGTGTTAGGTGGGGTTAATGGGTTATCCTTGGTTTTGCCTAATGGGAGGATCCATTAGGTCTTGGGTTCATTGGTGAGCGTATAAAAGGGGAGAAGAGATAGGATTTGATAAGGTTGGCTAATCCTTGTGGTGGCTAGCTCCTCCTCCCTCCCATAGGAATTAGGTTAGAAAGTAGATGTGGGCTCAAGGCACAGAGCTTTGTCCTCCCAAAGGGAGTGGCTGTAAAACCAATCATCTCAAGTGATCAATACATCAATCTTTGATCTACCGTTTGTGTATCTTTTATCTGATTGAGTTTGCTTTGTTTTGGGTTTGGTTTTTCCTCTGTTCCTTTCAGCTATGTATTCTTCAATTGTTCCTTTCTCTTCTTGATCTAAGAGATTGTTCTTGCTTGATCTTGTTGATGATCTAATTTACTGGATGTTGCGGGACCATACTCAAAGCCATATTAGCTATTTTATTCCCACTGGCATGGTCTGGTTATCTTTTCGATATCAAGGTTTCGATTTTATACGTGCTTTCTCAAACCGCAAAAATGTCTCATCTTAGTCATGGATTTTTTTTATTCAAGATTGGAACAGCCTCTTGAGACCTTAACCAATTTGCGTACAAAGTTTCACGTCCATTTGATCTCTTAATCAAAAGATTTGATGTTTTTAGATCTTGCGGTTGTGCGTTGCTATGTTCGTCTGAATCATTTTTTTACCACGGTCAAGTTTCAGATCACATCGCATCTGATTTTGACTACTCGTTGATTTCAATTCTGGTGGTCGTGCGCCTTCTCTACTACTTCTAGTCGTTTATGACCGCACCTATTTCCGATCGTTCAATGGTCGTAGAATAGTGTGGTCGTGTGCCACCACTCCTAATTGAGTTGCTTTCAACCGCAGTCGGTTACGAGTGCTCGATGGTCCTCGACCACATCATATGACTGCTCTGTTTTGAGTTTGTTCTTTTCTCTCTCAATCTTTTGTTGATCCAAGATTTTTTATTTGATTTCTTCGATGTTCTTTCTTGCTGTAACATGTGGGATCGTGCTCAAAGCCTTCTTGGTTATTCTCTACCCATGAGCAAGATCTGCTCATCGTTTTTAGATCTCAATTGTGTATGCTGCTTTAATTTGCAAAAGGTCTTAAATTGTCATGGATTTCTCGATCCAGGAATGAAATAGCTTCCTGAGACCTTAAGAAACATACGCACACTAGCTTCATGTCTTTTGGATCTTTCAATCAAAAGTTGTTTGAATTTTGGATCTTGCGGCCGGGCTGAAAACCCTGTTCCCCTATTCTTCCTTTAGAAATAGTAGTACTACAAGCCTCGTAGCAGCAATACTGCAATTCTTGTTCTCCGACCGCTGTGGTTTCGGCCGTTCACTGTTCATCGACCTCACTGGTCGACATTCATTTGGTTCGATCACCTTGATCTCCATCGCTCAATGATCTGAAGTCGTGTGGTCGTGCGCCTCCTCAGATACATCTATTCGTTTACGACAACATTTGCTTTTCAAGTAGCTCACGACCGCAGTCGGTTACAAGTGCTCTGATCTCACTTTGGTGATCGACCACGGTGGTGTGGACCATTCATTGATCTTCGACCACGTAGTCTATGATCACATCGATCTTTGACTGTGCTGGTTTTTGACCACTCATTGGTCCTGAACTACGCTAGTCTTTTGACCACACACTGGACATTGACAATGTTGGTTTTGACCACGGTGTGTTCGACCTTGGTGGTTTCTACCACGTTGGTTATGACCACGCTGGTTTGGACCACGTTGGTTACGACCATGTTGGTTTCGATCACGTTGGTTTCGACCACAGTGGCTTCAACCATGTTGTCTGCCTTTCGACAACGTTGCTTTTCTTTGCTGACTAATTGTGTTCAATTTGGTTGTTCGGTGCTTTTCGACCAGTAGTCGTAATCAACCACGTTGTGTTTCTGACGAGTGGTTGTAACTAGACCATGGTGTGCTCTGATCTAGTTGTACTGAGCTATGTGTTTCTCTAGTTTTTCAAGTAGACATCACTTCTTAATCTTCTTAGTTTTGTAGCTATCAGAGTAAAGAATTTATAAATATTTAAAAAAAAATTAAAGGCACCATTTATCTTTTCATCTGTAGTCTGTCTGGTCCTTCAAGAAGGGAATTGAGAGAGGTGGTATGGAGTGAGCGAAACCTTCCGCTTTATCCCTGGTGGGTGACTTCAGCAGAGGCCGTGCTCTATACAATCATTTGAGAGTTCAGTAAAAATCGATTAGAGGTTCACCGTTCACCACCAGAAATTCAGTTGGTTGACTTTGCGCCATAAAACATACTCACAAATGTTGCAGCCACGAGAAAGGGGAAAGCGATAGTCGCATCGCAATGCACCTGCATTTCCAAAAGTTGAACTATTTGATTAAGTAATAGTCAAATGTGGTGTATGACTTTGTTACATTCCTATTTTCTCTTTGCATGGTGATTTATCACTGAAATCTTTCATTTGCAGAGAAAGCACAATTATTAAAACAAAAATGGCTAGATGCTTCACTGAAAAAGCTCTACACTTGGACAAAGATAAGATGACTTAGAAATTAGATCAGTTCAAGATCATGCATGCACATTCTTTGACAGACCTCATTGCAAGTGAAATCAACAAAAATGTTTGTGCGTGCAGCATAATCTTTAGCAAAGGTATTTTTTAAGTAACTAAGGTGAAACTTGCTTAAGGTAACTTAAGGTATAAATACCTTGACAGGTTTTGCTGAACCCTTAATCTTTCCCCATGAAACTGCTTCATCAGGCTGTGCTCCAGAATCACTAGCATCAAACTCTTGAGCTGTGTTGATATACACTGCATAATCTGCACCATTGCGAAACACATTGGCATTGCATACATGATGCTTTGGAAGGCCTCCACCAAGAATTATGATCCCCATTTTCCTTGGGGTTGCATGAATAGCTTCCCCATTCATAAATGGGCAAATTGATCATATACCCTCTTCATAGTTCAAAATCTAGGATATACCCTCCTACACATCCAAATTGATAATATACCCTCCTCCAATCTATTTGCTTTACAAAACACCCTCTTTATACCTTTCCAGTGTATTTTTTTTATATCCTTGTGTATTCCATCACTTGAAATGACCAAAATACCCCTGATTAAAGTTGACCCTTGATTAAAGTTGAGGACAGTGTATATATCAAATTGACCCTTGATTGATGGACCATACTAGAGTCTGGAGCATATACCCTTGATTGATTGAGGCCAAGCTTATTTCGCTAGAGTCTGGAGCATACTGTACTGAGTGGCCTTTTTTTTTTCTTTTCCTATTTACAAAAATTTACATACCGAAGAAGGGAAGTGTTACTCTTTTACCTTCTCACTTTATTTGCATATACACATAGAATTAGGACATGTTCTTTTATTTATTTAATTTGGCTATTGTTTTCTGTTTATTATGTACTTTGCAATCTTATATATAGCCTGCTAACTTTCAAATGTCAATGAGTACCATGTTTGCTTTAGATTTATAGGCTCAAGCTTTTCTCCTCATCACATGTTGAGATCTACAGCTTGATTTGTAGGTACATCTTGATTTATCCACAAGGATGTGATGTTTGTAATCACTTTTCACTCTTTCTTTGTGTTGCCAACCATGATAAACTGCTCCCAGGTAGATGAACTGTTCTATGTATTGCCAACCATGACACATTTCTTGATAGCCCAATTGTGATCTTCAATATGGTTTGCTTTTGTTTTAGGATGGAGTCACTTTGCGAAGTTTACAATAGCTGTAATTAATAGAGACCCTAAGAAATCCAAGATTCTGGTGAGTTTGATATACCACTATTTGGTTTGGCTAGTAATTTTGGTTGTCTTCTGCATGTGAAGTTTAAAGAAAGTAGTATTTCAGATACACTGCACCGATTTTGGAAGAAAGAGCATGATTGGGGGTGGAAAAAATTTATGGAGCTATCAAAATTTATGCAACGAAATAAGCTTGGCCTCAATCAATCAAGGGTATCAAATTGACCCTTGATTAAAGTTGAGGACAGTGTATATATCAAGTTAAACTTTAATCAGGGGTATTTTAGTCATTTCAAGTGATGGAATACACAAGGATATGAAAAAATACACTGGAAAGGTATAAAGAGGGTGTTTTGTAAAGCAAATAGATTGGAGGAGGGTATATTATCAATTTGGATGTATAGGAGGGTATATCCTAGATTTTGAACTATGAAGAGGGTATATGATCAATTTGCCCTTCATAAATCGTATATCTAAGCAGATTTCAAGCATGATATGAAGAGAGAGAAAAAGAAAGCAAAAGCTAGAAAAGCAAGAACAGTGGAACTTGCCTTGTACAATGTCAATAATTAGACTAGTATTGCGGACTGCGTGACAGAACAGCATGTCCCCAAGTGATCCATCAGTCAACGCTGGGCAGTATACAGGAATATTGTTCTGATCAAGTTATGGATAGTCAGTACTAGTATTGTCTGGCTTCAGTCTTTTGAGTTGTAAATCATACAAAAACACTTGAAGGTAATAACTTAAACCCAAGAAAAACAAGAAACCTAGTGCAGATTTGTGAATCACATTCTCCATACAAATTAAAGGAGCACGGTCTTGAAACACCCTGAAAATTCAAATTTTTGGATTTCTTTTTGGATTTTGCTTGAGTTCTCAAATCCCTCCCAAGTTGGCAAAAACAAGAAACCCAGTGCAGATTTGTGAATCACATTCTCCATACAAATTAAAGGAGCACGGTCTTGAAACACCCTGAAAATTCAAAATTTTGAATTTCTTTTTGGATTTTGCTTGAGTTCCCAAAGCCCTCCCAATTTGGCATTCTTCCTTGAAATTGTGTTTTCCATCTTTGCCTCCCGTCTCATCCACTCGCTGACACCCCTGGAAAATTCGCCTCCCACCACCACGTCCTTGTTCCTCCCTCCATGCGGCCGGTCGTCATTGCTCAAATTTACGGCTGCGTGCTGCCTCGCCGTTCACACCTATTTGCCAACTCCTGACATAGTGCCCCACCTCTTAGCCACTCACCTCACTGCTGACCTCACCCCTCCCACACTCAGAGCGCCCAGTTGACCAGTGCGCTCTTCTGCCGCTAATCACCGCCACTCTCGGCCGACGCGTGTGAGCCTTGTACCAACAGCCGTCACTCACTTGCCAAACCTTGTAGAGGTCATGCGCCACCTCATTGGCACACCCTCACCCCTTCTCTCCTTTCCACGCGCTAGCGTCGCCAGAGCACAGCTACTGCTCCCACCGCCTCAATTCACCCTTAAAGCTCGATTGCTTCCACTGAAAGCTCTGCACCACCTCCCTCTACTCCTCAGAACCACTCAATTGTATTTTCATTCACCGCAACTCCTCCTCCACCTTCCCTTGAGCTCGGCAAACCCTAAAGGCAATCATCTCCCTCCCTCTATTATAATTCGATTGCATTCGTCCATAACTTCCCCTTTGCATCCCGAACACACTAGTAAACTTAATTAGATGTGAGCATTTCCGTAGAGCTCCGTCGATGGAAGCCACCGTCGACCAAAGTAACTCTCCCGTGGACAGCCCATCTGAGCATTCCCCAACCCAAAGCACCTCCACCATTGTGAAACGCATCCACCATAGATGGCTAAAACACTCCTCATCACATCAGAAGATCACCAAAAAACTCCAAAGCTGCCATGGAAGCTGCTGCCTTCTCTCCTATCATCGGCCACCACCACCCACCTCCACTCCCCCTAAGGTCCCAAAAGGGAACCGTCGTGTTGAACTGAGCCCCTTCGTGCCATCTTTTCTCGCTGGGAAGCCTCACCGACACCAATTCGTCATAGCCGCCACGCGCCTATTTTCTGCTGAGTGGAAGCCAACCAGAGGTAGACAAAGACCCCAAGTGCGACGTGGCTGTTCCTCAGTCGATTGTTTGCTGCTGGCAGATGGCTAGGATTGCACGTGTGCATGTAGCCAGGCCAAAATGGTTGCACTCTATTAGGCCGAATCAGTCGGGCCACCGGGCATTTGGTTTGAATCCTCCCATGTGCACGTTGTTCCTTTTGGGCTGATCTAACACAGTTGTGCACTGTAACTATACTATTCACCCGAGCCCAAAATATCAAAAATACCCCATTTCGACGCCTTAAATCCATTTTTGGCTTCCATTCCACCAGTCTCAACTCCAATAAAATCCAAACCAACTCTATTTAGTTTTTATTGCATTTTATTTTAATTTATTTCTCCTATCTTGATTAGTTTCAAGCACGGACCTTATATTATTTTATGTGTTTGCGTTAGCTCCCGAATACTCTGGGACAACAGAGTAAGGACTGGATCCAGGTGTCGAAGAATACGAAGTAGTAAAGTTCGCAGAACAGTAAGGCAAGTTACAAAATTTTGACCATATTAAATCCCATGAAATTTAAATTATTTAATTACAGTACTTTCATTAATGTTATTTGTGAAATATTATTTGCTTAAAATAAATATTTAGAAGGACTTGTTAATTAGTTATGTCCTAACAATGAAAAATGTCCTGTTTAATTTGAGGCCATATTCACCTTGACAATCGTAGTAATATTTAATTATTGTATAAATAATTATAGATTAACTCATTCAAAATTTTGTACTACTAAGTGACTTGGCATTTGGCCGGTAGAATTGTTAAAATGGATCTAGAGTAAGGGGAGTTGTGGAAAACCACAATATGACCTTTGTCCACGACCGTACCCTAGGGTGGAGGTTTGAGAAGATGAGTGGTAGTGCCGTTGAGCACAGATAATTGGGGATGTGGTTGGTAGCCTCAAATGAAAAGTAAGAACAAAAACCTTATGTTGAGTAAAGGACACTATGATCGCTCAACCACAAGTGTTGACTTGTCAACCCTGATCTAGTAGCTACTCTACTCGATTGAATCTCTACAGGTGGCAGGAGTGTAGATGATGGGGAGTTGGTATACAAAACGGTAAAACTATACCTAACAATGATAGGGGCCACTCAGGACGGACAGAAGTGTTAGATATAGCCAGTTAAACCGGGTCTGAGTGGATCTACCGGGTAGAGCCTATATAAAGAATTAAGTAATGAAAAACTTTTTTTCTCAACTCAGTCACACGCTAGCTGAAGTATGTCTATAGCTTGACATTAAGAGTTTGAGAAATCTTGTGGGTAAAATTGGGCAACTCCATAGAATGAAATAAATGATATTTGAATATACCATGCTTTCAGTAAATAAAGCTGTGTTTAATGGGTGATACCAACAGCGAGGCATAAATAGATTTCTTTATGTTTTAAATTGAATAAGCTGAGTAATCAAGTGTTGGAAACCCCCTTAATCTTGAGAAGTTTTCATTTGTGTTTTCTTGTTTAAAAATATTTACAAATAAAATTGCATCCACCCTTGTTAATAAAACCAATATATTCCCACCCTTTGACAAATCCTGACAACTAGTTAAAGTAGGATTTACCCTTGTGACTTGCTGGGTACGGTTGTACTCATTACTTGCTAAACAACAAACAGAAGAGTAATGGACATCGTTGAACAAACTGTTGATGAAGATCTGGAAGGACCCTACTTCTTCGGTGACCAGTGGTTTTAGATCTTAGCCGCGCTCAAGTACGCATGTGGGAGTTTCTTTTGTATTGTAAATTAGCTTTGGGCTTGCACGCCCACTGTGTCCAAAACTAGGCTGTTAAGCCTTATTTTTATAATAGAATTTAGTTCTTATGTATAAGCATGTGTTGAACTGATACTTATTCATGTACAGTACTCCGCAACTAAATAGTCCTGAGCAATCACGCAGATCATTAGTGCCTCCAGAAATAAGGAATTTAGAGGTCTATTCTAACATAAAGAGAAACATCTACTATATGTTGCTCGCATCCACTCAACTATGACTGACTTCAAGACAGCAAAGGTTATATGGATATCAAGTACACTGGATTAAACTAGTGCAACAATTAGCATGCTGAGGGTGTACTAGTTTGGGGGGAAGATATGGACCCTATTCCATATTTGAAAAGAATTTCAGTAAGACAACATGAATAACAGACTAAAATAACTCAACAAAATTTTAAACTAGCCTATATCATTGTTTACTCAAGAATCACGATAGTGATGCATGTACTTTATATGTAGACTCAAAGTTTTCCACTAATCCCACTTCGGTTCTTTTGCACTTTTTAATAATATGCCGGTGCAGTCAAAAACATGTTACTTTATATGCCCAATAAAGATACGAGCTTTCATAATTTATTTCTTTACCAAGACAAGCAATCACCTTCGATGGTGTCGAAACATTCTGCAAGTAAGAAGAAATTATTGAAATTCAAAAAAGTATTGAAATTCAAGAAAATAACAAAAGCATATAAAAATGGTTTGATAGTTGCTTCTAAAAGAATAGGATGCATCACTGAAGATAGTTGGCCCACAAGAGCATAGGTAACAGTAAAGTGTTACACCATGTGAATGGTTGTAAATAAAGTGATAATAAATAATTGATACTCGGTAGCCATACTGCTTGGATGTTTTGATACTCGAGCTATCAACGTCTTCAAAGAGAACCAAAATCGGATATTTGACGTTTTGATCCAAAACAAGACCTTGCTAAAACTCAAGCACGCAAAAAAATGATAATGGAATCCAAAGCGTCCCTTGCTTACACCGCCCCTCCCCTCCCTCTCCCTTCTCTCAAAGCGCTACCGCTCCCCTCCCCCTTTCTTTTTATGCTCCGGAGCAGCTCCGCGCGTCTCCTTTGCCGCCCCCTCCATCACCACCTATGGCCAACAGCGTCGTCGTTGCCTCGCCGCATAGCCCCCACTGCACCATTCCACTCAACCTAACTGCCACAGCCGTCGCTACCACCGTCTTCCAGCTCCATCCACTGCCCTCCTACCCTATCCATCGCCTCCGCTGGTCCACCGTCTCCCTCGACCTCTTTCTATGTTCGGAGGAAGAGTGAACCCGTAGCGGGGGAGCCAGACCCAACGACAGAGGAGAGTGAGGGGATATCGGCGACGAAGAGGGAGGGAGCGGCAGATGTGAACGAGAGAGAGCATGAGAGGGAGGGAGCGGCGGATGGGAGCAAAAGGGAGCGGCAACACATTAGAATGAGAAGAGATGGTATACCATTCGGTAGTTTTTCTCTTCCAACATATGTGCATACGAAACCGGAACCAGTAACTAGCACGCTGGAACTGGGCGACCAAGGCTTAGAGCAACTCCAAGAGGTTAGCTAAAAATAAATGCTAAATCTCTTAATTTAGCCATCATGTAAAATAGAAAACTCCCCAAAAAAGAAGAGTGCTACAACAGCCTAGCTAAAAAAAATTTCTTGTCTATATTTAAATGGGCCACATCATCAAAACGGGAACAGAGTGGTTCATTTTATTTCCGAAAGAGTAGACAGTTTTTTCATGTTGCCGTTTTTAGCATAGAATTGTACACGGAGAAAGCGTTTGGGATTTTTTGTTGATTTTCCTTTTTCCGATTACGTTCAGTAGTTTGGTCTCCGATTCCGATTCCTATTCCCGTACGTATATTTCATGTTGCCGTTTTCAGCATAGAATTGTACACGGAGAAAGCGTTTGGGATTTTTTTGTTGATTTTCCTGTTTCCGATTACGTTCAGTAGTTTGGTCTCCGATTCCGATTCCTATTCCCGTACGTATAGAACATTGATACTATAAATTGAAGAGATCCCAGTGCACCAAATCGCCCCAACCAAAAAAGCCTTGCTTTGCATCTTGTGTACAGTTTTCGACTACCGGCGTTCTTCGGTCCGACCGCGGTGAGCTTCAGCTTCAGCGCTCTCGGTTGCACTCTCGGTGTGTAATGGATTCTGAAGATGAGTTCAACCTATTGAATGAAGTGATGGATTCATCGTCTTCGGACGATGATGATGAATTATATATTACTGCTGCCCACATAGTAGCAACGGACATTAGCAATGAACCATATCATTGTGGTTCTGTTGAGGGACATCGCGTATTGAATCGTGATAGGCAGTCAGGGCACTTGAGACTTTATCAAGACTATTTTTCGGATGATCGTACGTACGGGCCAAACTATTTCAGGCGCAGGTTTGTACGTACCCCATATTTCTTTTCACTTATATTTTGTATATGCGGTCAATTTTGCCTAATTAATTTGTCTTCTGGCACAGATTTCGAATGAGGCGTCACATGTTTGTCCGCATAATGAATGCTGTTGAGGAGCATGACGACTATTTTGTGCAGAAGAGGAATGCAGTTGGTACCCTAGGACTATCTTGTTTGCAGAAGGTTGTGGCGGCGTTTCGGATGATAGGTTATGGAGTAGCGGCTGATGCTACGGATGACTATGTTCGTATTGGTGAGAGTACTGCTCTAGAAAGTTTGAGAAGGTTTGTCAGAGCGGTTGTTCAGGTATTTGGACCTGAGTACATGAGAATGCCTAATGAACATGATACAGCTAGATTACTTACAATTGGTGAGAGCAGAGGTTTTCCAGGTATGCTTGGTTCCATAGATTGCATGCATTAGACCTGGAAAAATTGCCCTGTTCAATGGCAGGGCATGTATGTAGGGCACAAAAAGGATCCTACAATTATACTAGAAGCGGTTGCTGCTAAAGATCTTTGGATTTGACATGCTTTCTTTGGGATGCCAGGCTCGCACAATGATATCAATGTTCTTCAAAGATCTCCTATTTTTGCAAGGCTTGCTGAAGGTGAAGGTCCACAAGTTAATTATAGCATTAATGGAAACAATTATACAATGGGTTATTATCTCGCAGATGGCATATATCCATCTTGGGCCACTTTCGTGAAGACCATACCAGGACCACAAGGTAACAAGAATAAATATTTTGTTAAGGCACAAGAAGCATGTAGAAAGGATGTTGAACGAGCATTTGGGGTTCTACAAGCTCGCTTTGCTATCGTTCGAGGGCCAGCTCGTTTGTGGGATGAGGACACGCTTGGAGAAATCATGAAAGCTTGTATCATTATGCACAACATGATTGTTGAGGATGAGGGGGGCGACGAAGATGATTTCAATTACGACGACGTGGGAGAAAAGGTGAAAATATCCCACGATGGTACACCTGAACTAGATGCTTTTATTCAAAATTACAAGAACATCAAGGACAAGGAAACGCACACACAACTTCAAGCCGACCTTATTGAGCACCTGTGGCAAAATTATCCAGATTTATACAATAATATTATTAATGATTGATTTCATTTGTCGTTGGCATTAAGATCATGATTAGCTTGATACCGATCATGATTTATGAATAAAACAAGTATACTATTCATTCGCTAATATATTATGATGATAAAAGTAAAAACCCTGTACATGATGACAATAGAAGTAAAACTTACTTGTCCTTCAGGTGTTTCAGCAGGACACGTCATTCCCCAATGAGAATTATGCAATTGGCGAACACAGATTAGAACATTTGTTTGCTGAACCAAGTTGCTCCTGAGTGAAAGAAACATAGATAGTGAGAAACATACCATCCAGTGCCTCCTGATCTGTCACACTATCGTATTCAGCACGCCCGATATCCTTCAAAAAACTATGCTCAGGTCCAACACCTGGGTAGTCCAACCTACCATTTAAAACAATATGTATGATTAACCCACTTGCTGTAAGCAAATAAAATCTCATCGATGCAAACATCAGAATACTTACCCAGTAGAGCATCGTCACACAAATATTTCATCTATGAAACAAATGGAATGCTAACCTTCTCTGAGTTTGCGAGTTGAGTCGGTAAACTTCCCTTTTCTTCCTGGATTGCAGACCTGATCTCCTTGATTTCCTTGAAGCAAATACCAGGACACGAGTGAGGACTCTAGGAGAGAACTGAAAGACTGAAATGTTAACAGAGAGAGGACACACGGATTTCAGCTGCTCCACTTCAGAATTGAGTCCATTCTTCAGCCCCAGCAGCTCCTACATGTTACGCAATTGTCAGCACAGCACTGGATAAGATATATCACATCTGTCCAGAACAATTCAGAATCATCTCTCTATTGAATAGTTCATATATATGCTTAACTAACCTCAAGGAAAACATCAGGCTTTGCCATATCAACAAAGACCCTCCTGGATCTCTGCTTCACTGTGCCTGGTATTCATGATGGTGACGAGTGCTTCGTTGACAGAAATCCGAAGAGAAATAGAGGACGCCATGCATTGAATGACCTGCCACTTGAAATTGAATGCTAGCTATATGTCCAAGTATGAATGTATAAATATCCAGTTACTGTACGACATTGAATAATGGTTGGAAATAAAAATGCCAAATACAATACAGGATTGATGAAAACACAAATTTCAATTCATGAATGAAAACTAACATTTTCAGGAGAGTTGAATCAAAGCAAACAAACTAGCCTACCATTACTTTTAGATGCATCCAAATGTTGTACCTAAAATCCAAATGTTCCCATGAAAATAAATAAAATCGATGTTGTATCTAATTTTTGAGACGCCTTGCAAGTATGTCATTCTGGAGCTGGTCATAGAACAGCTGCTGTTTGGTGGACATGGTACTCGTATCGACATTCATAATTCTCTCTTCTTCGAGGTTCCTCTTGAACTCAAATTTTTCTTTCTCAATTCTGATCCTTTCTTCCTCAATTCTAATCCTTTCTTCCTGCAATGCGAAGGCTTTTTTGCACCTCTCCTCTTTCTTCAAATCCTTCTCCGTGTCGGCCTCTTTCTTCTTTGCCAACAGATAATCCAATGCTTCGATCTTTGGAACGTTGTCGTAATTTGTCTTTCTCCTTCTTCTTCCTCGTAGGTCTGTCCGGTGTAGGCATTGCACGACTATCATCACCATTAGTAGTGACAACTAATTGTGCACCGCAGCAGACTTGAATTCGCCGTGGTCTTTTGCTTTTTGCTTGCTAGTTTCTGAGTTCCACTCTGATTGCTCCTATTCATCCACTTGGGCTGGTCTTTCAATATTTTCCAGCAATGGATGTACGGGAAATTCCGGTGGTGCTTGTCCTCAGCCTTGAACATTCTTAATGCGTTTGCTTGCTGCAAATTGAACAAACATAGAGACTGCATGAGATAGACAAACATCATATACAATTGGAAGGGCAAGGTATGTTATCTAACCTTATCATCGATAGATAAGCCACTTTGATTTCTAGCCTCTATCTTTGAAACACAACCAGCAAATATGTTCACATCATGTTGAATACCGGACCACCGGCTCATTAGGGAGCTTTGCGTTCGATCAGAATCAAATGTCTTGTTGCCATGAAAATAATCATATATTCTTTTCCAATATGTCGAACGTGATTGATCAACTCCGTGCACCGGATCCAAACTCACATTTAGCCATGCTGAGACCAACATTTCGTCCTCCTCGACGCTGAAATTCTTGGTCCTTTTCTGATTCCCTTTCACACTTGCTGGGGCATCATCACTTGCTGGTTTTTCATTAGGAGGTGGGACATTATCAGACAAAGCAGCAGGATTACAACCCCTTGTAATCATGTCGATAAAAGATCTTTCTGAATCCATGGCGCTTGTGAAAACATAAAATAACACAGCAAACTCAAAATGAAAGCATCTTCAATTTTGCATTGATAGAAGGTCTACTTGTTACAAAGTATTTTGTAAAATTTATGCACATAAATACTGCTTAGGTACAAACACAAAGAATAGTAAACAAGTTTATAGAGCAAGGCCTCAAGTGCCAACAAGGCTGTAGAGCATCGGAAAGAGAGCATCGAACAGATCCAACAAGAGCAATCATATATCAGGATATGCAAAAACTCTAGCGCTATATTGCCATATTGCCCATAAATCTTTATGTGCATTCTATAAACTGTTTTAGCCATTTTTCATCCTGATCAGGTGAAGCTAGGTGGCTATGTTGGAATATCAGTAAATATGAGATGGTATAAACCACTGAGGAATATTGCAGCAGACCACTTAGCAGTACAACGAGCTCAATCTTTAGAATCCCTATGGTATGATTTGCAATCTTTCATTGTGTATATAACAACTAATGGTACTAACTTCTGTGCCTCTGTACGATTGAATGCTTCTTTGATGTAATATGCTAAAACAGGTTTCTGGATCCCTTATTCTTTGGCGATTATCCTCACCAGATGCACAAGATCTTAGTTCAAACTTGCCAAGATTCACTGAAAGGGAGAAGCAGCTTCTGAAAAAACAAATTGACTTCGTCGGAGTTAACCACTATAAAAAAACTGTATGTCAAGGTTTGCATGTTTTCTCCATGTGATGTGGACATCTACGATGGTGATACTTTAATTTTTCAACTCGTAGAAAGAAATGGGATACCAATTGGGAAACCGGTAAAATGAGACAGCCTATTGCATCCTTCCGTGCATCGAAACTCTAGTTCCAAAATATCGCAAAACTTAATACTGCTAATTCAATTTTGCAGACACCAATCCCAAATTACTATGTGGTTCCAAGTTCTATGGAGGAGATAGTCGTGTACTCTAGAATCAGTTTATATCAATGCCCATCGAACAGATCCAAAGAGAGCAATCATATACATGTGGTATCTATGCCACTTGACCGGGTAACAGATTCACCGTTTCGATCGAGAAACTGAAAGGATTGATTCACCATTTGATTTGATTCAAGAGTACACAACAATATAGTTTTTGGATCCGGGTATTTGGAACTCACCGGAGTACATGCCAGACAAGGGGGCCGATGCAGCGGCTGCAGCATTGGGAGGAAGGACTCGACGCCGCAGCCCAGGTACCCCCACATTTTCTAACCAAGGCAACGACGCCAACTGCTGTTGCTCCCACCCGCCGGCCGCCGGGAAGATGGGCAACGAGTACAGCGCAGAAGAATTGGGGTTCCCGTCGCCGTGGCTCGAGGACAGCGGATCCCCTTCTGATGGCGCCGGCGACATGGTCCCTCTGCACGATTCCGAGAAGAGAAGGGAGCATAGGAAGGGGGCGCACGCGGGAGCAGTGGCGAAGTCGAGGGCGGCGACGGGTGGAGTGGAGGCGGCGAGAGGAGCGAGGCCGCGAGGGGGAGGCGGCGGGTGGAGCGGAGGTGAAGGAGGCGAGGGGCGGCTGGGTAGGCGAAGTAGAGGGCGGCGGCAGGTGGAGCGGAGGCGGCGAGAGGCGCGAGGCCGCGAGGGAGGCGGGGTGGAGCGGAGGTGAAGGAGGCGGGGCGGCCGGGTCGGCGGGCGTAGAGGGCGGCGACGGGTGGAGCGGAGGCGGCGAGAGGGGCGAGGCCGCGAGGGGGAGGCGGCGGGTGGAGCGGAGGTGAAGGAGGCGAGGGGCGGCTGGGTCGGCGAAGTAGAGGGCGGCGGCGGGTGGAGCGGAGGCGGCGAGAGGGGCGAGGCCGCGAGGGAGAGGCGGCGGGTGGAGCGGAGGTGAAGGAGGCGAGGGGCGGCTGGGTCGGCGAAGTCGAGGACGGCGTCGGGTGGAGCGGAGGCAGCGAGAGGGGAGAGGGGGAGGCGGCGAGAGGGGAGAGCGGAGGCGGGAGAGGGGAGAGGGGGAGGCGGCGAGAGGGGAGAGGGGAGAGCGGAGGCGGCGAGAGGGGAGAGTCTGCGCGCGGAGAAGAAAATCGAGCGCGGGAGAGCAGCCCGCGCGCGGGAGGGGATTGGCGCCGCGGATAGCACGCAGCCCTCGCTCGGGAAAGATGGGCAGCGAGAAGAACGGGAAACCGAGCGAGGAAAAATAGAAAATGACATAGCGAGACTGTTGGACTGCTTTTTTTAGGTATAATAGCTACAATAGATTTCACAGATGTATTTAGCCAGGCTGTAGGAGTTGCTCTTACGTTCCAACCGCACCAACACCAGGTCATTTGTTTTGCTTAATTAATTAATCCGCAACGCCCTTTTCGTCAATGGCTTAGCCTATGTTTGACCCTGAGCATCTCCATGGATTAAGTACTGCAAATGCAATGCAACCACTCTCTCAGCCGCTTAACTTTCCATTCCTCTCTCAAAAAAAGATCCAAGAAATCATAGCCAATCGGCGCAATCACCAGTTCACTTTGCTGTGAACTCCATTCCTAAAACGCATTCCTAAAACGCAAGCTTAGCACGGTGGCCACTCCTGCATTTGGCTATTCCAGATAAGAAAACCAAAAGCCACGATAGAATGAGACGACGGCGATAATGCTAGGCAGGATCATCTTTTGCGTGGTGATCGCCGCGGCCGTCCTCGCCGTCGCCCTCCTTGCCACCGTCTCCCCTCTCCCGCGGCGGTCCACCGGTCACGGCAAGGCCCCTCCGAACCTTCGCACTCTTACGGTGTACATCCATCCGACGGTGCCAGGAGCCGTGCAGCAGCCGCAGCAAGGGGTGCACCAACAACATGGCACCGTGCAGCAGCCGCAGCAAGGGGTGCACCAACAACAGGAAGCGAGCACGCTGGTGTTTCGCCACAGGATGACGGCGGGACCGGAGAGCACGTCCACGGCCCTCGGCGCGGTCTCGGGGTTCGTGCTCCCGAGCGAGGGCAGCTCGGCGATGTCGGCGTTCGACACGGTGCATCTGGCGTTCGATGCTCCCGGGCTGTCCGGCAGCCTCTGCGTCGAGGTGGCTGGGAGCAAGAAGCCGGCACCGACGGGGCCCGGGCGGCGCGTGGGCAACGGGGAGGAGACGCTGCGGGTGCTGGGCGGCACGGGCGCGTTCGCGTTCGCGCGCGGGCGCGCCGTCCTGCGCGCCGCGCGGGGGCAGCGGCTGGGCGGTGGCGTCGCGGCGACGGCGCTGCGGCTTGAGCTCAGCGTTGCGCCCGCTGCCTGAGACTTAACACGTGCGCGTGAGCGATGTGTTATTCCTTTTTTTTTTCCTATGGCTGATTTTTCGCAATATATTTTCCAGGAAAATATGACGCAGCTTTGATGCCGATAGCGTGATACGCCGAAGTGTGCATAAACAAACGTGTCGCCGGAAGTTTCTCTCGTTTGTTTCCCTTCATTTTTTGAGTGGAAACTGGGAACTGAGGTATAGTTCACTTTCATGGGAGTTTGTAGCTTTGCTTCACCTCTATGCAGAATGTGCAATGGGATTTTTATTCCTGAAACAAGGCCTTATGCTCGGATTGGATTTTTAAAGCGAGTTCATCAGTTAAATTTCTTACGCCGGGGCCTTATGCTCGGATTGGATTCGGCGAATAAAATAGATTAACTGACATGAGACCGGTGACTCGCCGCTCACTGAGGGCTCCGTCCGCTTGCAGCCGATGGGCGGTGCCGCCTCGCCGTCGGCCGTCGCTGCGGGCTCTGTCCTTTCGCAGCCGCTTTGCTGCGGCAGAGGAATCATATAAGAAGCCACGACGCGTTGGGAGATTAACATGGACGGTGTCGGCTAAGAGATAGAGGAGTGGTACGTAATATATCTAATGCTAATGGACATTTTAGTACTAAGTTACGAATACCAATTAGGGACATCGGATCTAACCCAAACGGCTTGGATCGAGGCGAGCGAGAAGCTCCCAACCTACTTACGTACTTTTTCATAAAACTCTCTGTGCCTCCCCCTCCTTCCTCTCTTGTTTAGTTGCCCATCGAGATGTCATAGGCATGCAAGGGAAGCTAGGGTTAGGGAGTAGGCAGGCGTACGTGCATGAGCGTGGGAGCATGGGGAAGAGCACCGTGTGACCCAACCTAGCCCCTACCGGCCACCCTCTACCTCGTCGGCTGCAATCTTGTGTCTATATTTAGATGAATGTCCCAATATCTTGAATTTGCTTATTCCAATTCCCCCGTTTTTCATTTTTTGAATCCGGGAAAGACAAAAAAAATTGGCACACTTTATCTGCTACCATGGAGGGAGGAGAACAAAAGTGGAGGAAGAAGACTTAATTTGTAGCCATGGAGGAAGGAGAAAGAAAGAAAGAGGAGGAGGAAGACTTCTTGTAGGTAAAGGCAAAAGCAACTGGGAACATTTAAGCATGGGGACCAGAGAGAGGAGGCATCGTGGCTGCCGGAGGTGGGGAGGAGAACGGTGGTTGGGACCCTAGAGCACTGCTATCAACATGGAATTGAATTGGCCCAACTTGATTCCTTCAAGTGATAGGGGAAGGAAGCGATAAGGGCTATTTATTGAGAAGAATGGGACACCCGTGGTGTTTTCTAAAAAGTGTATAAGTTAGAGGCTTCTCACCCATCTTGATCCAAGCCATTTGGGCTAGATCCGACGCTACTAGTTGTCATTAGCACCTTAGCACTAGAATGCTAATTAACACTAGATATGTTGCCTATCTACTGAGCTCCATACACGCACATAGGGGAGAGAGAGAGAGAGAGAGAGCAAGCAATGGAGATTGTCAGGTGGGTGGTGCCACCGAGCCAGGCTAGTGAGGAGCGTCCGCCTGATGTGCATAGCATAGCGGGAAGAAGTCAGAAGAAGAGTACTCAGGATGCAACAACAGTTGACGTTCGCCACGTAGACCCCAAGGTGTTGGCTATATTAGCACGAAATGTGTTAATCATTCTTGTCTCGACAGTTTCTTTCGAGTCTGCTTTCAGACTTTCTGGAAGAATATTGAATGAGAGAAGAACAAGACTCACGAGTGAGATGGTGGAAGTACTTCTTACAGTGAAAGGCTGGGAACAAGCTAATGCGCAATCTCAACACTGTGTAGTGGATACAGAGTTAGAACATGTGTTCAACAACCTTTATTTAGATGGCGGTGAAGGCAGTTAAGACACCGATGATTCTTTGAGTATCCATGTACATATTGTGCTTTTTATAATTTTTTATCTGTAATGCTGAGTTACAGGTTATGCTCTTTTTTCTTTGCTAAGGCTTCTCAAGTTGAGTTTTTTACTTTGCAAAGTTTTTAATGAGATAGTCACTTTAACAATAATAAAGTGTATTATTACTTTTTTCTATAATTTATTGTACCTTTTCTACTATTTTACAATTTACTATGTCTTTTTTATAATTTCTATAATTCATTGTGCCTTTTGTAATTCTATATATTTCTTGAATTACTATGTTTTTTAAAATTTCATGGACTAAATGGGCCACTAGACCTCTGCTGGCCCACCAGGCTAAACGGGCACGTATCGGCCCGACATGGCATGAACCTCTTTAGACTATGTCTAGACCACCGCCTCAGTCCACATGCCGATATGACATGGCTTGTTCAAACTGGCAGGATAAATAGACCATTTCTATCGGGTTCATACCATATCAGGCTTATGTCAGACCGTGCGATGCCGCCCGTTCGGCCACAACTGCTCGTGAGGTGAGCGCCTAAATAGAGGTGGTCTTTGTGGGAAATTTTGGCCCTGCGTTCACAAGTTACTCGAGCTTTCCGTTCACAAGTTACTTGAGCTTGGCGCTCAACGAGGCTAGGTGTAGGCTCGAGTTGGCTTGATTTTTATAAGATGAGCTCGAGTTGAGTTTAAATCAAATTGAACTTGAGTAATTTATCGATCTGAGCTTTTTTTTTTGTAGCACTACGTACACGCTACAAACCAATATCTCAGTACTACAGAAAGTGGGAAAAAGAGGAAAACATAAGAATTTTACCGTTTTGCTATTCATAGTATTGTTGACCTGAAATAATGAATGAATGACACAGAGCTAAGCAGCTAACCTATCAGAAATGGAAGTTTAGATTGGACACAGAGTGAAGCAAATCTGAACTCCGGTTGTATAACGCAGGGACTGCAATTCTGAATCTTCCGAATCCCTTCCCTTATTGTAGAAACCCAGATCTGTTCCTCACTTCCTCTGGTTTCTGTTCATGCGTAGCATACGGTATGTTGCCATGCTGGTTGTTCTTGTGTAGCACATGGAGATAAATGCTCATGCAAAAGTTTGCTTGCATCGTTGCTGACGCGTTGTGAGCTTTGACAGGAGGAAGACGCCGGCGGAGGAAGCAAGCACCGCGCCGGCGAAGCAGGCCATGTCGAGGCCGCTGACCAGCGGCACGCTCTTGAACTTCTCGAGAACGCCTGCCTGGAGCAGCAGGAGTATGGC
Organism: Dendrocalamus sinicus; assembly: GCA_036346575.1. Taxonomy (NCBI): domain Eukaryota; kingdom Viridiplantae; phylum Streptophyta; class Magnoliopsida; order Poales; family Poaceae; genus Dendrocalamus; species Dendrocalamus sinicus. The sequence goes on from CM070648.1 coordinate 7,164,886, forward strand.
GTGGCCAATCCTCGACTTCGCCTGCGTGATGGACTGGATCCTGGCCCCTTCCTTCAGCTTCTGGTATGGATTTGTAGCTTCTTGTTAGCATCAACGCATGTGTGATGGATCTGTCTACATGGATTAACTATTGACAAGGCTCAATTACCTTCAGGTTGAATACGCCCAAGTGGGATTTATCAACATGCCGTCCTGGTCTCTGAATGCTCCGGGAACCATAGAACATGATGTACATCCCCATGCCAAACGTGAGAAGAGCAGTGCCTATCAGAAACATGTCTGAAGAAAAGGAATTTTGTCCCAAGTTAGTACGTGCAGCGTTGCGCAAACTCAATTCGACGCGAAAGGTGCTTACTGATTATAAGGATGTACCTATTGCTTCAATAAGCAACTTGACGATCTCGGCTTGATCTACTATCTGGGACATGGCACGGAATTGCATGAAGAATGACTTCAGAACGACACCACAACCCTACAGACACATGGAAGGTTTTGAGTCTTGGATGCCTTTCTTCACTTTAACATCTTGCATCGATCATTGGTTGCAGTTGCAGTAGAAAGTCGGGCGCTATCTTTACCTCGAGAAAACATGGGACTGAACCAACAAGCGATCCCGCCACACCAATCAGCGTGAACGACTGGCATCTGACGACACCCTGATCGAGTTCGCCGTCCATATGAACTTTGTTAGCACTAAAGATGAACACTTCTATGAATCGCAAATCATGTAACATGTCGGCCAGTAAGTTACCTGGTGGATGATGGTCTCGGCGATCTTCGCCCAGCATTGCCGCGTCAGCGCCAGCCACGTCGCCCCAAATTGCCTCAGGACCAGCCTTCTCGTGATCTCATACGCCAGAGGTAGTAGAAGGTCAATGTTCTTCGCTTCCTCCGGCACGAAAAGCCTCTGCTGCTTCTCCGGCGTGCCACAGCTGGCGGCTCCCAAGGTGATCAGGGCAGCCTTCTGCTCGGCGGCGCGGCTGATCCTGTGCTCCCTCTTCGTCTCCCACAGGAACGGGAACTTGAGAGACGGGATGCGGCACGGGCCGGCGTTGCCGGGAGCCGAAGCCGACGACGGCAGGTGGCCGTCCGGGTGGAAGGCCTTGGCGGTTGCTCTGAGCAGCCCGCTGCTGCTGCTGCTTGCCCCTGCTGCCATTGCTGAACTCACTCGGCCGGTCAGCTCTCTTCCCTCCTTTTACCGCAACCGTTGCTTTTATCGTGTCTCACTAGTAACTGTTGGGTGAGGACCTGTGAACCATGTCGAATTGAGGCCATATAAATACGCATATGCACATATGAAGGAGAAGAGAGGGATCATATGGGACATGCGCAGCGAGCAGCAGGTGGGGAAGGTTCCAAGAATAAACGGGCGAAGGGAGAGGTGAATGGCGTGTGCACCTGCAGAGGATTCCAATAGCATCGCTTGTGGCTGGAGTAGATTTGTCGCGGAGTTGAGCCGGCCGAACGGTATCTAGGCATCCAACTTGGTTTCTTCGACGTGTTAGCACCTTTCTCGCGCCATCACTGTGTCGCGTAATATCGCAGTGATATTTTTGCACCCTTTTTGGCCTTTTGGGCTGTTGCACATGTGCTTCATTGGGTGTGGTTGAACGATGATTACCTGTGATGTGATTCTAGTTACCGAATGTAACGTAAATGACTGGGGTCCTGGTGCTACGGTCAATCCTTCATTCAAGAGAGAACAGACATAAAACATATACATGTTAGTTGTGTTCATCACCGCTCCATCGCATATTTTGGTTCGGTTTCGGTACAATTGCTGGTTATCAGGCCTTGACAAATATCATCCTTTAACCTGAGGAAATAGCACCATGTAGGGCGAAGTACTTGAGCTACGCTAATGGTCATCTGACGAGAGAAACAGGTGGGGGCAAGTCGCTGTACCGAGAGCAACCCGAGAGGAAGAACGAGAAGCTCACTGAATCCGTATGCAAACGGCAAACCTTCTTTCGAGTCTTCGGAAAAAGAGCAGAAAAATCCAAAGATTTTTCCTGCCCCGGTAGGTAAAAGTTCGAGAAACGCGCGTGAAGATGCTCGGCCGGGGCGTCGAGCTCCTCCGTCCATCTGAACATGTCAGGATCGACTGCATTCGCATTGCACACGCGTGGACCTGCGTTGATACGAGGATGGCAGGAAGGGCGAAGTGGACGGGAGCCGGACGGACGCGTGTGCGGCGGCCACGGGTTTCTTGGCCCTCCTCCGGCTTCCTCCTCCCCGTCGGCGGGCACGTGACGCGAACGCCGGCCGCTCGTTCCCACGCCGCCTAATGCCGTCTACGTTCAGCCACCCGTGCGCGCGTGGAAAGTGGTGTTGTCGCTGCGTGCACTTTGAACGTTTGAACGAGGCGTATGGCCGTATGCTCCTCGTACATCTGTCACTCTCGTAACGCCGGAGGTTTACACTTTGCATCAAGCATAGGCTAGGGCATAGGCTCCAGCTAATGATTTCCGTTGTTATTCTAGAACTTACAACGAACTATTATGAAATTAACTACTACTACTTGAACCCCAATTATCGACTGTTATATTTTATGAACTGATTCGGTCGGGGTCTGATCATTTGAAAAATATGATCATGTTTCGCTTAAAAATATATTTCGATCAGTATAACAGGTTGGTAATACAAATTAGTAGAAGGTTATGATTGAAGTTATTTTCGTGTTCATATGGACTTTGCACTGCCTATGCACTAGATGTGGTGCCCAAATGTCGCCTCCGCTCGCCCGCCGCCTTGCCCGTTGTCTCACCCGCCACCTCGCCCGTCCCCTCGCCCACCGCCTCCACCCGTCGCCTCGCCCGCCATCTCCGCCCGTCGCCTCATCCGCTGCCTCGCCCGCTGGCTCCAGTCGTCGCCTCGCCCATCGCCTTCGCCCGTCGCCTCAGCCCGTCTCCTCCGCCCCTAGCCTCGGTCCGTCGCCTCCGTCTATGGTATCCGCCCGTCGTCTTCGCCCGTCGCCTCCATCCGTCACCTCAACACCCGCTGGCCGCCGCCTCCGACTGGCACCTCGGCCGTCGCCGCCACCCATGAGCTCCACTGCTCCAGTATGGTCCTGCTAGTGCTATTTACTTGCTATTTGTTGATTGAATGTATTAGATGATTTAGTAGGGGCAGTGATCAGGTTGTTTGTTGTCATTAGCTTGTTTATTTGCTATTTGTTGTCCTGTTGTTCAGATCAGATCATGGCATCTGGTGCTGGTGGATTTGGAGGCTCGAGTGCGTCATGTAGCACTGGTACTAGTGCGTGTCCTGGCTCATCCAGTGGAGCCGCCTCGGCTAGGAGCATCCTAAATGCTGCTCATGTGGTAGCTCCAACTGACAATGAAAAGAAGCCGCTTTGGAGGTATGTTGAGTTGCTACAGAAGACTGGGAATGGTGCAGGAGGGAATGCACGATCTAGATGTAGGCCCTGTTATCATATTATCCATGGGAGCTACTCAAGAGTTAAAGCACATCTTTTGAAGATAGGAAATTGTGGTGTGAAGTTTTGTCCAAAAGTTATAGTCGATGTGCTCGTTCAACTTCACGACGAAATTGCTAAAGCGAAGGCAATGAGTGCAAGAAGCTTGCCAAGGGAAGTTCCACTACCTACAGAAGGGTTGAATGTGAGGAAGAGAAATGAGGTTTCAGCTATTGAATCAAGCTTCCATAATGAAGGTCGTAGCCAGCTTGACGCTTTGATTGCTAAGATGTTCTTTACCGCAGGTTAATATCTTTCTCACTTTCTGCACTAACTAATTTTCTTATCTTACAATGTTAGATTGTTAATTACATTTAGAAATTAATTTGGATCCCTTTGTTCATTTGTAGGCATACCTTTCAATGTAGCAAGAAATTCTTATTTCAGGAAAGCATTTACCTATGTTGCCAACCACAACTTGGGTGGCTATGCCCCTCCAAGTTACAACAAGTTGAGGACAACTCTTCTTGTGCAAGAGAAGACATATGTTGAATGAATGTTGCAGCCCATCAAGTCAACGTGGAGCTCAAAAGGTGAGTATTGTATCAGATGGGTGGTCCGATGCTCAAAGGCATCCACTCTTAAATTTCTTGGCCGTAACAGAAGATGGACCAATGTTTTTAAGAGCAATCAACACTGAAGGTGAAGTCAAGAAAAAAGAGTTCATCGCCGAGAAGATGATAGCTATAATTGAGGAGTTTGGACCGGAGAATGTTGTCCAAGTGATCACTGATAATGCAGCCACCTGCAAAGCCGCGGGGTTGATTGTTGAGCAAAAGCACCCCCGCATTTTCTGGACCTTATGTGTTGTCCATACTTTTAACCTTGGCTTGAACAACATATGTGCTCCCAGGAAAATTGATAATGTGGCTTATGAAGATTGCCATTGGATTAGTGAGGTTGCAACAGATGCTAATATTATAAAGAATTTCATCATGAATCATTCCATGAGGCTATCTATGTTCAATGAGTTCAGTAAGTTGAAATTCCTTGCCATTGCTGATATGAGATTTGCTTCTACTATTGTGATGCTCAAAAGGTTTCGTTTAATCAAAGAAAATCTTGTGTTGATGGTAGTGAGTGAAAAGTGGAGTACCTATAGGGATGACAATGTGGGGGCAGGCACAGTTTGTCAAAGATAAAATTCTAAATGATGTGTGTTGGGATAAGGTGCAATACATCCTTGATTTTACTGAGCCTATTTATTCAATGATACGAGCAGCTGACACAGACAAACCATGCCTTCATTTGATCTATGAGATGTGGGATACAATGATTGAGAAGGTGAAGGCTACAATTTATCGCCATGAAGGGAAAGAATCCCATGAGGAATCTAATTTTTACAATATTGTTGAAGAGATATTGGTTTCTCGATGGGCAAAAAGTAATACCCCTTTGCATTGCTTGGCACACTCATTAAATCCTAAGTAAGGCCCTTTGCCTTTTAAATTTTTATTGCTTGCCTTTAGATTTCAATTTTAGGATACTAACCTTAGCATATGCAATGTTCCAAATCTCATGTTCTTTGCACCTTTTTTAGGTATTATAGTGAAACATGGCTTGGTGAAGTTCTAAATCGCCAAGCTCCTCATATGGATATTGAGATTTCGGACATGAGGAATAAATGCTTTAGGAGGTTTTTTGTTGGTGATGAGTTGTGATATATCAAACAACAATTTGCAAATTTCTCTTTGTTTGGAAGTGGATTTAATTCCATTGACTCAATTGAGGATAGAGCCCATCTAAAACCAAAGCAATGGTGGGGAATTTATGGTAACTGTGCCCCAGATTTAAGAAAATTGGCATTGAAGTTACTTGGGCAGCCAACATCATCTTCTTGCGCTGAAAGAAACTGGAGCACCTATGGTTTGATCCACAGTTCAATGAGGAATAGGTTTTACACTTATCATCTTTTTTAATTTACCATTTCTTATATAAGTATTGGATTTCATTACAATTGCATTGTTGTAGGCTTAACCCTGGACGTGCTGAGAATCTCGTATTTGTGCATCACAATTTGCGCTTTCTTTCAAGGAAATCTGAAGAGTATTACACTGGCCTATAAAAAATGTGGGATGTTGGAGGAGATAGCTTCGAATTCTTTGATGGCGGTGCTCAATTCCTTCAACATGCTGACCTTTCACTGAATGAACCGGACCTTGAGAGAGTATTAGAAGATCTTGCGGCGCTGGACTTGTCTCCATCAGATGTTGGACCTCCAGTCCAATTAGAGACAACTCCACAGGATGGAGGCAACAATTAGACTACACATTTGTCTTCTGTCATGTCTTGTATCTAACTATCTTATTATGTAATAGTTATAGACTTGTGGTCTGTTAAACTTGAACACTTGGACTGGTTGTGGTCTTTTGGACATTATGTACTAAGTTTATTTACTAAGTGGTCTGTCGAATACTTATTTTACTACCTAACTATCAATTATGATTTATGACTTCTGATTCTGCTATTTATTTTATTATTTGTGTACATGCACTTATCTATTATGTTATTCTTCACAGATGGTTCGTTATATTAGTCTACAGCTAGGAGGGAGAACTGAAGTATCAAGCAAGTTGCTACATCAATATTAAGGTATTCTCGGTTTCTCAATTCCTTATAAGAATTCATTAATTTTTATTTTTTATCTTTATTATATATACATACACACGTATCGCTGTATCGGTATTTTTACGAAAATGGCGAATCGTGGTATCGCGGTATCGCGTATCCGTATCGGGGTATATGGGCAATATAGCACTCAGCTTGTAACGTTCGTACAACGCCGGTAGTACCGTGCTCTGGTCTGACCGCTATTCAAAACCGGTATTACCGCACCTTGCTGGTATGATTGCGGCTCCAATGCCGGTCATACCGCTAGTAAAAGAATCAACTGAAGAACTTACAAACTCTTAAAAATCATATTCAAATTTTACAAATACTTAAATTCAAAAATTAGTTACTCATCACAACCATATAGTAGTCTTCACGTAGTCTCGTAGAAAGCTACTTGTTCACGCTCACATGGATCATCCCCATCTACGGATGAATAGGCACACGCACTCCAAAAGTTTCCACACAGCTACTCCGAAGTCCTAACAATACAGCTACTTCTGTACCGGCTAGGCTGCAGCATGGCAGATACACTCGTCCACGTTCGACGGTTTGCAAGTCTGCATTTTGCAACATCTTGGCTCGGCCGTTGGTTTTGTCAGACAATACATACAAAGCTGAGCGATCCAATTACAGTACAGTAACAGCTTCCTTCCGTCTGTACTTGTGGAAACTTTAGCCAGCCACGAGCGTTTCAGTGGCGTTTATTTGGACTTAAAAATTTAGGTTTATGATTTTTGTTATACTACAACATCTGAAAATATATTATAACTACTGATAGCTTTTTCAACATAATTAAAATTTTTTTAAAAAACTATATCATCAAAGACAATACAAAGAAGTAAAGACAAAAAAACTCAAATATTCAGAAACAAAAAAAATTAAAAACTAGAAGTTAGAAGTCATAAATAGAAGCTCAAACAAGAGGGGGCATAGTGGAGAGGAGTTCAAACAGGCAAAGGTTCGTCCAACACCCGCGTGTACTTTCGGCCCACCCGGTCTGTACCAAAGCAAAAGACAAAAAAAAAAAAAGAAGAAGGAAAAGACCCTTTTATTTCTGAGCTAACCTCAACAACCATGGACCTGGCCTGCTTGTGACAACAATCCTGCAACAGGCCGGGGCCTATGGGGAGTTTGGTCATACATGGAATAAACCACATTGTGAACTTGTGACGGCAATTATGCTGACAGGACACATGATGCTGTTAAAAGTCAATATGTATTTTAACATATCTATATAGGAGTGTTCGTTAAAGCTTCTAGGGTTGCCAATACAATCTTCGCATTTGTTGCAAAACTATGTCAGGTGCTATGTTATACTATGCCACATAGCACTAGAGAACTGAAAAGGCAACCGTAAAGTTTTGGGCACTCGAGACGTGAAGAAAACTTGTTGGATCGTGCTTGGGACAGCAGCCAATCGAGCAGATACATCTGGAGCATGATCCGTGGTCGTTTTTGTAGTGGCGAAACAAAGTAGCCAGAAATGTCACATGGGGAAGAATACTGGGCATATAAAATGGATGGTACAGGCAAAGCAGATTGAGCGCCTACTTTCTGCAACATTTTAGGCTTTTCCGATGGGAGATATCACGATGCAATTTGCACTGTAAAGTGGCCTACTACTCTACTAGCACGAAAGGCACGTAGCAAAGCACCAAGGCACCAACACACATTTTGTTTGTTCTATATGCTTCAAGGGAGGAAGACGAGCTGTCTCTCTCTTCCTATTCCCCTCCCATAGAAGAAAAGGTGACCAGCACATTCTACCGATTTACCTAGTGCGGCGCAGAGATCTATTTCCTGTGCGGAGCAAGGCAGCAAGCACATGTTCGGTTTCTAGGCAACGGCAATGCCTTGTGAAGTCGGAAACATCGGTGCATGTATTGTACTTTTACACCCCGATGTAGCACCAACCTGATGAGAACCTCACAGCTCAAATCAACACGATTTTCTTCTGTACTAACAGCAATCGTACATCGGAAATGAAGCAGCACAAGATAAAGGTCCTATCTTTTTTACTTTTCAGTGGGCTTTTAACTTTTAATTTCTTTCAACGATCACCTTAAAAGGAAGCCTAAAAACACACTGCAGTGACACCAAACCAGAAGCAAAGAGCCGTAAACTGCATGCTACAGTACAAGCTACAAAGACCACAATTCACAAAGCATGCCGTACATACAGATTACAGAGAGCACACATGGATCCCGGCCCTCTGGTGTCGATACAAACGGCAATGGTCGGCCGTGCCTTTCAGGTTCAGGTACGCGAGCCACATATATATACTAGGTGAATCATACAGACGAGATGAGAAGGGGTGAGATTTTGCCGCGCTCTTGGGATTTCCTGGCTAGTTGAGGGGTTGGAATTTCTCAACCATTTTCATCTCGAGTGTAGATTCCGGGTCGGATGGCTCGTGGAATGCGTCGTGTTTGAACTGAAGGGTCTATGGGCTCATTCCCATCCTGGAGGCCCTCGACGCCACCACGTTGCGCGCGTGCGAGTCGCACACCTGCGTGCTGAACTTGCACCCGTACCGCGACCTCCAGCTCGCCGGCCTCGGCTCGCCCGCGGCCGCTGCATCGGCGTGCGAGCTGCTGGGCGACCCGGCGCCGCGGCCGTCGATCTTCTTGATGGCCCTCCGCATGCTGGAGCACTCCCTCTCCAGCTCCTGCACCCGGCTCCGCATGCTGTCCATGTCCAGCCGCAGCACCTGGCGCTCCTGCACCGCCGTCGTCCGCCACGCCTGGCTGGCGTCGACCGAGCGCCGCACCTCCGCCCGCTGCTGCTGCTGCCGCGCCTGCGGGGGGCCGGAGGACGCGAGCAGCGTGCCCGTGATGGCGCGCCGGAGCTGCAGCTGCTCGAAGAAGAGCACCTGCAGCACCGCGCGCAGCGGGAGCCGCTCGTTCTGCGCCGCGTGCGTGCACGCCTCCACCGTCAGCTTCCTGCAGTCCACCACGCCGCACACCCTGTCCCGCTCCTCCGCCGTCAGCCGCGGGTGCGCCTGCGCAGCAATCACGAGTCAGCAGCTACTCGACAAACGCAACATTCTTTGACTTGTCAGAAACAAACCCGTACGGTAGTACAGTAGTACTAGTACATGGTAATTTGGCAATGTACCTTGAGGTAGATGTCGACGGCGCGGTAGACGCCGTCGTCGTAGATGCGGGCATGGTCCGGCAACGCCAGCGCGAGCCCGCAGAACTTGGCGGGCTTCAGGTTGGCGTCGGACGCGACCTCGGCGAGGTAGCTGTCCACCAGCTTGCCCACCTGTACCATGGCTACGGCCGACGGCCGCAACACCATCGTCGCGGCCGCCGCCTCGGTGATTGCAGCTGAGGACGACGCCTCGGCCTCGCCGAGCTCCTCCTCGGCGAGGAAGTGCCTGACGACCCGCTCGACGCAATCCACGTCGTATAGCGTCTCCGTGGCGCCGGAGTAGCTCGGGATGAGCACGTCCTCCACCGTTGCCTGCTCCAGCTGCGTCGCGGCCTTCCTCTCCAGAGTCGCCCGCGCCGCGTCCGACGCGCGCAGGATGTGTGCCGTCCGTAGCAGCGCGAACAGGAACTTGGCGGTGACCACGTGCCCCGAGCACTTGTCCGCGGGGAGGCTCGCGACCACCGCCTCCAGGAGCTCTCTCTGCTCCACCTCCGACGACACCGGCGCGGACGCGAGGCGCCGCCGCATCGACCTCGACAGACCCGGGATGGTGCCCTTGGCGTACGACACGAGGCAGCTCTCCATGGCCTCCGTCCTCACGTCCTCGCGCGCGGCCATGGCCGCCATCACCCGCTTGTACATATGCAGGCCGAGCACGGCCAGGTCGTCGAGCCAGGAGCGCGACGCGGCCGACGAGCGCGCGGCAATGGCCTCCACGCAGCGGCCGACAATGCCGAGCTCCTCGGCATGCGGCAGCAGCTCCTCGCAGGACTTGAGCGCCTTGGTGGCCTCGCCGGGGTGCCGGAGCACGGTCTGCTCCAGGTAGGCCTCCGCGTGCGCAGCCAGATTGTCCTCGGCGTGCTCCTCGGTCATCTCCAGGTACTCCGCCGCGCACCGCAGCGGCGCGACGTTCCAGGCGGTGAGCTCGACGCGGACACCGTAGCAGAACTTGGCCGCCGCCTCGAACGTGCCCGGCCCGCCCGGGAAGTCCGGGAAGGCAATGCGGTACGGCTGCCCGTCCTCCCTCCTAACCTGCTGCTGCTCGTCCCCCTCCCCCTCCTCCTCCTCTTCCACCTCCACCTCCGCTTCCTCTATCTCTGTCTCCGCGGCGCCGTCACCGGCATTGCCTCGGGCACTCCGCCTCCGCTGCCGCCGTCGCGCCGGACGCTGCTCCTCCTGCTCCGCGAGCATGCGGTGGATCATCCGGCTCTTGGACATGAGCGGGAACTGCGCGCGCAAATCCTCAGCGGAATTTCGTCGAGCACGATGCGGGGGGAGAATCGAGCCCCAACAAAACAAACACCACACACCCCAAGAACCTACCTTGTGGAGGTGGAAGCTCATGTCGCGCACCTCGAACACGACGTCGCTCGGCAGCCCGGTGGTGCAGAACCTGGCGCACAGCCAAGCAAAAACACAAATCCATCAAAGAACACGCGAAACCGACACAATTCCCAATCACGCCGTCAAAATTTCTGGCCGGCTACTTACCATGCTCGGCCCCTCGGCGAGCCGCGCCTGACGGACGACATGGCAAGCCGCTGATGGCAGCCTCGAGTTGCGACTCGGAAGAAGATGGCATTTACATACCACCCGGCCGCTCCGCTCGATTAACTGACAGGGCTGGTCGGTGTATTTACGGCGTCTACCCTGGCCAAATAAATTGGCCTCAGGATCAGAATCCCACTTCTGTTCTGTGCGTGTCGGCAGCGAAGTTATTGCTCGGGATAAACAAAGGCCGAATCACATGTATGGAAAGCTAAGCTACTCCTGGGCTCCCTCCTCATCACTTGCCGCCCCTTATCTGCTACAGTACGCTTCGTTTGAGGTGTTCCTTGTCTGGAGTGTGATCTGTGATGAGGTGTGTGAGCTAACCACTCCATGGCATGGATGGGAGCTAGCATGGGATCACATCGCCATTGGCACTCCATTCCACGGGATGCAGGATGCTTGCTTCCATTGGGATTTGCTTGGAAAGTTCTTGGGGGTAGACTTGCTTGTCTCTGTCTACGCTTTGGATCTGGACAACGAAGAAAAGACTGAAAGAAAAGGAAAGGGAAAAGGAAACAAAAGGAAAAAAAAAAGGGCTGCTCTTTCTTGCGTCAACACTCAACAAAGCTTTGTGAAAAAGGGAAAACGGGAGGAATAAGAAATGGGGATGCTCGGATGCTCCTCTTCTTCATCTTGCAAAATACAATTCGCAGCAACAAACCATGCATGCACATGGAGCACAAATTGCATCACTTGTTCAAATATCTTTTGTGTTAGGTACTCAGCGTCGGCTAAGTCCATCTCAACTCTATATGGTATATACTATACTACCATAGTACTACTACTTAGTACATGTGTGTATTGTTTTTGACCAAAATTTGTGCCTTTTTTGCTTTTAGGCAGCCAGACGATAATTGTTACTATACTACCATTGTACTACTACTACTACTACTTAGTACATGTGTGTGTATTGTTTTTGACCAAAATTTGTGCCTTTTTTTGCTTTTAGGCAGCCAGACGAGAATTGCCTGAATGGATCCTCTGCTTTAGTACAACTGGCCATTTGATTTCCTCTTCTCCTTTCTTTCTTTTCTCCTGTCTTTTTCGACCCAGCACGGCACGGTCGGCATGAGACAGTTGGTACAGGTTGCAAGCGGCCGTAGGACGAAATACGAGCTCATATTGGAAGAGCTCCCACCACCACTACCACTCGATACGGCGCATTCAAGATGAGCAAACGGTCCAAATGGGGCAAGCGCAGACTGGCGCATAAATGTGACGCAGATAGATGAGGCCACACATACACAGTTGTACGCTACGGAGAGGTCGGAGCGGCGTTTTTACTGCTTGACGTTTGCAGGTGAAAGTTACCTGCCGGCTGTCGCCAACCAGCTGCTAGTGAAGCGAAGCAGGAGTTTTCGACATGCAACACTACAGTACTGAACATGCAGATGCAGCGTGGACTTCGAGCGTGAAAGAGAGATTCTGAAAGTGCCCGGAGCCTTGGCCGGGCGACCTCCGCATCTCCTGTCTCCTGCCGCGGCTGCTGGTGTTGACGCCATCCTCCTCCTCCGCTGCACTCGCCGCTCTCTCATCACCTATGTTGCCACACCGATCATCACCACCTGCTCATGGTTGATGGTGCCACCGCCGAGACCGAGCCTTCAGCACTCTCTTCCTAGCCCCTTCGCACCCTGCACCTCCGCCCGCCCGGTGAACCTAGAACCCTACATACATAGGTGAACCTAAGACCTAAACTCGTCGGAGAAGACAAAGATCTCGTTGGCCAAAGCATAAATCTTGAAGCTAATCCAACGATATAAAATTTGATTGAAGTCTATAAAAATTTACTCGACTGTCGTACATCAATTCCATAAAATCAAGAGTGATAGTAGTTACTCTAGTGTGTTCCTAGGTGTTCTTGTTTGGGAACCTGTCATGTGGCGGAAGAAAATCCAGTGGGGGAGGGCCTCAGTTGAGGCTATCTCTATTCACAGTTGATCTCGCATAGGCCTCGTCGGATCAATGGTGGTGGATGGGAAGAAAAGCACTTCAGTCTACGCGTGTGGCCTTGCCGTCCAGCACAAAACATGGGTCTAGTAATTGCATGCTGCCAACCGCGGCAGCAAAGAAACAGTTCCAGCATTTTAACTCCGCCATGTTGCATGGCCTCAGTAGTCCCTCAGACCAGCCTACTCGGTTGGCTCGCACCGTAATTGCTTCCCCCTTGGGGTTGGCAGGATTCACAACCCATCGAGCGCGTGCAGACATACATAAATTCGCTTGGGTTTTTGGACCTTTGCTTTGATTGGTGTGGTCTCTTCTTCAGCTGATGAATGGTACAGACAGTGATGATGCTGGATACGAGCTGGCCTTTCGTGGACTAGCCAACAACTGGTGATGGCTAGGTGATGAATTGCATGTGTTGATCGGTGCATGCATGAAACGAACCAAAATCTTCGAAATTTATTTTAAATTTTTCTTGAATTCAGAAAGTTTGCCAAATTGAAAATTTTCATTCAATTTCTGCTTTCTCTTTCGGGAAAGTACGCTTTCACCTTGTCTTTGGCGCTTTCTTCCCTAGCGCTATCTCTCCTGTTCCCTTGGTCACACACCAGCTTGCCATTCGCATGTTCGCCAGCTTGCCCACACCTGCTCACCATTGCAAAGCCATTAACTTTCACACAGTAACCGTGCCATCTCACCGACCAACCCATAACTAGCCATCACACCGCCACAACCATGCGCCACTCCCTTGCCGTCGTTGACCTCGCCACTACTACCTTGGGAGCCAGCAACTTCACATGCGCTCAGTGCCTTAACTCGCCTCGCCAGTGAGACGCCGCGCACCTTTCGCTGCCAACGTGATCACCACCACACCGCCGAAGCTCCTCGGTGATCCACACCGTCATCCACATGCCCACTACTGTCGCCATGCCATTGTCGCCACCGTCCTCACCAGGCTATAAAAGCCAAGCCAAGTAGTCTCCTTACCAGCTTTCACACCGAATCACAACCACAAAGCTCTTCCCTCTCCTCTCTGGCCAAGAATCACCACCATCGTCAAAGAACTCGCCAATGAGCTCGAAACTCAATTCTCTCGATGGCCTTGATCCCAATCCAATTAATCGTGACCATAGCACCCCCTTGGCACTGCGATGCTATCCCTGACCTCTCCGACCCAACTCGTTGCCCCTAGCACGCTGGCGCCATGTGTCACCGCTCGGCCATGCACAACCACCGTGGACACTCAGCACAAGCTTCCCCGAGCTAAACCTTCACCACTGCTAGACTACCTATGTACCGTAGGTGCTCAAGCCATACTTGAACCAGCACTAAAGCACCGCTGTGCCATGGCTCTGCTCCAGCAAGCCACCATTACCACCAACTATCTACAGCCCTCCTCCGTCCATGCACATACCAAAAATACATCACATAGACCTCACTAGCCCTCACCGCACCACCACTCTCTACCGATCACCATCACTGCCACCCAATCATCATCATCGTCGCTCGCCTCTACTTGGGCAGCCATGAGCGCGAGCTCAAGCCGAGCATGCCTCGCGCCTGGCAGGCCGACCGAGATGGCCTAAAGCCTGACGTAGCCTAGTAAGTCAAATGGGCCAGGGCACTGTTCACATCCAGCTCAATACTGTTCATGGCCCAAACTCATTACTGCTTAGTCCATGAAAACCAACCCAAAATCATTACTATTCACTTTACACGATCTGTTAGGAATAGTGTCAACTCGTTACTATTTATCTAAAACCCGTTAAGTCTATTTACACTCATTTCAATCGTTTCGTGCCTGTCTAACACATTTTCAATCCTGCTCAGTTTAAACCCTATCCTTCTAAACCCTCCTTTTATATTTACTTTTAGATATTTTATTGCCCAGTTGCATTCTAAAAAGCAACAACTTATTTATATTCATTCTTTTGTGCTAGCATCTGGAATCGATTAGTTGACCAAAGGAGAAGCTGCTGGAGCAATTGAGGTGGATGGTTTAAACCTGAAGCCTACAAAGAAGTAATAAAAAATTTTGAAGGCAAGTCACATATCATTGATCATGTTGATCCTATATTATTAAATTATCGTTGTTTTCATTACTATTATTTGAGCACTCTTATTTACATACAATAATAGTTTATAATGATACGATGAATTGTTAGACCTTAGACCCTATCACTGAAAAGCCTTGACATATTTATAAAGGACATATTCACCTTGACAACTTTGGTAATTAATAATTGTATGGATAGCTATTAGTAGATGGTTCAATTAAAATGATTTACTTGAACTACTAAGAATAATTCAGATTCAAGCTGGTAGACTTTCAAATGGTACTAGGGTTAATGTTATTTGGTGGGAAGCCACTATATGATTGGGGCCTATGGCCTCACCCTTGGATTTGAGGCTTTGATTTGGATATGGTGGTGTAATAACGGTGTGCACAGGGTATGGGAATAATAGCCTCATAAGGGCTAGACTCTTGTGCCAAGTAAAGGACATAGAGCTCACTCAAGCATAAGTTTGACTTGTCAAACTTGGTTTAGTACACTACTCAATTCGATCAAATGTCTACAGTAAGGGTAGTTATCCCAAGATTTCGGGATGTCTCGCGAGAAAGGGGTGAAATGAAAGTTGGGCTAGGTATGCTACTTGCCATTCTTCACAACATTAGGTCCAATCAATGTCGGGCCACGATTTCTGCTCTGGCCTATGGATTCCTAACAAAGTTGAATGGTCCCGAGCCTACTGGATAGAAGCTAAAAATAATAAAGCAGTGAACGACCTTATTATCTCAACTCAGTTGAACAGTAACATGTTGCGTGTCTATAGCTTGATATGCAGAGTATAATAAATGGTATTCGAATATGCCGTGCTCTCGATCAATGGAGTTGTATTTTATGGGTGATTCCAACAACAAGGTATAAATAGAATTTAGAGAATTTTAAATGTGGAAATTGTGAATGACAAACCCTTTGTTAATTAAATATGGTTTTACTATTTTAAGTGCAAAGTTATTTACCAGAAACTTGCCTCTATTCTTATGATATTACAACACGTGAGTTTGTCTAAATGAACACTTTGCATGATAATTAAATACCCTTCCCATGTGGCTTGCTAAGTATCTAGTGTACTCAATCTTATTTATTTTCATTAGAACATACAATTGAAAAAAGAAAGATACATTAGCTATCGTGTTAGGGTTATGATTGTACTTAAGTATTTTTGTGAAAATTTTTTGGTTCTTCTGAATGTAAGTTGAGTTTTGGACTTGGACGCTCGTAAAATTGTTGTAACTAGTGGGATGGCCTGCACATTTGCACGACTAATGTTTAAGAATATGTTTACATATCTTGTAGCTAGTTATGATTTTAATACATCGTAAACATTGGAAATGATAATAGAAACTTGAAGAAAAATACAACTTGAGGAATGTAATTGAAGTATGAGCTTGATGGATTGAGGTTCTTAAAAACGTAAACATTCTCCATCATGCATGGATCATATAGCTATATGCTCCTATTATTCCTCCATTTGTTACCATTTTTTAAAATGTATGCATGCACATGTACCTTTGTTTAATCTCAAAGCAATATGTTGATTATATATGCGATAATCTTATTAGCTTATATGGTATTAGAGTATATTATACATACACTGATGCACCATGGATGACCTACTTTGAATTTATAATCTCTCACACGCTGGCCGGCCCCACCGAACCATGTGTTTTCTATCTCTTCTCGCCATTACAACTTTTTGCTTCAACCTCCAACAATATGCCCAATTCTTAATCGATTCCTCTTAGTTGTTACCCATTCTA
Source organism: Dendrocalamus sinicus (assembly GCA_036346575.1). NCBI lineage: Eukaryota > Viridiplantae > Streptophyta > Magnoliopsida > Poales > Poaceae > Dendrocalamus > Dendrocalamus sinicus. The sequence goes on from CM070648.1 coordinate 7,181,457, forward strand.
ATATAATCTCTTAGCTGCTATCCATTCTAATACAATACTCAACCACATAGTTTTTTCTACTTCTCTCAATTGTTGTTTAATGCTGATTGTTGCAACCTCAAACTTGCATACATTTGCACCCATCGTTGATCCCTATTGGGGACACCATTCATGCTCTCTTGGGTGGCCCTAAGCCTACTCCCTATGGTTGCTTCATCTATGCTTCGAGCTCTTTGCTCCTCTGCTTCTGTATATCTGTGCTTCTATTTGTACATATGCATGCATGTATATACACATGTATAATATTATATGTGCTCGATGGTCCTCTTCTCCTATGTCGATCGCTCATCTTCTTCAACATTGGCTACCTCAATGCTATGGCTTCCTCACTAACTACGATGACCTCGTATCTTCACTGATATAGGTATATCCGCTTTAGTCGTTATTTAATGGTGTGGAGAATCTTCTCGCTATAGTAGGTGACTTTGTGCCGTTTACTAGTGATGGCACGCTCTTAGCTACCTGATGGCCCCATATTGTTATAGATCATCTTTAATGCAAAGCTTCAACTCCTCTCTGCTAAAGCTTTTTCTATTATCGAGTTTATTTGGACACTGATTTCAATAATACTGACACTCACCACTCATCGTCGTGGTCCCTAGCTTCTTTGACTGGTCTTTCTCTTCAATGACTTCGGCGAATAGCACGACATTGTCCTTATCAAATGGCTAAGGTGGGCAACATGACATTATCCTCTTCTCCCCTGCCATCGCCTCGGCTCTTCGCTTTCCGGTGGGTAAATGGCTTCTTGTTAGACAAATCAACACCATTGCACTCTTTTGGGGTCTCCTTCAACAATATTCATACTATCTTTGTTATTACTTTTATTTTTATTATGAATTTTAGTTGCTTTTATTGGAGCTCGTTAACAAATCAAAGGGCTGGTTTTATTTAATTTATATTGAGTATTAATTATTTAGGAATTTTAATTTGCAATTGTATGGAAATCAAATTGTAAAATTTATTTTATTTTACTCCCAATTTTAATTATTTTTGTGGAAATTTGTATATAAATCTAATTATTAATTTGTTTAATTTTTATTTGGAATTATAGTTATTAAGGGATTTCACTTTGGAATTCGTATCAAAATCAAATCGCTAATTTTGTTTTATTTTCATTCGAAATTTCAATAATTTTTTGGTTCAAATTTATGAACAAATCTAATTGCTAATATTTGTTTAATTTTTATTCTAAATTATATTTATTTAGGGATTTTACTTAGGAATTCACATGGAAATCAAATTATAATTTTATTTAATTTATTTTTGAATTTTAATTATTTAAGTATTTTTACATTTGAATTATATGGAAATTAAATTACAAATTTTATTTAATTTATTCTAAATTTTAATTATTTAAGTATTTTTACTTTGGAATTATATGGAAATTAAATTGCAAATTTTATTTTCTTTTCTATTTTCTATTTTGATTTTTTTGGTTTGAATTCATATGCATATTCAACTGCTAATTTTTGTTTAATTGTTGTTGTAATCTACAATTATTTAGATAGTTTACTTTGAATTTTGTATCATAATGAGATGACTAATTTTATTTTTTATTCTGAATTATTGTTATTTACTTTTACTTCAAAATTCATATGAAAATTAAATTGCTAATTTTATTTTATTTTTATCCCTAATTTTAGTTATTTTTTGAATTGTACTTGACATGAACTCTTTCTTTTAATCTAGACCATTATAATCTAGACCCATTACAATCAATAGTATTGATCTTTCTCTTTTTTTCTCCTATTTGCGTGGGATTTTTTTTATCCCTTGAGAGTGAATGTGATGGCTTCTTTTGCCTTTGTTTTAATAATGTAATAGATTTAACTATTAGATTATATTTTAATCAAACTAAATATTTTTAAATATTCATGAGCAGATATACCCTTTCTATCTGTAATGAAACTATTGTACTGTTGTGGGAAAATCATAGCCCTATTCTTGAAAATTGTGTTGTTACAATGCATGCTAATGGCGCCGGCCGCATTGGGCGTTTCTTCAAGCTGGCCTTGGATTTAGCAGAGCTAATAGCAGTATTAGATACTCCACTACGCAGGTGGGATAATTAAGAAAAGACAACATCGATTTTGATTCTTCGTTAAACAAAGTGTTTTGGAATGTTTGTCCGCCGGCACTCGTGAATTGTGATGTGTTAAAAACAAAGCACTGGCTACCAGGACCTGGGAAAATGATTTTTCGTACGGGTTAGAGTTAGGGAATTGATACAGCTCCTGCATCTGATACAAACGATTCGTATCATACTCTTTATCTATGCCCCACCACTACCATACAAGTTATCTCATACAGCTTATTCTTATCCTTTAGCACTAGTAGCTCTCTTCCCACCCATCTCTCTCTCTCTCTCTCTCTCTCTCTCTCTCTCTCTCTCTCTCTCTCTCTCTCTCGTAGCTTGTGCTCGAGGAAAGCCATGCGTTATGGCTGGAGCTCAAGTGGAGTTTTTCCTTTTTGTAGAGAGGCCAAAGTCTATTGGACTTATCGTCGCTGCGGTCAAATCTTGTCAGATTTGGTGTGGATGAGATCAGAGGAGATGGTGGTGAGCAGCCAGCCTTGTACTGCTAGATTGAGTCCACCGGTAATGGGGTGGCTCATCTCTATCCTCATCTATATCCATCTCAAATGTTGGTATTGGTAAGTCAAGTTGTTGCAGTAGTTATTTTCGAATGTTGCATCACAAGATATCAAATATTATAGATATTTCAATGGTTTGTTTGTTGTTGCAACAATGTTTAATTTTTGTTGTAATATGTTCTTGTATTTATTGTCCTAATAGTTTAAATTTGTTGCACATTTTGTTGTTGATTTCGTGTTTATTGCATCTGGAATAAAGATTTGTTGAGTTGTCTATGCCTCCCAATCCCCATTCTTCACATCATAGCTCCTCCCCCTTCGGTGGCTCATTGGTCTCTGATGGTTACAACTAGCCATCTATTGTAGTCATGCTCCTCCCACTCTTACCTCTTTCCCTTTCCCTCTCTAGACTGGTAAGGATAGAGTGTCGCGGTGGCATGGGGATGGTAGCCTGAGGAGCGAGGTGGCGCAGTGGCTGGAGGAGCGAGGCGGCATAGGTGGGAATTTGATTTTATAGATCAGATGAGCTATTGGGATGAATTTAGGAAACAAATTTTGAATCCCGTGGGCGAGATCGAAGGAATCGCCCGACGAGCAAGCATAGGGAAGGACAAGTCGTTTTGGTTGAAGGGGACACGTGGTATTGCAAATCAACTTGGTTTTTGTTGTGTAACGCCCCCGTTTCCAGGGGCGCGTACGGACACGGCACCCCGTAACTATTCACGCATGAACAGTTATGGAATGTCGCGCAAGAGTATACCATTGCATGCTTACAACAAAAGTCTAGCATATATTTGACATAAGGATTAACATCCAGTTTTTAGACAGCGGGGTGTGCAAGCCCAAAGTATATTTACATTACAAAAGACTTCCAGAATCCGCTTCGAGCGCGGCGAAGACCTAGAGCCAAGGATCCTCATCGAAGAAGAGGCCCTCGGGGACGTCCTCGACGGGGAGACTTCCACCTTCGTCTTGATCCTCTAAAGATTAGATTAAGCAAGCCGTGAGCCAAACAACCGGCTCAGCAAGTCCCAAAGGGACCCTAACTTATTACATGCACGGAACATCAAAGGAAGGGAGTATACTTGGTTTATTATCTTTGAGTAGATGCAGTTTTATTTGCAATCATTTTGATAAGATGGCCCAAAACTACTTCTCAAGATCTCGGGTTTTTCCACAAGAGTTAATTAACCAACCTAAACAAGTTAAAGCATGTATAAAACTACTTAAGCTTTGCTTGGAATCACCCAAGTGACACACTCCAATAACCGGAGCACGGCGTATTCGAATACCATTTATTTGACTCTGCGAGTTTGCTCGGCTTTACCCACACGATCCCTTAACTCCCGCTAAAGAGTTAAGAAAGCCGTGTCGTTTCAACGCTCAATTCTTTATATAGACTCTACCCAGGTAGAATTCACTCGGTCCGCTCACACACACACACACACAAGAGAAAACGGTGCCGCTTCGAGTGAACTCTACCGTTGTTAGGCACCCACAACACGGCCTGCCTAACCTCACTTCTAAACCTCCTCCTCCGCCACACCTGTAGAGTTTCAATCGAGTTGAGCAGCTACTAGACCAGTGTTGACGAGTCAACTCCTGTGGTTTGAGTGGGTTCTATGACATTTGCTCAAAGATAAGGGTTTCATCCTTATATTTTCACATGGTCCGCAACCTCACCAGGCCCGCGACCCAACCTAGGGTAAGCGGTGGGCGAAAACCGTCTTGCGGCGCACCACAACCCCACTTACCCTACTCCAAGCCTAGGGTAAGAGATGGGCGAAAACTGTCTCGCGGCGCACCACAATCCCCTTACCCTACCTTGTGCCCGCAAGCACTCTCCGCTCTAGGGCACGGTGTCCCATACCACCCTACCCTAGAGTCGGGTTTGCAAATTCTATTGGCCCGTAGCCACAACCTTATTAGTGTAAGACTTTGCATGATAATAATACCCTACAATTTATCTAGATTAATGATAATTATTTCTAGGGTTACAAAGGCATGGCAACAAATTTAACAGGCATTTAACGGTGGTAGGATTAACTACATAACAAGTCATTCTAAACATTTTATTTTATTTCAAACTAACATTTCACAATTAACATAATGCAAATAGCATATTAACATAAATAAACATCATGGGTTGCAATATGATCAATGGATTTGGGACTTGCCGTCAATCCGAATGATTTCCGCTAGCTCGAACGAAGAACCTCCGGCCTCACGGGCTGCAATGAACTTCTGGAGACTCCGACACTAGCGCAAACATATAAAACAAATTAAATCCAGCTTGAGACTAATCAAGCGAGGAAAAATAAACTATTTAAAAAGGAGTAAATTGCATAAATCTCCAAATGAGGAATTTTAGGAATTTATTTGGGATGGATCTGTGGAAATGGAGGTCACCAATGGGTCTGGAATATTATTTGGAGCAAGGTGGTGAAATTTGAGAATTTTTGGGATTTTCTGTGATTTTCTAGGATTTATTTGGATTTTCTGGGATTTTTAGAAATTGATAAACTCGGGAAAATCTAATGAACAGTGCGGCCCGGCCGCTTTGCTCTGATCTTCGGCATCGCTTTGCTTCAGCATGTGCCGAAGGCAGCGCCATGCGGCAACAACGCCAAGGCGCAGCGAGGATTGGGCGAGGAGGCGGCCCATGCCATGCCAGCGCGTCCGCGTCCGGATGGCCGACGCGTGGGCGGCGGGCGGGGATGCGGGCGAGCGAAGGCCGGATAAACGGGCGAGATCGGATGGTGGCAAAGCGGGGACGAGGGCGAAGCGGTATGAAGTGATCCGGCGGTGTGGTTAGAAGCGAGGAAGGATCCGACGGTGGAGGAAAGGCCACGTCGCGGGGAGGAGTCGTCTTCCTCCTCCAGCCGCTACAGTAACCCCGCGGCGAGGTTACGGTGGCTACGGCGGCCTGGGCGCTAGGGAGCTCGTCGGCGACCACCGAGGGCATCGGCGGGTGCGGCTTCGAGAGGGGAACCCGTTTTGGGCGGTTGGAAGGAGCGGGAACCAACGGAGGGGACGGGAGGTAGAAGGGGGCGGCTCGGCTATTTGGCGGCGAGGGAGGTTATCGGCGGCGTGGGAGGCCAAACGGCCGCGGTTACACGGAGAGGGGGTCCAGGGGCTCACATTGGCGGTGGCGGCGGGAGCTGGGGAGCCTCGAGGAGAGCTGGCCACGGAGAGCTGGTTCGGTCGGCGGGGAAGCTACGGTGACGGCGTTCCTCGGGCGATCACATGTCCGAAAGCAAGCATCAACATGATCAGTGAGGGGAGGAGGTGCTCTCGGCGGGAGTAATTGCGAAATGGGAGAGGGGAGGGGGAGATTGGCTCCCGGGGGCCACCGGTGCAGGGGAGGACGGCGGCGGAGCCTCGGCGTGAGGCTCCAAGCGGCTCGAGGGAGGCGGGAGTAGTGGGAGCGAATGGGGTGCTGGGGTGCTCGGGAAGCAAAGGAGTGAGGGGCCGAGGTGGGGTATTTATACCCGAGCGGAGGAGGCGGGCGTGGAGGAGAAGCCAACGGCGGCCTCGGGTCAACAAGGCAGGTCGGCCGTCTCCTCCGCGAATGGAGCGGCGGCAGGGTGACGCCGGCTCTGCACGGAGTAATGGCGGCGGGGCGGCACGGGGCGGTGAGTCGCGGCACGGCGAGTAGCGTCCGCGCACGGAGAGGGAGGCGGGCGGCGAGCGCCCCGAGGTGGGCGCGGGCGGCGCGTGGCGCGAGGCGCCACGGATTGGACCGTGGCGATCGGGACGCGCGAGCGCGAGAGGGATTCGAGGCGGCGCTGTCCGCGCGAGGAGGCGGTGCGAGGCGGGCGCAGCGCAGCGCGCGCGCGCTCCGCGCAGCGTCTTGGCGGCGAGCGGCGGGACGGGGCGCTAAGGCGAGGAGGGGAAGCGCGCGGCGCGGAGAAGCGGGATCGGGCGGCGCCAACGCGAGGAGGCGGAAGACGCCGGGAGGAGAGGAAGCGGAAAGGGAGAAGGCGCCAATGCGAGGGAGGAGGCGCCAGGCCGAAAAGGGAAAGCGGCGGCGGGGGAAACTTTCCCAAAAAGGAAAGTTCTCAAAATTCACTCAAAAATGCAGCAAAAATTAAGGAAATTTTTCGTTTGAAATTTTGGGGCTTTTCATGTTGCGGGGTAAGAAGGGGTTCGAACGACTAAAGTCCATCATGCCAGATCCAATAGATGAAGTGGGTGTACAATAGTAACGTTTAGATCATACGTTCGGGCCTAGTCGGTACCTAGAGTTAATGGAATGGTATCCTCTCCCGTGGCTAAGTAAAAGCACGGTTTCAGGTATTGTAAATCAACGCTTGAGATCGAGATAAAATAGAAAATGAGGCCTTAGAAGCATCTCCAAAGCTTGATCGAACGGTCCCAAAGTGCCAAATGGCTTGGATAGTCAGTGTTGTCTACCTTGGCTCCTGATCCTAAAATGCATGCTGGTAATGGGCGGAGCCAGCCCAGGCCCGGCCGGCTAAGAATCATCGCTCGTCGGACTCGCTATCCACTGCTGATACTGTCAAAGGATGGCTCACCGGCGAGTCCGGGCAGCCATCCGATGTCGCCGGGCCTTGGCTCCGCCGCTGTGCTGGTATGACCCTGACCACCGAAAAATAATACGTGCCATCTGAATGGCTAACTGGACTGGTTTTACTCGAGTCCAACTCCAATATGACACAGGAGCATCCGACTAGCTAGCTATCATCACCTGAAGCTTCTATGTTCTGTCTGTCTCTTAGCGTCGGAGAGAACCAGCAAAGGAAGGCTGCCGAGGTGGTTCGTTCGGCCGCGCGTAGGGACAAGAGTTGGTGCGATTTGGCCGCGTGGGCATGGACAGGATGGAAAAGCAGAAAGGGGAGACGGTAACTGCCTCCTTTCCCCTGCAAATTGCCTGGTATCTTCCTCTGCTTTCTTTCCCGGCCTGGCATGCATGATGCCTCCTTTTGATTGATCGATGCGCACCTTTTCTTCCACAATGATGTGTGGCGGTAGCATCTGTTTGGATTCAGACTAGCCAATCTAGCTAGCATCGTGTGTGGCGGTAGCATCCGTTTGGATTTAGACGATCCCATATAGCTGAAGGGCCTTCCAAGAAAAGTTTGGAATGCAACGGAAGACGATGACTTGTTTATTCGACGGGTTGGTGCTGGGTCAATGTCACCCTCGATATTTTTAGGCGTATTTGACCTAATGATTATCTTAGGGGAGTTTACATTGTTAATTGCAGGCTTGCACTTGGAACTGCAACACGGAGAATCTACCGAGACAGATAAAATAAGCTTTAGAAATAGTAAAATCAGCCTCAAACGAGATTCTAAGGGTGATAATGTTTGTACCGTATACCTTTGCTGTAAAAAGTATCTTGAGGCAAACTTGCTGCCTCGGAAGGCTTCCGAGGCAAAGCAAGCAGGTTGCCTCTGAAGCTTTCTAAGGCAAAGTAAACAACCTTTGAAGCAAACTAAACAAGTTGCCTCAGCAGCCTCCTGAGACAAAACGAGCTACCTTAGAAGCATTCCGAGGCAAACCAAAGATCTTGCCTCCAAAGCCTTCCTATCGATAAAATAACTAATACAAACAAATATTATTTTCATGTATTTTATATAATAATTACTCACCATCAACAAAGACAACTAAACATTTGGCTCATATTTTTCAACGAATTCATACATTGCCAATGCATACTCATAATGCACTAGCACTTTACAAAACATCGATTCAATTGTACATATATGTAATATATATTACGTATGGATCAATCATTGGGTACAATGTTACTCACAAAAGGTATCATATTTCAGCACAAAAATTGTAGCTAGTATTTGCTAATAGATTGTAACTACCTAATACATAATTTGTCTATCAAACGAAGGCAACCACCTATAATTATTATACAAAGTTAGTGGAATATATATATATATATATATATATATATATATATATATATATATATATATATATATATATATATATATATATATATATATATATATATATATATATATATATATATATATATATATATATATATATATATATATATGCTATGCACTCAAGCTTACATGCAATCATGGTGCACTCCAACTAAAAAGTCGTAAAAATTCTGAAAATTTTCTACATACACTTCATAATTTAATCCACCTATGTATAAAATTTTAAGTTCAAATTCATTCTATGTTAAAAGTAACAAAAAAGAGAAAAATCTAACAAATTTGAAATCACATAGAATAAATTTGAATTGAAAATTTTATACATAGGTAGAGCAAGTTTAGAAGTACATGCAGAACTTTTTTAGAATTTTTCACGACTTTTTTTAGTTGGAGTGCACCGTGATTGTACCGTAAGCTTGAGTGTGTAGCATATATTCCCTATATATATAACACATGGGAGTACATACTCCTAGGAGTACCAAATTTTATTTATATATATAAATAAAATTCGGTATTCCTAGGAGTACGTACTCCCACGTGTTATATCCTGTTTAAATAATGTTGTTATACTTCTTTACCCTTTTGAGTATACTCTAATAATGATTATAAGATACTCCAAAGTAAGTTCTATAAAAAATTTAATCAAAATCCACTTTTGTAGGATAATTTGTGTCTATACTTCCTTTATATATGGAAAAGGGTATATAAAATAAAGGACTCCAATAAAAATTTTTGAACCAAATCACATTAGAGTAACTTAGAATTAATATTTAAATATACCAAAAGTGATAAATAAGTATAATATATTCGTTTAAGTGGTATATTAGAAATAGGAGTATATACTGCTAGGAGTACAAAAAAGACTTCACATACATACATACATACATACATACATACATACATACATACATACATACATACATACATACATACATACATACATACATAATTTACTATTCTACACGCAGGGGTAGAATGCACACCGAAAAATTATTGCCAAATATATGTAGAGTTACCATCAGTTGTAACACTACACAACTGGTAGTAACTCTACATGTACTTGATAGTAACTTCACTCACGCATGATATTAACTTTCCAATGCGCACAGTGCGCGTAGGCGTAGAATAGCGCAGATACATAACGATTTCTATGGATAATTTGACTAAATTATAAGCTCTGCTAGAATTTTAATTGCTAGCATTGATATTGTGAACAGGCATCGGTACACTTAAGTTCAGAATTCAGCTTGACATGCATGTAAACTATAGTAAATTATAACTCCAAAGTGAATATTAAAAGAAAAACTTTGGACTTCCATGCAAGTATCTTCTATGCAAGTAGTCAGCCCTCTAAAATTAATGAACCAACTCTAGATAAATTATTGTAGCTCATAAACCTTAAGGTGCTAGACAACATATTTAATGGATTAGCCCTGTCAAAGAACTAACTTCTTAAACTATAAGCTATGAGCTACAAACACATCAATTTGCCAAACGAATGTGACCACTTGCAATTATCATACAAAATTAGGATAAGAACAAATGTTGCTTGAATTGTACATGTATGTAAGATATGATTAATTCATTTTGTCAATCACTAACAAGGCATCACACAGATGACAAGATGTATGTTCATAAAACACCATTTCAGTTTAAGAAGACAGATATTTACTAGCTCTTATGATTGATGATGAGGTTGCTCCACCCAAGGTAATTCCGTGTTAAATTTCCCATAGAGTTGATATGAAAAAAATCTTTACTCACCACAACTAAAAAATTTGCATCTTATCACACTTGAAAAAAAAAGAAATTGAATGGGCAGATGAACAAGTATCAAATTGAATAGCCTATTTTTCATCCAATGTAATATGCACCTTAAGTGAAAATAGACTTTGTCCAGTCTTCACAAAATAAGAGTTGTCACAATGATGTTCTCATACAACAATCCATCATCCTAGAGAAATTTAGAAAATGCTTTAACCTACTTAGTCTCAAACAGAAACAAGCCAATGAATTTTAGAGTCCATAGTCACAAGCTAGAATTTTTAGAAAAAACATTGTGCCCATGTTAACTCAAGTACTACTATACATATACATATGCAATATCTTTATGCCGTACGCTATCTCAATTTGCTTATTAAAAGCTTAGAGTTTATTGCATTTTTTTACCAAGGAAGATGTACAGCCTTGTTTGCCACTGGGTCCAAGACCTAGTGTTCATCACCTTTGGACACTCCTATGATGTTCTTGGATAGCATCATATACTCATCCGAATTAATATTTCTCTTTTGCTTCATATTAGAAACATCTGTAGTGCTAAAATTACTCGAATACTCATCAAATCTACTATAGGACCACCTTTAGAGTTCTTGGACCAAGCAACAGATCTGTCATGAGAACAACCAAAAACTAAAAAAAGAAAACTAGAAATGTTACTTATACCAATTGAAGGTGGATTCCTCTGAAATCACCCACTGAACTAGTCAGATCTATGCAAGGAGAGGCACTAAATGAGAGAGAGAGAGAGGGATAGCTCCATTTGCATTAGGATGTGGTGGATCCTGGATGAGACACGCACACACACTGCGAGGATGTGGCACAAGATCTAGGGATAAGAGGTCGATGTGGTGGTAGGGGCCGAGTGAAGGTGGAGTGGATCTGACAGAGCTGAGGGAGGTGGTGAAGAAGGAAGGTGAGGAGAAGCAAGGGGGGCAAAGGAAGAGGAAAGCTAGGATGTGCTAGCAGCGTTGATGGAGGGAGCTGCGACACGGTGGAGAACAGTGGGGTGAGCGGCGACCGGTGGTGGAGCAGCAGAGGAGATGAGATGGACGGCAGCCGTCGACGCCAAAGCGGAAGAAGGGGGAGAGAGCAAAAGGGCCAAGGGGAGATAGAAGTACCAGGCTCTACTTCAACAGGGGCGATGCTAGGGATTTGTGGATGATTTGGGGATTGGCAATTTTGTGAAACAGCCCTCAGAGTTCTCTAAAATTGCAATCAAGTCCTCCAATTAGATGTCTTCCAATTTAGACCTCCTAGGCTCCGTTTTGACGCGATTTGATCTTACACATCTGCAGTGATGCGTATATCTGTACAGAACAGTCCTAGCACACCAATTTGGATTGAATGGGCCTTGATCACATTGGCCTATGAAAAAATTATAAAAATATAAAATGGTCCAATTCAGGAAATTAATTGAGTCAATATGTTTGGCGGCAAGCATGACCAGTTAGCCTCATAATGTTCTTAGACAAAAACGGCTGCCGAGGCAAGCGACGTTTGCCTTAGAATAGTATTGTGAGGTTAACACTTTACCTTAGAATATATTTTTTGAGACAAACAATTATTGTTAGCCTCAGAAAGGCTGCCTCAATATCCCTGCTTTCTTGTAGAGGGATTCTGAGACAACCTTCCAGTCTACCTCAATACCTCTCTGAGGCAGAATTAGTTGCCTCAGTATCTCATCCTTTACCTCAGAATCCTAGAGAATATTGAGGCAAATGTAGTTTGCCTCATAATAGTTTTTAAAGCCAACTACTTTGTGCCAAAAAAAACTATTGTGAGGCAACTAGACTATGCTTGCCTCAGTAGGGTTGCCTCGATACCCCTGCTTTCTTGTAGTGTGGGCACCATCATCATGTAATGTCATGTTTACAGATTTGCCCCAACCCAAATGCTAGCACAACAACTTCTTACAAGAAACAGTAACTTAGTACTACTACTATAGCTACACTAATGAGTAATAACTAATCAATGTACTTGATATTGGTAATGGAATATTACTATAAGCTAGCCAAGATGCCTCAATTGGCCGACGAGATGTGCAGAACCGTGAGCTCAGGAGTGATTCTGCTGGCTGGCAGGTGAGAACGGGCAGTCGTGACATGCATGTGATGAGCCGTGCACTACAGTGTCAGATCCCGCGGATCTAACTTGAGAAAGGGGAAAGAACGAGACATGAGAACAAGTGTGTTCTAGAAGCTAAACTATAGCTAGATAATTTTGGGCATAATATCATGATGCCGTCTCATTTATTCTCAGTTTATATAGTGTTTACAAACTACTCTCTTAAGAGATAATAAACGATTACAATCATAACCATTTGGCAAATCCCTCTGTAATGACTATTCATGGTAAGATACTCTTGGATGACTACAACAGTAAATACTGGAATGTCTTCTAGCAAGAGGATTGCTGGTAGATGGGTATCGAATGATCTCAGCTGTCTAGATTCACTTAAAGCATGAAGACAGATTGAAACTCTTTAGTTAAGTTCAGACTTCAAACTTCTCCAAATCTGACATTTCCTCCCCTTAACTCCACACTTGTTCTCAAGTGTTCGAATCTGGAAACCAAGATTTAATGGTCTCGGAGCGGAAATTAGGGAAAGTACTTTTGATGAAATTAGCATCCTCCCATGAGGCACTTTCAGTTGGAAGATTGACCCACTGAATTAGCCATTGATTTACTAGGACTCCATTTCTTGACATGGCTCTTCTCTCGATTACCATTGCAGGTTTAGTCTTTATCACTTTGTCTTTCCCGACCAAAGGCAGTTCTGGGCTAGGTATTGCATTAGGTCCGTGATGCTTTTTAAGCTGGCTAACATGGAAGACTAGATGAATATTCACATTAGCAGGAAATTATAGTTTATAAGCCACTTTTCCAATCCTCTACAAGACTCAGAAGGGTCCATAAAATTTGCTGGTCATCTTCAGTGCTTGCTTCAGTCCAAATGCTGCTATTTGGTATGGTTCCATCTTTAAGTAAACTTTGTCTCCAACTGAAAACTCCCTTTCACTTTTGTTTAAATCAGCATACTTCTTCGTCCTGGATTGAGCTTGGGCTAAATTATCGTTCAACCAGTTAAGCATCATTTGTTTCTTAGCTAAGAAATCTCTTGCTCCTTCATCATCCAGTCCTAGGAACAGCTACCTTATTTATCAATGGTGGATGAAAAACCATACAGAGTTTGAAATGGAGAAATCTTGAGAGAAGTCTAGAAAGTAGTATTGTACCACCATTCAGCTAAAACTAGCCAATCTACCCATTTGCGTTCATGAAAGGCCATATACCTGAGATAAGATTCTAAACATTGGTTGACTCTTTTAGTTTGCCCATCCATTTGGAGGTGGTAGGCTATGCTAAACGTTAACTGTATCTTCAACGATTTGAATAATTCTTGCCACAACTTGCTTGTGAATATTCGGTCTCTATCCAATACAATGGCAACAGGAAAACCATGTAATTTGAAGACATTGTTAATGAATGCCTGAGTAATAGTCTAATCTGCATATGGGTGAGATAAAGGGACAAAGTGTGCATATTTTGTGAGCTGATCCACTACAACAAATATTACTTCCTTCCCCTTAAAGTTTGGCATCCCTTTAATGAAATCCATAGATACATGAGTCCAAGCTATATTGGGTATTGGCAATGGCTCTAGAAGTACTGGATAGTGGTAATGTGTAGACTTGGATCGCTGGTAGATTGCACATTCTTGGACAAAGGTGTGTACTTCTTTCTTCATCCCTGGCCAGAAGAATAAACCCTTCACTCTTTGATATGTAGTTACCATACCTAAATGACCTCCAACTGCTAAGGTGTGAAGCGAGCTGATAATGTTTTGCCTTAGTTTAGAATCATTCCCAACATAGATTCTTCCTCTATACTTCAGTACTCCTGAATGGAAAGTATACCCTAACTCTGGATTAGGTGTCAATGCCAATTGCTCCATCAATTCCTTGCAGTGTGCATCACTAAGGTAGCTATTCTCAATTGTCTCCATCCAAGCTGGTACTGCCATTGAGATTGCCATGGAATTGACTCCTCTCCTTGATAGGGAATCAGCAACTTTATTTTTCTTACCTTTCTTGTACTCAGTGACATAGTTAAATTCAAGTAATCTTAGCATTAATTTGTATTAAACTCCTTCATTCACCTTCTATTTAGCCTTAAACTTCAAGCTTTGTTGGTCAGTTTTAAAGACTAGCTGAGTCCCTAGAAATTAGTGTCTCCACCTCTTTAATGACTCTTATTGCCATTGCTTCTTTATCATAGGTAGAGAGAGTTACAGATCTTACTCCCAGAGTCTTGCTAAAATAAGCAACGGGCCTCCCCTTTTGCATCAAAACAACTCCTAATTCCTATTCCACTAGCATTAGTTCTAGAGTGAATATTTCAAAGAAGTCAGGTAAAGCCATAACTGGAGATGTGATCGATCTGTGCTTCAACTCCTCAAATGCTTTGTCTTGAGGTTCTTTCCAATCAAAACCATCTTTCGGTAACATGTCATACAAGGGCCAACATATGATTCCATGTTTCTTAACAAACCTCCTATAATACCCAGTCATGCCTAAGAAACTTCTTAATCAGTTAACATCTTGACGCTTAGGCTAGTCCTTGGTAGCACTGATTTTGTTAGGATTAGTAGCTAGTCCTTAGCTAGATATAATATGCCCCAAATAGTCAATTTAAGGAGCAGTAATCACACATTTGCTGAACCTAGCATAGAGTTTGTGCTACCTCAGTATTGCCAATACGATGGCTAAATGTTGTTGGTAATCTTTTTCATTTTTGCTATATATAAGAATATTATCGAAGAAGACCAATATGAACTTTCTTAAATACTTAGCAAAGATAGTGTTCATTGAAGATTGAAATGTAGCAGGGGCATTGGTGAGGCCAAAAGGCATTATGAGGTATTCAAAATGGCCTAAGTAAGTCTTGAATGTAGTTTTCAAAATATCTCCATTGTTCATCCTGATCTGATGATAACCAGATCTCAAGTCCAACTTGGTGAAGACTGTACAGTGTATTTATTCTTGATAGTTTGAGCATTCAGTTTCCTGTAATCAATGTAGATCCTCCATGAACCATCATTCTTTCTAACCAGAATTGCTGGCAAATCATAAGGACTAGAACTAAGCTGAATAATTGAGGATTCCAACATTTTATGAATTTGCTTTTCCATCTCCTCCTTGTGTTGGTGTGGAACCTATATAGCCTCATATTAGGAGGTTTGGCTCCTTCTTTGATAGGAATGGTGTGATCACACTCCATTTCAGGTGGCAGCCCTTGAGGTTCCTTGAAAACATCCTGGTAAGATTCAACGAGTGGCTGATATGAGGGCTTCACTATTGTTGGCTCTTCTTGTGCCTTTATGGACTGGAGTTCTACAACATAACCAGAAATTTCCTTCAATAACATTTTGTCCAACTTTTTGGAGCTTAGTAGCTTAAGGAAAGTTGCCTAGGTATGGTCATCAAAGATCACCTTTGTACTTCCTTCTTTCATAATTGTTAACCTTCTTCAGTTGAGATCCAAATTGATAGAATTGTGCTGGTAAATCCAATCACAACCTAGGACAATATCAAACCCTTTTAGTGGGAGTATCTTAAATGAGCTATAGAATTTCTCCCTGTTGATGCAATAGTCAGCACTTGATATATGTGAACCGGTTAGCAGTGCTCCACCACTAGCCACTGTCACCTTTTGCAAGGGATTGCTCTGAATTTTATAAGAGGTCTTCGTGGCAAATTTCAGATTGATGAAGGTATGAGCACTCATAATGTCAACTAATGCCACTCCTTTCTTTCTCCCAATGTTCACCTCCATGGTATAGGTGGTCACACTGGTTAGTCCCAGAACAGCTTGTATTGAGATTTACCTACTCAGGGTCAGGTAGAGGAGTCTCAATCGATTTCGATGAACAATCCTCCAACACAGGTTCATCTGTGGAACTTCTTTACGCTCCGAAACCATAAGGTTCACATTCTGGTATTGTTTATATTTATGTCCCAAGAACCATTTACAATCACAATATCTACAAATCCCAGGGATGAAAGGCTTATTGGAACCTTCTTCTGAAAATTCTGCCCTATTTGATATTTGTTCTTGGTGGGGGTTACAGTGTATCCACTCTCTTGTTGGCCTAAATTTACAACATGAGAGCCCTTCTTGGCCAGTGCTCCTGACCCTTTTCCATGTCTTTAGCCATCCAATAAGCTTCACACAGTGTTTGAGGTTTCAAGGGCTTTAAATAATGCTTAATGTCATTCCTTAATCCATTCACAAAACATTTGACAAAGAAGTGACTATTTTGCAAGGGATTTTCACTCTTGTATAATGCTATCAACTCTTCAAACTTGTCAATATAACCCGAGATACTTTAGTTGTACTAATTCAAGGAATGGAAGTTCTCCAGCACTTCGTATCCACTGTATTGAGCAAATCTATCACAAACCATGGCACAAAATTCTGGCCAAGGGGGTGGATTCCACAATAGGCCAATACTCCTAAGCAATATGTTTGCACTTCCAACTATGTATATCTGAGCCAAATCAAACTTAGCTTCATCAGGTACATTTGCCATGGCAAAATAGGTTTCACTTTGTCTAATCCACTCTAAAGGATTACTGCCATCAAATTTTGGAAAATCCAGCTTAGGCACTTTAGCAATGGATTTGTAGAAGTTGTTGATCCTCTCATTACTAGGGTTTGGGTTCCACTACCTAGCATAGTACTGATCATGGTTACGATCTAGACAATTCAAGGTGGGAGACACTGAACAGGAGGAGGTGACATATTCTAAGCCCAAAGAGTTGGTGCGACAGAATGACCAGTGGATGGGGGGTAATGGTTACCTTTAGGATTGGGGTTGAAGTTAACTCCCTGGGTGCTGTTCAGATTGATCTGGCTGAGTTCCTTGATCCTCCTCAACATCTCCATCTCCAAGTGAGTGGGTTGAGCAAAATCTGTGTTGTTTCTTGGCACATCTTCATTTCTTACGGCCCGATGGATGACCCCAGAGTTTTGATCGGAGGCCCTAGCCTAGGATCCCACAAATCCTTGCAATAAAGCTTCCATCTTGTTCATCTGGGTTTGTATACCTGTCACTTGCTTCTACAACTAACCCACCTAGTGCTGCATCGGATCTGCTTTGTTGTTCGCCTCTTGTCGCACCACTGTGAATTCCAAAGTCTCCCCTTCATTCCTTGTCGCAGGCTTCATCATCTCTCCACGGATTGGGTGCAAGGCTAAGGAATTTTACCGAAGAACAAGTATTGGACCCTCATCGCACTCACGACCACTTCCGTCGCCAGACCAGTAATTAACTGGGGATTTTATGGTGAATCTCACCAACCCAATCAACTCCCAACCTAAGTCGCCGGTGTTCTGATACCAAATTATTAGATCCCACGGATCCAACCCGAGAAAGGGGAAAGATCGAGATGCGAGAACAAGTGTGTTCTAGAAGCTAAACTACAGCTAGATAATTTTGGGCATAATATCATGATGCCTCTCATTTCTTCTCAGTTTATATAGTGTTACAAATCACTCTCTTAAGAGATAATAAGCGGTTACAATCACAGCCATTTGACAAATCCCTCTGTAATGGCTATTCATGGTAAGATACTCTTGGATGGCTGCAACAGTAAGCACTGGAATGTCTTCTAGCCGTAGGATTGCTGGTGGAAGGGTATCGAATGATCTCAGCTATCCAAATTCACTTAAAAGCATCAAGACAGATTGAAACTCTTCAGTTTGAGTTCAGACTTCCGATTCGAGCGCCAAGCTCGGCAGCGAGCGAATCAACACGGCGAGGCGCTGTGGCAGTGCGCCGGGCCGCGCGCTCCGTGGCGTTACGAACGAAGCGCTGCGAAAAACGTCGTAAAGGCAGCGTGCGGGCCTGCCCGGCATGTCTGACTTCCAAGCCCAGCCCAGATATGCCAAGATTGATCCATACGGGCTTCTACGATGGGCTGGGCTGGCCTTTTCGGCCCTCCAACTTTCATCGTTCCCTTCGTCTTATTTCACGGCGTACGGTGATTGGTGACATGACATCAACACCCTCCTCCTATGGGCTTAACGATTTCTGCCGTGGTGTAACTGCGTAAGGGGAGCTTACATGTCCACTTCCCAGTTCTTGTTTGGGGCCATCTCAAACGCAGGAATCTCACATAAATTTTACAGAAAACAATTTAAATCCTTCATAATTTCTCCAGAAATCCTATGCTCCAAACAAGGTTTGTAATTTCTTGTTTACAAAGGAACCATGCATGCTCCCATCAACAAGTTACAGCAGTAGTAGATGACTGGGCAAGGTAATAAAAAACAGTATCATATGAATAAGCACAAAAAAACTGCACTTTTCGGCGCTAATGTGCATAGAGAATGTAATAGTAGTCGCCTAAATTCCAAATTAAAGCCAAGCAGCTAGCTGGATGTGCAAATTGATGGCACAATGATCAAGATCCATGGAAGTTAGAAATTAGTCCTTTATTGATTTTATCCTTAACACAAAATCAGGTCAACTTCAACTAGTACACGACAGATATATAAGCAAGCATGTATATCAAAATTTCCCTTGGCCACGTTCTGAAAGCAAACTTGCCTAGATTCATCACTATCACAACTCAAGATGTTCGTGCCCGGGCATGAAGTTCGTGCCATTCAATTCCTTTGGTTAATCCATCAAGATTACGATGCATCGATTTACCCACTGAAAAGTGGATACTTCTTCTTGCAACTGATCAAAACCGGTGCATTGCATGCACCATATATGCGTTCATGGCGTTGGCGCATGGCGCGTCTTAGCGTAACGATGACGAGCTCCGGGCCACGAACGGGTGGCCGGGGTACCGGTCGAACATCTGCGGGGCATCCCCGGCGCCGGGGCCCTGGAGCAGCGCGTCCGGCGCCTCGTCGGACACACGCCACACTTTGATCGACTTGTCGAGGCTGCCGCTGTACACGATCCACCGCGACGCCGACCCCGTCGCGCCAGTGGTGTCTCCGTTGTCGGCAGCGACAGGGACGGCGGCGTTGTCCTTGTTGTCTTCCACGACAGCGAGGCACCTGATGGGCTCGGTGTGACCGGTGAGAACCAAGAGGCAGGAGTGCACACCGCCGTCGCGCCGCCACACGAAGATGGTGTTGTCGGCCGAGCCGCTGAGCACGAGGGCGCCGGCCGCGGCGAGGCAGAACACGGCTTTCTTGTGCCCGCGCAGCACACCGCCGTGGACGAGGTGGCGCTCGCCCTCCCAGAAGTTGACGAGCCCGTCGGATGAGCCGCAGTAGAGCACCGGCGCTATGGCGCTCACGGCGAGCGCGTTTACCGCGTGCTCCTGCTTCAGCAGCGTGCGTACGGCCACGTGCTTGGTCCCCTTCCCCTGCAGTTCCCGCCGCCACACCTTGACCGTGCCGTCCGCCGAGCCGGTGAACACCAGCCCGTCGAACGCCCCCACGATAGCGTTCACGTTATCGTCGTGCGCCACCACCGACTCGAGGCACTTGGAGTCGCTGATGCGCCACACCTTGAAGGTGCGGTCCCACGAGCCCGAGTAGAGCAGGCCCTGCGCCTCATCCGTCGGGCTCAGGCACGACACGGCGTCACTGTGCCGGATCCACAGCGCCGTCCGGTTCTTGCGCACCTCGACGTAGTTGGACGGGTTCAGCGAGCCGCGCAGGAAGTCCCGCAGCCGTGGCAGGCTGCCCACGCGCTTGTGCAGGCCGTTCTTGGCCGACACCTTCCACACCCGGATCTTGCCGTCCTGGTGGCCGGTGAAGATGCGCTTTCCGGAGATGACGATGGCCTTCACGAGGCCGCTCGACGACTTGAAGCCGCCGGAGTCCTTCTGCTTGCGCCAGAAGCGGATGTTCTTGCTGTCCGAGCCGGTGTACAGAGTGTCGCCCTTGGCGGCGAGCGAGTAGATGTGGCCTTCCTCCCTCACCAGCGAGCCGACGAGGTTCGTGCCGGATGCCATGGTGGGCGCCCCGCCGCCTCCGTAGCCGGCGACTGACGCCTCGCTGTGGTGGGACCACGGGGACGCCATGGTCTGGTTCCAGGGGGACATATTATACGGCGAGCACTCGCCGCTGAAGCTGGACGGGTAGTCGGAGTAGAACCCTGAGATCGCGCCCCCCGTCGCCGACGAGCTGCTGTGCCGGTTCGAGAAGTCATCGTCCGTCACCGAGAACTGGAGGTTCGGGTCAGAGTGCGGCGCCGGCAGCGGGAAGTTCGACTGGTGCGACCGTGGGAGGCCGCCGCCGGCCCCTTCGCCGTCGCTATCTCTCATCGGTTCTTGCCGGGAGGCTGTGGCGGCGCGGCGAGACGGTGGTGGAGAGAATTGCGAAAGGAGGAGAAGAGCGGGGGTGTGTATGTGCGGAGGGGAGGGCAGTGAGAGGCGAAGCGAGAGTGGCGGGAAGGGAAAAAGTCGTTAAGACCGTTACGAGCTTGGGGCGGGGAGGTGGGGCTACAGCCCGTGAACTGCTCCCTCTCACCGGTTTAGAAGGAAATTTAAGCCCATTCATTTCGGTTTGAGTTTCTACCTTCTTATTTATTTTACACTATTTATAATTTTTATCTTTTTTTTTATATTTTTGGTTTTTAAGCTTTTTCGTTGATTCTTTTTTTCTTATTTGTTTACATTATACATGATGACTAACATATTTTTTAAAATTTAATTATGCTAAATAAGGTTCGATCAGGTACAGTACTTTTTAACCATAAACCACTTAAAAAAAGCTCTTTTAAGTATGATCTTAGAAAGGCTATTTCCCTCGACTAAAATGTTTCACGATGAGAGCTGCAGAACAAGAAGTCATTACTTAGCAGTGGAGCTTAGGGTGTGTTTGGTTGAGTGGCTTCAAAAGTCTGCTTTGTGTGTGTGAGGTATAGAAAAGCTCTTTGTAGGTTGTGGGTGTGGAAAAGCTGTAAGTTGTTTGGTTCAAACAAGTATAAAACTTACCTCCTATCTCTATTTTCCTTGAAACAAGCTGTGAAACAGACTCTCTATTTTCACCATTTCAAAAGCGAAAGCCAAAAGCCAAAAGCAGGGTCTAAGGTGCTTTCAAAACTGTATTACCCAAAAGTAGCTGCTTCTGAAAAAGCAGCTTCTGGTTTCCACCCATTTGGTTGACTTTTGGCTTTTTGAAAGTAAAAGCAGCTCCCAAAAGCTCAACCAAAGGCACCCTTACTCTCCATGGCAACTTTTGCCTGCATGCACATGGTGCGTTGGAGTCTTGGAGAAAGTATGCGACAGCCCCGTCGGCCAGTAGGTTGCTGGTGGCATGACGCCCGTCTCAGCGGATGACTCGGCTCAAGAGCGGCATCTTGGGGTCCCAGACTGCGACACGATGCATGCATCCATCCCCCAAGTGACGGCGAGGTAGGAGTAGGTCCGGACCACCACGTCCACGCACCCACCCCACCCGGGCCTGGTGCCAAACCGTTCCCAGACCAGGAAAAATCGGCACGACTCTTGGAGCATGAATCTTGTAGCGCTTGTAGCTACAAGTGTGTGCTTGCAGTGTTGCATTTCCCGTCAAAGAGCAACGCTCTGCCACTGCAAACAGAGCGGATAATTTTTTTTTACCGATTGATCAAAGTTTTACGGACGAATACGGAAAAGATAAATAGGTATTTGGTACTATGTAAGTCCGACTTTGAAGAAAAAATATAGAATATGGTATAGGATAAATGATATCCGTCTATATATATCCGTATGTCAAGCTATATGAGTAAGTTTGTTGTGACTTCATTTAGAAATAAGATAATAGATAAGTGGATTGCCGCATCTAAATAGGCGAGGAATACCGAGTGTTTTTCTTTAACATCTCGGCGATTAGTCTCTCTGTATTCACTCTGATTGTGCCCCTACTATTCAATGTCCCGTATAGAGATGCAAAAGAAGCGGATAATTTCCATTCAACTGACCGTCTAAAAGCTTATGGAGCAAATACTGAATGGAGAAATTGGTATCTGGTACTATCCATATCTGACTCCGACTTAAAAAAAAGATAAATAATGAGTAATATTTACCTGTATCTGCTTTGATTGCATCCCTACTGCCAAGGCTCCAAAACACCGATTCCACAGCATCCAGGCAACCAGAGTCCAAACCAAAATATCAAACAGGGAAACAAAGGATGGAACACCGCACCATTGACTTCATTATTGGCCTACCACGACGGCAACACCGCAGGCCTCACCGTGCAACACGGCGGTGCACATCAAGAAGAACGTCGAAGGCCTCACCGTGCAGCAGGTGCTGACCAGCAACAGGCTCTACAACTTGGACCACCACGAGGTCCACGACCACTTCATGCCGTTCCTGATCGACATCAACAACCTCGAGGACAACTTCATCTACGCGACCAGGACTGTACTGTTCCTGCGAGGCGACGGCACGTTCAAGCCGCTGGCCATCGAGCTGAGCCTGCCCCAGATAAGGGCGGCCTGACCACCGCGAAGAGCTCGGTCTACACACCTGCGTCGACCGGAGTCGAGTCATGGGTGCGGCAGCTCGCCAAGGCACACGCCAACGTGAACGACTACGTACCGCTGGCTTCAACACGCACGCCATGATGCAGCCGTTCGCGATCGCGACGAACCGGCAGCTGAGCGTGACTCACCCGGTGCACGAGCTGCTCCAGGCGCACTACTGCCACACGATGGCCATCAACGCGCTGGCGCGGCGGCTGCTCATCAACGGCGGCGTCATCTTCGAGATGACCGTCTTCCCGCGCAAGTTCGCGCTCGAGATGTCGTCCGTGTTCTACAAGGACTGGAACTTCACCGAGCAGCAGGCCCTCCCCCGACGATCTGATCAAGAGGCGCATACCTGGCTAGCCAGTAATTAAACACACAAATCGGTCGATCACAATGAAGAACCCATTGCTAATGCCGCGCGTAACAATCGTGCGATTTATGCGACGCGATACGGGGGCGTGGTAGTGACGGACCCGTCGAGCCCGTACAAGGTGCGTCTGCTGATTGAGGACTACCCATACGCGACGGACGGGCTGGCCATGTGGCACGCCGTCGAGCAGGGGGTGGACAAGTACATGGCGTGCTCCAGGGCGATGCGGAGCTGTAGGTGTGGTGGAAGGAGGTGCACGAGGTCAGGCACGGCAACTTCAGAGACGCGCCTCCGTGGCCCGAGATGTGGACGGTATGGCGGAGTTGGGCAAGGCCTGCACCACCATCATCTGGATCGGGTAGGTGCTCTATGTGGCCGTCAACTTCAAGGAGTACCCGTATGCGGGCTACCTCTCGAACCGGCCGTCATGAGCCGAAGACCGATGCCAGATGTAACGCTCCTATTTCTAGGGAGTTTTCCCCCGTAGCTGTTCAAGATGTCAAATGTGCATCATGTCAATATAAACTTATTATATAAAAGCTAAACTTTATTATATGATTATGGCTTAGTACCTAAATTTTACACATGGAATTGTACAGCCCAAAGTTATAGTACGATACAAAAGAAACAACACAAGCATGCCTCAGCGAGGATAAATCCTAAAACAAGATATCGTCTACTCCGTAGGAATCCTCGAAGTATTCCAAGGGTTTTTTATTTTCTTCCCAAGTTTCATCCAATGATATTTTAGCAAGCTTGAGTATAACTGTATCCAACAAGTCACATAAGAAATGCTATTTAACTATTTGCAAGATTACCAAGAGATGGAGATATAATGGTTTTATTAAGTTATTTGTGGATGCAATTTTATTTGTAAATATTTTTAAACATAAAATAACAAAGCATTAGCTTCTTAAGGGAAATGGGGTTTTATCAAATTAATTACTAGGTTGAAACAATTTAAAACTACTTATGCTTTGCTGTTGAAATTACCCATTAAATACAGTTTCATTTACTGGAAGCACGGTATATTCAAATGCTATTTGAAATTTTGACCCCGCAGAGTTGCCCAGCTTTACCCATAAGATTTCTTGAACCCTTATATTGAGTTGAAAAAACAATGCTTTTCACCTCTCTCCCCTCTTTTTATAGCCTATATCCAATAGGACCAGGCCCTACACAGTCTATATTCCACTGGCCAACGCGGAAAACGCTTCCTGACTTCGTGTGCTCCTACCGTTGTTAAGTATGGTTTTACCGTTTTCATACCACTCCTTTACACGCAGGCCGTTTCATTTATGGAATGCCAACACCCTGTAGATAATCAATTATTTGAGCAACTACTAGACCAGATTTAACAATCAAGTTAAAACTTATAGTTGAGTGATTACAATGTTCTTAACTTAGCATAAGGTTCTAATCCTTACTTTTCATCAACGAGGCAACCATGCACAAACCAATAACCCATTGGACTCCAACTATCTTGTGGCTTTCCACAATACATCGTTAACTCTAGTATCATTTTGTAATTCTATTGGCAAAACGTCGAATCTCTTAGTAGTGTAAAACATCTGAGTTCTTAGTCTATCATGGTATATTTTATAATAATTTAATATTACTAAGGCTTGTCAAGGTGAATATAGCCATCAAACAAGATAGAGCTTTTCCAGTGCTAGGACATAGGTAACTTATCATGCCATTCTAAACAGCTATTTTAAATAAATAAAGGTGTGTAAATAAGGAATAATGAAAGTACAGATAATTAAATAACTAAAGGATGCAGTTTCAACATGATAAAAAATATGTACTTGTCTTGCTATTCAAAGTTTTCGGGTCTTGATATGCTTTTGGGATGGAATGCTTAGCGAAATCATGTGCTAGCGCAAATAAAAAGCAAGCAATTAACTCCACGCTCAAAAGGAATAAAATTCAGAAAAATCAAATAAGGATGGGTTTGGGTTTTGTTGCAATCTAGGTTGGTGAAACGAGCTACAAATGGTCTAAATGGGCTCAAATGGTCAAAATGGGTATATATATATATATATATATATATATATATATATATATATATATATATATATATATATATATATATATATATATATATATATATATATATATATATATATATATATATATATATATATATATATATATATATATATATATATATATATATATATATATAGGGTTTCCGTGAAATTAATGGACTTGTATAGTAATGGGTCGAGTTTGGTTAAATAGTAGCAGATCTATATTGTTTAAGATGGATTATGTTTAGAACAGTAACTGGTTAGATCCATATGGAAGTGAGATGGGCTAGTGAATAGTACCGCTATAGTGCTGGGCCTTGCCTGTGGGACGGCTCGGCCGGATTTGGTTCTGGGTTGCTACTGTGCAGCCCACGACCTGCTATGCACCGTTGTCTTCAACCTCTTGGCGCTACGTGCCGACCGAACAGGGCATGGCGATGACGACTAATTATGATGTCAACGATGGTCATTGATGGGAACGGAGGGTATGGTTGGGGTCTACAAATGCTAAGGAACCCATTTTGAGGTTTAGTAGGGTTCAAAAATCACTGTGGATTGTTAGCGGCGAGAGGGACTCGTCAGAGCTCTCTCATGGCACCACAACATTCTAATGACTAATTGGTGAGGACCAGTGGCGGAACCAGGATTTGGCTACGCCCCGGGCTGAACTCTAACAACATAAAACTAACGCCAATTTGTACCCATACCACGATATAACAAAAGTATATCATAATTGGCTAATTGCATTACTAATATGAAATTTGAGTTCAATACTAAACAAGTAAGGCCACCAGCAATGCCAACCAAACATGGATTACCATGATTTATACTAACAATGTCCAAAACGCAGGCGGCATGAAACTTAAAACTAATCGTACACTACAATAAACTAATCACACACCACAAACTAGCATGAGCTCAAATTTATGCATATGAGAGAAAATTCATGGGTTCTGGGAGGCTACGACGCACCTCGAGGCAATCGGCAGCAAGCAGGATGGAGCCGATTCTAACGCTGGTGTTGATGGCCGTCTGCACGATCACCACAAAGTAAAACATTCACCCCAAGCCTGCGCACCAAACACATCCACCGAAAATGAACCACAGTTCAATTAACAGATCATCACCTCACCAACGCAAGCATGGTAATTAATGGGAGGGCAGGCATCGTAACACATTTCATATTTCACAATTCACATCCTTTACCAATTATCAATTGCCGATTTACGTACCATCAAGAGTGAAGCCTAAAGCGGTGGGACTCGGTCTCGACGAGAAGCAGCGGAGCGGGAGGGGCGACGCCGTGCTTTGCCGCTGGCCGGGAGGTGGGCACCGGGCCGATGGCGCGCGAGCGAGAGGAGGCGGAGGAGGGTCGCCGGGGTGGTCTTTGGGCGGCCGCCGGGAGGGGCGGGTTGGGAGGCCGGGCCGGCCGGCGCTAGCCGGGAGGAGCCGGCGGGCCGGCGCGAGAGGGGCGCCGGGCAGCCTCGGCCGGGAGGAGCCGAGGCGAGCCGACGCCGGAGGGGGCACTGGGAGCTGCGCGGCGCTGGCCGGGAGGCGTGGCGCGCCGGCCGTCGGAGTCGGGAGGGGTTGGGCTGAGGCCGGCGGCGCCGGCCGGAGGCGGGCGGTGCGCGAAGGGGGCGGCGGGCGCGCGCGCGTGGGGGCGGGCGGGCCGGGCGGCGCGTCGGATCGCGGAGAACCGAGACGAGGCGATCGGGCGCTGGAGGAGGCGGGCGGCGCGGATCTGCGGAGAACCGAGACGAGGCGATCGCGCGATCGGCGCGCTGGAGGAGCGGTCGGGGCGCGGCGGCGCGGATCGCGAGAACCGAGACGCTGGGAGGAGGCAGGCCGGGAGGCGGGGCGGCGCCGGATCTGCCGGATCTGCAGGGCGGCGTCGGCGCGTCGCCTTTTGGCTCTGCGGTGCGCTAGGGTTTTGGGCGAGGAGCGGCTCTGCCTCTGCGGGACACTGGGGAGCGCGTGAAGTGGGCCGCGGCGCCGAGCGTGTGAAGTGGGCCGTGCGCACGATAATGTCGACCTGGCTGTAGAAAATTGGTTTGGGCTATTAGGCTACCTGGGCTGAATTCTAGAAATACCACCCTGGGCTGGGCTGAGAATACCTGGGCTATACACTACAATTTTTTTCGCACCCCGGGCTAAAGCCCACCTTGCCAGGGGCCCAAATCCGCCCCTGGTGAGGACAAGGGTGGTTTGAGCATGACAGACACATGGAGAAGGGTTTGGTACTGGTGGTTTGGGCTACAGGCTTCTAAGTTGAGCTATCCACGGTGAGGTGGTTTGGTTCCATGGAGAGGCATCATCGATGGGCTAGGGGCTTGGGAATGATATGGGGAGGCTAGGATTGTGTTTCTAAGGTCTTTGGTGGTGCTACTAGTGGAGGCAATTGGCAAATGGTGGTGGTAAATGGCGGTGGGGAGCAATAGGGGCTCTGCTTGGGAGGTGACACATGGCCAGAGCGAGAGGTCTCTAGGAGCTTCAGCGGCGGTTGGGAGCCATACTAGCAAGGTTGGCAGGCAGCATGGCACATTGGTCTCAGTGCTCCCTTGATGACGGGTTGCGATGGTGAAAGAAATATGATGTGGCATGTTGGCCATGAGAGAGGGTGGGCCGACGACAGCGAGCTCAGTCTTGACTGGTCCAGCACACGGTCAAGGCTCATTGATGGATAATGTTATAGCACAGCAGGCAAGGGTACGGCCTTCAGCAGGGTGGCAGCAGCGAACAAAGTCGTGGCGGCGGCGAATGGGGGTGGGCCATGTGGTAGAGAGGGAACAGGGGAGGTGGTGGATTCCTAAATGGCACCAAGGGCTAAGGAAGGAGCAAGGATCAGAAAGGAAAAGTGGAAAAAGGCCAGAGATTACTGAATTGGGAAAGATTTCAAATTAAACTAAAATTCAAACAAATTCAAATTCTTTTAAAGTTGGGATGTTTCTCCAGAGCTAGGCAATAAAGAGTACGCGGAGCTGGAGCGCGAGCTGGAGAAGGTGTTTGTTTGGGTCGGATGTACCACTTGTTTCGAAATCGACAAGATAGAGTATGAAATAATGAAAAACAATCAAGAACATGTGAGAGAGATTTAATGTGAAAAACTCTTTTAGGTGAAAAAACACAGGCGTACAATCAGCAAAATCACTGTATAAGGAGAAGTTACAAGCACGAAAAACTTTTGCGTGTTTCAACGTGTCTTAATCGTGTGACTATATGGGTACATATATAGACTAGGGACCAAAGTCCCTAGGAAAAAAAGGAGCAAAGTCCTAGTTGCCAATGAACAGAGACCAATTGAAAACTAAAATAGTAACTTTCTTGGAGATGAGAACAACACCTCGCTCAGAATCTTAGAAGATAACGGTGTATAGTTATAGTCCAAAGTGCGTCGAGTAGCCACATTTAATTCTAGTCAGGACACACACCTTAGAGTACCACGTCTGATATAGGTTGGTGGAGAGTTTATTACAAACTCAAAGATGATCTCAATCATAACCTTCGATTAGTTCGCATTGCTCCTTAGCGAAACATATTCTTTATAGGTTTTAAAAGTAGCCATGTACCTTACTTCAGTGGTCGAGAGAGCAACAATAACTTGTAAACAAGCTTTCCAATTCATGACACAACCTCCTATCGTGAAAACATAACTAGTAACAGATTTTGGCTTTTCTAGATGTCCTATGAAATTTGAATCAACATATTCGACCAACCCATCACTAGTTTGTCCAAAATACAAACATGCACGAGAAATGTCCCTTAAATATCTAAATATCTACTGAATAACTCTCCAGTGGTCTTGTCAGATTGGCCATATATCTACTGACAACACTCAAAACATGAGACAGGTCGGGGCAAGAGTAGACCATGACATACATGAGTGATCCGACTGCACTTACATATGGAACACTTGATATTTATTCAACTTCTTTAATTATTTATGGACTTTATATTGAAGAGAGCTTAAACTGTGTAGCTAGCGGTGCACTGGTCAGTTTGGCCTTGTGAATGATAAAGCGGTGAAGAATTTTTTCAATATACCATTTTTGACTTAGGTATAATTTTTCAAACCGTCGGTCTCTAATGATTTCTATACCAAGAATCTTCTTTACTGCACTGAGATTTTTTAATCTCAAATTCACTGTTTAATTGTGTCTTTAGCTTTGAAATTTTAGATTTGTCTTTTGCCTTGATCAGCAAATCATTGACATATAGGAGCAAATAGATAGTTGAACCATTGATGGTCTTTAAATAAACACAGCTGTTATAGTGAGATCTCTTGAACCCTTGAGAGATCATAAATGAATCAAATATCTTGTACCATTATCAAGTGCTCCTGAGAGTATCTCTCACTAAAGGTATAGTGCGATTTGGTACCAAAGGAAGCTTAGCTCAAGCTACATTGGGTCATTTCCAATTCTGGCACGGATAGAAAAATTGGCATATCGCTTGGATCTCCCTGAGTCCATGAAAAGAGTGTATAATGTGTTCCATGTTCTATGTTAAGAAAGTACTTTCAAGATCCAGAACATGAGATTGTGTTAGAACTGGTGTCCTTAAAGCAAGACCTCGCCTTCGAGTCCCGTCCAGTTCGAATTTTGGAGAAATTAGAGAAAGTGTTGAGGCATAAAACGATAAAATATATTAAAATGCTTTGGACACATCAGTACAAGTGAGAAGCGACATGGGAGTTGGAGTCTCGCATGCGTGAAAAGTACTCAGAATTGTTCTCTACGGGTACGAGCTAATGTTACTTTATGTGAAGTTCATTTTATTTTGTTCTTCCATGTGGATTGTGGAGTGCCAGAATTTGGGGTCGAATTCTGTTAAGGGGGATAGAATGTAATACCCTAAAAATGTAAAAAGGGAAAATAAAGAAAATTAAATAGAGTTTTGCCGTCAGACTCATCAGCTCTTAGAATGCCAAATAAAAGTAGCACTCACTAAGGTTCCCAGACCGTCCAGGGACAGTCTGCACCATCTCGCGTTTGGGTTCTCATCATCCGGCAGGAAATTCCATTCTTACCTTTTACCGACTTACCTGTCGTAGTAGAAAAGCCCCAAACAGTGTAGAGCTACCTTTGGACTGATAGGTCCTTAAAGCCCTCAGACTTGAGAGGGAGTAAGATGATGAGTGAAGGGCAATCTAGTCATTGCACAAAACCAGAGAAAAGGCTGGCCGACCATGCCCCTCTTAAGCCAAATTCAACATAGGCTAGCCACACAAAGCCTTATTTCATTTTTCCTCCCTCAACCAAGAACTCATTCAGAGAAAGAAGCCAAGCCTCACAAGCCTTCCCATTTCTCATCCCTTCTCTTTTCTTTCCCCAAATTGAGAGCTCATCCAAGTCCCAAAACCTAAATCCACGGCCACCGCAGTGAGGAGGTGAGGGAGAGAGAAGAAGAGGAGAGGACCCTGGGGAGTTGGGAAAGACCAACGGCGTGAGGGTGGCGTCCACAGCGACCGCAAGCTGCCTAGGACCACCGGAGCCACATCGAACCAAACTGGGACAAGGAGGAGGCGAGAAGGGCCAACAGAAGCGCATGGAGAGTGCTATCGTCACCATGACCATCGCTATCGCCTTCTCATCCCCACCCAACCCGAGCCAAGTAAGGTTTGCCTTCCCCAACCATGCATAGTGAAGAGTAGGGCAAAACAAAGCTAGAAGCTAAATAAAATGCGTTAAAGAAGAGAGGATTAGATAGACCGTCCTGTGAAGTAGTGAAGTAGAGGTGCTCGGGCCAAGCTCGGGCGCCTTGGCCAAAGCCATGGCCAAGGGGAACACCCAATGGCCATCCGGTGGTGCAGCCACGGCCAAGCCAGGCATCAGCTTTGGGAGCCGACGGCATCGAGGACAGCTAGTTGGGGGGCACCACGACCGAAGGAGTAGCGTCGGGAGGTCGAAATCTGGGGCCTTGGCATGGGGGCCCGCCACAGAAGCCCGAGGAGGGCGACGACCAAATACCGTGCCAACCGAGCGGTGGCGCCAAGCGCCTCACCGCCACGCGCACACAGGGGAGGTGACAGATCCAGTCCTGGTTGGCCAGATCCGAGGCGAAGAGTGAGGAGGAGGAGCGGATGCGAGTTTTAGGCGATGCGCCATGAGCCTGGCGGCGGCTGAAAGATCAAGCTCCGTTTAAGTTGGTTTTGGTGTTAATGACAAATACCATAATAAGATTTTGATGATAATGACAAATACCATAATAAGATTTTGATGATAATGATAAATACCATCATATTGTTTTGGTGATAATGACAAATGCATATATGAGACTAATATGTTTGTTTGAGTATTATTTATGCTTAGTCTGATTTGGATGAAAAGGTGAAATCAAAAGAGGTATGCATTCAAAATCACTTTCTCATATACTAATGCATTCCTTAGATCCAAAATATAGATTGAACTCCTCAAATAGTTCAAATGAATATGTGCATATGTTTTCCTTCATATAGACTTGTATGCACACATTTAGGGGGGAGTTCTCTCTCTATGTTTTAAAGTTTCATGAGTATTGATCCATGCTTTTTTTTAATATGCATATTTAGGATCTTTACACTGAAATACATTCTTGAGTATATATAGCTTGTGTAGTTCATATATACTCATGTGCAATTGGGTTGTCATCTAACTTCTCTATTATGTGTTAATAGTTTGATGATTAATGACAACCAGATAAGTAAGCTTTGTTTAAAGCTTATTGTCGTAGGGGTGGCCCCCACCTAAACCCAGCAGGCCTGGCAGGAGATTATAAGGCCCAGAATAGGCCATGTGTAATGACATAACTGCCCCAGAAGGGATAACCAGATGTAAGGGTATAACTGTAAAAGTACTCCTCATGTGCATATATATATGAGTGCAAGCCATGGGGAGGACCCAGGCCATTACACTTATCTTCATCACTTTCCACTACCATCTCTCTCTGTTTTGATGCAGTAGCCACAACAGCTTGGCGCCGTCCGTGGGAGGACGAAGACAAGCTCAAGACCGAAGAAAAGATGGCACCGAAAAGCTTCCTCGGCGAAGGAAAGAAGGCGGCGGGGCGGGCGTCGTATGGGTACGAGCCGGCATCGGCGGCGGGCGCGCGGTGGTGAGGCGAGCACGGTGGCGGAGACGCGTCGGCGTTCGCGCGGTGGCGACCAAACCCGTCACCGCACAGCGACGACAAACCCGCCATCGGCGTTGCGAGGACGGACCGGCGGTCGAAGACGTCGACACGGTGCGGCGATAACCGACCCGCCGACGCGACGGCACCGACCTCACCGCTCCCATCGCAACCCTCGCGGCGGTGCGGACCGGGCGGTCCGAGGTAGCCACGACGGAGCGACCGGCAGCTCGGGACCCCGCGATGCGGTCGTCCCCGCGCCGACCCGCCCGTCGGAAGCACCGGCGACCCCGCCCGCACCGGGGATGGAAAGCGCCCTGCTGGCGGCTCTCAACGCGTTCCAGCGGGAGCTGGGGGACCTTCGCGGAGCCGTCAGAGATATACAAGAGGCTCGGAGTCAGCCGGCTGCGCCAGCAATCGCGTCCGAGCCCGCGCCGGAAAGGGCGGACAGTCGCGAAGCCCCCACGTCCAGCCGCGTGCCGCTGCGACGCGTGGATCCGGAGTCCCCGCTCTCGGCGGGGCTGCAGCAGGCGGCATGGCCCGAAGACTTCAAGTTCCCTAGCGCCATCGACTCGTTTAAAGGCGACACGGACCCCCGTGAGTTCGTGCGCGTATACGAAACCGCGATCGAAGCCGCGGGCGGAGATGACACCACGAAGGCAAAGGGACTCCCCCTCGCGCTACAAGGAGTGGCACTCTCTTGGTTTTTTACCATAGAGCCGGGCTCCATCTACGCGTGGGAGCAGCTCCGCGTCCGCCTCCACAACAACTTCCAAGGAAACTACGTCGACCGGGTCGATGCGGACCAGCTCTTTGCCGTGAAGCAAAAACCCTCGGAGAAGCTCCGGGACTACTTCAAACGCTTCGCCAAGATTCGATGTCAAGTGAAGGATGTCAACGAGACCACCATCGTCAATGCAGCCATACAGGGCCTTTGTCCGGCCGATGGTCGAGTACAATCTTGCGAAGCCGATCAAGGCGGTGGCGAAGCTCTTCGACAAGATGGAAGAATATGCCGGGCGGAGGAAGACGCGCGCGAAGGCAAGGTGACGACTCCGTCGGCGGCGGCTCTTGAAGGAAAGCGTGGCGAGTCGTCGAGGACACGCCGACCGCAGGACAACTCGCATAGGAGTCGTCGGATCAGCCCAAGCGCGGCCAAAGAAAGGTCGGCGGCGAAACCGCGTCCTCGACATCGGCGGGTCCGGCGAGGGTGCTCAGCGGGCCGAGGCGGCCGGGGCGCCGTGGCGGGGCGCGGCCGTGGCGAGGGCCACGACGATAAGGGTCGTGGAGACTACGACGACCAACATCGAGGCGTGGTGCTTAGTCCACGGCCGCGGCGATCCACGATACCGTGCTTCGCACCTCCATCGCGGCGCTCGCGGCAGCGTCGCTAGGGCGAGAACCGAGGCGCGCCCGCTGCGGTGGCCCACGTCCGCTCCCATACGAGGCCCCATGCGGTGCAGCGCGGGGATGCGGTCTGAGCGCGAGGAATGCAACCTCAGAAGGCACCTTGCGGATCAAGCTCACGTCTGGCGGCCTCGGGAGGGCCTCACATGCGTTGCGAGCCCCGGCGCAACCTACCGCAGGGTCATTAATGTCATATCCGGCAGCTCTGCGCTGGAATTCGCCTCGGCGCGG
Organism: Dendrocalamus sinicus; assembly: GCA_036346575.1. Lineage (NCBI taxonomy): Eukaryota > Viridiplantae > Streptophyta > Magnoliopsida > Poales > Poaceae > Dendrocalamus > Dendrocalamus sinicus. Next base: position 7,215,438 of record CM070648.1, read on the forward strand.
CAGCAGAAGGCCTACGCGCGAAGACTACATCACGTGGCGGCATACCCAGCGCAAGCACCGCCGGAATGGGCGCGGCACGAGGTTACATTCACACCTGATGACGCCCAAGGTGTGGACTTCCCTCATCAGGACCCCCTGGTCATCCGGGTCACCATTGCGGGATGCGATGTGGGGCGCGCCTTGGTGGACGGGGGTAGTTCCGCGAACTTATTGTTTGCGGCGGCCTTCGACCAAATGGAGATCCCTCGAAGCCGCCTGGAGCCCTCGGGAATCCCACTGCAGGGCTTCGGGGGACAGCCCCTGCGGGCGCTGGGCCAGATCGGCCTTCAAGTCTCCTTCGGCCGAGATGACAATGTGCGAACCGAAGATGCCACCTTCGACGTGGTCGACCTCCCGTATCCTTACAATGCCATACTGGGGCGCCCCATCCTCAACTCCTTCGGCGCAGTACCACATCACGGCTATTTATGCATGAAGATCCCAGGTCCCCGGGCCATCATAACCGTCCGCGGTGACCAAGACATGGCCCGGCGCATCGAGCCTGGTACCAGGTGCCCGCGACGCGAAGCCCAACGGCGCTCCTAGAGCCGGAGTCACAACGCGAAGGTCCAGTGACCAGAGGCTTCGACCTCACCAAGGGGCAAACGGTTAGTACACCCACTCCTTGTAATTGCTTGCCCGCGCAAACGGGGATGTAATGAAGATCGCCGTTTGCCGCTAATCTTTCTTCATCATGCAAATTTGGGGCGGCGACGCGCGCAGGCTTCGCCAGCGTGCGCGCGCGCTCCCGCCGCATAAACCAAAGACGCACGTTCGCGTGTGCACTCGCCGTCGCCAAGGTGACGGGACTGAGTATAAACAAAATCCGCACCGGGGGGGACGCCCTCGCGCGCGCAAGTCTCCGGACTATAAAGAAGACGTAGCGTCGAGGCTAGCTCCGCACGCAATAGTCCACGCACTCTAAATAAGACGTAGCGTCGAGCCTAGCTCCGCACGCGCGAGTCTTCGGACTATAAAGAAGACGTAGCGTCGAGCCTAGCTCCGCACGCAATAGTCCACGGACTCTAAATAAGACGTAGCGTCAAGCCTAGCTCCGCACGCGCGAGTCTCCGGACTATAAAGAAGACGTAGCGTCGAGCCTAGCTCCGCACGCTATTACGGACTCTAAATAAGACGTAGCGTCGAGCCTAGCTCCGCACGCGCGAGTCTCCGGACTATAAATAAGACGTAGCGTCGAGCCTAGCTCCGCACGCCATAGTCCACAGACTCTAAATAAGACGTAGCGTCGAGCCTAGCTCCGCACGCACTCTACGGAGTATAAATAAGACGCAGCGGGGGGACGCCTAAGACGTAGCGTCGAGCCTAGCTCCGCACGCGCGAGTCTCCGGACTATAAAGAAGACGTAGCGTTGAGCCTCGCTCCGCACGCGCCAGTCCACGGACTTTAAATACAACGTAGCGTCGAGCCTAGCTCCGCACGTGAGAGTCTACGGACTCTAAATAAGACGTAGCGTCGAGGCCTGCCTCCGCACGCGTAAGTCTCCGGACTATAAAGCAAGGCAAACCGCGGAGGTCTGCCTCCGCATACGTCAGTCTGCGGACTGTCCGTTCTCGGAACCACAGTGCGGCTTGCCGCTAACGGCGCATCAAGACACAAAGACACAAACTTAAAATGCCAGGAGATCTGCTTACCGGAAGAGTCACATATACAAAGGACCGCCAACATCCCGGCCGCTCTAAGCCGCTACCCCGCGGGTTCGTCCTTAACACGCGCCAAAGTCGGGGCCTCGCTCGACGAAGGCCGGCTCGCCCAAAAGTCGAGCGAATCTTCGGCCCTTCGCCAGCGCCGAAGGCGTCGTCGAGTTGAAAGGTCGGCCGCCCGAAGCCGGCCCCAGCAAGGAAGCTGCCCGGGATATAGGTGAAAATCAGCATGCATGCAGAAAGTGTGCGCTTTATTAGCAAAAACAAGGGACAGTACAACGCATGCCTACACCTAGGCGCCGCGGCATCAGACCTGCGGGTTCCTGGCGCCTTCGGAGGGCCCAGCGCCGCCATCATCGCGTCGAGGGACCCCGTCCAGAAATTGGCCGAGGTTCCCCGTCCCGTAGAGCGACTTTCGGAGCTCGATCCGTACAGCTTCCACCCCGACGGGATCCCAGATCCGGTCGCAGAAGGGCCCAAGGGCACGGCGAGCGGAGCGGATGGCGCCGGACATTACTCCGGCCCCGCCAGGCATCTCCAGCTGGGGGTCATTCAGCCCGGCGACATGCGTACAGCCGCGGTGCTGGAGGAGCGCGCACACCAAGCAGGCCGAGGTCTACGTGCAGTGGGTGCCGTAGGACGTCGCCGCGTCGCGCGGCGTTGGCGGCATCCCCGATCAGCGGAGCGTCCGAGACAGCTCGTCCGGACCGAAGGCGCGTCCCGGCACCTCCGCCACCAGCCCTTGAAGATGGCTCTCCAGCGCTTGCATGGCGTCCCAAGCAATCACCGAGGCGTCGCCCAGCGTCCGGTTGCGTTCCGCTAGAGTCAAGGCAAGTTCCCCCTTTTCCTTCTCTAGCGTGGCGACCTGCTCCAGGAGCCCGTCCCGCTCCGCCGCGAACTTTTGTTCAGCGGTGCCGCCGCGCCGACTCTGCGCCGACGCCGCTCGACTTCCACCGGTGGATGCGGCGTCTGGCGGAGCGCGCGCGAGGCTTCGCGCGCTCCTCCTCGGCGGCACGCAGCCTATCCTCGGCGCTTTTAGCTACGAGCATAGGCCGTTCGCAGGGCCTGCCCTAGCACAAGTGTCTGTAGAAGGCAACAGACTTAGCAAACTCAGCTAAACTCAGGCGTGGTCGTATGAGTACTTACCCTCACCCCGGACACCTCGAAAGCATCCTCAAGGCGCCCCGCACCGTAGGCCTGCAGCACTTGCGGGTCGACGCTCGTGGCCGCGTCATTTACAATCCCGCGCCACGCCCTCAGCGTCTCCGGAGGCGGCACGAAGTCCGCAGGGCTCACGTGCTCAGGGGCCCCGTGTTCCGTCGGGTGCTCCCCCTCCGGAATGAGCAACGCTGCAAACAAGGATACGGGTGATCACCCCAAGGCATAAAAGCATACACCAGAGTAAGCTAAGTCACCATACCTTCGGTAGCAGAAGAAATGGTCCCGCCGTGAGCGGAGGCCTCCGCGTTCGGGGAGGACGACGGTTGTCCCTGCGCGACGGGCGGTGTGTCCAGAGGGGCAGAAGGCGCATAGGCCAAGGGGCCCCCGGTGCTTGCGCCGGAATCCCACAAGCTTCGGATGCCCGTAGCCACGACGAACCCCCATGGTATCCGGTGGAGCTCCGGCCGCACACATGGCCGTTTGGCCGGGGCAGCTGGCAGCGCCACCGCCCCCGCAGCCGTGGCTGGGGAAGACCTCGCGGCGCGCGCGCCGGGGAAGGTTCCACGGTGGCGATCGTCGAAGGGCACCTCGATCCCATTCGCCGTTGGCAAGGACAAGACGGCTACGTCGCGCCCCGCGAGGGCGCCCGCACGCGCGGCCGCCGTCGAGGCCTCCACCTCGGCATCGCTGGTCCGCACGGGATCCGCCTCGGCGACTCCGGCGGGTGGTGAGGCTTCCCCCCTCCGGCCGCCCGCGGCAAACCCACCGTCCGGGACGCCTGCCGAAGACACCTCACCCTCGGCGCCTGCTCCACCCAAGCCCGAATCGGCGTACCTCGCAGAGTCTGACTCCGCGTCCGCCGCATCCTCGGAAACACTAGCGGCGGCGCGCGGTGCCCCGCTGCGCCCTCTTCCGAGCGAGGCCTTCTTCTTCTTCGCTCCACCATCGGCCGAGCGACACGTCCGGCGGCGGCAAGGCCTGGACCTCGCACACGCGGTTTAGTCGCCCGACCGCCTTGGCGGCAGCGAGCGCCTGCCGCTCGTGCTCCCTGGCGGTGTACGGACCCGGGAACACGCGCCGCGCTTGCTCCGCCTCCTCAGGAAATCCACAAGCAAGGGAGAATAGCATCGACGCCTACAACGCATTTCGCGTCAACAAAGGAGGCGCAATCGAGGCTTACGGGGCCGGCGGCGCGTGGCGAGCAAACCCACGGCGAAACATTGTCATCTCGACGCCTCTCGGCGGCAAGATGCCAGTCGTAGGCAAGCGGGGCCACGCCGTACATCACGTACTCTTCGGCAAGGTCGCGCATGTTGAAGCGGGCGGCCATGCCTACGAGCCGTTTGACCCTCCGCTTGTCCTCATCATCGAGCGTTCGGCCGGGTGAAGGCTTGAACGCGATCGGCCGGCCCGTGCACGCAAGACCGCTCCCGCTCTCCACACGGTGGTAGAACCACCGCTTCATCCAGTAGGACTCCCACTTCCCGCGAGTTGAGTTCGCAGGGAAGAGCTTCTTGCAAGACGAGCGAAGAGTAAAGAGACGCTACCGGCTCGGCGGCGTCCGCCCCTCGGCCCGCCGGTGGCATCGCACCTCGTGGAGGTAGGCGAACAGCGACGCGCTGGGCCAGCACGCCCCCGAGCGCAAGGCCCAGCTGTACACCGCGAGCCGGGCCACGGCGTTTGGAGTCAGTTGCGCTTGCTCCAGCCCGAAGGTCCGCAGCACGTCGCCCACCACGCTCGTCGCTGGGATCCGGAGCCCCGCATCGAAAAAGGCAACGAATACGACCGCCTCCGACCTCTCGGGATGCGGTTCCGTCTCGTCGCCGGCAGGCAATCGTACGGCCTGGCGCCCGGACAACTTCCCCGCGCGCAAGAGCCCTTGGATCGTCTTCTCGGTCACGAGAGGGCCTAGCTCGCCGAAACGTGCCTTCCTCCGCCGCCACCCGCTCTGAGTCGGCGCGCCGCCGGTCGCGCTCTTGGGCGCGTATTTTACCTCCAACGGCGAGGATCGCGGCGAATGGCGAGGCCACCAACCGCTGGCGCTGCTGCTGGAGGCCATCGCTTCCCACGACGAGACTAATACGATGAAGATAGCGCGAAGGTGGGGAAGGCCGAGCAAACAGGAAAGAGGGCGTAAAGGTGCGGGGACGCTGTTACGGGGGGCTATTTCAAGCCGCCTCGCCCATACCGCCGCTACTGAAGCGTCACAACGATCCGCGTGCAGGATGCAACCGCAGCTTTGTAAAGGCCCGCCCCGCACGCTTCCCCGCAATCGAAAGTGAAGGGTCGCGGAGGTCCGTGCACGAGGCGCGACCGCAGTCGTATAAGCGCCCGTACAGCGCAACGCCCCACCTAACGCTGGAAGGTCACGACCAGAGGCGCCACTCGCTGCCGCCCGTGTCCCCTTGCCTAGGGAAGAGGCGGCGGCGCAAACACGCAACCGTCCACATCCGCCGCCCAGCGATCCGAGGCGCCACGTGCCCGGCGCGTCGGGTCGCACGGTACGGGAACCTAACCCTGTCAGGCCAGGGACCGGCGTGATTCAAGGAACCTGTATAGTGCAAGGCCGCGTCAAAGAGCCCAAGTTGCGCGCGCGTCTCCTTCGACTAGGCGCCGGCCAGCGCCACCCATTCGGCGGTAGGGGCGGGCGCGCGCGTCGCTTCCACTAAGCGCCCGGCCAGCGCCACCCATTCGAAGGGTAGGGGCGGAGCGCGCGCTCTCGCCGACTGGCGCGGCCAGCGCCACCCGTTCGAAGGTAGGGGCGGAGCGCGCGCGTCTACTCGACTAGGTTCGAAGGGTAGGGGCGGAGCGCGCGCGTCTGCCGACTAGGCGCCGGCCAGCGCCACCCGTTCGGAGGGTAGGGGCGGAGCGCGCGTCTACCGACTAGGCGCCGGCCGCGCCACCCGTTCGAAGGGTGGGGGCGGAGCGCGCGTCTCTCCGACTGGCGTCGGCCGCGCCACCCGTTCGGAGGGTAGGGGCGGAGCGCGCGCGTCTACTTCGACCAGGCGCCGGCCACGCGCCACCGTTCAAGGGTAGGGGCGAGCGCGCGCGTCTGGCCGACTGGCGCGCCGCCAGCGCCACCCGTTCGAAGGGTAAGGGACGGAGCGCGCGCGTCTACTTCGACTAGGCGCCACCGGCGCCACCCGTTCGGACGGTGGGGGCGGAGCGCGCGCGTCTAGTTCGACTGGCGTCGGCCAGCGCCACCCGTTCGAAGGTGGGGGCGGAGCGCGCGCGTCTACTTCGACTAGGCGCCGGCTTCGCCACCCGTTCAAGGGTTGGGGACGGAGCGCGCGCGTCGCCGACCAGGCGCCGCCCGCGCCACCCGTTCGAAGGTTGGGGCGGAGCGCGCGCGTCTACCGACCAGGCGCCACCAGCGCCACCCGTTCGGAGGGTAGGGGCGGGCGCGCGCGCCTGCCGACCAGGCTCCAGCCGCGCCACCCGTTCGCGGGTAGGGGCGGAGCGCGCGTCTGCCGACTGGCGCGCCGCCAGCGCCACCCGTTCGGAGGGTAGGGGACGGAGCGCGCGCATCCGCTTCCACTAGGCGCCACCAGCGCCACCCATTCGGCGGGTAGGGACGGAGCGCGCGCTCTTTCCGACTAGGCGCCGCCTTCGCCCACCCGTTCGGGCGGGGACGGAGCGCGCGGCTTTCGACTGGCGCCCGGCCGCGCCACCCGTTCGGAGGTGAGGGGACGGAGCGCGCGCGTCTACCGACTAGGCGCCGGCCGCGCCACCCGTTCGGAGGGTGGGGGCGGAGCGCGCGCGTCTTTCCGACTAGGCGCCAACCGCGCCACCCATTCGAAGGTAGGAGACGGGCGCGCGTCTGCCCGACTGGCGCCAGGCCGCGCCACCCGTTCGAAGGGTAGGGGACGGAGCGCGCGCGCGTCTACTTCGACGAGGCGCCAGCTTCGCGGCCACCCGTTCGAAGGGTAGCGGACGGAGCGTGCGCGTCTACTTCGACTTCGGCGCCAGCCTAGAACGGAGAACAGCACACGCCACCGCCATAACTCGAACAGGCAAAGGTCAATGTTGCGGCAAGAGCAGACACGATCTCGTAGGCAGATATGAATCGCCACACCAGCATATGCTCGTTCGCACGAGCAAAGCTTGCGGATGACTCCATATCTGTCTACGAGAGCAAGTCAGGCCTTACCATTTCCGCATCAAGCGGCGAAGCATTCCCACGAACGGGGCGAGTTTGGTCCACCGGCGCTCGTAGGCATTGACGCCGGTCGACGCGGTCATCAAACACAGGTGCACAAAACTTTTCCTGCATATGAGAAATTAACTATGAACAGGTACGGGGTGTACAGCAAAGGATGTCTAGGCAGCGGCCCCTGGCGCCGGCATATTTATACTCAGCCTCGCTAGGCGAAGAGTCGCCAGCGTGGAGGCATGCCAACAGACGGAAGCACAAGCGCAAGGCGTCGGGCGGGGCAGCTACCAGAGGCGCGTAAGAGCAACCGTCCACACCCCACCGTGTGCACTCCGGAAACCGTCGCACGCTCCACTTACGAAGGCACGCCGCGACGATGCGCGACTACCACCACCGCAAGCCAACCGTCGGCAAAAAGCACCCAACCAGGCGGCAAGGTCGCAGCGATTGCGGAACGCGCGCGCCTCAGAAGTCCAGATGCCGGGAGTCCGCCGTCACATTGACGCTCACGACGCCTCAAGGCCCGTACCGCGCCGAGCACGCTTCACCACGTGGACGCCCACAAGACCACGCATCTGCTTCGGCCGCTGCACAACCCGGTCAAGCATCGCGGCGAGCTCACAGTGCGGGACGGAGGGGGCCAAAGGACTCGACGACATGGCTTCGGCCTTGTGAAGCCCTTTACCATGAGAGGCTCCTGTCGTAGGGGTGGCCCCCACCTAAACCCAGCAGGCCTGGCAGGAGATTATAAGGCCCAGAATAGGCCATGTGTAATGACATAATCGCCCGAAGGATAACCGGATGTAAGGGTATAACTGTAAAAGCACTCCTCATGTGCATATATATATGAGTGCAAGCCATGGGGAGGACCCAGGCCATTACACTTATCTTCATCACTTTCCACTACCATCTCTCTCTCTGTTTGGTCTGTAGCCACAACGCTTATCTTAGAGTATACAATTGTTGTGTACAAGTTGTATACTCGCAAATCAATTATCTTTATCTCATTATTTGTTGAGATTGTCATGAATTACCAAAAAAGGGAAGATTGTTGAATCTAGTCCCTTCATTATGTGTTAATGGTGAAGTTTGGTAATTAATGATAATTGTTTTGTGGACTAACATTTTCCATGAGTTGGATGAATAGGTTAGGTTCCACAAATGATGATGACTTGAGATGATTTCATGTATTGAAAATCATCAAGTCAAGAGTGAGAAGAAGATAGCTTCATGCATTAAAGGCTATTAAGAAGAAGAAGGTTTCATGTGTTGAAGGCCATCAAGAAGAAGATGCATCATGAGTTGATGCATGTACAAGATAATCATGAATTGATCAAGTCAAGTGAAGACCATCATGTGTTGATGGAGTTGATGAAAAAGATGCATCATGAGCTGATGCATATCAAGACGATGACTCGAGGCAAAGGTATGACTAGCTAGGGCTAAGGATGCGTTCCTAGTCTACCGGTCTTGGTGTTTGGTTGGAAGATCGGATTGTTAGTGTAGGTTTCCGTACTATTAAGAGATGTCATGTCTAGTAGTTTAAGTCTCATCATGTGTTGATGGCTCAACCTCACCTCATCTAGCTCATTTTGGCATGAGGCTTGCATTTGCGAATGTGTTTTCCAAATGGTTAAAGCTCATGTGTTGAATTCTAGTAACATAGGACTATGCATGTAAATGTGTTTTGTAAGTGCTTGAAGTCCATGTTTTCATTCCTTGTAATGGAGGTTTGACCAGTGTTGACCCAGAGGTCAGACCGGCCTTGTAATGGAGGTCAGACCGGCTTTGTCATGGAGGTCTGACCGGTGTTGACCCGGAGGTCAGACCGGCCTTGTAATGGCGGTCTGACCGGTGTTGATCCGGAGGTCAGACCGGCCTTGTAATGGCGGTCTGACTGGTGTGGACCCGGCGGTCAGACTGGCTTTGAGGTAGTGGTCTGACCGGCCCGCGAAACTTCCGCTCTTCACCCGGACCCTTTTTTTTGCAGAGAGCAACTTTGCTGGTTTTTCTGAGGAGCAGTCTGATCGATCCTGTGTGGGTGGTCTGACCGGTCCTGGCGGTCTGACCAGTTTCTGTGTGGCGGTCTGACCGGTTTTCCAGCCCAATGGTTAGTTTTTTATAGCCGTTGGGAGGGCGGAAGTACCGACCGTATAACTACGGTACTTCTAGCCCTCGGGCTAATTTCAGCCCTCTCTCTTCTCCAACGGCTAGTTTTTTAGGGAGGTGTATAAATACCTCCTCAAGCCTGTTTGGAGAGGTGGTTGCTTGACCTATTGATGTGTTCTTGAGGTAGAGTAAGACTCCACTCAATTGTGCATGTGTTGCACTTTGTGAGAAGAAAGAGAGGTTCTAGGGTGCATGTGTTGCCTCTAGAGTAGGACTTTGTGTCCGAATTGAGCTTGTGCATTCGTTGCACATGGTGAGAGTCAAGTGAGGGAGTTGACTTGTTACTCTTAGAGTTTACCGACTCCTAGACAGCGTGGGAGGCGTCGTGCACGGTGATCTTCTCAAAGAAGGTTGTAAGAAGACTTGACGAAGTTGTGAAGGTTGGAGCTCACTTACCTGGAGTGGGAAAAAGCTATCACTAGTGATTTGAGATGAAAGGCTTAATTCATGGAGCCAGTCCGATTTATTCAGGCTTATCTCAACGTGGACTAGGGGAGACCGACAAGTCTCCGAACACCACGGTAAAAAGTGATCATGTCATTTGTGGTTTGATTTCTTGTACTCTATTTACTTTCAAGCAATTTACATTCATAGACTCAATTTGATTGTTTGTAAACTTAGGATTGCAAACCTTGACCTAGGATAGAATTGTGGATGTACTTAGGCGAATTTATTTGTTCTAAGCGCTACTTGAGCTAAACCAACTTAAATTTAGCTTCCGCATTGTATACTTGGTTTAGGCAAATAGAAAAGGTCTTTAATTGTTAGTATTAATTCGAAGAGAATTTTTAGACCGCCTATTCACCCCTTATAGTTAACCTCTTCGATCTTACAGCGGTGGCGTCACCCAAACGAGAGGGGCAAGGGGGGATAGGTGAGTGGAGGCGCATGTGAGGCGGATGGTGGCCAACAGTGAGCTCAAGACCAGTGAGCCCGAGCTTGGTCGTGAGCAGCCGCGTCGCTTGGAGGAGCACCGAAAGTGAGAGAGGGGAAGGATTGAGTAATGGGATAAGGCCGATTCGGCCGAACCAAATGAAGGAGATAGAGATAAAAAAGAAAAAAAAGGGATAAAAGAGAAGAGAGAAGAAAAGGGAAAAAATAAAGAAAGAAAAGAAAAGAGGAGAAAAAAAAAAGAAAAATAGGGGTTTGGTACCTGCGCGATGGGTCCGTAACCCCGAACATCTTTATGCCAGTGTCGGATTATGTGTGTAGGGTCATCGCTGCTCGTTTAAGCACTGGTTTCGATATGATGTCTTGAATTAGGTTGACATTTGTATAGGTGGGGGTCCTAGGTCGGAGTCGTCCACGCATCGTCCCCGAGACTAACCAGGTAGGTACATGGTAAAACGGTAAATTCAAGTAGTATTTGCTGTTAGATGGATGATGGTGCATTACTTACCATGATATGGTAAGTTAACCTTTTCTAGTTATATGATGAGAAATGATTAATGACGATTATTGAGACATGACATGTTGATATGCATAAATAAAGAACTTGCATTGCATGCATGTCATGAAAAGAGATAGTTTTGTGGTATCATTGGTCCATTTTGTATAGACGCTCCACGGGAGTGGAGATTGAGGCCCCCATATGAAAATAATGGACTACTATGGTTCTCGTATGAAAAAGGACGGGCTAGTGATCCCCGCATAAAAACAGGGCAGGCATGGGTGAGCATCGATGGGTGCTCGCTCTGCTATTCCGATATAAACTAAAGAGGTAAGAGAGAAGTGCATGCGCATATGCATAATGATTGGTTGATGAGAACTTAAAAAGATTAAATGGAAACAAGTAGTTATTGAAACTGTGATAGTTATAGACTGATTTGTGAACCTGTTATTTACTGTTTTGGTTTGTACTTACTGAGTCTACTCACACTTGCTTTGTTATTTTTTTAGGTGACTGTTAAGGACGTTATATACGGATGGGAGTAGTATATGAATAACTTCACGTACTAGTAATACCTTGCATATCAGCTTTTGGGTAGCATGTTATAACTCTACCAGAATGCTAGAATAGTTGCTTAAAATGATACGTTGGAAAGTAGTCGCTGCATTATAAATAAATTAGTGTTGGCTTAAAATTTCTAGTAGTTGATGGAATAATAGTAGCATGCAATAGTGGTAGTATTTCATGCCTAGAAGAGGAGCGGGGTGTTTCAATACACGACAATATCACAATCACATAATTTATTCACAGAACACAGGGAAATATTTGTAACTGCTTGTCCAAGAGTGACGGTTATATAGCATTAGTAGTATAGCTTCTTACAGTAGGTGTCTACAATAAGAACTATTGACAAAGTTCCCACATGCTGTAAAATGCTAAGATCCCTTTTACATAAGATAGCACTCCATCATGGGTTTATGTTTGAACTTGTCCTCGTAAAAATTCCAATAATCATCTCAACACCGTGCTTCGTTTGCTTCCTGAAAGAAAAGCAAAAAAACATAATTCAGTGACTGCAAGAAAAGCAGCATTGTCCGTTTTTGTGTTTCTGCAAAGGGGGGAGGGCGATGGAGGTGGAGGGATGGAAAAACAAATGCCGTAGATGCAAACTTGATGAAATATCTAAAACATCAATAGAACTCAGGATTGAAGCCAAGGAGACAGTCAAGGGATTCCTGCTCCTGATTACAGCAGATATACTGTATGTTCAACCAAGAAAAAAGCTGGACTGGAGGAGGCGATTTGTTTGTGGGCATACCTTGCTGTTGCAATTCAACGGTCCTTAGTTCTTGTACTTCATGGTCTCTTTCTCGAATCCAATTGTTGGGAACTGTTTTGCATATTCCTCCACATTGTGGCGAAGCTTCGCAATCTCAGTTTGGATGTTGCTGTCGGATTGCAAAGTTGCAACAAAGTCCTTCAACTTGGTTCCACCTAAATTGAAAGAGAAAAACCAAAACATGAATAATATTATTCCTGTGGTATATAAGGGCACCTCAATACATGGAAATATATTTTTTGCAAACTAGCAGTAACTTTTTTGAAAAAAAATTCTAGGACTTTGAATGACCTTTTGTTGCAGCTTTAACCTTCAAGGCCAAGTTCACTGCCGCATCGAAGAAGTCAGCAACCTTAGCAAAGTCCTCCTCAACAAATCCTCTTGATGTAAGCGCTGGGGTTCCTGCAAGATCACAGAACCGATCATAAGAATTTGCAAACTAAATTTAAATAAAATTAATAAAACTATTATATGAGAACAGAATTTACCCATCCTGATGCCTCCTGGTACCATAGCTGAAACATCACCAGGAACTGTGTTCTTGTTTGCTGCAATATGCACATTTTCTAAAACCTTCTCCACTCTTGAACCATCTATCCCCTAGACATGAAATTGTCCCGACATGACATGAGAATTTAGAACAACTCAGTTTTGCTGTAATTAGCACATTTAACCACGATCTATACAACAACTACTAAGCTTCAGGTCAGATGGACATCAAACATTGTTAAAAAGGAATCAACTGAAAGGTTTACTGTTGATGATGAGAAAAAGAGGCAGAGAAAAATTCCAAAATCACAAAACATCCTAAGTCAAACACATTTCTATGTTACCTTATTCTTGAGGTTCACCAAGACTAAATGGTTATCAGTTCCACCAGAGACAAGCTCGTAGCCTTTTGCAGTCAAGCTCTGGAAATAACAATATGGCCATGAAATTAGGAAGTGGTTTAAACTTAAAAACGCAATTAATCATGTTGAAGAACTAGATATTTCCATTTTATAACATCCTGAGGTGAATGAAAATTAAAAAGAACACCAGCATTAATCATAGTATTTAACATCCTATCCCAACAAAGTATTTTGAAATAAAGAACAAGACAAAACACACTGTAGATGTAACCTACTAGGATTTTCTAAAAGCTGCATAACATAAACCATAAACAGGTTACTCATCATATTGAGTGACCAGGTATGATAAGTCTAATTCTCCTTGAAAAATATTTCTAGCAAATTGTAACAACAAATACCTGTGCAAATTTAGCACAGTTACTCATAACTTGCTCTTGATAAGCTCTGTACTCCGGAGTAGTTGACTGAAAGTTAAACAACAGCTTAGCCTTAGGCAAAGGCAACCAATATGAAATAGAAAGTAGTATAGAAAACATTAGGGAACAGAAGTGGTGCAGACCTGCTTAAGCGCAACAGCCAAGCCAGTAATGGTATGATTATGAGGCCCACCTTGTAGACCTGGGAAGACGGCAGCATTGATCTTGTCCTCAAAATCATACATAACCTATAGTGTAATAGATCGTTAGGCCTTTTTATTTTGCAATGAAAAGAGTATTACAATATGAGCTCACTAGCTCAGTATAGAAGAAACAGCTTCAACACTCTGTGCTACTATCTTTTTATTGTTTTCCTCCAGTAATACCTCTTTCCCTTGCTTATTTATTTCTTTGACCCCCTTCCTGAAAAAGATCATGGCTCCACGTGGTCCACGGAGTGACTTGTGAGTAGTTGTAGTCACTACATCTGCATAATCAAAAGGAGATGGAATAACACCAGCTGCAACTAGCCCACTGATATGTGCCATGTCTGCTAGAAGTATCGCCTTCTGCTTGTCACATATCTGCCAATTGCACAATACGAATGGACTTATTTGACTGATTAGAAAAGACAAATATTCGATGTTCATTATTGAGGAGTAATACTTGCCTTCCGCATGCGGGCATAATCATAAAGGCGAGCATATGCACTTGCACCAGCAACGATTAACTTTGGCCTAAAAAGAACAGCACTTTTCTCCAACTGTACAGAAGTAGCAAATGAAGCTTAGGAACGAGAAGGTGTTAGGGTAATTCATCTTGAAATAATTTGACTATTGAAAGAGATATGAAACAATGAAAATATCCTAGGTGATGCAGTAAGAAACCATTTTTTTTGTGCTGAAAATGCTGCTGAAATGCAAACAGAACACATTTTGTCCACTTTGATGAAAAATACATATCTATAAAAGAATGATCAAGAGAGCTGAATAAGCTGATGACATAAACTGGAACAAATAAGGAGGGAAAGCCACCTGGTCATAATCAATCAAGCCAGTGCTTTCATCCAATCTGTAAGGCATTGTCTCAAAGAATATTGAAACTGCTGAGATCTTCTTAGTGTCAGTCTGCAAAAATCAAGAAGTAGAACCATTGAGTCATGGGAGTTTCAAGAGCATTGTATCTGAACGTAACTAAGAATATGGGAAATATTACTCATTAGTATGTATTCTATAATACATAATCGAGGATGCAGCTAACACTTCATTTTGCATTGCAAGCACCAATGCAAGAATAGAACCACCATATAAAATCTAAAGCACCACAAAACTTGCAAGGACAAAGAAAGACGACAAGCAAGGGCACATGCTTGCATGCCACCCAAGAAACACAAAAACAATAAGGAGGTAATAGAGAAGACACAGACCGATGTACCTGGTAACCATGAGAAAGATGTCCACCATGAGGAAGATCCAGAGCCATGATTCTTTCATGTGGCTTCAACAGGGCAGTGTATACATGGAAGTTGGCCGGTGAACCCGACAGAGGTTGCACATTCACTGCAGAGGTAGAAATTGGTCATGAAGGTAACTTGGCACCATCTTGGTGAAAGGGAAAGTACCATTCCAAGACATAATGGTTAGCAACGCAAACTAAATATCGAAAACATATCTGAATAATGTATAAGCCCAGTTGTGTACCATATATAGATTCTAGAATTGACTAACGGAATGGTTTGTAACAGGTGCGATGCATAGACATACCAAAGAGAAATTTCTTAAGCAAGTTAAGAACCTAGAACTTATCCCATCAAGTGCACTGAACATTTTGTAAACTATGGAGCATTTACAAAATTGCCTCGAATCAAAACACTTTATCTTATTCAAAAAAAATTCATCCTCTTTTTGCACACCAAACCCAGCGCCGCGCCGGGGTGAAGGCTATAATTTATAGAGAAATATTCTACAAAATTATCAAGTGCAATCAGAGAAAACGTAACAAGGCAACATAATAAGAACCGTTAATAGACTACACAAGATTTTACCTCCCCACTTTTCTGGGTCCAAGCGGAAAGCCTCCAAAGCACGTTTCTGGCACAATGACTCCGCCATATCAATGTATCTGCAGGCAAGCAAAAGCAGAACAACAACCAATTCACATTATTCACTCCATCAGCCATTTAATTTCTCTTTCATACATGTTTGTTTTCATTTAGATAATACAGAGAACGACAACTGATAGAGCACAATCGTACTCATTTCCACCGTAGTATCTTGCGCCGGGGTATCCCTCGCTGTACTTGTTGGTCATGACGGATCCCACCGCCTGCATCACTGACACCGACGTGAAATTTTCCGACGGGATGAGCTCCAGCCCCTGCATAAACAGATTGACGCAATTCGATAATGTCTTGATTCTTGAAAAACCAAGCACAATACAATCAAACATTGTCGTGATTGCTGATGACTGGAAAAACCAGAGACCTTCCATTGGCGGGCCTTCTCGAGCTCGATGATGTCGGCAATCTCGGGATCGACCTCCTCGATCGGCGCGTTCAACTGCTTCGGCCACTGCACCAAACGCCAAGAAAACAAGAATACAAGATGATCGCAGGCAAGAAACGGACATGAAGCCACGGGCGTATCAACAGAGGATAAGGAAAACATACGGTGACTCCGGATCTCTCCTCCGTCGCCGGGAGGGACGCCTACGCACGCACAAAACCATCAAAAATGGATCAACACCAGACCGTGATTCTCCCGAGGGGTAGGTAGAAGAAGGAAAAAAAACCAACAACAAGAACACCACCGGGCCATGAAAAAAAATGAATGAGAAAAAGAAGAACCGGACGGCGGCGTACCATGGAGTAGAGCGGCGTGATGCGGGAGAGCGGCTGGCGTCGGAGGGCGTCGGAGGAGAGCTTGCGGAGCGCCGTCGCCATGGCCATGGTGGGTGGTGGTGGGGCGCGTCGCCCTCTCGGGGTTGGAGTCTCGACTTTGGGAGGTAGTGGAATCGCTCGTATTTTTACCGGGCTATTATTTTAGCTGGACTGGCGATGGGTGTGGCCACTGCCGCAGTGATCAGCACCCCATGGATAGTGTATTTACTTTTTTTTTCCTTTTGTTTTTTTCTCTCTCTTCAGTTTTAGTTAGAAACACGGGCGGTTCCAGAAAAATAAATCACTGGCGTCACTGGGTCACCACGCACTAATCTCACTTAGCTAGTGAAATAACATGTTGTATACATATAGAGCTACCATGGATTATTCATAATATCGTCGGGGTCACATGACATGACCCCCAACAACTATGCGTAGATCCACCCTGGTTAGAAACTCAACCGGGCCGTTTTGTTTTTTTGATTTTTTTTTCCCCACTAGCACAACACTGCCCATGACGATTCTATCATATTCTGCTTTCTTTTGTTTTCAGAGCGACGTTTTCTCTTGTTTTTATGGCTGCCATTTGCATTTAGATAGAAAAATCTTTGATTTTTATAGTGTAGATTGCACTGTGTGTTTCTAAACTTGCTTGGTTTATCGTTAAATCTAGTTTATGGGCGTGTTAGCTTAAGAATTCTTAAGCTTTCACGATCGCCACCAACCCAAGCAGGCGAGATTCTTCACTGGGAAAATGCATCGAATCAAACAATGATCCTGTGCCTATAGACATGATGCGGTTAACTACTACTAATAAGAAAAACAGGACACCTAATCGCAAAGGAAACAACAGCTCGACCACACAACTTAATACATACATATATGCCAACACTGTCATGCATCACCAAACATTGTGAAAGCGACATCACATTTCTTCAAACGTAATAAATAAATAAATAAATAAATAAATTCCACCAATTAAAAGAAGTACAATTCCACAAATTAAAAAAACAAAAGGAAAGGAAGGAAAATATGTTCATCACAAAAGTATTTTCTTTACAAGAAAATATTATTCTAATATTTCCCCCAAAAAAAACTACACTCCACCAACAAGATACTATGGTGTAGGCTTCTTGTGCCATATGAAATGCGTGAATAAAATTTAACTGCATGAGGTAACAGCATGACAAAAAAAAAAAGTTTATCTGAACACACGAGGACTGGCAAGGGTGTTGCTGCCTTCCCAACGTGCACCCAGGCCACCCAAGCCCTATCTTTTCCAGGACCACAAATGAGCAACAGCACAAACCCGGCCCACAAGTTCGCACTCGAACGCAGATAAAGCGATCAATCCCTGTCTCAAATAAACAAGAAAGAATGAAGATAATCACGGATTTCTTTTTGGGTCATCTTGGTGAATTCATTTCATCCCTGCCAAAAGAACGGGAGACACCATTAACGTGTCATCCTGGTAGACTACTTGAAGATTTCGCATCAAGCCGTCTCCAAATAAGAACAAATGAAGAAAGCAACAGTGTCGACAAAACTGCAAGAAACTCATTCGAGCGATAACGGACCATAAATCCAGTTCCTGTAATGTGGAATATCGCTGGATTTATATCCTGCTTACATCAAGTGAAGTACTGTGATATTTGGAATATGGTTATGCACTTAGGGTTAGCATCCGAAAGGCCGTAAAACATTTATATTTACATCAAGTTCATGACCGGTCATGGAATTAGAATTCCGATTCCAAGAATTGCATATCCAACACCTATGTTTCGAACAATGCTACATGGCCATGAAAGGGATCTTCTGAAATCACAAGCACAGGCAAAAGTATTATACTATTATGTACATTTTACTTAGACCTGATAGTTCAGTATTTGTGGGCGCAGTGCACAGTTGTCCTCTTCAACCGTGCTTGCCCGACTTCTCCAAGCTCCTCCGCCGGGTATTACAGCTCTGCAAAGTCTGAATCCAGTGGGAGTGTGCCGTGGTTGTCCACGTAAATTGCAAATGGTCGGGGCATTCAGTTCATACCATGCTAGAAAACAGTCATTAGCTTCAGCATTCCACAACGTCGATGTTTGGATTCTGGAATACAAGGTGAATAGCTACAGCCTACAGGTCATTACACATGAAGAGGCCACCAGTGCTGCAAGTGATGCCCCTTAGTCTTCTTGGAGCCATTCATAGCCGTTCATACAGCACTATTGAGAACTTGAGCCTCTCTGGGTTATAAAAGGTGACACCTGCAAAGCTGGATCAAATCAAAACCCTCTTATATTGAATGCTCAAACAGTAAACGTCAGAAGCCAAACCTCTTGGTTCACCATCATCCATAGCAACCATGCATTTGCTTGACATGCTACGGTAATCCCGCTTTTGCTGTGAATTATCTTCTGTCCAAACTCTGAAAATGCAGCCATTTTTTTTTCTGGTAAATCACTTATATTTGGGTGCTAATTCCAAATAAGCAGGAAGATCAGTATTGACAAATGAGCACAAATGGGAATTTCCCCACAGGAAAAAGGTCAACACAATAAAAAAAAAGTGTGTATGGGTTGCAATACAAGCATTTCCGTGTGAAAATGGGAAGTGTAGCTAAGTAAACTGATAGGATGCTGGCCAAAAAAAGGGAAAAGAAGTAAAATTGAGTGGTATAGCAAAAAATGTAGCTAAGTAAAACTGTAAAATTAATAGAGTAATAGGTATACAAGTGGGAAGATGTACCAGTCGTATTGGCAAAGTGATCCAGGAATGATTGGCAGCAAATTGACTAGTATTCTGTCAGAAAGATATACATATGTTAAAACTGACACTGAAATAACACAGGAATTGGAGAAATCAACTCGAAGGAAAGTCCGTATACTAACTAGGCAAACATAAGTGAATATCAGAACACTTCATGTCCATTAAGGTCACAACTTCAGCTGATCCTGCAAACGGTGAGAAACTGTTGAAATGGTTTTCTTTATGGTTTTGAATCTAAACACTAACTCCGCCCATGTAGTTTTCTATGTAGCTTGTTCCAAGCCAGAGAAAAAAAAGAGCATTGTGTTAAGCTCAGCAAGCCAACATACAAAGAAGTCACCTTTTCATGGAATGAGATGCTATAGTGGGAAGGCGAGACGTGAGCCATAGGATAAAAGAGGGGTGGATGAAATAACGCTAAGCATCGGGTGCCTTATGCGATAAAAAAAGTCAAGCAAGCAAGGGGCTTGACTTATTACTCTTGGAGGTTACCAACTCCTAGACAGCCTTAGAGTCGTCATGCCCGGTGATCTTCTCAAAGAAACTTATGAGAATGTCCGATGTGTTGTAAAGGTTAGAGCTTACCTACTCAGAGGAGGAAAAAGCAACCACTAATAGATTGGAGTGATTGTCTTAATTTGTGGAGTCGGTCCAATCCGTTTAATCTTACCTCAACTGGATTTAGGGAAACCGATAAGTTTCCGAATACCACAGTAAAACATCATATGTTAATTGTAGTTTGCCTCCTTGAGCTCAATTTGCATACTTACAATTTATATCCATAGAAATTAAATTGATTACTTGTCACCTTAGGATTACAAACCTTAGAGTCTTAGACTTAGGGTGTTGGCGTATTTAGACGAACCTAGTTAATTTTAGTCTTAATTGTGCAAAACCGATTTAAATTACACTTCCACATATAAACTCGGTTTTAGCCAAATGAAATTTTAAAAGCACCTATTCACTTCCTGCTCCATCTTGGCCAAGGTCGCAATCGGTGGAGTTGTCGTCAAGGCTAGCAGATTGGTGGAACATTTCTTGTTCCCGACATAACTTACCTCCTCCGGAACACCAAGAATCTTTTCAAGCATCTCAATCATGCGGCCCAACATATTGTTGATTGTCATGGAATAGAAACCCTCGCTGCCCGACATAGTGGAAGGGGAAACGGTTAGCTCTGATACCCAATGTTGTGGTATGAGTTGGTTGGGTATAGGTCCTTGGACCGAGGATAGGGCATTCGCCCTTGAACGGCTGGCCATACCGCCGACAAGGGTATGGGTCCGAGTACCAAGGGTAGGGCACTCGCCCTTGGACGACTAGCCATGCCACCGTCAAAGCTCTGAGGCTTAGTTAAAGTAGGGGAGAGATTAAGAACTTTCTTTATGCGTTGATTGATTAGAAAAGATAATGTGTGCTTATATAGTGCCGGCCTCCTAAAAATCCAATCTAATCTTTCCAACTATAAAAGATAACCTTCCTAATAGATAAGATTCTATCCCTAATAATAATTTGATAGTTAAGGAATCCTGAAATCTACCTAACCAACTAATCTTTTAAACTAGAAAACCAATCAAACTACCTAGACAGATAACACCACTACAACACCCGTGCGATACTGGTCACGTGTCGTACAGCACCGCACGTGTACTGTTTATGTGGTGCTACAAGACACATGGTGCTGTTCATGCGCTTGCTAATTTTGATCCATGACAGTGTGACGTTCTTTTTGACCAGTTAGCCCACAAGGCATTGACCTAACAGATGATGCCAGTTAGCCCACAAGGCATTCACCTAACAGATGATGAGAACGTCAATTTAGGTTAGATGATGAGAACGTCAATTTAGGTTTCATCAGAAAATGTCACTGAATGAACAATTCCTTCTATCTCGAGAAGGTCATTACTATCCGTTGTCAACACGTAAGCCTACCAAAACCGAGCTTTTACCTTTAATTGATAAGGTCGCTGACCACCTCCCTGGATGGAAAGCTTCCCTGATGAACAGGGCAGGGCGTTTGGTTATGGTCAGAGTGGTCTTGACGGCCACTCCTATTTATCTTATGATTGCCCTTGATCTCCCAAAGTGGGTGATTAGAGCAATTGACAAGAAGCGTCAAGGTTTCCTTTGAAAAGGTCAAGAACAAGCAAATGGTGGAAATTGTCTCGTGTCATGGAAAAAGGTCCAGCAGCCCTTGGAATATGGAGGTTTGGGTATTCATAATCTTGAAACTCTTGGTTGGGCTTTAAGAATTCGTTGGCTTTGGGCCCAGAAAACAGATCCTACTAGACCTTGGAATGGACTCCCTGTCCAAGTTCCAGGAAACGCCCAGGCTATGTTTTCTTTGGCTATGGAATCTTTGGTGGGAGATGGTGAGTCAACTTACTTCTGGATAGATCGCTGGCTTAATGGCAAGACCATGGCAGAATTGGCACCAAACTTGTTCAAGTTGATTCCTAAAAGAGTAATGAAACAGCGAACAGTTGCTCAAGCACTTCAAAACAGAAGGTGGGTGGCTGATATTAAAGGAGCTTTGTCTGTACAGGTTCTTTGTGAATATTTGATGATCTGGAACTTGGTGGATAATCTTTCTCTTCTCCCTGATGTCCAAGATCAGCATCGCTGGAAGTTGACTCAATCAGGCATTTATAGTAGCAAATCAGCCTATGCTGCATTCTTCATAGGAACTATCAAGTTCTCCCCATGGATGAGGATCTGGAAGAGCTGGGCGCCGCTGAGATGCAAGTTTTTTATGTGGTTAGCCTTCAACAATCGGGTTTGGACTGCAGATCGTTTGGCAAAACGTGGATTGCCTCATCTGGATGTTTGCCCTTTTTGTGACCAATCTGGAGAGACTATCCAACATTTGCTCATCTCATGTGTCTTTACCCGGCAAGTGTGGTTCTTGATCCTGCAGTGTCTGAATCTGGACGCTGTCGCTCCCTTGCCAGCAGATGTTCACTTCTCTAGCTGGTGGAGGAAGGCTATGAGAGGAGTCCCTAAGGAGATACACAAAGGGTTGAATTCGCTCATCATTTTAGTATCCTGGGAGGTTTGGAAACACCGAAATGTGTGCGTGTTTGAAGGAGCGACACCTAATAGTAATTTGCTTCTTCAGACCGTGGGAGAGGAATGTGCTGCGTGGTGCATGGCCGGTGCTTCTAAACTCAATGAGCTACTCATGAGATCGCTGCCCCAAGGTGCTTAGGCTCTAGGGATCCTTGGTCTTGTTCTGGTCATGTCTTTTTTGCTCCAGCCCATGGAGTTCTTAGTGGTTTTGTGTTTGGGGTGTGTGGAAGGTGGCCCTTCTTGAGTTGGGTTTTGTTGACTCGACTCTTTGTACACTTTGTACTTTTCCCTCTTAATGAAATGACACGCAGCTCTCCTGCGTCGTTCAAGAAAAAAAACAAACAGAGAAATGAATACAATTCTTCATAGCTCCTAACATCACAGTCACCAATAGGGAGACCTTACGATTTAAAAATCATAAATCGAGATGATGAAAGAGTTACTATCGAGGCAGAATATTTGGTTAATACCTGGACAAAGTACATTGAAGAAAGTCATATCTTTGAATCATATCCAAGGTGTCCACCCCTCATACATATTGCACAAATTGTCAATGCTTGTCGCCTGCTTAAGAAGATGGTCAACTTGCTCGGAAATCTTCAAGGACCTGGAAAGAATGACATGAGATCAATAGAACCGGTTAACTTGCAACAAATTTGAATGACTACAGACTACTAAAACTCTTTCCTTTTATTTGCCCACCTGGTGCCATCTATATCCCGTCCATGTAACTTATGCTCCACTTGCTTCAGGATGGACAGAGCAAAAGGATTTTTACCTGTGACCATTAAAGAGAACAAGCAGAACATTAGCCATACAATGTCTCAGCTTCAAGATCCTTAAGGCCTAAGACTTCATGACAAGTTCCAGACACAAAGAACTATGAAAATAGAAAGGCTTGTGATGAACTATAATATTCAGGATTAGATAGCAAAGATGTAATGTGAAAACATTAAATTTATCCATTTCTTGCACTAGTCTTTTCATGCAAATCAAAAGTTGGATTACGTATTAAACACCAAAGGTTTAGCAAGTAAGCTGTGTTATCAATTTTCTGCAGCATGCAATTGTTAGTCCCTTATTGGAGGAAAATACTCTGCAGTGTTAACATGGTGCTGACTGCTGACTGAGCATTTAAAACTTGATCAAAGTGGCAATGCTTTGATAAATGTTAAGGAAGTGTTAGACACACGACACATAGCTTAAAAGAAATTTTAGGGCAACCTAGTTTATTGCAAATAGAATAGAAGATTTAGCAAAAAATAATGGCAACATTAAGCATCAGTCATCTAACCGCCTAATTTTTCGTCTTACCTCTGATCACTCGAGTCACAGAATCTGAGTAGGATTTAGGATCACTGCTGTCGCATTCTTGTCCTCTAACCTGTTTGAAGGCCACATTGTTATCCTCACTTTCAATTCTTCCCCCCTCCACCAAAGATGTTTCAACCTCATGAATATTGCTAGCATGTGCCAATGTGACATTGTTTAATAATGCCTGCGTATTGCTACTTGAATCCGATTCTGAATCAGTTCTACCATCTCTTGTTTCCGGACCATTAGCACCAGGACCTTCTATCCCAGGCCCATCATCCAAGAAGCCATCTATTTTCTCTAAGTTCTCAGAAGAACTAATCTGGGTTAACCCTGTTGTGCATCCAGAACTGCTAGTATATGAGTGCTCTGGAGGAGATATCCAACATCCATCTTGCAAAGAAACATCAGTGTTCATTACTAAATCCTGAGAGCCACCTTCCATGCTTCCGGAAGAGCCTTTATCCTTCTCAATTGATGAATCACTCTGCAAAAGATCTGAACGTGTTGGGGGCATGTCCTGTGATCTCACAGTTTCACTATCTCCAAGAACTTCTAAAGCCTGTGAATAAGAGAAAAGATGAGTGAAATACAAATCTAGAGACATGAGAAAAATGATGTCGAAGCATAACAACACTAAAAAGGATTAAGCTTTTGTAAGTACATCTATATTCCTGTGAGCAGAAAAGAGCAATCAAAGGATAA
Source organism: Dendrocalamus sinicus (assembly GCA_036346575.1). NCBI lineage: Eukaryota > Viridiplantae > Streptophyta > Magnoliopsida > Poales > Poaceae > Dendrocalamus > Dendrocalamus sinicus. The sequence goes on from CM070648.1 coordinate 7,239,340, forward strand.
ATGTCAATGTGTCGCATGCTCATTTAGCCAGTCAAACATCATTAGCACATGTATTTGTGATGATATGATATATGAGGGCACACAACCCTCGAAAAAGAGGCTTTGAAGGAAACCTTGAGTGACATGGAATCCTTTTGAACACGACATATTTGTGAACAACCAAAATGGAAGTGATAAACAAATGTTGCTGATAATACTCTTCAAATTTATAGGCTGTAAGAGCATCTCCAATGCTCCAATGTGGAAGACTCTAAGGGGCAAAGCCAGAAATTTTATTTGCCACATTGGAAGATAGAAAGTTGTTTGGGACAAAAGGCTTTGTTGTTATTGTTGTTGTTGAAGATAGAAAGTAGCAAATTTTATGGAGTCGGTGCTTGGTTAAGAGCCAATGCTTGTGTGGACTCTTATGAGTTTTGTGGGACATTAAGCATCCAAACGTAGGTGCATGCGTTGAAGTATATAGCTTGCTATTCCAACCCTAAATAGAGAAGCAGAAAACTTGGAACTCAAATTCCATGACCAATTCTGCAACAGTTCAGCATAGCAAGAAAACATCAGTGCCAAGAACTGATCCCAAGAATTTGAATCTTGATTTGGTGAAATTCTCAATTATCATGCATCTAAGTCAATAATCTTTTACCGATTTGAATGCTGAAAACTTGAAATTTGGAATTTGACAAACAAAATAATTTGATATTGATATCCTCAATTAAAGGAATAGTGTGGATCACCTCTTTTATGCCTGAAAGTTTCAAAAGGTTTAGTGCAAATGGTTAACAAGCCGTCAGCATATATATATCTTCACTAAGTACCTTATGAAGATTCCCTGCATGTAGACTTGAAAGGCGTCCAAGCTTAGTCACCATGGAATGCAGTTCCTTCACATATTCGGTAAGCGGGGGCACCAGAGGTTCCACATTTTTGCAAGCTTCCCTTACTCTAATGATGTAAGATTGGTATAATGCCTTTCCATGAATAAGAGGCACACTATTGTTATTCTTCTCTCTTTCCTTTGACATCGCTTCAGAAATAACAGCTAAATCAGCAGATAATGAGGCTTCAAGTGGAAGTAAAATCGTGTTTGCCTGTCAAGCATCAAAACAAAAGTTTTTTCTTTAGAGAAGAAAAGGGAAATCGTATTATACCGAATATACTAATGGTGACAACTGACAAGTAATCCTAAGCTCTGGGCATAATGTTTAGCATATTCCAATAATGTTTGCATGAACCACATAAATCAGCCCCGTGTCAATATTAAATTTAAAATCCCAATGGAAATCTCCAAACAGCATGCACATGAAAGGTACACATTAAATATTACCAGTGAGTAGCCAGGAGCAAGTATTTATATTGATCTTGAGGGAAGGAAATGCAATAGAACCAATGAGAACCAACGACAAACCTTGGAAAGATTGGTCATAAGGGAACTGTGCATTGCAGCAGCTTCCTTTCCCAGAGTGTAGACATCATGCAACCCCTCTGCTATAGCCAAAACCTGCAAAAAAATTTGTCAGTAAATCAAGAACAAGAGATAATTTTTTGGATCTGATAGTATAAAACAACTAGAAAGGGACATAACTACATAAAAATAGACATAACCAGAGATGAGATATCTAATTGCTCAGATTTTACCTAACTGAAGAGTATTTCATCATGAGAGCATTGCAGATGTGATTTTCATTAATGTCAAATAGGCAATAGCTACCTGAATAAGGTTAGTTCCTCAATTAAAGCCTAAACTGCTAAAGCGTATCAAACCGTTTACAAACTTGCACAGCTGAAAGCACAATTGACTTCACAACTAGTAACTCCTATGCAGTCGAAGTAGTGATTTTCAACAAGATGGCATTAAAATCTGTACCTCATCGAGCAAGGAACCGCATTCAGAAGTCAACGCAGTGCGTTCCTGTGAAACGTGTTTGAATCCAGATAACGATGCACTGACTTCACAAGCATGTTCATACATGTCTACAAGAGTATCCTGTAGATTAACTGGGAAAAGATATACACAAAATTATTCTACAAGGATAAAAAAGGAATATATCTTTTAAGAATTCCCACGTTGGATGATAAAATAAACAAGCCAACATTTCCACAAGCAGGAGAGGACAGACCTAAAGAGGATTTCGCTTTTAAAGAGACTACAGAAAGCTGATTGGTTGCTGAATACAAGCTTTTTCCAGCAGTTTCCATGTTGAGCTGGCCAAGCTTCCACTCTTGTTCTGCACCTGCTTGGACCAAGAGCAAAAGGAACTATAAATATAGGAGGAACTATTATGACAGAGGCATGCAGAACTTTCGAATTCTGAGTAGACTTTGGTGACATCCATCTATTTTGCTTCGGTGGTTTAAACAATTTACTGACAGTAGACTAGCACACCAGCACAAATATATCACGTAAGGCAGCCAGTAAGGCACCACCGGACATGGCAATCTTCCTTGGGCAAAGGGAATCAGTTTTTAAGGGCAAGAACAAGTTTGGGGTCTCCCGTTCAAAAAAAAAGTTTGGGGTCCTTGATTAATTTTCAGTGCAGCATGAAAATAATCACCCACAGAAAGTTGGATATCCTTGTGCATGTCGACTTGTCAAGAGTATCTGCGTATACATGTAATAAAAGTACAAAAAGAAAGTAGTCAACTTACATGTAAAAGAATGATATGCTGCATCCAGACGTGTCAGGAGATTCAGGAAAGTTTGCTGCCACGCCCTGCCTTTAGATTGTCCAGAAGATTTATCCTCAGGAACCAAGTAAAGCCCATCCCTAGATGCTTCAAACTCCAAAACAGATGTACAATACTTAACAAGATCAGATGCCTGTTCTTGAACGACCCGAAGCATTTTCCTCCTTTCCAATAGATGATCATGAAACTCAGGGGGAATTCCTGAACCCTTTGTGGTTGAACTCCCTGCTCCAGAAGTATTTGGACCAGCACAGGCCCATCCCATTGCTCTCTCAAGTTGTCCTTCAGCTGAAACAGAAGTGCTTTCGCAAGCTTGCAGGCACTCAATTGATCTTGTTATCAATGACACTGAAGACTGGATCTTATCTAACAAGTTGCTTCTGCTCAAATTTAAAAGCACAGAGATGAACTTATCATCCCTAAGAATATTTTGTGACAAAACCTTGGCCTTCTGCGCATAAGGCGATGAAAGATCATGCAGCCATTCGACCTGAACTATTTCCACAATGATTTTGCGTAAAGCCTCTGTGAGCTCATTTAATTGCCTTTGCATTAGAGAAACTGTGGTCCGGGCAGCTCTAGCTGTCTCATGAGCATTACAGTATTCCTCAAGCATTACTGCAACTCTTCCAACAGCTGTAGAATCTCTTCTAGGTTGACCTGATTCTCTTCTTCTTTGGCTCGATTGCAGCATATCACTAATTTCTTTGTCCAAACATAGGATGAGTGCAGGAACAATCCTTTCTGTAATATATCGACAAACTTGTTTTTCCACATGGATTGCAAGCTTCTTTTTAAGAGTAACATAAAGCTGGTTGGTAGTAAAACTGTGCTCAACAGAAGATGAAATCTCATGCATGCATAAATCGAGAATTGAATCAAGAAAACCGAGTTTCCAAACAAAAAAAACATGATCCTTCAAGAAGCCAGCTAAAGGCCACACCACATCAGATAATGAAGAACTTGGAGACAAAACATCTTTTAGATTAGAAATGGATCCATCTTCGTGAGAAGGAAACATGCCATGTGATGATAGCATATGATCAAGTGATTCCAGGTTAGCAAAGGGCTTTGTCAAGATCGAAAGCAGAGCCTTGCTTCTTCTCAACTGAAATTCACTTTCCTGATCAACATTCACCAAAGATGAGAAGTACTGTTTAGAAGAAAGTAACGAATTCATGACATTGGCTTCTACTTTCATAAGTGATGAAATCCTCATATCTTTCTGGCTCCAAGTTGCCTGGAGTCGTTCCAATTGTGCCCTACAGGCTTCCTCCTGCGAAGCTAACTCCTCTGCTTCTTCCCAAGATAGATGGTCTCTACCACTCATGGCAGCTTCTTCAAGAGCTATCTGCTGCTCAGTGATACGGCCAACTTTCACAAAGTAGCTCTGCTCCAATTCAGTCAGTGATGCTCTCTCAAGTTCTACCTCAACCAGCTTCTCTAGAGCTGTATCAACAGAGCCACGTATCTGAGAAATTGAACCAAAAGCTTCCATTACCTCTGAATTGTATGAGACAAACGATCTAATAATTTCTGGAAGAAAAACTTCCGTCATTTGTTCAATCATGTTAGTACTTGAGTGCAAAATGGCCTGAAAAGTAGAAGCCCATTGCCCAGGCCGAGGCTTTGCATAAGCAGTGTTCATTTCAGATAGTTTTGTCCCTATCACTTCATGCACTTCATCAACAAATCCCGAAACTAATGCACATTTTTCAATCTGCTGATCAAACAATTGCAAACTCATTCCAGCATCAGCTTGAAGACCAGCTTCCTCCGTCCTAAATTTAGCTATCCCAGTAGCTTTAGTTGAGAGATCGGACACTTTGTCTCTCACGTCACTATATAGCTGGCCCACAGCAATCCCAAGAATAGAGAGAACCTTACTTGTTTTCTCTTGTATATCCTCCTGGGCTGGAGTTTTGACCTCAATATTACCTGCCTGTGAAAAAAGAATGTTATCCTCATCCTTCTTTTGTGATGGCAATTGAACAGAGTTCATGAATGCAGAAAGTATCCGATCTTTAGATTGTGCTTCATTATCCAATCCAATAGAATTTGTCAGTTCAGAACATTCCCTCGCAAGTCTTTCCACACATGCAACATAATTTTCCATTTGATTTAAGAGATCCCGGTATCTTTGCTGCACTAGATTAATACCTTCACCCTGAACCTTAGCAATGACTTCTGCAGCCTGCCTTTTGGCAAGGGGAAGCATATCTTGTTTTGCGCTGGTTACAGACAGCTGCAAAGCTTGTGCCCAACCAGTAATTGGACTGGTTGTGATGTATTTAACTGGAAGAACTTGCTGCAAGACTATAGAATATTCACCAAGTGACTCTAAAGCAGACGACAGCCCATCATGCAACTCAGTGATCAGTTGAGAAACCTCCCTATCCAACTCATAGCACTGTGCTCTCGTTGGCTCTGGTACAACTGTAAGGGGGACTCCTGATACAAGGACAGCTGAAATAAGGCTTAAGGCCTCGTCCTTGCTGTTTAGTTGCATGCATGACTGTGCACATGTAATTGAATTGTCCCATATGGCCTCAAGAACCCTTCCATGTTTTTCTACCCATATTGCAAGCTTGTTTGCTTCATCAACTGCTGCAGATTTTGCTTCTGCTAACTCGTGAGCATGGAGTTCAAACGAAGTGCGAGATTTTTCAGCAACTGAGGTAGCTTCAGCTAGGATTGACTTCGCTGACGTTTCATTCTGCAGGGCACTTGTTCTCTCTTTTTCAGCATGATAAAACATAGCAGATATAACCTCATATCCATCTAGAGTATCCAAGAATTTCTGCATACAGTTAAAAAACTGGAATCAGGCGATTCATTTTATTTGAGATACTCACACTTCATTCTTAGAAAGTTGAGAAGAATACCTTTAAAGCAGATAGTGTAGCTGGCAAGTTAATTACAAAAAGATCCTGATGCTCCTGAACATTGGAAACAGTTAAATTAGATTGTGAGAAAATGCTAAAAATACAAATTAAGAAATAGCTTAAACTAATTAATTCAGGACACTTAAGAGCTACATTGCCTCACTACTGAAACATTAATTCCCATTTAATATTAACAAAATTAAGACCAAGATGCAAGAGAGGATTACCAACTCCAAGGGACAACAATTACCTGCAAAGGAACACGGATTTCTTGGATCCTCGAAGAGAACAAGCTTAAACTAACTGCTAATTCCATTCCTTTCTTCTCTTCACCAGCTATTCCTGCTTCATCTTGGATATTTCCGCGTGTCCACTCAATCAATGGGTCCCAAACAAATACTTCCAACAACATTAAGATAATATCTTTGTTCTTCAAGAGGACACCCAAAACTGCCTCACAAGTAACTCTAAAGACACCTTCCACTCCGGTCAATCCTAAAGCTGATTCAATAGTTTGAGTAAGGCGGAATGGAACAATTTCTGGAATCTTCAATCTTTTCCCTTTATCAAAGCATATGTTGTAATCTATGTGAACCACATCACCATTGCTGAAATCCATAAGGATATTGTCTAAGTGTCTATCTCCAAGGCCCAGAATATGCCCAACCATGCTCATGGCTGCTACACTGCTAGAGAATCTGCAACGAGAAATTGATTGATAGCTAAGCACTCACGGACAATGACAAATTTGATCACAAGTGATAAGACTCTAAAATCAAAAGGAAGAAAGAAAACTTCAGCTATTACACTTAAAAAGCATATGATAGCACTCTATTTGTAAAGGTTCTACCCAGATAAATGCATTATGGTGAACAAACTAGTCACCAAAATAACCTCAAGGCACTCTTGGTTTTCTGTTGTTTCAGTTACCATTTATGTATGAAAGAATAACAGATTAGGTTATGTGGCAAATAATAAAAAGTCCCTAACATTAGCATGAATGTTACATAATGGAAACTATCTGGCATGCACATCAAACTCATACCGAAGCTTGTCAACAGTGATAGCATCCTGACCAATGAGAAAGTACAGTACACGAAACAGGGGAGACAGTCTTCATCTCAGCCTCCCCCAGATCCCACACCACTAGCCACTAGGGTCTAGGGAGTTGCGGTTTGCAAAACCATTTAATTTAGCAAATGCTTTTCTTTGTTCCTCTCCCAAAAAGAGTAATTTTTTTTTTGGTTTTTCTAAGGAAGAAAGTCATTAGGGTTTAAGAGAATATAAGTTAATTGAAACAGAAATTTCAATTTCAGATAGGCCATCTATGTTTAATGTGGGCATGATTTACTCCAATTTTCAGCTAAAAACTGCATACTTGTTCTTCAAGAAAATGATGACCAGCAGAAAATTTTGACCAAACTATAGGGTGGAAACTGTCCAGATCCTACTTTCATTTTGCCTACAAGTAGCAAGAAAGGGCAAGTGGTGAATGTAAACAGAGTGTTCAAAACAGAAGTGCCATGCACCATATACCTCTTTACTTTGGAGTTGAAGTTTCTGAACCCCTCACTTGCACACCACATTTCTTGCCACAGAATCTGTTTCGGAGTCTCCTTCATAAGCTCCAATAGAACCTTTCTTTTAACATCCAGTGGCCAATCTCTTCGTGAAATAACTCTTTTTATCCCTTTTTCTTTCAATGCTGGTATTATTTTTCCATAGAACATATCACTTGGACGGGGAACAGGTGGTACTGGGTTGTGAATATTATCAGTGCTAACTGAAGACAGTTGTGCCTGAGCCACCTGAGAACATTTTTGCCATGACTTGTACACATTGTAGATGCTGCTTACATTTTCTACCCACTGGATCAATCCAGCTCGTCCACTAATCGGTGTAACAGAATAGAATCGTATTGCAATATTTCGACTTCGAGTGTCAGAAGATGAATACAAAAGGCTATTTATCGCCACCAACAGCTGCATGATTCGAGAATCAAGACGTAAATCCTCCCGGCCCTTGAGAAGATAAGTATACTTCTGACCATCTGATCCTTGCAAGACGAGCTTCTTAGGTTTTGTCTTCGTCGAAAGTATTGTTACGTCTTTGCAGAAGGAAGATACTGTAATCGTGCCATGATTTCCAACAAAAGAAGATTCTGAGGTATCAAGTATCTGCTTCTCAAAACCAGGCATTGGAATGTCGGAGGTTGACAAAGCTGCTAACTGTGGAGCAATTTCACTTAACAATATGCATGACTTTCTTTGATGAGTGGCTAAAGAAGCTGCAATTGAATCAAAAGGCCGCCAAATCTCTCCTAATGCTGCTGGAAATCCAGGGGGCGTCCTAAGGGTTGTGATTGCAGATTTCAGCTGAGCATTATATTCCTTATGGAACCACATCTCATGAGATGTTTTTGGTTCACGAGATGTAGATGCTAGACGACGCTCCAAGGCTACAACAATTGGAGTCATAATAGCAGAATATTTTGCAGCATTGATCTTGTTTTTTTCAGCTGAACTTAGGGTAGAATTTGCAGCAACCCTTGCAGCTTCCTCTTTAAGTATATTGATTCTCCTTAAAACGTCTACATTGCAATAGAGAATTTGGCCCATCATTAACTCATGAACTGACAAATGAAATTTACCTGATGTAGATATATGGTCACCTAGTCCTAGAGTCCCTAAAAGCAGGTCCGTACAAAGAACACCATATACCAGACATGGATCATTGTACAGATAATTAAATTTAATGCAATAGTTAGGCACTAGATGATATTCCTCCAACCTAAACTTCAAGAATGATCTCTTGCAAGTGACAAGGAAATTATCATTTACCACGCAAGCAAGTTTTTTTTACTGTATTCAAACTTAGTAAGCCGAAGGATCGCATAAAAACTTGAGGGGCACCTATTATGGTAGTGGATAGGCCAGGAAGGCTTAAGATTGCCCTCATTGCGGAGACTCTGATCTGGAGATCAACCAGTTTAAAACCTGACTGCTTTATTGCTTGATTATGAATGGTGCTGCTCCTCTCTTTATATAGATAAGGTTGGCCCTAATAACATGGAAACTAACGCAATCCAATGCAACCAATCAACTAAAGATAATATTACATCCTAATCAACTAAATATAAAAATGTGCATATATATATTCCTAATATGAAGATGTGCATCTAATTATTCTTAATACGAAGAGATGCATTTAACTATTCCTAATATGAAGATATACATTTAATCATTTCTAATCCAATTGCTACAGTGCATGTGGTACTGTTCACGTGCTACAATACATGCAGTACTGTTCACATGCTACAGTGCACGCCTCGCCGAATTCTAGGCCATAACATTACACCCCTCGCGGCAAGCCAGTTTGTCTTCGAGCTATTAGGTGGAAGTCATAGTTGAAGTCCTTCGTAACCCCATGACGACGAGAGCCCGTGGCGCCGACGAATAGTCGTGTGGAAGAGAGAGTACAACACTCTGATAGACAGCGATGAGGACTGCAATCCCTTGGCGTGACTTGCTGTTGCAGGAGGCGCCGGTGGCATGGACAAACTGCGTGGGGGCAACAATGACACTTTCCTGCTAGTGTGGGGAAGAACGCCACACAGTTGCGGTCCTAACACCCGCTACACCCCACATCTACAAAAACACGACAACGGCTGGCCATGTGGAGAAGACCGCTACTGGACGGCAGCAACCTTCCTCCTCAACGAAGACATCAAAGGTGCAGCCAAGAATAGCGAAGCCTGGAAAGGAGTCGTCGTTGGTGAAGACGGTAGCAGGACCAACGCTGATGATGGCGATAGGGACGGTGGTGGTAGGCATCACCTCTTGCTACTCCTCCATCTTGGACATGGTCACAACCGGCGGCGATGTCGACTCAGAAACCGCAGTAACATGCTATGCCTTCTCCATCTTAGCCATGAACTCTTTCATCTAGGCCATCAAGTTGGAGCAAATCTCAGTGGAGGATAACTTGGTATTGAAAGCCACAGTAGTTGGCTCGGTGGACTTGACGTGTGGGTAGAGACGGCACGATGATGGTGGCGAAACAGAGGTTGACATGCTTAACAAAACTTGGTCATGTCTGCACCCCAAGTGCACACTCCAGCTATCGGTACCATAGGACAGCATTCCCCGTCAGGTGGTACGATGTCAACCATTCCTCTTCCTCCATCATCCGCTGCTTCTTGAAGAATTGTTTAAAGTGATTCAACCAAGATTGCGGATCTCCCTTACCGTCGAAGGTCGGAAGCCCTAGGCAGTGGAATCGTGAAGCTCCGACCTTCATGGGATTGCAACCCCCGCTACTTGCCATTGATGGCGGAGCAGCAGTTGCCTCTGATACCAAGATGTTATGGTAGGAGATAGGTCAGGAAAGCTTAAGATTGCCCTCCTTGCGGAGGCTCTGATCTGAAGACCAACCGGTTTAGAACTTGACTACTTTATTACTTGATTACGAATGGTGCGGCTCCTCTTTATATAGATGAGGTTAGCCCTAACAATATGGAAACTAACACAATCTAATGCAACCAATCAACTAAAGATAATATCATATCCATACTATCTAAATATAAAAATGTGCATCTATATATTCTTAATATGAAGATGTGCATCTAATTCCTAATACGAAGATATGCATCTAACTATTTCTAATATGAAGACATGCATCTAACCATTTTTAATCCAATCACTACAGTGCATACGGTATTATTCACGTGCTACAGTACACGCGGTACTGTTCGCGTGCTGCAGTGCACGCCTCGCCAAATCCTAGGCCATAACATACCATAAATCCTAGAGATCCTATGCAACAATATCATGGTATTGGAACCTAGACACCTAGTTAACAAAAGGATTTCATTATTAACTCTACAGGGAAACTGTAATTCCGTAAATCATAGAGTAAGGTAAAGGAATGGTCATTAATAACTGAGCCTTACAGTGCATTTGGCATTGCAGTGGCATTTTAAAGAAATTGTGTTTTATCACTTGTATTAAATAACTGGCAACATCTTTCTTAAGGCATAAAAGAAATATTTTACTCAGGTTGGTAAAGATTCCCTGTAACTAACTGGATTCTGGAGTAAAACACAGCAATGTCAAACTTGGCCACAGACTAATTCCTATCTAGGTATATTAATTTTCAATGAAAGCCCGCCTCCTGCAGCTGATTCCACAGGACAGCAGGAGCGGAGGGGAGACTTACCTGAATGGAGATCTTGTAAAGTGCTCAGCCATTGCTCCTCCCATAGAACAGTAATCATTCCTAGCTCCTCAATTGCAAGCTTAACATCCTTAATTAATTTGGGGTATAGCTTAACCTATCAAAAACATAAAAGGTTGAAAAATATAAAATAGCGTACATATCATACATAGTCTACAGCTAGCCATAGCTCAAAAGTATCCAAATAAAATACCAGCAAGTCCAATATGCGCTGAAGCTCCTCAGAGGGTTCTGCTTCACAAGCATTGATATCAACTAATGTAGGATATACAATAGAACAAGGAGAAAGTTTCCCTAGCTTCACCAATATGCTCTCCAACTGTTTCCTTACTATCTTCTCTGGGTGGGAGCTCAAGCGAGCAAAAAGTTGTGGTATAATCTCCTGCACATATCCACAGCATATAATTACACATTAATTTGATCAAAATTATAGAATCGATGCCACTATCACAATGTACCTGCCACGGCAATAAAGGAACTGTTGAAAGCCCGCTTTCAAGTGTTTCCTTCAGCTCCACCCCATAGTTCAAAATTATATGGAGGAGATACAACAATGCCCTCAGAGTGTAGCTCCTTGTTTTCCCTTTCAAAGTGTCGCGGTGATATGAAGGTTGAAGCTCAGTTGATGCATGAGAAAGGTACTGAAAATAAGCATTTGCAGCATGTCCAAAGAGTGATACCCTCCTTCGCCTTAAAGACCACCAAGTTTCAATAAGTTTGTCAATCAAAGGCATGGCATTGTCCTTTGCAGAATCACATTTACATAGGAGAACTGTTAGCTCAGATGATAGCAGTGCAGAGGGACCTTCACCATCACAGGACTCAGAGCCTGGAGCTCCAGCTGCATTTTCTAACAGATGAATTGCCTGTTCAACTAGTGAAGCTATGGGGTACTCCTGCTCAGAATTGTGACTGCATTCTGTTGTCGTTGGCAAATTACGATCTATGTAGTTTGCATCTTTATCAGCATAGAAACATTTTATGATTTCCTCCACCTGAGACTTCTCATTGTCTGTCAGGTGATATCTATCTGGAGAAAGTTCAGATTGGAGAATGGATGACAACGAGTTCTGCAAATTTAAATCAGTTCCAGACAGAGAGTAATTGGCATGAGTAAAGCACCAGGATGCAAAAGAAAGCCACGCCTTGCCCATACTGGGACAAAGTTGCCAGGATATCTTTCGAGTGATGCCTATGATTTCTTGGGCAAGCGCATGACAATTTGAAGTGGAAACTGACCAACTATCACCAGACAAAACTTTCTCTGCGCCATTTTGAAAGTCGTCAAAAACACTAAAATCTTTTATTACCTTTGGAAGGATCATATTCAAAATAGGAGTTGAACTCTCGTGCTCCATCAAGGTTGAGAGTTTCAAACAAGCCTTAGCAATCAGTGAAGTGCCAATGCCAGATGAATCACTAACCGTAGACAGAACGCTAGCACGAACAAGTAACCACAGATCACTTAAAGCCTCTTCATGTTTTCCTTCTTTATGCTTCAGCAAGGCACCTTCATACTTAATGTTCAAAGTAAGCATGTCCTTGTCCATCTCATCAGATGAACTCAAAGTGTGGTTTATGAGGTACCGGTTTAAGCGGCTAGCCAACATAAAGTTGCTCTGCTTTCTAGCAAGAGTAGCAAGCTTGCGACATAGAAGAAGAGTGGGTAAAGAAGATGGATGTGTAGTACGATACACTTTGAAGAACTTGAGCCACATGCTACAATCTTGATGGATTCTATCGATGGGATCCTCCAATAATCTCACTAAATAATCCGTTAACGCAGGTGGTTGATTAGGTCCATTTTGGCAGGTCAACCCAGTGGCTTCTTCGAACGCAAAGATGCAATGAAGCTGGCCAGCACATGCAGCAGCTTCAGTCAATCCATTGAGTGGGACCACAGAAAGTACTTCATCCAACATCAATTTAGCCTTATCTAGCTCCTCCCGTACCCTGTCAGACTTGCTGTCAGATTGGAGCATTGCACGCAAGAGCATTAGTTCACTTCTCTCAAGTGCAACCTTGGGATCAAGGGTGAGCTCATTGCTGCTTTTAGGAGTCAAATCAAGATAACCCCAAGCTGAATGAAAATCCCCCTCATCAAAGCACGCCATTGCATGAACTGCATTAAGCTCATTGCCAGCACTCGTTAGAGCGCCTGAATAAGGTTTGCCAGCATGTACAGCACGGAGCACTTGTAACTCTGCAAGCCAGCCCTCTAAACATTTCCAATCAGACAGGGATGTGTAGCACTCAATAACACGTGTTATGATGTACTGGATGCCATCAGACTCCATGGAGGTAAGGGCTTCCTCAGACTGCAGTAGATGGGAATAATGAGCAGCTGCCTTTTCATACTGCCCCTGGGATTGATAGATTAGTCCTGACATCCAGGAGAAGTTCTTCTGGCTATCAGATACTAACCGCATTAGTTGCTTGTCCTGCTCAAAGTACGTGTAGAATGTTGACACAGCCCACCTCTGCAGTCCAACTAAGGCATCAGTTTCATGGCACCTGCACAATGCCAGGGAAGCATGTCGCAAGACCTTCAGAACGTCTGCTTCTAGCCTCTGTCTAAAAGCATGATGGCTTTCAGTAGCTCCTCCCATGCGACTGTTGTCCTTGAGGGATGATGCAGCCAGGTTTCTGAGATCTAGCAGCCGCAATGAGCAGTAGTGAATGACCGCATCGCTGCACTGCAAAGCTAGTCCTGCATTCAGCATTGGATCACAGATTCGAGAAAACCACTCTTCACATACTCGTTTGTTTGCTCGGAAAAACAAGGAACTTGCTTTTGGAGGGGCTGGTAGAACAAAGGAACCTTCATACGCATTATAAACATATTTCTTTAATGCCTCAACAAAATCCAATAGCAGGCGCATGGGCAATAAGCCTATGTCAGATGGTCCTATATACCGGCCTTCACCTTCGTTAGCTTCCGGTGCCAATACATTTGGTACATCCAAAAGCATGCGTTCTAGAGCTGCAAATGTCTGTGTGGGACCACCAAGATGAGTTCGAAGCCGAAGGTTTATGCAGTGCCGAGCAGCTTCATGAATGCCCCACCAAACTGCAGCAAGATTGTTCACTGAGTATACCCTATCAATAATAGTTCTGTCCACATCAGGACATTTGAATAATTCATTCCCATCAGCATCTCCAGAGACATCAATTTGACCAGAAAACATATCTTTCTTGCCACGGTAACTAAAGACCAACCGTTGTACCCAAGAAGAAAGAGGTAATTTCAATCTGAGAGAAAGGTAACTCAAAATAGAAACAAGCTGCTGCCAATGGAGTTTCCTAGGCTGTTGCTTTACAGCAAGAACATGCCTCCAACTCATGCAATGCTTGCTCATGTTAGCAATATCTGGGGAATTCTGGTAACTGCGTCCATCCTCAAGCAAGCCAAATGTGTATGTTGTAATAGGCAAAACAATTGAAAATAACCTTAGAAATCCATTCTTTACATTGTTATCTGGATCATTAAGCTTGTCAAGAAGAACATGTGTGACAACTGAGAAATTCATGGCATTGACAACCCTACCAAGGAAGAGTACTTCTAAGGATAAAGCAACATGGCATCTTACTTTAGGTTCCCTATCATATGCGCAATCCAAGATAGTGAAAAGCATAGTATTCGAAAGGGTAGCATCCCCACAGGCCTCATAAGAGAGACCAACCTTGTCCACATCCCTTTCCATGCCAAGAACCAGTTCTCCAAATGAATCTATCCAGTCTAGAGCCTCTAATTTCAGTGCCATGGATGAAGACGCATTAAGGCCCCGAACTATGTATTTGCCATATTTATGCACGAACTTCATTTTACAGTCACAAATGGACTTCTTTGCTTCACCAATCAGCTGAGTTTGACTACCTGGATCACCAGAGCCTCTTTTAAATGCTTCAGATGTTGTGATGTTACTTGACAGTTCCACGTTGCTCAGTTTGTGAAGTGTAGAGAAAATCTGAAACTGCATCTCAAGGAAATTATGAAATGGGGTGCCAAATGGGTCAAGCTTCTCTGAAATGAAGGATGTCAGCCTAGTTGCTCTCTCATTTCTCTTTTCAGCATGAACTGAAATAGTGACCAGTAGAATCTTCAAATCAAATTTCATTAAAGAAAGTAACTGATGCTCTGAATACCCTACCGAAGAGTGTGCACCTGAGTTTGACTTGCCTTGCGTTCCATTGTTACTATGTAATGATAGACTCTGGATATCAGGGTAGCTTACTTGCACCTTCTCAAGCAGAGATTTCAATAGCTCCAACTCTTTCATCAATGATGCAATTGCTTGACCAACTACATCTTCCGATCCATGCTGCAGGCAAAAAATGTAAGTGGCTGCTGCGTTTGCGACCACAGTGTGGTTTGGATGAAGACGCAACCGAGATAAAAGTGAGCTGAAGTCAAGCAAGGATTCCACAGCAGATGCACGGAGCCCCAAATTTTGCAGTGACAGCACTTGCAGGTTAGTCTTAAGCGCTGCCACCAACTGCACTGATGAGGCAATTTCCAAGCTCTGGGCCAACACATCCACAAACATAACATAGAATTCAGCAAACCTTTCCTGCAGAATTTCTGCAAGCAAGACCAAACATCTGGATGCTTCTTCCAGCCTCTCAGACCAGCCAAGCTTAGAAGCTATCACTGATGCGCACCTTAAAAGCTGAGGAGCCAAACCCTCAAGTGGCCCTGCTACAAGTTCCCTTAGGTTATTTCTCTCAGCCACACCAGATGCCATGATCTGCAATACCGTCGAGAAGCAAGCAAAGAGCGGACGAAGCCGCCCAGAGTTATGGCTGGCAGCAAGGTTGGGATCATGCACAAGCACCTCCATATCAGCCAAGAACTTGGGCAGCAATCCAAGAGAAAACTGCACATTGCCGAGCCAATGCCACTGGAACTGCGAGAAACTATCCAAGATCATGCGGCGATCAGTGTCAGCGAGGTCTGGCACAAACGCCCACCCAAGGAGCAGGTCCACTGTATCGACAAACTGCGGACGGAAGCAGTGGGGAAACTTGGCGGCAACCAGGGTGAGCAGGCCGAGCAGGCACCGGAGCACGGCGAGCGATGTCCGCTCGTCCTCAAGCACGTCACGGCAAGCAGCGAGGAGCGGCGGCACGAACCGCTCGACTGCGGGCGCTTCCCCGGTGGCCAGGAGCTCCCGGAGCCCGTCGGCGACGAGCGCGGCCGAGGCGGGCTCCCCCAGGAGCGGCAGCGCCCAGGCGACGAACCCGTCCGGCAGGCCCCCGGGAGCCTCGTGCGCGCACAGAACCGCGCAGAGCGCCGCGTACGCCGCCACCGCCGCGCGCCGCACGGCATAGGACCTGCGCAACAACCAAGCACAACCAGGAACAGGTGAGTCGAGTAGTTACTTACACACAGATGCGCGACGCGACGGCGAGAAGGGGGGCGCTTACGCATCGTCGGCGAGGAGGACGGAGATGGGCGGGGCGAGGAAGGGGGCGAGGGAGGGGAGGAGCGGGCGGTTGGGTGGGTGGAGGAGGGAGAGGCGGAGGCTGGAGAGGGCGGCGGCGCGGGAGACGTCATCGGATGGGTGCGGGGGCTCGCCGCCGGCGGCGGAGAGGAGGGAGGCGAGGTGCTGCTGCAGCTGGTGGTGGGCGTAGGGGGGGCGAGGGTTTTGCATTGTCACATCGCCCGCCGCGCTCGACTCGCCGCCCGGCACGGGGAGAAACAGCGGAGCCCAGCCGCCTGGGAGAGGAGAGACTTGCGGAACTGGATCAGTATCACCACCGTGAATTCGCTTCCTACGCGTCGGATAAAAACACAAAAAGATAAAATCGATCCGGAATTCCGGATACCCTAGCAAAACGACGTGGCGGTAGTATAGCAAAATACCGCGGCACCTTTTGACTATAGCGTCTGATCTAGACCACCCTTTCTGCATCCATCGGTAGAAAATCTCCCAAAAACATTGTTACTGTTCTCTTCTGACTTTACTCGACAAGGCCAGAGGATCTCAGTCCGAGACTCGCAGAGACGGCCAGACAGCGCCTCGTGTTGCCATCTTCTCTTTGGGCCGTCCGATCTTCTCTTTAGCTGTGGAGCGTCCGATCAATCGGCGGTTCAGATCAGTGGCAAAAGTAGAGAAGTGTTCTCCAAGATTTCTAGCATGACGGATCAGGATTATCCTGCTTTGATCGAACAGCTTTGTATGAGTCCTGCGATTATAGTAGGCCTTTCTCACGAGCTGATGTAATTTCTGGTCTTTTGTACTAGAGATATCTCAAGTTCAGGTCATGTTTGAAATGCAAGTGAATTCGTAAGAAACAACATAATAATTCCTATGTTTCAACGAAAATGCAACATCAAAGCTTTGTTCTAAACGGTTTTAGCTTCTAAACTTGTTAATTTCAGTTTTTTTACTTTTTGTCTATTTTTTAGCTTTTTATTTTTCTTTTTTTTCCTAATTCCTTTATATTATCTTAAAAGATATAACGGTATTTTTCAATTTTCTTATTTTTTTGACTTAGAAAAAACTAACTAACACTATAGTGCATTTACAGGCAAAACTCTACTCAAAAGGCCAAAAGGCCACTCTTTTAAAGCCCTTTTGAGTAGGCTCATGTAACAGAAAACAAAACAATAGAAATTACCCAAAATATGTGTACTAAGGAAAAATAATTGAGTTCATGTTTTATTCCCCTATGAAATTGAAGGCGCAGGAGTACATTCCAAAGGAATTTGACAACTCCATTGTATGTTCCAAACAATAGGAAAATATACTAAGGATTAGAATCCTCCAAATATTCTATGAAAATCCTACAATCCTAAGTGACCAAATAGGGGAAAAATACTAAGGATTAGAATCCTCCAAAAAATTATATGAAAATCTGTGTCCAAAATCCTGACTAATTGTGAGATTGTCCAGATAAGGCATAGGCAAGCCTAGAAAGTGTGCTGATCATAACTTATTTAGGACATCTCCAACTCACAGTTCTTTTGATCTTCTCTTAAAAGTATCCACACCATATTCCAACGATAATTAAGTCGCCATCTCCAATCCAAACATGCAAAAAAAATACTCTCCTTGCGTTACCATCATGCTAGATTTTTATACTTCAGTCATAATATGAATCTTAATTGCTCGAACAAACATAATTTGGTCTGTCGACTTCAACTTATATTGGAGTTATCTTTAAAACAACAGATCCAGATTTATGAACAAGATCATGCGTGGATATATGACATGTATAGTGCGAACAAAGTTCCCAGAAAAAACTTGCTGATATCTGACATAGGTAAAGCCTTTGGGTTGGATCAGGACCAAATGGACAAATGTATAAGTGAGCGTATGCAAGCAAATTCCATCGGTACATCTCATGACAAATTCGCTGCCCCAAAAAAGCCATACATGATACATTACATGTATCCTTCGATGAATACATTATGGTTTACCAGCTTCTACCGCCCAACTCAATTGTTAGTTTGTTATTACCCAGCATGGTGTGGTACAGTGGAAGTAGCCATTAGCCAATGTAACCATGCACATGAACAGCAATTTCATCTAATAACTCCTTGGTACAGTGTGATCTTTGGTGCACTATTTTAGTCTGCATCCATGGCTTGCTGCACTGCTGCAAGGCAATAAATTTTGTGCATCCAGCCTCAGTATGCTACAATCACCATCATAGTGCAATCTCATTGCACCATCTAGCTTCAACATCTGCAATCCAAAATCTTCACCTGTCCCTCCACAGTTCAGCACTTGACGTGATGTCAAGCTTCTTGGGAGCAAGAAAACATCCAGACAGAGCAGCAGTTCTCATCACCTAAGTGTGCAGAAAAGGAAAAAAAATGTGTAGCATCTGTCATTCAAGCAACACAACCATATTTTGTAGGAGAATATTACAAGTCTATAACACGCACCTGCCAAGCTCAATTCTTCTTCAAATTCATCTTGCATGCCAAATCTTCTATGGCCAGATGATGTTGTAGCATAAGGAAGGTATGGATGGAAGGAGAACCCATTTACAGTATCTAAGATCAATAGATAAGATTATTCTCATTAGAAAATGTAGATAAGACCACAAAGGAGGTAGAGAAGAGAAACAGAAGTTCAGAAACACATACCAGCTGCTGCTTGGAAGGCTGTTACCCATTGACCACCTTGAAGGTCATAAACATGGACCATGCCATCCTATCGAAACACAAATATCTCGTTTCAAGGTTCACTGGTTCGAAATATGAATACAATGAAAAGATGAAAACAAGAGGAGCGCACCTGCCCACCAGTGGCAAGATGTTTACCACAGGGCTCAATATCAAAATGTATTCTTTGATTAGTAGTGTCAGATGATCTGTACAACCTGGTTATGGGATTCCACAAAAAGGTAGAAAATGAGAAGAATTTGACAAAAAAAAAGGTATAGTTCCACTAAAGAAAGATTAAGCAATCAACTCAGCTTTAAAAATCCAACAAAATTAGATCAAGAAAATAATTGTACTTATTCTGCAATATGTTGGTTTGTTAAAGAAAAAAAAAAGATGCGTTATAAAATACTTACTTGTAAACAATGTCCACAGTGTTGCGAATATCCCAACATAATATGTATGGATCCTAAAGAAAAATCATGACCAAGTCAGTGGTACCTTCACAGGCTAAAAGTACAGCAATATATGTGTTATAGGCGTGGGCCTTGGGCCCAGCCAGGTTATTATTAGGAATTAGAGATTGGTTTCTATTTGAATAAGAGATTGGTTTCCTTGTATTAGAGATAGAGTTAGAGATATGATTGAGATTAGATTCTATCTGTTAGGGGAAGCCATCTATATAAGGAGGCTACCACATGCTATTGTAATCAAGCAGAGTAATAACAAAGTCTTCCTAGTCTATAGTCTCTCCTCCCTCCCTACGCCGACGCCATCCGACCATCTTCTTGGTGGTGTTTACCCATTATGAACTAAGGTTCATAAAGTGTTATAGGCGTGGGCCTTGGGCCCAGCCAGGTTATTATTAGGAATTAGAGATTGGTTTCTATTTGAATAAGAGATTGGTTTCCTTGTATTAGAGATATAGTTAGAGATATGATTGAGATTAGATTCTATCTGTTAGGGGAAGCCATCTATATAAGGAGGCTACCACATGCTATTGTAATCAAGCAGAGTAATAACAAAGTCTTCCTAATCTATAGTCTCTCCTCCCTCCCTACGCCGACACCATCCGGCCATCTTCTTGGTGGTGTTTACCCGTTATGAACTAAGGTTCATAACAATATGATAAGATATATATATAATTATATTAAACCTTGAATTATGCCCAAAAGATCAGTTGTTGAGAAAATAAAGTGTTTTAGTTACCTTGCGCCCTCCAGTATACAAATAATTTCCATCTTTTGAAAAAAGTACCTGAAATTTTTGTCAATGTTATCCCTGTTTCTACGGTATGAGCTAAATGTATATGGTTGCTTCACTAACCTGTGTAACACCCCCGAGCTGGCCATGTAAGACATATAAAGGCTCCATGTTACTCTCTGCATAAACAGCTGTTGTCTGGCTGTATGAGCCAACAGCAAGCATCCCATTGTCAGGAGAGAAGGAGATTGAAGATATTATACCTGTGGTGGAAACAAAAAGTTCAGAAGTACTCAAGAATGTCACATACCACAAGGCACATGCAACGATGAAGAAGGCCTTTTCATCAATAGCACTAGCAAAAAAGTGATCTGAGAAGAACCCATCAAGATCTCTGTATATAAAGTATCGGTGCTGAAGCGTTTAGCGTGTACATGAAACGTGCTTTAAACTACTGGCCCTAATTACAATTTTGCAGTGATAGTGCTTTAAATGCATAGTTGCGTAGAGATATCATATAAGAAGTACAACAAGCTCCTGGCACAAAGTTATATTGGAGTTTGATTATGTGAAAATTTTCAAAATGAATATGATAATTGGTAAAACTTACCAAGTTATGACCATTAACGTTTTAATCATGTAATGGAAAGTAGGTTTTTCTTTCCTTCTTGGAAAACCCTTAAAACATACTTCCAAGGTTACATGTGGAACGTTGATTAAGATTATGTCAACAGTTATGCATTCCTCTTTTTCAAAACCCAACAGAAATCATATGCTGCTTTGAAGTGTACCAAGTACACTAAACTTCCTTTTTAAGAACACCAAACTTGCAGGTGGAACTTCACTTACCGGTTGGCCCTTCACTCCCTTTAAGCAAAGAATATTGCTCAAAATCTCTACCAGGCCGATGAACATCAAATACTCGAATTGCTTTGTTGTATCCAGCAAAAAGCCTACAGAACAGAATGTCCCCATTGAGTAAACAATCAAGAAGATGCTTTCAGTGTGGTTGCATGGCTATTAGCCTATAACCATACCTAAGAAAGAGGTATACTCTACAATTTAAGAATGTAGGCTAGTAATTTCCAAGTAAACTCCTTGTATGTTATTTTAAGATAAGGTATCACTATGGCCCCAAAATATGAAAAAGTGGGATATTGGTAAGAAACCATCAATTTCTCACTCTGATGTTAGAACAGAATCCCATGATTCCACATAAAATGTTTCGGCAATGTCCACATGTAACATAAATGCAGCTTAAAAGATTGCATTCATTACACATACTTAGCTCCAGTAGAGTTGAAAGATACTGAAAGTGCAGCTGTTATCTCATCCATGGCATCGTATGCTCTGTAAGTGCACCGAAGCTGCAATTCCCACAATAAATCATCATGAATGAATTGCCGAGTATCCATACACCAAACATAACAAGCATAAGCAACCAATATCACCTCCCCAGTGGTGGCATCCCAGAGGTGTATCGGATGATCACGACTAGTACTTGCAAACACACAGGTAGCCGGATCTGCAAAACAACACAACACCTTGCATTCACCAAAGAACTAGAGTTTACAAACGACCCTAACATAACACAGGAAGCAATTCACCCACCAGACAGGGACATGTAGGGGTACCAGCAGAAGTCGTACACAGGCTCACCCTCGTTCACCTGGAGGCTTGCACCATAGGAATCTGCAGGAAAAAATCAATACTCAAAACACAGCAAGAAATAATAACTAGTAAAAATTAAGCAGCCACACAGCAAGCAAGGACTATAAAACGGAGGTGCACCTTCACCTCCGACGGCGGCCTCTGCAGTGTGCTCCGCCGCAGCACTGTATGCATCCTCCGGCCTGCCCAAGAAGAAAATTAAGGAAAGAAAGAGGGTAGGTTTAGTTGATTGCTGCGAGACTGCGAGAGGGCATAGTAAGTTACGAGAAGATGAGAGCTGGGATGAGTACAGGTAGAACAGGCGGAGCGAGTTGTCGTCGGAGCTGGTGAGGAAGGAGGAGCCGTCGGGCGACCACTTCACGCCTTTGAGGAAGCTACCAGCGGAGGCGGCGGAGGAGCAAGGGGCGCGGAACTGGCGGGCGAAGTGGTAGAGGCGGCGGGGCGGGAGGTCGAAGCGGAGCTGAGGCCACGAGTACTCCGCATCTACCGCCGCAGCCTCCTGCGCCACATTCTCCGCCGCGGCATCGCTCTCCGCTGCGCCCGGCGCGGCCGGCTGCTCCTCCTCCGCCGCCATTTGCGCTCTGCTCCGGCGAAGCAACGGGCCGGACCTGGGGTTTCGTGGGGTTTGGGAGAAGAGCCAGACTCGCCCCAGCGTGGGCCGGGCCCAGAGCAACAACGTGGCTCGTGGGCCGTCACGTATCGGGCATTCACCCCACGCGCACGGCACGCACCGCTACCCTCCCACGGTCGGGGGTCCAGCCCGTCGCCAGCCCACCGGTGGTTGCAGTGTTAGAGCATCTCCAACAAATCTTTTAAAGTACTCATATCCCCTATATTTTAGAAGAAAAGGTAAAAAAGAGGTTCCAATAGATCCCCTAAATGGTACCTAAAAATATAGAGGACTTCATCTCTGATTTTTCGTCCCCTATATATAGAGGATGCACATCATCCCCTAAATCGGTCCCAACCTCCTGCGCCGTCCGATCCCCTAAATTCTTTGGTTGGTAGTTTTTGTGGACCTAGATTTTAATTTAGGGGACCATATTTAGAGGACTTGTTGGAGGTTATATATTTTTAGTCTTCTATATTCTAGATTATGTTCTCTAAAAAGTGATTTAAGGGATGAGATTTAGAGCACATTGTTAGAGATGCTCTTAGATCCGCCAAGCCAGGGTAACCCCTACGCGACGCGACGCACCATGTCCGACGAGGCGCCGGCGGCAGCGCCGGCCGCCGGGGAGACCGAGAAGGGCCAGCCAGCCCATCAGGCAGCCGGCGGGTGGGGTGGGTGGGGCCTCTCCATTTTCTCCGATATCTCCCGCAGTGTGCGCGCTCCCACCCTTCTTCCGGCTTCGTGCACCCTGCGTTGGATTTTTTCTTGATGGAAAGGTTAGGGTTCTGATGTGACATGCTCCGTTGCGCAGGCGGTGGAGGTCGCAAAGAGCGCCATCGCCGACATGCAGCAGCCGCCGGAGCAGGAGGCGGGGTCCGGAGTCGGCGGGGAGGAGGAGGAGAAGGGCTCGGAGGAGGGAGGGGAGGTGGACGAGCTCCGCAAGGCGGCGCTGGACAAGCTGGAGAACGCCAGCGAGGACTCGCTGCTGGGCCAGGCTAGTACCTTGCCGCTCACCTCGGCAATGCCGGTGATAGACTGATATAGGGGCCGATGGATTTGGGGTTGTGGTGTTGAATTGTTGTTTCTGATGTACGTGTGGGGTTATGCAGGGGCTCAAAGTGTTCGATAGCTCGGTGGAGAGCATCACGACCGGGACTTGGCAAGCGCTCGGGAGCGCATGGAACAGTGGCTCGCTACTTGTTCAGAAGTATAGCGCCCTTCTTATCCCCATCTCTTTCTGCTCTGATGCCCTGAATGGATAATTCAAATATTTGATTTTAGTAGATGACTTGTGTATACTGAATTACTTAACCTACGGTACATGAAACAGTTCAAGCAGCCTGGGATCAATTCCTCGCAATATTAAATTCTTGACTAATGTAAATGATTATATATGCACTCAAAAAGCTTATTTTGGTTACACTCTTCTTGATTTTAAGTTATAAATGAAAGGAAACTAATACTATGATTCTATGATGTCATTCCTTTCTTGTTACTGGCTGACAAATGACTATGTGAGTTTCTTTGCCTGTTGTGAGGTTAAGCCTTGTATTCAGCTTCTCGTGTACATGAATAACGCGTCATCAACTAGTTTTTCTTAGCTTTGATGGAATTCCTAAAGTAATCTGTTGGGGGAGGGTCCCCACGCTACCTCGGGCCCACGACCACCCCAGAACAACTGCATTCGTTGGAAGGTCTACCCCGAAGCTAAGTATGTTAGACCATCCTCGGCGAGGTCCACGAAACCAATCCGGGGCGAGGTACACAAGGCCAACTCCAGAGGGGTTTGGGGCCAACCCCGGGCAAGGTACGCAAGGCCAACCCCGGTCGAAGTACGCAAGGCCAACCTCGGAGTGGTCCGAGGCTAACCCTAGGCGAGGTCTGCAAGCCCAACCTCGGGCGAGGCCCGCAAGGCCAACCCCGAAGGGGTTTGAGGCCAACCTTGGGTGACATTCAGGTTTGCGAGATCAACCCCAAAGGGGTCCAAGGCCAACCCCGGGCGAGGTATGTAAGGCCAACCCCGGAAGGGTTCGGGGCCAACCCCCAGCGAGGTCCAGGGCCGGCCCCAGACGGAGTTCAAACCCTGCCACAAACCAACCCCGGAGTCCCGAACATGGCGGGGCCGTGCGGGACAAATGACGCAGATACCCCTAGGAGTAGTCTTTTTATCAAAATACTTTTACTACTTTCTTAAATAGTACCTTTGCATCTGGATCCGTCTGCAGTATCAATCTATCAAGTTAACATTCCTATTAGTGCTGGACAGTTAATAATGTTTACAATAGCAACGAGCCTGCAGATTTCTCTCCTTGAAGAAGAAACACTTCACATCAATGTATTTATATCTCTGTGTCTATAACATGCTTACTTTCTTAGATTGGAGACTTCTGCTTCAAGCCTTGGTGAAACCATTCAGCAAGGAGAACTAACTGCCAAAGCATCTGTGATAGCCCCAACCGTTTTAGAGGTAAACCCTAGGATTTAGTAGTAATGTTTCTTCTAGATATTTTTTAATACCATTTTAATGTTAAAACCTCAATAATCACATACAGGGAAATCATTTACAGCCAAAGGAATGGAAATGCTTGAACGTGTTGGGAAAGAGACAATGGAGTTGATCATTGAAGAGACTGGTATGGAAGTTGATAAAGGTACTGGTGAAGGTGACCAGCAGACAGAAGAGGAGCAGTTTGAAGAAGTTTCATTTGACAGATGCTTCTACATTTATGGAGGACCTGATCAATTAGAGGTCTGCTTTTGTTTTCACAATGTTTACATGTGATTGGTTTTTAATCCTTGCCCTTTTTTCTTAGTTGTGATCTTTTTTGTACTAGGAGCTGGAGGCTCTGTCAAGCCATCATGCATTGCTATTTAATAGGAAAAAGGCAAATCTTGTTGCTGAGCAGAAAACATGTTATGATGGAAAGCTGAAAGAAATACAACAGATTTTTAGTCTTAGTACCAAGACTGAGGAAGATGGACCAGACTCTGACAAAGGGAAGAAGATTGAAGCAGCTGATACTGATGCTGATGCAGAGATGAAGAAGTTATGTAACTCAAGTGTTAGCAAGGCTGCTAAAATGGCTGCAGGGTAGGCATAACTCCTTCACTCTATATAATTTCGAAACTAGTATGTTAATACTTTTGTTTGGTTATGTCAAGTAATAATGAAATTAATGAAATATGTTCATTTATAAAGACTCATTTTAGCATGTAGAAATGAAACTTAGAAAATCAATGGAGAAGATTGCACATCATCAACTATCCAATGCACAAACTCGTGTTCTGTGGGACCTGGCAAGCATATACAACTACCAGGGACTGCTTTCTTTATAAAAAGCCAGTGACTGACAAAACTAAACGAACAATATGAGTGTTGTTGCCACATGTTCAATTGCAGCATGATACTTGAGCATATTGATGATTACTCAAAAATCATTAGGAAGGATTAAACAATATTTTGAAGCAAATATATTAGTGCTAGCTAAGACTAACAAGGCAGCAATACATGTTAAGGAAATCCTATGCATATATGAAGGTCAAAACCCATGTTTTCAATGTTTGTTATATGTTTTGTTGTCCATCAATAAGCTCAGTTTTACTTCTGCAGAGCATCTTCAAGCATTTGAACTTCATTTTTCGGCATTCATTTCTTTAAAAGCTTCCATGATTACATCTATCACCTTCGCAGGTTCACAACTACCTTGGGTGGACTTTCTCCAAATGAGATTATGAAACGAACTACAGATAGGCTAGAGACCATTCACTCAGAGGGTGTTCATGTATGTCCATATATTATGTAACGTTCTTCTTGCTCTTAAAACTATAAATATTGCTTTGAGAAATTTTCCTCTTGCAGAAATTGTCAGAGATGTGCTGCCTTGCAGTTTCTCAGCTTCTGGTACTGGGGAAATCAGTTATTTCCGCTGCTAATAAGTCGAAGAATGAAGATGATGAAAATGATGTGAAAATTGATTGGCCTGAAGATCCGATTTCAAAAGCTAAAATCATCAGATGGAAGGCGCAGTCCATCTCTGTGGATATTGAAAAGGTCTCCACTAGTTTCGCTACAGGTATATGAAATAGTTTAATTTTCTCATGCTTATTGAATGTAGGACGTGTAAACTTTAATATAAAAAATACATCTTGTATTTGAAGGTATCTCAGATGTTGCTGAAGCTTATGCAGCAGCTATACAAAATGCTCTTGCTGACAAGCAGGATGATCTGCCACATCAGAAGTCAGTGCAGGAGAAAGCTAAATACATATCCAACCATCTAAATTCCGATCAGGCTAGTGCTGTCAGCAAGTTACAAGACGCCCTCCAATACCTGGCCTACGTCGTTGTTTGCACTTCAATGCCAAGTGCGTAATTGTGGAGTGCCTTCCCTCTGCCCCTACTGTTGTTATTGTTAACCACATTCTGTACATTCGTGTGCGCAGTTCTTCAGGTTTGCAGAATTAGCTATTTGTGTTTCCTTTGCTGTAGCATCATGAAATCAATAGTTGGTTGCCTTTGTATTTCTTGGCACATGACAGATTGTTGATCTCTATTTTTTTCCTGAGAACAATGAGAATTGCTGATGTTAAATACCGACGCGAACCAAGAAGTAATGTGTTACTATATCGGATGGCTTACTATTCGGTATTCAGTGTGAGTTATATTTATTTATTTATTTTGGTGCATGTGTAATGTGTTACATTACTACACCGCATTCTAAAAAAAAGAAGAGGGAAAAATGGAGGGTTTCGGTTCATCGCCGTCGTCTCTCTAAACTGCCTGGCTCACATAGAACTGAAATGATAACTTGAGGAGCTAGTAACATTCATGGCGTACCGAGAGGCAACAAATTTGGTTGCAGATGGGATTATTGGACCCAGGGATCTCTAGATGTGGGCAGTATACAAGTGTAGCAGTTTTGGGTGTCAATTCTTGAGTGGGCCGTATACAAGTGTAGCAGTTTTGGGTGTCAATTGTTAGAGAGAGGGAGAATGCAAATGAGAATGGTTGTATTGATGCCCAAAGGGGCATATATAAGGTGAATACATGAACACAGCTCTAGATCAACACATACATGGTTCATCTATTATATATTATTTTGTTTTAAATTATCATGTATCATTATTTTATTATAAAGCTTTTGTATTGGTAGTTAATGATCTATTTGTTTAATTTCTCCTCGATAATTTGAATACCATGATTTCATTGTCACCATAGGATGGATATTTATCTAATAATATAATACTAGTTATCACATGGGTTGTACGTTTAATATGCTTAGCTGTACTTGTAATACGTTGGGTTATCATCACATGTGATCAATTAATTAATTTTGATTTAATGGGATATTAAATTATGGTGGTTAGCCACAGTTATAAAATTTGTACACCTTGGTATGAGTATTGTCATTAGTGGTGGTTATACAAAATGGTTCACTTGGGCGAATGATCGTGCAATAAAAGGGAGAAGTGTGGTTAGCACTTCAGGAATGTGGATGTTTTGCATGGGTAATATCTAAGGATTTAACTTTGTGCGCTATTGATCTGAGCCCTATCATACAACTATATGTCTAGTATGGGACATACCTAACTAATTAATTTATGATGTTTCAATTTTGGTTTCGCCGTTGGTATGTTGGAGGGTGTTGGTTAGACCTCTCTATGGGAATAAGAGGAACCCGTCGACTAGGTGATTAGCCTACTCTACCAATTCTCGCTTGAATTCTAAAAGGTCCATAATACTTTGCTCATAATTTCATAGAACCTCTCAGCCCAAATGCATTTTGCCTGTATGGCTGCATTTTCAGGTACACCATGTCTCCAACCTTGAATTCTCTTTCAGATCTGAGTTTGTTTGCAAAATGTTTCATCTCGGTCTATGCAGTATGTAAATTTCCCTTTAGCTCATTCAACATCTTGTCTCTATCCTCAATTGTGACTCTAGCTTCAGTCGAAAGATCCCCAGGGATAGCCACTTCACCCACTTGAGATGGTGAATACCCATATAGAGCTTGAAATGGTGACATTTTCAGAGAGGTATGGTAAGAGGTGTTGTGCCACTATTCTGCCATGGAGGGCCATGTATACCAGTTTCTGGGCTCTTGGAATGTCATGCTCCTGAGGTAGTTTTTGATACATTGATTCACTCTTGGTTTGCCCATCAGACTGTGGATGATATGCAGTACTAAACCTTAAGGAAACCTTCAAGGTTCTGAACAGCTCATGGTATAGTTTGCTTGTGAAAACTCTATCTCAATCTGGTACTATTGCTAAGGGCATGCCGTGCAATTTGAATATATTATACATGAATAAATGGAATACTTGTTGGGCGGTGTAGGGATGTATTATCCATGAACCATTTCAACTTTCATATAAAAACATTCACAGCAAGCCAATAATGCATAAAATAATGTGAATAACTCAAGAAGTTCAACTGAAAATGGCAAGGTACGCAACAACTAAACGGAAATAGGACAGTGTACTGTTCACCAATTCAAATAGAGTTTAGTTGTAGCTCATATTGAAGCTCTAATGATCAGAATGAAAGCAATCAAGGCTACATAACAGAAAGTGCATAATGGCAGTAAATTCGATCTTTGTGTTGAACAATGAACACCATCCATGTACCTAGATCCCAAACTCGAGAATAAGCTTCTAGATAAATTCAATTTATTATTTTCATGAAATGGAATACACATTCTCCGTTCACATGCAACATTCAACAAAATACTTATACAAATAGCACTTTGTTTAAGGAGTCCATACTGGTAGAAGCGGTCCAATTTGAATTTTCAATTTCAACTAAACTGGTGGAATTAACATTACTCATGCCATCTACATAACTCTCCATATCAGATTTCATCTCTCCAGAGCCCCATCTCCTAAGGACAAGTCTAGCTATGATAGCATAATCCAAAACCAATTTCATTCAAAAATCGATTACTTGGCCTATGCCTAATACAACAAGTTTACAAGCATATACACATATTACACAACCAACTCCACTACTAAAGCCCTGCATATGTTAAAAGCAACCGCCCTTTGGGCTCAGTTGAATTCCTCCAGACAAACTGCAACAATGCCATGTGCATCCATCAGGTAAATTCTAACCAGATCTCAACAGTTAGGAGTCATTACAGGTCACAGTTCACATTATTCATTCAAATTATATACAAAATATGCCCACTATAAGATCCGACCAAGACATAGAGAGTTGGATCTGAGAGACCATGTAGAGAGGGAGCAGGGATCAGATGTGCGAACCAGGATGTCCATGTAGATGTCAGGATGGAAAGAGGTAGAGTTAATGGAGTCAAGTGGCGATGCAGAGGTGACGGTGGGGGCGGGCTGCGTCAGAGAGTCGGGGACTGCGTTGGCACCGGTGGCGAAGGGATCAGTGTTGAGAAGCTAGCGAGGAGGTCGTGCGTGCGCCATGCCTTCTCATCCATTGCATGCGGTAGGGTGCCACCAGCCGTCCCCATGCCGTTTAGGGCTGTGCATTTTTCAACCGAACCGAAAAAACCGACCCGAAAAAACCGAACCAAACCGGTCAACTCGGTTTGACCGGTTTTTGGTATTCGATTCGGTTTTCAAATTTTGGTTTTTTTAGCATTCGATTTTTTGGGAAAAACTGATTAAAAACCGAAAAAACCGAATACCGAACAAAGCCAGCGACTCCGCAGGCGGTCACGGGAGGGAGACTCCGGATGCTTTGGTCCTCTGTTCGGCTGTTCCCACGGATGATGGGAAGATGCTTTGGACTGCTGCTGCTGCGTGGCAGGATGATGCTTTGGACTGCTGCTGCTGCGTGGTGGGATTGCATCATTGCATGACAGCATGAGAAGATGTGCTGCGTGGCGGGATTGCATGACAGCATGAGAAGATGTGAGCTCAAGTGATGATCACTGATGAGTGTTTCTCTGCTTCAAGTTATTCAAATAAAATAAGACTAAGAGACAAATAATTTTAATAGGCAGAGAATATCAGTAATTATTATGCTTTATTACTTTATGCATATGTCATCGAATCTCCATACTACATTAGAGTGTTTCTAAAATTCTAATTCTATTGCCGATAGTATATGTATTATCGCCTACTCGTCTCGCTAGTCGCTATATCGTTTGCAATTCGCGTCAACTTTGGTAAATATGGTATTTACCGATACCGTACCGAAATAAATTGGGATTTACCGATACCGAACCGTACTTCTAAAAATACCGTATATTACCGAACTACAAACACTGTATTTACCGTATATACCGAACCGATTAAACCGAAAAAACCGATTGCACAGTCCTAATGCCGTTACGGCCTTCGCGTCGGGTTTGGAGAGGAGCTTGGACGTTGGGGAGATCACAGGTCGTAGGAGTGGAGAAAGATGAGAGTTTTTTTTTTGGAAGTTTGTTATGTGGAATGCGTGCCTAGCTCTGTAGTATTTGGAATTCACAGGACCCGAACAAATGCAAACATTACTCTTTCTACTATATGGCTAGATTTTTAGAATGCTCAGAGCTTATAAGCTCTGGCTATGCTTATTTGGTATTATAGAAGTTTTTTATTATGTTTGTTGTTACCTTTTTCAGCGTAATTAATTTTAAAAAAGGAAAATAAATATCATCACAGGCAATGCAACAAAATAAAGGAAAAAAGAAAAACTAAAAATTAAAAAAAATGAAATTAAGAAGCTAAAAACCCGAAGCTAGACACTAAAGCTCTGATGAGCACACTATTTAAATTCGGATTAGGTCCGATGTTCGCTACACCTGCTTATGTCAACTTTTAGACCTTAGGTAGTTACATGTCACCCAATTAAAAGTTACAAGCAACCTCGAAAACTTGGGAGTGCATAATTCTTGGCACATTTTAAATTAGCAACTGTGTATATTAC
The DNA here is from genome assembly GCA_036346575.1 of Dendrocalamus sinicus. NCBI lineage: Eukaryota > Viridiplantae > Streptophyta > Magnoliopsida > Poales > Poaceae > Dendrocalamus > Dendrocalamus sinicus. Next base: position 7,270,635 of record CM070648.1, read on the forward strand.
AAATATCGTGGAATTATACTCGTGCATATCCAAAGCAGAAAGTATTCATCCGAACTAATTCCCTAGATGAAACTCGCATAGAGGAGCATGGATATACAAATGGTGCACATTTCTTCCCTAACATTATTATGTTCAAAGCAAGTTCGATGCACAGCAATATAGCCCAGATTTAACGTACTGTTATGTTCCATACAATTATCAAATTTGTGGAGTACATTAATACGTTTTGCACCATGTCCAACTTCCCCTTGGGCCTTAGGTCTTATTTGGAAAGCACACTTTTGCAAGAATCAATATAATGAAAAATCATATCCTTAGCACGATCCCTTGCCTTGGTTAGATCGTTCTATAGAAAAATTCATAGTTTCCAACCATGCTCCAAACGGATCGCTACGATCCCTTTGCTACAGTAAAGTCACAACAGTGTTTTGCTGTACCGCTGCATTTCTCTGCCTTTGCAGACTCATTTTTGCTGTGCTTCTCTTCCTTTATGCAAAGGATACGATTCCTGATACAATTGTTGTATGATTCTGACGAACTTTGCACATCTTAAACATTGTGTAATATTGAATAGCCTAGGCAAATTATATTTAAAAAAAATAGCCGAAGTCTACATGTAGACATTAGACAAACAAAAATTGAGGCAGGTGGATTGAAAGCGCAAATCCCCGGCACGCTCACCCCCGAAGAATTCCAAGCTTCCACGCATCGGAGTCAGCGACTCAGCGGCCACCGCCGCTCCAGCTCACACGTGCGCCGCGACCACGTGTCCCGCCGCACCGGGCGGGCACCGCCGCGGCATCTGTGAAGCCTCCCGGAATCGTCCCACCCCCGCGCGCTTTTATTCCCCTGCTCCTCCCCACCTCCCCCGCACCATGCCGTCGCGCCCCCCTTCTCCACGCCCAGACGCCCACGCCAGTCTCGCCCCCTACCGCCATGGCGCCGTCTCCTGCCGCTGCCGCTGTCGCGGTGCCGCTCGCGGCGGAGCCCGACGACGCGGAGGCGGAGGAGGAGGAGGAGCAGCGAACGAAGGAGGGGCCCGCGCTTGAGGGCCTCGTCGTGGGGAGCTACTGCCACGACGTGCTGCTCCGGGGCGGCCGCGTGGTGGGCGAGACGCTCGGCGGGGCGGCGGCCTTCGTGTCCAACGTGCTCGACGCCGCGTCCCCCCCGAAGGCCAACTTCGTCGTGGTGTCCAAGGTCGGCCCCGACTTCGCCTACGCCTCGGCGCCGGCCCCGGCGCGGCACCCCTCGCTTCTCTGCACCTCGCCCACCACCTCCTTCCACGCCCACTTCTCCGACGCCGCCGCCTCGGCGCACGCGCCCGACCGACAGCTCAGGCGCGTCCACGCCTGCGACCCGATCTACCCCGCCGACCTTCCCCAAGGCCGCTTCGCCTACGGCCTCGCCGTCGGCGTCGCCGGGGAGGTCCTGCCGGAGACGCTCGAGCGGATGATCCGGCTCTGCCCCAAGGTGCTCGTGGACGCGCAGGCGCTGATCCGGGCCTTCGACGGCGAGGGGAACGTCCGCCACGTGGCGCTGGAGGGGACGCCGTACGCTCGGCTTCTCCCGCGGGTGGCGTTCCTCAAGGCGTCGTCGGAGGAGGCGCCGTATGTGGGGGTGGAGACGGCGAGGCAGCGGTGCTGCGTGATCGTGACGGAGGGGAGGGACGGGTGTCGGCTGTACTGGGACAGTGGGGAGGCGCGCGTGGCGCCATTCCCCGCCGTCCAGGTGGACCCCACCGGCGCCGGGGACAGCTTCCTCGCGGGTTTCGCGGCCGGGCTGCTGTGGGGGCTGTCGGTGACGGACGCCACGCTGCTCGGAAACTTCTTTGGCGCGGCGGCCGTCTCGCAGGTTGGCGTGCCCACCTTCCATCCCAAGATGTTGCAGGTTTGTACCGATGAATCTTGTTTGAGTTCCTTGAATGCTTCCTAGAAATAATCATTCTGTTGATCAGAAAAGTTCTTGGGCGATTTGCTAAATGCACCATATCCGAGAAGCAAAATCTCAGCTTTATCAAGTTACAGCTGCTTTTTGGCTTGGAATCAGTGAAAAAAAATTTCCATCAATGGCATTACCATGTCATTAGACTTTTGCTGGACCAGTACTTGATCATTAGACAAAATGCAAGATTTGAGCGAATAATCATTTAGGCATAGAAGATTTGGGTTCAAACCTAAAATGTAGACTTCTGAGAAAATTGTTTAAGGGCTGAATGAGCTGTGCTATACCTCTTTGGGTTTGTCTATACATTATTTGACTATTTTTCAGCAAAAAACAGTCAGATTTTTGGACCGTCGGATGTAGATCCAACATTCCAGATCCACCCACCTAAATCGTATATAAACCTAACCTTAACCCTAACTTCTACCCCTCCCCCTCTCTCCTAGCCGCCGCCACCCACCACCCAACCTGTCTCCACCCCGACGCGCCGCCACCTCATTGACTGGCCAGCGCTGCCCCCGGTGCCGACGAAGCCCACCGCCGAGCACTTCCCCCACCGCTACCGCCTCCCTCTGTGGCTGTCGTTGTCGCCATCGGTGCTGGCACCACCCCCTCTGCATCCCCACCCCTTTTTCCTTGTCTCCGGTGGTTCACCTCCATCGCCGTTGCCACTACACGTCTCCATCTCCCACGTTGCGCCCTCCTTCCCCCTTTCTAGCGGCTATTGCCGCCGGGTCCGCCATCGCCGATTCCTAATTGCTCATCATTATCATCGCCCCCACTGCCTCTGCCGCCTACTACCCTCCCCCAAGCCCGTGGCCAACAGCGCCACCGTAGGCTCGCTGTCCCATCGACACCGCCGTGCCTTTGCCGCCCCGGCCTCCCTCTAAATTTGGGTTCCGATAAACCCAAATCTCTAATCTGGTGAACCACCGCAGTTGGAGATGAAGAACCCACCGGCCGGAGTTGAAGATGACGGTGGGTAGTGCACGAATCTTAAAGCCGATCCAAAGGCTAGAAATTCGACTAATCCCCCCCAAAAAAAATCCAGTGTTGTAAGCACTTTCGTGCCCCTTTAGGTTAGTTTTCATACCGAAGGAAAGAGCCCACCAAATTCATCCTTCCCGAGTCCAGACTACAGAGTTAGGACTGCAAGGAGGCATCAAAGAACTCGATAGCATTAGGTGGTAAATGAAAAAAAATGTGTTTACTGGAATTATTAGAAAACAAATTGCCATTCACTTGAAATAAATGGAATCAATGGGTATATTTCTAACGCGAAGATTCCACTTCTTTAGTTATTGATGCTCCTATTTGTGCCATGTCTGTAAAATCAGATTTGGTGGCAAATATTAACATAGATATTATTGGCCTATTACTTTAGGTTCGATTTATGTGGATGGGGATTTTCGACGCCTTATGACTTAGTTGGCTAAAAGAATCTATTCTTATAGCCATGGTATTGCCGTATCTCCTTTTGTTGAGGACCGTTGGTTATCAATTGTCACTTTCGTACTTTCCTAGCTGGCCTCATTTTCCTTTTGATACTCTTTTAGACGTCTAGTATAGTTGTATTTGCATCCGCTACTAGGGTAAACAATCTCGACTTGTGCAAAAAATTTCTGACCTCAGCTGGGAGCAAGCCAGCAAGGACCCATGGAACCAAGCTGGAACTGTCCAGCTCCCGGTGCTTTACTGCTTGGCTTAGTTCCCTTTTTTTCCCTCCACATTTTCTTCAGATTTTGTGTTTGGTTAGTTTTGCATAATGTTTTCATCTATATCTCTACCAATATAAAAGGAGAGTTTGTCTATTCACCCCTCCCACCTTAGGTATTCTCTTGCATGCACCAACACTTGGGCCTATGTCGTCAGCCCCCAAACTGCTATATCGCTCGTTCTCGCTTAATAGCTTCGCCATGTTCCCCATTTTTCGCACTATTCACACATAGCGGGGCAACAATTGTCTTTGATTTGTTCTCTCCCCTCGGAGCCACCACTATTCCTTCCATCCATGCGCCGCCATGCTGCTGCTACACTAGGATAATGAAGAGGAGAGAGGTGGAGTGGTACTTGGTAGTGAAAAAAGAGGAGCACAGCGATGCAGACGATGGGTTGTTGTGTACATCACCAAGGATGATGACGGAACAGAAGTGTATACTATTGAGGTCGACGGTCGAGACGTGGAGTACACCGGTATGGACGACGAATAGGGAGGTGGAGTACACTGGCTCAGGCGAGGTGTACACCATTGGAGGTGAGGAAGAGCCACGAAGCCAGCAGAGTCAGGCAGGGTAGATCCAGAGTGGCGATCTCGACAGCAGCAGATCTGGCCGCGCCGACCTCACAGACGGCCGATCTGGCGGTAGCGACCTCGAATCCGACATGCCGACGTTGGGGACGTCGGATCTAGCAACTATGGGCTAAGATACCTCAGGATCCGGTGCCCTACGCCGAGGAAGACGGGGACCCAACAACCCAAGGCGATGAAGACACCGGATCTGGCTGTCTCCTAACGCACCACTGCAGATCCGACCTCTCCCAACCGTGCTCGCCTACTGCTGCTACCCACCACCGACTGTGGAGACACCACCCGCTGGGCGTCGCGCTGCCATCCGCCGTGTTGCAACCCGTCGCTATGCACCACCGGTGGAAAGGAGAGAGAAAGGTGAGAACGAATGGCTAGAATGAAGAGATAGGGGGTTAGATAGGTAGATATATAAGTGCAACATACTGAATTGTTTCGTTTTTTGTTTGGGATTGTAAGATGGTATTTCACGATGGAATGATACACAGCCACTTCACAATTGTTCTACTTGCTTTATTTGTCATTTTGCTTGTCATGTAATTCTTCGTATCAAAAGTGTATTTTAGCTGAATTGGTAGGGATGAGTTCTTGTTCATAGTTTTACAGAAGAATACATTTAGACTTGTGTTTTAAAAAAGCTTGTTATGGATGAGAATTAATCCAGCTACCTATCGAGAGCTTCCTTCATATGTTCCCGTACTGCCTCCCTCTTTTTAATTTTCATTATATGATTTAGGCTACTTCTTTTGGAGCCCCGTTGCAACACACAGGTATCTTACTAGTTCCGTTAAAATAGCGCCCCCCCCCCACCCCACACACACACACAAACAAAATACCAGTTTGTTTTAGCCTTCCAGTCCTCGTTGGGAAATTTCTCCAGGATCTTTAAGTGTTAACCCTGTGTGCTACTCTCCAGGAAATTTCTGATGGTACATACAATGTACTAGTTAATGTTTTAATGATTGGTCCTGCGAAATGGTGCACTACTACCTAGTGGCACAGCATTGGTTATATGTACTTATATATGGTGTATAGTTCTTTTCATTTGGTACGGGATATATGATACATTAGATTCAAATGTATGACATTCAAGTGCTGTATTTGGTCTGACAGTAAAGACATGTCTGGAGTTCCATAAAAAAAGAAAGACCTGTCTGTTGTTATCCATAGATGATAAGGGTCGTATGACTCGCTATTGTTCGTGATGCAATTACTCGATTCTACTGGCTGATAATGATCTTTCTTTCTTTTATTTCAATTGGAAGCAGGCTGTTAAACAAATACTCGAGGAGATGACAACAAAACGATCTAGTACATGCATAAACGGCGCGACATTTTCCTTCCAGAGATCAAATATGCACGATGAGTTGCACGCATCTCTCCAAGAAGCGGCGAGGCTGGCGTGTGAGCAGCAGCAAACTGATCCGCCAACTGACACCGGTGATATCCGTTCGACGTAGGAACTGACTTCACTGCCGACGTGGATGCTGAGCTGAAGTCTGCGGCGAAATAATGCGAAACTGCCTCCCAGATTTCACATTGAGATATGTGTAAACTGTAAACGCATAGCCAACAAATGGAAAAGCTTTGTAGCACACGATGTGTCTCCATTCTCCAGCTTATCTATACATATGATGCTATCAGGCTCGGTTTATTATAGTAATAGCTGATGCGAAAAATGATGATATACGGTCATGGTTGGAACGGCTACAGCGTCGGCTTCTCCGCTCCGGAAGCCATGGACTGTTCCAAACAGCGGGCTTTCTTGTGGGGGAGAAGTTGGAAGCCTGCAGCCGGCCTAGATAGCTTTCCACCACTTCGGGAACTTTGGGCCTGCTCTTTGTGGCTGTAGCTTATGGTTTTTAACTAAAATTTTTGAATTTTATCTGTTTGTGATAGAGATTACGGAAAGAGAGATATTCACTTGCGATTTTGGATAGTACAAATAGTGGGCTTTTAACATGTATTACAATTAACTTATAGACCCTGTCTTAAAAAAATATACTTCGTTTAAAAGTTAGGTCCTGTAACAAAAGACAAAAACCGATTTCAAAAACCAAAAAGAATAGACCCTTTGCCACTAGAGTTGACGAAAAACTAGGTATAAAATCCCGAACCCCACCCCTCTGACCCCATTCCACACCCGTACGGGCCGTACCCCTCGCACCTGCACGGAGCGCCGGTGCTAGGGTTAGCACCGCGTTCACCCCACGCCGCCTCCACCTGCGGGCGGCGACCTTCGGCAAGCCTTCCATGTCACCATCCGCCGCCGCTGCCATCCTCCGCTCGCTCTCGGCCTGCCAGATTCGAAGTTTCGGTGAAGGGCTTCAGAATTAAAGTCGGCAGTAGAGTTACCACTTACCAGTTGGACGACTTCACTTTAAGTAACTAGCAACGGCCGAGATTCACTGAGACCAATCCAAGGGACATCTGACGGCTCGAAGGGTTTTCAGTATTCTACTGTGAGGCACTGTTGACGTTATTTCTATTGCCTTTTACCTGTTTCTACTCCTTCACGAAAGATCAACTAGTTCCGATTGAATTATTCTCAAGTATGTGTGAATGAAAAGGAGAATCTGAACTTGCAAATATTATCTTCTAGTTGTTAGCGTAGCTTAGAACCCTAGTACAGTAGTTTTTCCCCCAATTCTATCCACAAATCTGGGCAAACATGATCCTCTTACACCTCACTTCCTCTTGGGTCCTGACAAAGGTATCAGAGCCAGCTCGGTTTATGGAGTGGAGATCTAACACAGTGAGGGTTAGGAGAAAATCGAGTGAATTCTCCCATAAAATCCTTGAGCTTGTGCAAATCTAGCACTCAGAGGCGAAAATCTCCTCGATTCAATTTTGGGTTGATTGGAAACTTCTATAAAAATCCCCAGATCTAAGTAGGAAGAGATTAAGCAGCGGTGTAGATCTAGCAAGAGTGAATAGTTAGAGGTTGGGCAACCGTAAAATCTCTCAAGCTGGTCTTGCCGGTCGAAGTTGATGGTAACCACCACGAGATCTCAATCGCAAGAATCCATGGCGAGGAAGGAAGAGGTGGCAAAAATCAGGAGTGAAAATTTTTCTCTGAAGGAGAATATTGCGGAATTGAAGAATCGGCAACCTGAAATTTCAGAGATGATGATGACCCAAAATGTGGACCAAGCTGATGAGAGGTGAGGTTCCTATGACTTCTACCAAACAGACTGCACAAGGAGTGATATCTACCCTACATCCAATGGGAGAAGCTGGAGTCATTCCTGTAGTCACTAAAGAGAATCAGGTATAACCCCTGCACCAATTGTAACTACGGCTACTGATGTTAATGCTATTCCTGTGATGAGAAATCCTGAGGTGCAGTTCACAATAGAACCAAATACTATCAGGCATGAGTACTATCCAGTGTTCTCTAACTCTGTTAGACCTACTGTACCGCCTGATATGTATCCATCTTTTAGTGCACTGAAAGGGATGACCAACCCATGGATGCAGCAACTCAGGCCTCAATTTGGTACTAGTACTGGTGAGGGATATATACCCTTCAATCCAAGGGTACATGTATTTGATTATCAGAGGCACCAATATATGAATCCTAACAGTCACACTGCCCCCCTTATGCTGAAGCCGTAATCAAGGGTGAAGGGTCCCAGATTAGAAATTCCACTATTTGAGGGGAAGATGTTTTAATTGGCTGAAATTGTGTGAACAATTCTATGGGTTATCTAGAACACCATTGGATCAATGGGTTGAATTGGCAGCTGCTCACTCTGAAGGTAGGGCTGCAACCTGGTTCAAAGGTGTGGGGATCCCTAGCGGAATGCTGACTTGGCCCCAATTTTGCTCAATGGTCGGTGGCAGATTCTGAGGGGCAAGTGCCCATGATACTGTTTTTACTTAAAAGTAGTAATAAAAGCTGATCTTCAGCACATGACGTAGTGTGCCATGGTAAAATCAATAGCCTGCACACGTCATGTTTTCTATAGTGGCATGCATTCTATATCCTATGGTTGATGCAAAGTTGCAAATCCAAAAGCATTTCTACCATCCAACTCAATTTTCACAAATAGATCCATCCATTATTACATCAATGTTTGGAAGTCGCCTATGAAATTCAAATAATGTAACCAAAATAATTCAATATTTGCCTTATTCTTTTGTGACAGTATTTTAACTAATGCTACCCTCAGAAATTAATGTTGTCATCTTGGTACTAGTAATTAGTAAAACCAAATATATATCATAACGATCCCCAATGTTCAGGTTTAAGTGACTGGCATTTGTAAGATATTAGGATGATGTAAGCGGCTGGAATGAAACATTATGTAAAATATAGTAGAGATGAAATAATTTACCTACACTAGTGCCATTTGAACATGTTGGAAAAGTAAATACATCAAACATTATAATACTGGGATATTGAACTGTATGGAAAAAAGGGTAGAATAAATGGATGACCTTCAACCGTTGGTTTGCACCATTTCCTGCCCTGCAAAAATCCTTCATACAAAAAGAAATGACATAAGCCAATGGAGACCACTCTAGAATAAGCTAACATATGATGAACTAATGACACTAAAATTCATGGAAAGTTCACTCTTCAAACAAGGCAACATGGCAAGTGGAACTTCTTGTTTTGCAGTAGGAAACAAATATATGACACTTACTTCCATATCATCGACAAATCCTTCGATAGATCGATACGGAGCGTACACGATCAGAACAAAATCTAAAGACTGAAATAAAGTAAGAAACCTGATGTCATATTCTGGTTGCTTGGAGAAGTTAAAATAAATATCTAGAAATGGCATACTTAAGAACCATCATCTCATTATTCAGAATAATCTGGTGGTCCTGTTGAATTCCTTTACCAAGTTCCTCAGCAGAAACATGATTTTCTCCCACTTTACAAGAAGAATATACACAAGTTAACCTATCAAATGAAAATCGGTTAACTTGGTATCTCATTCACAAAATACTAGCTGAATCAGGAAAGACCTTGGTTGTATAGGAGCCTAGGACATTATGCACGTTAATACTTTTATCTTTGATTAGGACACAATAGTCACTCTTCATACAAGGATATCGAATAATTTCATATGTTCCCAATTTGACAAGTCTTCTATTTAGGCTTGAGAGGAAAGTAAATCTTAGTTCAGCATTAGTACACCAGGATTTTGTATGTTCTGAACCGTAGAACCAATTTTCTTATCCATGTTTCTTACATAATATGCTTTGGGTGATGCTCCATTACAGACCACTGTAGATAGAATCTCTTCAAATATATTATTGTGGTAGCCAGCAAAGCAGCAACAAGCGACTGTTAGCACAGAATCATTTAGCTAGCACAGGCACTATATTGGACGACGAGTGCTTTCCCTGGATTTTCTGAGGGAACTTGAATGCTGCACATACTTCTTGAATCTTTTGCTCGTTAAATACCCGCACCAATTTCTCCTCTTCGCAAGATAGAGGCTTTACAACCGAGCTCCCTTCAACTGAATTGAAAACAATGGTTCCACACTAACACATCTAAATGCAATTTGTCGAATGAACGAACTCCATCGGAACATAAAAAATTAAAATGAACATTAGCCCAAAATGAAATGAGCGCAACTACGAAAGAACAGAACTTTGAGTGAACTCAACATAAAGTATCCCTAAACCCAATGTGAGTTTTTTCTATTTTGACTTACTCCCCCGCCACGATCGAACCAGAATAGATAAGAGGCTTGTGGGATTGACGTGATAGGGTAGGGTTGGCTATACTGCTAGTGGCGAACTCCAGGCTAATAATCTGAAGCACATGGATACAAGTTATCCTTGGAAGGAAAGACAATTCCGAATCCGCTTTGTCTACGAATAAGGAAGCAGCTCTTGACAGCCATGCATTATTCATCTAGACATATAAGCAAGCAGAAACCATCAAATGACATATACCATGATCAGGCGCAGGTTCCGGGTACGACAGTGACCCGTCAACAGGGTCCACCTTCAACCGCGTCGTTCCATACTTCACAAAGAACCCAAAAGAAAAAGAAAAGAAGAAGAAGAAGATGAGCACCGATTATCTAAGCTCAACAAGTGAATAAACATAACAACACCGGGGACGGGGAATCCAACCTGCACGAGCGTCTTCGAGGCCCGCTGGTTCGCCGGCGCCCACCTATGCATCTGCAAAGCAGAGCGAGACCACCAGCATCACAACCCACGGCAGGCACACCATACCATGGTTAGAACAGGCGAACAGGCTACTCGTCTCAAACCGAAGCAAGAAAGGAGCGGCTCGGGGTGGGTCACCAGATGGTGCGGCTGGAAGGTCCACCGCTCCCGATGCGTGGAGATCCGGAAATCCGCCATCTTTGCGCGGCCGCGCTCCTCCTCCTCCTCTCTCTCTCCCGTGCCTGTCGAGTCCTGTGTGAATACCGCGAGATGCGCACCACCTGACCGAAGCGATGGGATGCTACTATACTATGGAGCGCCTTTTGGACGCAAGGGGGAGCGGTGGATGAGAGCGCGGCGACGGCCGGGAGCAGCAGCGGCAGCGACGCGAACTACAGAACACGGCGATCCTCCTGTGAAATGCTCGAGCCGTCGTATCTGCCCTGGAAACGGCAAAGGGGGAGAAGATTAGGCGCGATGCACGGGGGACCAGGGCTTGTTCTGATCTTTTTTCAGTTCTACGGCCTTGGGCAACGAGCGCGTGAAGGCCGAGGCGCGCTAAGTGGGTACTGGTGGTGTAGTTGAATTTCCGACCTTGGGAAGAGCTAAGGTTAAATACATCTTTTCTTTTCTTTTTTTCATTCCCAGTTCGGGCCTTCTCTTTTGAGAAGTCAAAATGTCATATGTTGTTTTTAGATATATTTTCTCCGTCCAAATTTATAAATCATATTTTATTAACACATAGATCAATAAAATATTAAAAAATAATTAAATTATCCTTAACTATATCTCTAAATACTATATTTAATATATACATGTATAGAATATAAACTAAAATGGGATATTTACTAAGGATATAAAAAATCTCACACTAATTTTGTATTATAATATAAAATACGTCTTATATTTATATATAAGATCATTAAAAAATATGGCGTATAAAATTGGACAGAGGGGGTAGTTAGGAGTTGCTGGAGCTCTCCATAATTCGGACATGTTTTTAAATTGTTCGTGAGAGAGAGTGCGGAAAATAGAAACTTCTGGTATGATGTCCTGCCTTTTTATACCATGTTCTTCGACCACGAAACGGACTCATCTACGACATCAACACAAAGTCATACTTGACTACGACTATGACTCCAACTCGGCTACGACAAATTCGTACTCGTATACGACCACGAACTTTGACTCCGATAGAGACGTATTCGTACATGACCACCAAGTCGTTCACGACTACGACTTCTGAAAACAAGATTACAAATTCTAACAATCACCTCCTTAATCTTATTTTCCCTCTTGACTACTTTGATCTTCTCTCTTGCTTCCTCTTCTTCTTGCACTGCCGTGCATCTGAGCCTCCCACCCCTCTCTCTTGCATCATGAGCACCTCCTCCACATGATCACCGCCCTTGTGCATCATCTGTAGCTTCTCACATGCCACTAAGCTCTGATACTTCACCCATGAACCTTCGTCTTGTCACCCATACTCTGATACCACTTGTTATAGCCTTAACGACTGCTCTTAGGACCTTACGACCACCTCTTATAGCCATACGACCACATTCAAGAGGCTACGACCACTCCTATGTCGTTACGACCACTCAGCTGGATCTTTGATCACGCTGACAGTCGTTACGACCACACTGTGAACCCTTCGATCACTCCTCACTGCTCCGACCACATGGTCGTAAACTTTAGTTGAAGTTACAACCACGTTCACCACTTCTCGCTGCACTTCCTTCGACAAGGATCAATCACCGTAGTCGTAACGCCTTACGACCACGTAGTGATTCTGTCGACCGCTCGCTCTTCCTGCGAGACCGTGGTTGTAACTCCTTTACTTTACGACCACGTCTCCAGCACCTACGGACACCTCCGCTCTCGTCGCTGTCCTCAGCTCTGTGACCGTGGTTATAATTCCTTACGACCACAGCCTCTGCTCTAACGGACACCTCCGCTCATCATCCTGGTCGTAACTCCTTTACAACCACGTCTGCTGCTCTTGCAGACGCCCGATCGCCGTGGTCGTAACTCCTTTATGACCATGTCTGCGAGCTTCGGCTCGCCGTGGTCGTAACTTCTTTACAACCATGTCTGCGAGCCTCTATTCGCCATGGTCATAACTCGTTTACGACCATGTCTACGAACCCCTGCGATCTCACCGACTGTCTGCGACCAGACTGGTCACCTCCACTGCAATCACACCGACCGCCTCCAACCACACTGACCGCCCACACCGATCACCTATGACCACGCCGGTTGCCTCCTCCGACCACATTGGTCGCCTCTCTCCTCTGTGATCACGCTGATCGCTCCATGCTCTGCGCTTACGCCTACTGCCTACGACCACGCCAGTTGCTCCAACTCTGCTCCTCTGCGACTACATCACCTCCACTCGGTGCTCCTACGACCACACCGGTCGCCCTCTTCTCAGCACCTCCTCAGCGACTATATCGCCTTAATCTGGTGCTCTTCACACTTCTCTCTGTACGATGGCCTGCCCTTTTATACCCTGTTCTTCGACCACAAAGCGGACTTGTCTACGACTTCGACACAAAGTCGTACTCGACTACGACTATGACTCCAACTCGGCTACGACAAAGTCATACTCGTACATGACTATGAACTCTGACTCTGATAAAGGCATACTCGTACACGACCACCAAGGCATACATGACTACGACTTCTGAAAACAAGATTACAAACTCTAATAGTAAGCACCAAGTTTGGTGAGGTCCTTGCTTGTGTGTACGACCTGGCGTGTTACAGCATTAGGCCAATATATCCCTTTTTTCAGCATATTGCATAAATCTTTGCAGTTGCACTATTTTTTCCCACACTTTACAGGGGCTATTGAAGCAATAGATGGCACTCATATTCATGTAACTATTTCTGAGAGTTCACGTGTCGTGTACACAAACTAGCATAGATACATAAGTCAGAATGTCTTGGCTGTGTGTGACTTCGATACGAGGTTCATGCGGGTCACTGTCGGATGGCCAAGCTCGACCCACGACACTCGGATCCTCACGGATATGTTGGCTGGCTTTGGGAATTTGTTCCCGAAGCCTGCGCCAGGTACGTCCGACATAAGATTTTTTAAAAAAATCACTCTGCTACAATGTTGTCCCAACCAATTTTCGTGCGTGATCATTGTTGCAGGTAAATACTACTAGTCAACTCCGAGTATCCGAACTGGACGGGGTACCTTGTCCCGTACAGAAACACCTAGTACCATGTGTCAAACTTCGACAGTGGGCCGCGACCGTGTGGCCGAAAAGTGACATTCAACTCCTACCATTCGTCGCTCCGCAATGTTATCGAACGGGTGTTTGGCGTGTGGAGGAGGAAATGGCGCATACTATAGAACATAACTGTATATCCAGTTGAGCGGCAGACGTGGATAATTGCTACCACCATGGCCCTGCACAATTTCATCATTGATGCAGAGTTGGGTGATCCGGATTTTGAGGATCCCTCCCTTAGGCCAAGTTATATGCCCGTCTAACCTGACAGCACGACGGTGCCAACAGAGGTAGAGGTGAATGGGGAGGCACAGATGGAGCACGTACGGGACGTCATCTCATACAATCTCATCGGGGGGCCTTTATTTTTGTGCTAGTCATGGGTCATTTACGTTTGAATGCAGGGATGCATGAGTTTGTCAGTGGTGTACATGTTAATCTATGTTTGCAACCACTTGGTCCTGTTTCCTTGTAGTACGAGGTTTTTCCTTGCCTTTTTCATACTGCAAAACATGCGTACTTTCTGCGCAAATGCCTTTCGGTATAGCAATTTGAGTCCCTCTATATGTACCAAAAATCAGCAAAAAAACTATAAACCATCAGTCCTAAAGAACGCAATAGCTTCAACCATAAGCCACCAGTAAAAAAAAATAGCTTCAGCTATAAACCACAATTATAATTAAAAGCCATAGATCACAACAAAAAACAACCTACTCTATTTTCTATAGCAACATTACCAAAACAACCAATAAAGCAACTTAGGATGTGTTTGGTTGGAGGGATGGGGTGGGATGAGATAGTTCCACAAAAAAAAAGTGGAACCACATGGTCCAGCATCTAAGAAGAATATTCTCTAAATTTGCACAGGCTCATCCCACTTTGGACCATTCCATCCCACCTCATCCCTCCAACCAAACACACAGATAGGCTTGGTCAAAGAAACCATTCCATCCCATCCCACCCCATCCCTCCAACCAAACACATCCTTAGTACCCATCGCGTTCCTTCCTGCCGGATGCATTCTCGTACTTCACAGGAAGTTCTGCCCCAGCTCATTTATGCTTCAGTTTTTAATTTTTAACTTTTTGTTTCTCACTTTTTTAATTTAGTCTTTTTCTTCTTTTGAGCTTTTTCTTCTTTTCTTTTTTCCATATTCGTTTGCATTATTTATGAATTTTTATTTTAAAATTTAATTACGTTCAAAAAGTTTATAATAATTATAGTAAAAAATCTCAAATAATATAAAAAAGCTCAATAAACTTAAGCACAAATGAACACTGGCGGCTTTGCGTTCTCGGTGGCGTCTACCAGAAAAGAATACACTAGTTTTTTTGTTTTTGTTTTTGTTTTGTTTTTTTTTCATCCGATAGATGATGCGTGCAACCTGGAGCGCGATAGAACGGATCGCGTACACTCTAGGCCATTGAAATGGGGGAAAATTGCACATGTACCCTATAGTTAGTAGGCACTTGTAGATTTGCTCCCCACTTAAGTGACCTTGTAATTTTGCCCCATACTTGACATGCCCCCTTATTATTTTGCCCCATTGCCCATTTAGCTGCTATTTTAATTTTGTTTTTCATTTTTTGAGGTAGGAAATGACAGATCTACCCTTTCTACGCCTCCCAAGGAAATTACTTAGTTGATGGGTATGGAACTCTGCAACTATAGTTAAAGGGTAGATCTGTCATTTTCTGTCCCAAAAAATGAAAAACGAAATTAAAATAGCAGCTAAATGGGCAATGCGGCAAAATAATAAAGGGGCATGTCAAGTATGGAGTAAAATTACAAGACCACTTAAGTGGGGGCTAAATCTACAAGTGTCTACTAACTAAGGTATATGTGCAATTTTCCCTTAAAATGGACACGGTGCACAGCTCCAGACGATGGCATCGAAAGTTGGGCCGGCTTGTCCCTAGCGATAGATAATGGGCAAGTTGTCGTTGTCCTTTCATGTGCTTATGCCTGTATTTGATGAGGTAGGTCTATTCATGGCTTCATTTCTGTGTGCTGGGCCGATGGCTTTTGCGGCCGCTTATCTAAGTCATAACGGCTATGTTCTTTTTATTTTTAATTTTTTTGTAACTGTTTTTTGCGATGACTTTCTAAAACTGTTTTTTCAAATAATTTCTCAAACCCAAAAATATATGCGACATCAACATCTTCCATCATCGTCTCGAAAAACACAAATAAAACTATTAGCTACAATCAAAAGTCTTCAGTCGTGGCCAAAAGAGCGTCAATTTTCTATGGGCTGCCGCACCAACGTTCATTATTTTACCCCTTTGCTCGGTGCCCTACCAAAAAGATGCACAAATGGTGCCTAGAATAATTAATTTTAGCACGTACTGGACTGCTGGTACTTTAGTTTTTCTGAATTCTGTTGGCATGCTTTGATGCCTTCCAGTGTTGCCGAAGAAAACGACGCGGTATTGCGTTTGCTGTGTGCCGCGGCGGGCGCGGGGGGCAGCATTAGTAGTAGTATAATCTGGATAATATCATGTGAGTTGTGCGAGACTGTGATCTGCTCTTGGTTCAGTTGACAAGGACTTGGAACTTTCCTGATGATATCGAATGGGACGGCGCAGCCACATTTGGTGATGTTGGCTTGGCATCAACCATCCGTAGACGTCTGCAAATAATGAGATGACCCATACATAATACATTCACACCGAAAGCAAAAACAGCAGCTATTCCACGTTAGTGTTACTATTTTCTTGCAGCAGTGCAGTAGTGTGCTGTGCACACCTTCTTCCACCAGCGCAACGCCCCCGTGCGTGGCGACTCACTCCGAGCCCGAGAGCAACGCCACTTCGATCCTTTCGCCAGCGTTGGGTCGTTTGCTGCCGGCCTGGGCTTGCCACCCCGCGGCCGTGCGTGCGTCCGCCACTTTGGCACGCCGTGCGGCCGTGCACCGCCAATGTCGTACAGCACAGCCCGGTCCGTCCCCGTCTCGGGACGGACACCGCACACGCCCCGCCATCGGGCGCGTTCGCGTCACTTCTCGCTCGCGAACGACGCATCGCAACGCCCGTCCGCTCTGTTTGATCCGGACCCTACCATCATCCAACCAAGTTCATTTCTCGAACCATAGGTATGGGCTGTACATACCGTGTATCTAAACCCACTGGCCCGAATTTTTTATATTTTAGCTCTTTTTTTGAAAAATATTCACATTTAGACCCCTGGTAGTTTTAATTCCGTTTTTGGACCCAGAGCTCGGCGCCGAGGTAACACGTCTCGGCGCCGTGGACCACGGCGCCGAGCTGCGAGCCCGCGCCAACAGAGGGCGGCGGCGTGGCGCCGGCGTGGCGAGACTTCGGCGCGTGACTCGTGGCGCCAAGTTCGCGCCAGGTCCACGGCGCCGAGGTGCCTACCACGTGGCACCACGGCTATTTAGGGTTTGCACCGATCAGTCTTTTTTCGCAAAATGAATTAAATTGTATTTTTTTAGTTGGATTATTTAATGATAGTAATATTATGTAATATAGTTAGTTATTTATTTATAGAGAGCAAAAATACGACGTATGTTTTGAAATATGTATTGCAGATGAAACATGTAGGAAAATTCGTGTAGATTTTTAAAAATATTATGGTACGTTGGTAATGGTTTTGAAAAATAAAATTCTGCAGCCGTGACGAACGAGTTTTGTGTGAAGTTACGGGGCCGTGAGATGTCGCAGCAAGACAGCAGAGGAGGCGACATGTGGCATACAAGCAACTCTCATCTTCCTTTTGTTCGATTGTTACTACACACTTGGGAAATAATTAATGGGATGATTCTGGTCAATCCCATCCCCTCTGCTTGTGGATTGACGAACGAGTTATGTGTGAAGTAACGATTAGTGTATTTGTGATTTTTGTACAATCTTGTGGTGAAAATATGTTGAACCGCAATAACATTTTTCGATCATGTTATGTTGTTTTATTGGAAGAATTTTTTGAATTATTTTTATGACAAGCGTGATAGGAACAATTGGATGAAAGGAGGGAAGTGATAATAAGACACGTGGGAATCATTGCATGCGGCCGAGATAATAAGCTTATGAAGTTGGGACGAACATGGCGCTGTACAATTTTATTACATGCAAGCATGATATCCGACTAATCGACCGAATCGCTGCTCGTCGACCTCTCGTGTGGACCGGGTCTATTACATCTTGTCTCTTGGGTGTAGCGTGGTTGTTTCCCCTTTTTGTCGCGCCCTGAAGATGGCTCCGCTGCATCTTTCTTCCCGTGACTCTTGGTATTGAGAGCTGCCTCACGAGCTTGAAGCTCTTCCTCCTGACGCTTGATGGCTGCTTCACGCAGACTTAACTGCTCCGCCTCCTTTGCAGGTCATCCTCCTTGCCCTTCAGACGGATTTGGTCCACCCTCACGCGGCGCTCTTGCTCAAGCCGCATCTGTCGCTCCACCTCGCGAGCCTGATCCATCTTGACATAGTATTGTAGTTTGTTTTCCACCTCCACTGCACGGTTATTTGGCCATGCCGGCGGCACCCGATCCACCCATTCGATGAACGTGCAAGCCTATGTGTGGCGTGGTAGATGTCATGGATCAAGTTGAAAAAAGATAATGAGAAACAAATGATTTAGTTGTGGTCGTTACCACGAAGTCGGCATCCAGGTCTGGGCACTTGAAGAACCTACGGCCGTATTTGGCTCGTTGTACTCGATCCGTCTGGACTCTAACATCGTCCTAAAGCCGCAATGGCACTTCGCGCTCATGCCACTCCAAAGACTCCAAATGGGTCGGACTTCGGGAAGACATTGTTGTGTGGTAGTATTGTGATGTCTTGAGGAGGAGATGTGGTATGGAAGACATATGAGGCCTTCATATAGGCGAGTTATCGGTGCAGATGGGCATAGTCCATGGAGAGGATCTTTTCGCTTTTACGGATTCGGTGTAGCAATAAATGGCGCTATGTAGGCTTTTCAGAGACTATAGTCTCGTAATAAATTCATAGTTCGTAGCCTTTTCAAAGACCTACACCCTATATGTGTACAGCCTACAACCCTACTCTGTAAGGCTAAAGACTGCGCTTATATGTGTGCAGCCTACAGGCCTACTCCTGTAAAGGCTAAAGACCTACGCCCTATATGTGTGCAGGCTAAAGCCTACTCAGTCATGCAATAAAGTCGACATATGCTGCCCGCTTTGTCATGTCACCGAGCAAAATCTGAACTCTTTTGTCATGTCATCGAGCAAACCGCCTCTTTTGTCATCTCACCGAGCAAAGCTGACCTCTTGTGTCATGTCCACGAGCAAAGCCGGGCGTGTTGTCATGTCCCCGAGCAAAAGCCTCTTTTTGGTGGTCATTGCATTAAGCTGCCCGCTTTGCTATAAGTAGCACGGTTGGGGTCCCATGACATTGTGAATCGAACAAAGTAGTACCCTCTCTTTCGTGGTGAAACATACTATGTCCGGCCGAGGGCGGTGGGATTTGGGTCACCGAAGGATGACATTCCCTTAGAAACGAGGATATGTTCGGTCCGCGGCACCAATTGATACCAAGCCGGCGTGCTCAACCACCGTGGCGAAATGCGGACACAATGAGTGCGCGGTTGTCCAGATCTTGGATTCCCGAACGATGGCGGGCGACGTTTCTTCGATGCTCGCGCCCGGTACAAATTAGTAATGTTTCATTTTTATTGCTTATGGACCCTCGAAGTTTACCGTACTTTTTGTGCAGATGGCCAAATGCGACTTCTCCGCTGGATCGACCCTCGCATGAACGGTATGTTGATCGTTATGTGGATACATTATGAGCTCGAATATGGGACTTGGAGTACCGAATGGAGAATCTCAGCGAGGAGAACAACGACCTCCGCGAACAGATGCAACGCGAGAGGCAACGAGGAGGTCGTGAATATAGGAAGCTCTTATGATCCCACATGTTGCTGCGCGAATCCGAAGCCGCATATGTGCATGCCACTACCACGACGCCACCACGCCCGACGCGCCCCTCGGCAATTCTCCATGTGGGTGCCACGAGGCTCGTTTGGCATTTAGGTAACGAGGTTATGGCATTCAGCAATTCTCCATGTTGATGTGTTGATCTTTGTGGCGATCGATCGTTGTGTTGAATTAAATTGTTAGGTGTACTACTTGTGATTATTGTTATCCTCAAGTTGTAGTCTTTGGAGGTTCTGCTCGTGTGTGTTGGTAATATTTTATGCTATCTTGTCGTCAAGCTATTTTGGTAATGTTTTATGCTATGTTGTCGTCAAGCTATTTTGGTAATATTTTATGTACGGTTGTGTTTTATTTTAGTTGTTTGGTTCGTTGGTGTGTTGGTTCGTTGGTCCATCAAGCACTTGAAAAACCTCACAAAAATTACAAAAGCACAATAAATATAACATAAACACATGTATACAACAACTAGCTCATTACAAACACATCTCACCCAACCACTTACCAAGTGCCTCCTAGCTCATTACAAAATATATACAACGACTTTTAAGCCCAACCACAAGCCTACACATAAGTATCATCGTCTCCTAGCCTTACCCTTACCCTTACCAAGGCGTCGGTGCACGGAGTGTAACGGCTAGGCTCGCGGCGGCGTCTGCGTCGTCTGACGGCCGTGTAGGTGAGTCGAAGGAGCATCTACGAGCTGAGACGGGCCTATCTCATCGTAAGTCTGCTCCACCCCGTCGTCGTCCTCACCGCCCTGGGACGGGAAAGTGTCGCTCCTCGTGGGGGCGAGCTCGCATCCGTGTCACGACCCTCGCGCGCGTCGGTGTGCGCAAGTCGTGTCGAAGGCACGCTCACGCCCTCGCCGCGCTGTCTTTGCAACCACAACGACCACCGCACGACGTGGCCGACCGCGAGCCTCTGCATTGCAACATTTTGTTAACCAACAAGACACGAAGATATTAGGTACTAATTTTGTGAGTGACTTTGTCGGCTTACCTCTAGGAAGGTACGCATCTCGACGTCGTCGCCGATCGCCCCGACATACGCTCTATGTCTGTGCACGGATTTGCCTCGTGGTTTTGCCACGCAAACAAGCAAAAGAATGGATAATTTGCTGCATGTATGGGTATTTAGGTCTATTGAAAAATAAGCAATGCGATTGAACATTACCACACGGTCCAGATCGTGCTATCTCCACTGCGTCCCAAGGCGAGTCGATGGTCGTAGGGCGTGTCATCGTCGTCGGAGGACGCAATGTCGGCGTAGTCATCTTGAGTCCATTGGCCCTTAAGCTTGGACGCGTCGCGCGCTAGTACCAAACTTGGTACCGTCGGAATCGCCGTTCTTTGTGCGGCTCGTTGTTGTCGTCCACGTGGTCACGGAGTGTCCCCTCCTCAACGCGTACGCGTGGTGGTGCCGCCGAAGTCTGTGACCTTCTTCATCGCCGACGATCAAATCGCATGACGTAAACCAAAAGTTAACATTAGTAGAAACACCGCAATTGGAATCCAAGGTTAGAATTGAAATTGCATGGCACTTACTTGTGCAAGGCCACGACGTGGAGACCGCGCTCATCGCCACAAATGCCTCATACCAAATCGGCGTGCAACTCGATGTGGCGGTGATACTTAACAAAGATAGAAAGATAAGGGCACCTCATCCCGTAGAGGGCCTCGTCTATCTTTGCATGATGTCTTTGAACTGAATGTCCACCACCTCTTGCTCGGCATACGGCTCCCACTTAACTCGCATAGCAACAATTTACTTGTAAGGTATAGGACTAACAAATGAAAATCACGATACCACATGTAATTAACTTACACTAGAGGCCGTGGCGCATCTAGCTCGTTTATGTACTCTCGTCGCCCGCTTCTTCTGGCGTGGAATCGAGACTGGTCCCAAAGATATGCAATCGCTTGACGTCGACGAACCGGAACCTCACGGGAACCATGGGCGGCGAGCAAAACCGTGGGACGACCAACCGGTGACGACACCACATCCACACCGGAGGAGGTACGGCAACCACCTAATGTCGAGTTCGCGAACACCGACGACACGCCTCGCAGGTGGCGATAAAGGAACGCCAACACCGGAAGCCAGGTATGCTTCGCCCGCCGTGTCCCGGTCCGTGAGGCGGTGGATGTACATCCACGACGCTGCCGCCTCCCGTTCCGTCGGGGAAGAGAACGCAGCCAAACAAGTGCGGGATCCATGCTCGCAATTATATGTAAAATGATGTTAGATCAAACTATGTCAATTTTACAAAAGCTCGATAAGACGACGAGTTGGCTCGATATCCACCCCTACTTGCGGTGGTAGGCAGCGTCGCCGTCCGCACCTCGTGACACGCGCAAAAATCTGCCGGAGCAGGTGATAGGAACACGAGCTGCGATGGCTCGCCTCGGAGGAAGCTCTCTCCGAGGAAGGCCTCTACTCGGGCTCTCAACTGCGAGCACGCACGGCCGATAACCGGACGGCCGTGAATGGCGACACCAAGTATCTTCGAGTGTCTGGGCGTAATAGTCATCTCCCGAAAGGGAGGTGGAAGCGTGAGTCTCGGCCTCCACCTACATGATACAAAAAGAGCACTACATGTCGAGAAATTTGAGCGCACATAGCCGATAAACAATGAACATGCAAGTTGCAATGGTTTAGGAGAATACTGTCTACCGGTGCGGTGATGGCCGAGGGTTGAAGGTGGGCAACCCACGGCGAACACAGTAAGAGATGGCGTCTAGGCCAGCCCTCTCCAGAAGGGAGTGTACCGCTGTCGTCTTGCATGTCCAGAACCCGTCATGGGTTCGAGGACGAAGGATGGGCAGCTCTGTATAGAATACACCAATTTTTTAGTTAATGCATCAATATAAACTCAAATTGTACAGAAGTGATGAAGGCAATACCCTCCCCTCTGCGGTGAGCCGTCCTCTGTGGCTCTCCTCGTAGTCTTGGTCTAGCAGTGGAATTGCGCCATCCTACAAAAAATTTGAATTTGTCAGTCCAACATACAAGTAAACAAAATATTGAACATGCATACAATATGGAAAGAATAAGAAATTAAACAAGAAACATAGCAAATTACATATGAAAAACAACTAGAAGAACTATGAAACATAACGAATAACAAGCACTACTTTTTGACTAAGTGGCCAATGGCATGTGCGTGAATTGTGGCCAAGTCTACCACATCGCTACATTGGTTACGCTCGGGGTTAGTAAGAAAGGAGTTGCTCTCCTCGCCTCGTTCTTCCCGGAAGCTGATCCATAACCATCTTGTGTCTCGTCCTTTTCCCGGTTCCACGTTTGTTCCAACGGCTACCGGATCCGCAATGTATTTGGGCCCGGTGTACGGTGGCCACTCTCCTCATCCGGTAAGGCTCGAAGCGGGAGACCACGTAAGCACAAGGTTGTCAACACCGAACTCCCGAGGTATCTTGCTCGTAGTCAAAGTTGCGATGCCTCGTTGCTGCCACATAATGAGAACATGGAAAGTGGTATCGCCTCGGTTTACCACATGTGCATGAGAAATCAATAAGGACAACCTTATGCCTCCTCGTCGTAGGAGCTCTCCATCGGTCGTTGTACCACCCCTTTCTACAACCTCGTAAGTGCCCATGGCGCTGTCAAAACAATGTACCTCATGTGCCTCGGCCTAGCCTTTGCCTTTTCAAGGTGGCGCTTGGTTTGGCGCCCATCTCACTTGTTTACTTTGTAGCGCCATTGCATGTGCGTGTCTTCGTTGAACCGGGCAACAAGCTTGTAAAAGGTGAAGGATACGATAGCATTGACGGGCATACCACGTATACCCCTAAGCAAACTATTGAAGGATTCGGCCATGTTGCTTGTCCGAAACTCGTACCTCCACCACCGTCGTCATGATCCCTTGTCCATTTGTCGACATCTCTCATCAATCCGTCAACCACTTTCTACCTTCTGCGTTTGTTGCGATGAAGTCGCTCCAACTTCTCCGGAAGAACTTCACCTCAAGCATTCGAGCGACCTCCTCAAGCGGTGGAAAGTTATCCTTCGTACCATCCTTACGGAGTAGATTCTCGGCAAGATGCCGAGTGCACCAACGGTGGTGCAAAGCGCATACCCCGTATCGCTCTGACGGAAAGTATGTCTTGGTGCCTATCGAAATGACACCAACCTCCCTACCGGGGCCGACCACGTGCCTCCGAGCGAGCCGCAAGAACCATCCCCACCGTCTTTGTTCTCCTCTCAACCAAAGCAAGCGCCAAAGGAACCAACGCGTTGTCTCGTCACAGAAATGGCTATCGGTGTGCCCCGATACTTGCCAAGAAGAAACGTGCCGTCAATAGCGAAGACGGACGACAATGCCGAAGGCCTCGATGGATGAGCAAAGCACCGAAAAGCACGGAAGAATATCGCATCCCATCTTGAGTCCATTCGTTTGGTTTCGGACATACTCATAATGCATGCTGGATTAACCGCTTTGATTGCATTGAAGAGTCTTGCAATCGCAAGTACCCATCTTCCCAGTCCCATATATCATCTTCCGATCGTTGCTTTGCCCTCCATGCTTTTCCATACCTTATCTCGTATCCAAATTTCTCCTTAACAATCCCAAAGAAGTGTCTTCACCTTCATATTGGGTTCTCCTTTACTATGTGACACGGTGACTTGGCAATAATAGTAGAGGTCAACTGCCGATGCTTCTGTTTGAGCTCTGCTTCGGCACAAGTGTGTGGGCCAACGATTCTTGTGATCTTGAACTTTCCCGTGTCCTTCTGTTTGCTAGCACAAACCCTCCATTCACATGTCTCCTTCTCGCACACAACTGTGTACCTCCGCTCCACATAAGAATGTCTCACCTTGAATGGCCTTTTACGGATCACTGAATACTCCTGCAGCCACATTTTCAATGCAGACAAGTCCTCAAACACCATGCCCTTCTCAATTGTCATGCTTGACCCAGCCTCAGGAGCATCTAGCAACTCGTCATCCCTTCCTTCTGCATAAGCCCCATGAGAATGCCTAAGATCGCTGAATTCATGAACTAATGGATCCCGGCCAGGGCAATAACGCCTGATCAGCTCAATATCACTTTCGGTCAGCTCTCCAAAAGGGCGGTCATCATCAGAATCAACGGCCCTTGCGATCTCGTAAGGCTCCAGATCATCCACAATTTGAACATCCACACTGTTGGAGTCCCTGCAGACTTCTTCAACGTTGCCAGATGGAGCAACGGGAGGAACACCCACATTATCAGGAACGTTGTCTCCTGCATCATAAGCACAAAAACGATGGATTGAGACCAAAAAGGGCAATGACGGGAAATGGCTAAAGTGTTGCTCGACACTTACTGGGATGATTCTGGGTCAATCCCATCTCCTGAGGGGCCGCCACGACATCATCAGTCCGACATTCAACTCGAATTGGTTGAGAAATCAACCTCGTTCGGGCGGATAGAGCATCGGGCACCTCGTGCACTTCTTCCACATCCACCGCAAGATCCGGTAACGGAGGGTCAAAGGGTGCATGATCACCTAGTTCTGGTGAATAACCGTGAGGGGTGGGATCAATGGACACCTTCCGCACAACAATGTCCAAACATTTTAACTCATTCCTCATAACCAATTTGACATAGTTGTCCCACTCATCCTCACAACCAATTAAGATCAACCGCCTGAGAATTGTGTCTTTCGAACCGAAGTGAAGTAACCCCTCAACTGTGATGCTCTCCTCGTTTGCATGACAATGTAGCTTCTCCCGAGCCCTAGCAACCAACTCACTAAACGACGGCCGATCATTTGAATATCAGAGGCACCCTTTGCATTTCAACAAATTGAACATTTCCATAATCATCACTTGTCACACTGCCTCCATGATATAGGGTGACAAGGTTGTCCATCTAGTTCATACAGAAAACCAAACTAATAAGAACCTTTAATTGAAATCGGATACTACATAGTAACTAATAAGTACCTAGTCACTAACTAAATGCTACCTTTATTCGAAATTGATGCTAATTAACTAACTAAATTGCATAGTCAATTGCATACCCAAAGATAAACATTCCTTTTGTTCGTGATTTGCTTGACTCGTTGTGGCAAACATTTCTATAGCACTAACTAAATTGCGTAGTCAATTGCATAGTCAATTACATCACAAAGAACACAACACATTTCTATAGCACTAGTCCTCCGCCGCAAAATCATCAACTTGACTTATAACGAGCCATATCGCCGACTCCAATACGCCACACAATCCTTCCATTCTACGGCACCATTGCCCAAGCGACGATGATAAATAAGGGATAAACAACCTACTCGACATTCATAGCACTACACATTAGACATTCATAGCACCACACATCAGCCCACTCGACATCACACCTCACAAACTAGCTAAAAATATCCTCGACATCACATCCGAGCGCCAAGAACGAACATTTTGGAGGAGAAGTCCTCACCTTGAGGCACTTAGCGGTCGCCGGGGCCTCTCGGCAGCGGCGGCGCGGGAGGACGGCCGGCGGAAGTACGTCGGATGGGCGGCCGGCCGAGGACGCGCGTGCGGAGGGAGGCCGAGGCGAGACGCGGGAGGCGGCGGAGGCCGGCGGCTCGGAGGCAGCGGCGAGCGCAGACGCGGGAGGCGGGAGGCCGGCGCAGACGCGGCGGCGGAGACACGGAGGCGGCACCACGGGGCGGCGGCGCCGCGCGTGGAGGACATCGGACGGCGCCGAGGCGGTCGAGAGGGTGGCGCGTCCGCGCGGGAGGACGCCCGCGCGGGAGAGGAGGCGCGCGGCGCGCGCGGCGGGGACGACGGCGCCGAGGCGGCCGACGAGGGAGGCGGCGGCCGCGCGGGGAGGACGCGAGTGCGGGAGCGGGCGGAGGCGGCGGCGGCGAAGTTGCGAATGAACGGCCCGCGTGCTCGGTGCCGTTCGAAGCCGCATGCTCGGCGCCAAGATCCACGGCGCCGAGCTCGGCGCCACGAGTCACGGCGCCGAGCTCCTGCCACGCGTCCGCCACGTCGGCCGCTCTGGCGCGCGCGGGCTCGCGGCTCGGCGCCGTGGTCCACGGCGCCGAGACGTGTTACCTCGGCGCCGTGACCCACGGCGCCGAGCTTTGGGTCCAAAAACAGAATTAAAACTACCAGGGGTCTAAATGTGAATATTTTTCAAAAAAAGGGCTAAAATACAAAAAATTCGGCCCACTGGCTATCCATATATATCCAATATATGAAGTCTTTCTCACACTTATAAGTTATGCTTTTTTTCTTTCTATAAGTAATGTGGGACTAAACCTAACACGCGTTGGTTGTAACCAGGTTTACTCTCCAGGCCACAGGTCTTAAATAGATTGCGCATACTGTGTACCTAAGCCCACAGGCTGCCCGCATGTAAGCCCCTAAAGCAACAACTTTATAGGTGGTACTGAGTCTTCTCCAAAAAAACTAGTCCAATGGGTGAGCTCTCTCACACACTTATAAGTTATGATTTTTTCTTTTCTACGACAAAACCCAACATGCGTTGCGTTGCCTACGCGTAGCTACCATGCCCCTGTGCGCGTGCGTTGCCACGCGCGGCGCCCTCCTCCACGGTGCGCTTGCGACGTGCCACCGAGTAGAGCTGGGAGTTGGGTCGGGTTTATTCGTGCAAGCCCGAGGCCCGGCTGACCCAGCACAACCCAATCAGGGCGCGGGCACGTCACGTGGCGGGCTAGGCCAAGCCTGGAAAGCTAGCCTGATGGACAATACAGCACGGCAGTACATATCATGCCGTGCATGGGCTGGCTTGGCCCGACGAGCACAACCAGCAAGGGGGGCACGGGGGCACAGCCAGCACGCCAGCGCCCGCAGACGCCTTGGCCTCCCCTTCCCGCCGCCCTCCCGTCGCCATCCCATCATCCCATGGATTCCCACCCCACAAGCCATCATAGAGCAGAAAGAGGGAGTAGAGGACTAGACTAGAGGGGAAGGAGCATACTAGAGCTTACCGTCATGCTTGGACTGCTGGACATGAGCGGCGTGAGCTCCTTGAAGCCCTGGTCGCAAGTGTTGACATCAGTGCAGACCGGTGTCGAGCATGAAGCTGGTGGTGTCCTGCCTACCTCCTCGTCCTCCTCACCGTGACGGCGCCATCGCCAGTCGCCGCAATCTGCGTGTCGCGTAAGCCCAGGCTAGGAAAGCCCGAGCGCCCTGCCGACCCCAGCGTCCCTATACCGGCACCGTCAAATCCAAAGTAGACGCCCACGCCCGTGCCACCAAAGCCAACGTCGGTCGCCCCCAGTGGTGACATCGTGAAAGCCCAGGAGGGAGGCGGTACGCGCCAAGGCGGCTGGGCGAAGGAGGAGAAACGATCGGGGCGGAGGCGCCGGGGCGGGAGGTGGGGTGGCAGGAGGAGGAAGTAGGCCGGGGGAAGAGGGAGCCGGCAGAGGAGGAGCCAAGGAGGGGTCGTTGGGGCGGGGGAGGAGGGGCGGCCGGGGAAGGTGGGGGTGGGCGAGGAAGGAGGGGGCAGGCGGGAGAGGTAGGGGTGGCCGGGGTAGGAGGGAGGTGAGGGGTCATTGGGGGGACTGGGAGAGGAGGGAGGCGCGGGGTCTCGAGAGCAACGGCCCCTTCCTGGTGTAGATAAATTCACAAGCTTAGACTTTTCATTTCGTCCTGCAACGTTCAGACTTCTCATTTCTTCACAAAGCTAATCAATCTCTCATTTCTTCAACATCCCTCTACACTCCCCAAGTCCCCATTTTATCATAAATCACCATCCATCCACTATGCTACCAAGGAGTCAAAGTACTAAAGAGCTCCCAAGCGGTATGTAGAAGTGTCGAAGCTAGAAAAGGATAGTAGGGCGACTTAGTGTAAACTCCCACTATCGCTCTCCTGGTCCTCCTCTGGCTCTGACTCCCATTGATGCTCGTCTCTCACCAATCATGGGAGACTACGGCATGGATGACCGTCATATGGACGGTACAGAAGGCTATGAAAAGTACCAAGCTGGTCCGAACCAATAGGGAGTCTAGAGTTCCCTCACCAGCCCCCAAACGACAACATTTGACATGTCTGGATTAAGGGTAAATTGTTGGAAACACATGACCTGGAGCCAGGAAATCCAAGACAGCGAAACGGTATAGATCGCAACTTGTAATTGTTGTAATACTAAATTAACTGCTCGTACAGCTGTAGGGACATGGCACTTGAATCGGTACTACAAAGCATGCTTACGCAAGATGGCGACATAGGGCTGATGGGGGGAGGAGTAGTACAAACACAATTAAACTTCGAGGCCGATGGCTCTATAAGTACTTGGATATACAACTCGTTTCTGCCCATGAGGAAATTGCCAGATATATTGTTTCAGAAGATCAACCGATTAGGATGGGTGAAAGTCACGCATTCGAAAGAATGATCCAACTCGGCTTTTACCTACAATACCAATATATTAGTAAGAGAACTACTACATCTGATATTTTACGGATGTATCAAAAGGAATTAGTAGAGCTGAAAGAACTATTCTAACAAGTTTAGTTTTCTTTTGCTAACTCTCACAATAATGAATTGGTAGTTACTAATTCAGATTGGCAGATTGCTAGTTGTTTTTGAGAGTTTTTAAGACCATTTTATAAAGCAACAAAGGTTTTATCTGGTGTTTATTACGCTACCTCTTGCTTAGTAATAGAATTTATTTGGTTAATTGCAGACAAAATTGCCAAATCTAAAGAGGATCCCCATTTACGCCATGTCATCATAGCAATGGAAGAAAAATTTATTAAATATTTTGGTTCTATTTCATACTTGTATTGCTTTGCTATCATTTTTTATCCTACATAAAAGTTCGCAGGTTTACAGGTTGGCATGGAAGAAATATGTGAATGCTTTAGCCTTGATTATTCAGAAGATTTTGCACATGTTAAAGAGGAGCTTTTTCATATTTTTCATATGTATCATGACAAGTTTGGCAGTAGCGCAAGATCGGAGGCCTCATAACAGATGCAAAAAGGAAAGACAAGCTTGACATCATACTTTGGAAAAATCTAAAGGGCAAGTCTAGTTCTTCGTCCTCTTAATCCCAGGAAGCCTCCAAGTGGAATTATGTCTGAGCACGATTTTGCAAATATTAGTCCTAATCTTACTGGTGGAGGCAAGATAGACTTGCTCGAGTGGTGGAAAAACAACAAGCAGATATTTCCTATGTTGTCACATTTTGCAGGGGTGTTCTCCTGATACCGATGTCCACCGTCTCGTCAGAAGTGATGTTCAGCACGGTAGGGAGAATAATTAAAGAAAGAAGATCATCTCTCGCACCCAAGATGGTGGAGGCAATCACATGCACCAAAGACTGAATTAGCTAAAGAGGGCAACAACATCAACTAGAGGATCATGAAATCGTGCAGGTGTACGCTGACCTCGAACGCATGAACAGCATAGACATTGATGAGTAGATACTATGTATGCATGTTGTTATAGTTAGTATATACATATATTATTACTTTACTCTTTTTCTTACTCAGGAACCCCACTCTAGGCTGTAAGGTTTTTAACGAGGTAATAACATTATATTTTTAAAATATAAAAGAAATTCCATTTTTTTTCTGAAATATTTACATCATTGTGTGCCCATATTTTTATGCAACTAATTTAATTTTAACTAGTTTTTAACAAGGTGAGTATAAGAGACAGCAAGATGGCGGCCGCCACCACCATCGTCGTCGTCGCCTTCGTCGTATATAGTTATTTTGGGCTGGGCTTGGGCTAGCACGGCGCGAACGCCAGCACAGTGGGCTTTGGGCCATGCTTGGGCTTGGCCAGAGGTGAGGCAGACCAGCACGACACGGTGAGATAACTGGACTGAACTGGCACGACACGAAGCGGCTTAAAGTACGATGGGCCCAGGTTGTGTTGGCACGGCACGGCCCAACTCCCAACTCTACCACTGAGTGTTGCATCGTTCTGCCATGCCTCTGTGCCCCCGTTATTATGTGCAGTTCCTCCACGGTTTGTTGCTGGGAACATATGTCTGGGCTAGGTCACCATGGAGGAGCTGTGCTGGATCTAGGGGTGCATCGGATTGGATTAGGATGGATATTGCTCATACCATATCCTAACCCATATTTTTTTCTCAGATTTAGGGTCGAATAGAATATGAATTTGGAGTATTCAAAATTTCGAATATGGTGCTGTTGGAACGGATGCATGGCAGTTTCGGATCGAAAACGGATAATGTAGACGGATGGTACATGCATACGGAAAGGAATATACGCTAAACCATACCGCCATCACTTCAAGCCTTAAATTGTTATACATAAGTACATAATAATAATTATAAGTCATTAGTCGAAGATGGTGTCGCTCATTGTAGATGGAGGTGGAGGTGTGGCACACCAATCTTCAAAGACATCCAACTGTAAGAAAACTGGTTGAAATTTCTAAAATTTTAGTTGTGTTAAATTTGAACAGCAAGGAAATTCTGCTTTTTTTGAAACTATTTTTCTCATCTGTTGAACTCTTTGCTAGCTTGCCCTCAAAAAAATGCCTCCTTGTTTCCCCCCAAAATTGCCCATTAAAGTGTGGCGTTTCAAGATGAATTTTGATTCTTGACGAACAACATTTTCTTTTTCAAGACTAAAGAAATTTTACTAAATTAAGGTAGAGACGGTAGACAATTGGGGATAATAAACTTTTGACAAATTTACCTGTTTATTTACTGAAGTATGTCAAAGTTCATCATTTAGTAATACTATGTTTACATGGTTTTCATTCCATTCCCTAGGAAGAATGATCTTAATAAGCAAATTTAGGATTCCAATTGCACAACAAGTAGAATTATAAATAAAACACTGTTTTAGTATTGTATATTCATAGTTGCCACATCTGAATGTCACATTCCTTTTAGAGAACTTAAGTTTGCACGATCCAAGAAAACTTGCTATACGTTGCACACCTCAACCAACCAACATTACAAAAAAACAAATACTAGCAAAATAAAAAGGTGAATTCTTCGCTCTTACCAATATCCGACTGGATAATTATCCGGTATTCGAACATCAATACTATTCGGTTGGATAACAACTCTCCCAATTTTGTTACCGAATCCGGCATGAACTATCCGGTATCGAATCCGAATTCGACCGGATACCAAATTCCCTTCCTAAATCCGGTACCGACCAAATTCGGTACAGGATCGGTCAGGATTAACCCAATCCATTTGCACCACTAGCTCGATCCTAGCGCAGAGGGGGTTAGTCGCCGAGGAAGCTTAGCTCTGGAGACCATTCCACATCATAGTAAATTCTTTTTTTCTTCGGAATAGGAACATTGAGCATGGATATTCACTCGACAATTAGGGCTTCTTCTTTTTAGTTTCTAAAAACTACTTTTGATTTTCTATAGTAACTAACTTTCAAACGAAGTGTCTTTTTAAGATGTGGTATACAAATTAATTATAATACATACTATAATAATTTTATTTATATCGGTTAAAATCGAATATAAGTTTCTATTATTTTATATTTTCTCATATAAACAGCTTAAAAAGCTATAAAACCGTAGCTAAAAATCTTAAACCAAAGAAAAAAAAAAGTTGGCCCTGCTTCGATCTTGACTTAAAGATGCAAGATTGCAGGAATCCCAGGGAATCCGTGACGTGGCTCATCCAATCCACGCCATTACTCCGCGCCAGTGACCAAGGTATCGTCGTCAACGGAGAGGGAGCAACACTGACAAACAGGTTAGTAGCACTACGGACTACGGTAGGAGCTGAGAAAAAATTGCATTCATCTCAGGGTCAATTCAAAGCGTCGGCATCAGAGGTACCACGTCGAGCATGCCATTCCTCCATCTGTTCTCCCCGCTTCCCCCGCCGAGCCGACGGATGATGCAACGGGACGGCGATGCCTGCTTTGTTTACGTGCGCCCGTGACGCCGACCCGACTCGTCCGCCGCCGCTGCATCGGCGTTGCTCCATTGATCAGCGAGCTCGCCACCCTCTCCAGTGCTTCCGTTCCGTCCTTGGTGTTTTGTTGCTTCATCTCTACTCCGCCCGTGCAATTATCAACCCCAGTACTACCACCGCTCCGTTCTTTTCAGCAAGTTGAATTTTGGTTGAGAGTATTAGCGTCTCGGAGCTCGTCTCCCGTGTGTGCATGACTACATGAACATTGGCGAGCACTTCGAGAGTGGAGGTAGACTTCTTTTCTTGGGTGCACGAGGGTAGTATATGGTCGGTGATACCTCACGTGCACCTAACGTGAGAAGCTGTACTTACTGGTTTATTGCCTAAAAAGTGTTGTATATTTTAAGGTTTTGGGTAAATCTTGTAACCTGGTCGGTAATGTGGCGTGCTCTTCTATTTTGGTAAGACAACGTTTTTATCGAGAAGCTCTTACTTGCAGTAGAAAAGAAGCTTGTGTCATTGATGTAGGAGTTGCCATTGTCTCGCCTCAAATTAGAAGGCATGCACATATAGCTGTTTGTGAATTCGCACTGCCCCTCA
The DNA here is from genome assembly GCA_036346575.1 of Dendrocalamus sinicus. Taxonomy (NCBI): domain Eukaryota; kingdom Viridiplantae; phylum Streptophyta; class Magnoliopsida; order Poales; family Poaceae; genus Dendrocalamus; species Dendrocalamus sinicus. The sequence continues at coordinate 7,303,642 of CM070648.1, forward strand.
AATCCTTGGATACACCATAATTATGTTAATGGTAAATTTCTTACAAGTAATGTAGTGTTTCAGATGCTTTTACACCATAATTATCAGTGTCTCAGTTTGTTCTAGTCGTGCTACAAATTCCCAAAAATAAAGATGATTTAATTTCGATAGATATCTTCTCTGGTTTAATTTACTGTTGCTAATATATGAAATAATATATGCCGATCTGATGTGTAGACAATCTCAAAAGATAATGTATACATAATTGGATGTGTTCGAATGTGCTTAGATTTAGGCTTATGCTTTCACAATAACTCGCTATACAAATTGTATCGAATTTAGCTGTATTGGTCAAAATCATATACGACTATTTTTCTCTACATACTACCTTTTATAAATAGACTAGAATTCAAAACTACAGCCATAAACTACGTGCCAAAACAACCCACCCAATAATTTAGGCAACTCCAGCAATCCAACTCAAATTCCAATGTAGATTTCAAAGGAATTCTCCATCTCTGTGGCGCCAGACTACACACCAGATAAACCTGTTACTACCAGAAAGTGCGTCTGGCTCAATTTTAACCATGTTCTCTTCCGCGAGAGTGGAGCGATAATAGTAAGTACTCATTTCCCTTCAGTCCGCACTGAAATTAAAAGGAATTGAAAGAAAGGAGCAGACACGCTTGTGTGGATAAGACCGACGACGCATGACTTCACCACACCTCCCCCAGAGAGAGAGAGAGAGAGAGATGTCACTTTAATTAGAGCTCATCACCTCCACCCTCGCCTCCCGTCATAACAAGTGTCCTCATCCTCCTCTCCCCACCCCCAGCTCTTCTCTCCTCCGGAGCTCCGCCGGGTCTCGCAGGTAAAGCAGCCTCCTTTCTTTGCTTATGGAGTGGAAGTAGAACCGCATCGATCGATTACTAGTTCATTCTTGCACCGCGAACTGACTGATCTAGCGATGTGATGTTGATGTGTGTATCTACTGACGCTTTCTTGAATTAAGCGAAAGGACCAAAGAAGTGTAATTTCGCAGTGTTCTTCTTGGTTTCTGCACGATCTGCTCTTTTCTTTCTCCTTCCCTGAAGAATGCTCTCAACTATGCTCGCGTTCGCGTGCTGCTGTCCACCTTCAGTTTAGCAAAAGAAGTTACTTTTTTAAGAAAAGAAACTGAAGGTTTTGATTTCTTCTGGCTGCCAGTGCTTGATCTGTTCCTTTTCTCTTTCGTTTCTTGTTGTTTGTTTGGGAATAAACGAGGGGGTTGGATCGATCCTTTGCACTTGGTGCTGTAACTGATGCACGTGTTGTGCTTGGTGTTTTTTTTCTTGCCGTAAACGGAGATGGTGTCTTTTTTGGTGTTCCTGAGAGAGCACTGCATGAGTTTTTCCCTTCTCTGGAAGTATTGTTTCTCGTGGCGATTCCATTGTGAGTTCGTGATGGCTTGCTCTGGACGGTGTTTTACATTTTTTTAGTTACAGAAGTAAAAAAAGAAAAAGAAAAAAGAAGAAGAAGAGAGAGGCTTTGTTTGGTTCCAAAATTCCTTCCGAGGCAGGTGTGTCTTACCTGGTTTTGTAGTTTATGATTCGTTTGTTCAGTTGATTCTCGTAGCTGCAGTCATTTGACAACGCCAAATCGAATATCATGGACACACTAGGTGCATGGAGTTTAGTCTTTAGTGTTTTAAGTGGAGACGGCATTAGTTGGATTCTCTGTTTGTTGGCGATTCCTTATTGGTTTGATTGTGACATAAATGTTTGTGATTTGCTAACTCACTATTTGCGATCCAAGCTATTTTTCTACGTTGCACACCCACCTGACGATTCTTGAAATGTGTTAGTGGACTGGACTGAGAGAATCCGAATACAGGCCTGCCAGAGATGTCTGAAGATGCTGCTGTGTTAAAAGTTTACATCAAGTAGGGTGAATATTTGTAGTGTATTCCCTAAAGAATCTTTCAAAATGAATGCTGATTAATAGGCAGGGCATGCTACATGACCATGTCGTTAGCAAGCTGAAGTAATTTGTTCAGTTCTCAACTGGTGATTCAACGTATTTTCTGTATGTAAATAGCTTTTTTTCCAGCAGTACCTTTTACTGGCTAGAGTATAAAATGATAAGCTAGACATCCTTTTCATTGCATCAGCACACTGGACTTTGATACGGTGTTCCCAGTAGGATTGAGAAGGGTTGTTTGTTTATGCGGAACAGACGAACAGTGCGACAACTACATTATTGATGAAATGCTTCCACTTACCCAGTCTTTCTTGTTGCTTTCTTTCCAGTTCTCTGTATCGGCTATCCTATGGTTATGAGCTTATCTTCGCTTTGTATGACAGCATTCTTATTTTAGGCGAACCCACCTAATTATTGAAGTCAACTAATTCATCATTCCTCATTTTCTTGGGCTGTGTTTTTGCTTTACGCTGTGGTCCTACTTCTGGTCCTAGTGCTGAGAAGGCAAAATACACGATGCAAATTAACTAGTGAACATCTTTTTTCACTGCCTGCTATGCTCCTTGATTTATGACGGATGTTGGTAAAAACTTGCTTTAAGCTTGAAATGTCATGTTAGTATCCCCCCAGCGCTGTTTCTGCTACTTTACAACTCCTGAGTTTTATCTAGAGAGCTAGGTAGTTTTGCGAGAAGCCCCATCTTTTCCCATCTGTTCTTCGCCTCCTTTTTCACGTTTTATTCATTTATATCTCTTTCCAATAACGTGCTTCATTTGTGATAAGAGTTGATCTGCTTGAAAGAACCAATTTGTGGTATTAATTAGTTAGTCATTTTTTGGGATTGAAAATTTTGGTCGTTGTTGGCTCTTTTTTTTTTGTGAGAGGGATGTTGACTCTTTGCTGGGCATCTTTTATTTGAGATATTGGTTGATATTATTCAAATTTTGAACTCTTATGCTATCCAGAACATATTTATTCTCACATCAGAGTTCTTTGTTATCTATAATTCAGTATAATATACACCTTTTATGTTTTGCAAAAAAAGGGGATTGATGTAATATAGAAGAAGTCATAGGTCAGGCAGACTTTTCCTCGATTCAAAATGATGTAATTGTTTCTTTTGACGAATGGTCTGACACAGAAGAAAATGCAACGAGCAATTCAAGCTATTGGATCACATGGCAGTCTGCTCAAATCTGCTGTTCTACAACACATCAGTGCTCCAAAACCAGCTATGCTCCCTGCTGTGTTTTCGCGCTTCATGTCAGTTTCATCTGCTCGACTAGAGGAAAGTGGATTTGAGACCGCCACTGTAGCAGATATTTTGAAGTCTAAAGGGAAGAGTGCTGATGGATCATGGCTCTGGTGCACCACGGATGACACTGTCTATAATGCTGTCAAATCGGTATGTGTTTTCTGCTGGTCATACTACTTCTTACCTTGGCAACTATTATGCTCTGAATATGATAAAAGCCCTTTTTCAGATGACACAACACAACGTGGGTGCTTTGGTGGTGGTTAAACCCGGACAAGATAAAGCAATTGCTGGCATTGTTACTGAGAGAGGTAATGAACTACTTTGTGTACTCATGGGTCTCTAACCTGTGTTTGTAATTGTCATGAACCGGGGTAAACGCCACCAAGAAGATGGCCGGATGGCGTCGGCGTAGAGGGAGAGAGGGAGATTTAGACTAGAAAGACTGATATTACTCTGCTTGATTACAATAGCATGCGGTAGCCTCCTTATATAGATGGCTCCCCCCTAACAGATCGAATCTAATTCCAATCCTATCTCTAATAATATGGAAACTCATATCATATCTCTAATTCTATCTCTAACATAAGGAAACTAATCTCTAACTCAAATAGAAACCAATCTCTAATTCCTAATAATAACCCGATTGGGCCTTGGGCCCAAAGCCCACACCCCTGACACTATACCCCTCTCGGACATGCAGCTCGTCCTCGAGCTGCTAGGCGGCGGTCATGGCATCAACGGAAGACCTCCGACGCCGATGTAGAAGACGAACGGTGGCGAAGTCCTGCTGCGGATGGAGACAGCTGGCCCGATCTAAGCGGAATAGGGCTAGACGAAGTGTAGTGCCTTCGGTTATATAATGCCTGCAAAATATTTTTTTCTAATTTTTTTTCCTTTTTTTCGATTTTTTTGAAAAGTTTTTTTTTGTTTGTTTGTTTGTTTTGTTTTTTGGGTCTTGTTAGTCGGTCGGTTTAAACCGACCGCAACTCCAACGTGCTAGGCGTCGGTGCGTCCGTAGTGGCGAAGCGCGCTAGCGTAAGGAGAGGCGCGCTAATGAAGCGCGGCCGATCGAGCATCCGGCGAGCAAAGAAAGCGCGGCGGCGGCGAGGAGCGACGGCCTTGCGGGCGGCGGCGACACGGCAGAGGTGGCTCGGCGAGGAGGATCTGAGCCGCGGGCCGAGCGTCGCCGAGCGGCCGAGGCGGCGGTCGGCGGAGTAGCCTCAGCGGAGCGGCGGTGCGCGGCTGCGCGCGTCACCGATGGAATGACCGGCGAGCGGCAGCCGACACGGCGCGGCGCGAGCGCTGCAGCGATGGTTTCGCGAGGCGTAACAACGGCGAGCGGGCGGCGGCGTAACGGCGGCTGCGGATGCGGCCGGCGGCGGCGCGCAGACGGCGAGAACAGACGGCGGCCGCGACACGGTCGGAGGAAGCTCGGCGCGCGGCGGCGCGATGGAGCGGCGCGGCGGCGCGCCGCGATCGGCAGCAATGGAGCGGCCGACACTACGGCGACCGCTCGGCGGATGCGCCCGAGCAGCCAGCGGATCTGGGAGCGATGATCGTCCCGGTTCGGCGGCGGCGGAGCGGCGAGCGCGCGCGGCGAGGTGGCTCGGGCGGTCAGAACCCAGCGGCGGCGGGGTGGAGACCCTCCGGCGGCGGCGGCGGCGGGAGAGACGGCCGGCGACGGCGAAGGCCGAGCGGCCGCCGCCATCTGCAGCAAAGCGGTGAAGGCTGCGAACCCTACCGCCGGTCGGGCCGCTGCTCTCTCGCTCGACCGCCACACTCCTCCTGGTCTGACCGCCGGAGTAATCTTCTTCCCCGTTCTTCAACACAGCTCGGCTGGACGCGCCCTCGCCGTGGCTTGTGATCTCAGCGACGGGGGCAAGGACAATCTCGTTCCCCTCGTCGCTAACAGCCGATAGATCAACGTCGACCATCGATGCGGTCGGTGCGGGAGGAAGTTTCTTTGGAGGCGTCGTCGGGATCTCGCGATGCTTCAATCTCTTTCTTTTCGTGATTTCTCCCCGCCTCCTGTTGTATCATGATGCGCCTCGCGCACTTGTTGTTTCGCCTTCTCCCGCTCCTTCAAGTGCTTCTCGAAGACGGCATGCATGTTAAGGAGGAAGTCCGCCCACTTTTTGTTGGTGCTGGCCGTCTTATCAGCGCTAGCTTTTATTATGGCCATTGACTCAGCGAGAGGATGAATCGCAGGAACCATGGTAGCAGAAGTCGTGGGAAGGGATCGACTGCTCTGATACCAAGTTGTCATGAACCGGGGTAAACGCCATCAAGAAGATGGCCGGATGGCGTCGGCGTAGAGAGAGAGAGGGAGATTTAGACTAGAAAGACTCTGATATTACTCTGCTTGATTACAATAGCATGCGGTAGCCTCCTTATATAGATGGCTCCCCTTTAACAGATCAAATCTAATTCCAATCCTATCTCTAATAATATGGAAACTCATATCATATCTCTAATTCTATCTCTAACATAAGGAAACTAATCTCTAACTCAAATAGAAACCAATCTCTAATTCCTAATAATAACCCGACTGGGCCTTGGGCCCAAAGCCCACACCCCTTGCAGTAATGGAAAAAAGACATTACCATAAATTAGAAGATAAAAACTATTGGCTACTTCAGTTTTAATGTGCTATGTGTTATGTATTGTTCATAGATTGTCTTTTTTTCCTCCTTTTTTTAAAGAAGGGTTATACAGTATATGCAAAGCCACATTGTTGTACTGCCAATAGTAAAGAAATGAAAAGAAAATGAACAATAAGTTGGAAAAGGGAGATCTATGAGTAAAAGTTCTAGAGTAAGGTGTAAAATGTTAGATAAAAACAACAGTTTGTTTATTCAATTATGCATTATAAATTCTGGCATTCAAGATTCTTCGGACTGATGGATATATCTAAAAGTTTGTATTTGATACATCATACATCAAGAACTTGCAGTTTGTCTGCCACATGCCAGTATCAATTAAGTGGAACATATACAGGAAAGAATAGCGCTTGATAATTATTTTTTACATGGTACAATTGCAGTCTCCAAGTTACCTTTGAGTTTCCCACGAAAAATTATATATGGGGATCTACATCATTTGCATGAGAGAGTTCAGGGATAAAAAGGAAGTGTATATATATTCGGAACCATTTATTATTGTCCCTGTAAACTCTGATCCTGGACCTCCATCTATCGTAAAAAATCAGCATAAATTTCTTTGAATCCAGATGAACCCTTCAGGTCTGCCAACTTCAAGCACGGCATTCAGAGATCTTGATCATTTACATAATGTCTTATTGAGTCATTGTCCTATTCCCCATATTGCCCAATCTCCTCGAATAGTACCAGTCAGCATCAGTACCCAGTCTGCTGTGATATAGAAACGACGTTCCCGAGAATAGAACCAACACTTCCCAGTCAAGAGAACAGAACATGGTTAACTTGTTTTATGTGACTAGTAACATCTGAATCTGATACTTCCAGATTATCTCCGGAAAATCATAGTGCAGGGACGATCTTCCAAGTCAACTAAAGTTGGAGACATCATGACTGAAGAGGTACTACCGCTTTCCTCTTACTATGGTCTTTGTTTGCATTTTGCACACCCTGAATCTTACTAGTACAGTAACTCTTTAGTCATAAACTAGTTGGATGAGAAACTTCATTGACGAAGCATCATTTTTTTCAGAACAAGCTGATCACGGTGAAACCTGATACTAGAGTACTGCAAGCAATGCAGCTGATGACAGGTAACCAGCCTAAGTTGTTCTGTTGTTCGATACTAAAAGTCAAGAACGCACTGAACTTAATCATGACATGGAGTGCCGATTGCTATGTGCAGAGAAGCGCATCAGGCACATCCCAGTGATAGATGATGCAACAGGAATGGTGGGGATGGTCTCCATTGGGGACATCGTCCGCGCAGTGGTGAACGAGCACAGGGAGGAGCTCAACCGGCTCAACGCCTATATCCAGGGTGGCTACTAGGAATCTGCCGCGTTCGCAAGGCGTCCCTTTGAACTGTAATAACGCTCGCGAGGATGATGACGAAATAGGTCGTGTTTTCGTGGACAACGCTGTTGAATTGCTTGTGATGTTTCCGCATGCTCGTGTGTATATCGTCCCGGCGCGCGTGGCGTGCGCTTGGTTCCGGGGCGCACAGACCATCTCCGCCTAATGGTAGAAAACACCAAATAAAAGCGTGTAATCCCTTTGGGTGATACGCATTTCAGGGTGCCTGCTGTTGTGAATCTTGAGTGTGTGGCTGTGTTGGTGTGATTTGTGTTCTAAGATCCTGTTGAAAAGTATTGTGGTTTTTTTTGTTAGGATTTAGTTTTCGACTGATTATAAGAGAGATTAAATGAGTAAGTAATATCGGGCCTGTTCTTTTTAGTTGAGCCTTATAGCTTTTGGCTACGGCTTATGACTTTTGGGCTGTTCATATGAGATATTATAGAATAATAGAAATTTATATGCGATTTTTACTAATATAAATAAAGTCGATATAGTATGTACTACAACTGATTAATAGACTCTATCTTAAGAAAATACTTGTTTAAAAACTAGTTATTATAGAACAGTTAAAAGCTGAAAAAGGATAAGATCATCATGTTAAAAAGCTATTTTGTTTGAAGTGGTTTTTACTTGTACTTCCATAAACGGTCTATAGAAATTACTGTAAGAAGTTATTCCGTCAAAAGTGGATTTTTAAAAGTCAAAAAAGGGTTTGATTGCCGTAGACTAGAGATAAGGTTGAAGTGGCACTCGCGTCAGTTTTCTTGCTTCGCGTGGATCGCGGTCATAGCAGTCCAAGGCAAGCCACGCCGGGGGTCAGTTTTGCCCGGCCGACCCTGCAAGTCGAGCAGTTCAGGCCATTGCTGACTTTGTGGTATCGTTGATCATGGTCTAATTGGTTTCCAAGTTTAACTACCCATCTTCCAAGCCGGCGTCTTGACGGACTGCAGACAATTCAGCGTGCTCCGATTCTCGTCAAACTGCCTTGTCTTTCCCCGGTGTTTCCAGGACTCGAGTGAGCAACGACACCGTCAACAGCGGAGCGCAGCGCATCTCTGGTAGTATCTCAGTAGCAGACGTCAACTGTGCAGCTTCCTCGGACGACCTTCAGGGAGAGTAGTATCAGTGCTCAGGGAGTAATCTGCTTTCCCAAACTTGACCGATTCTCTGTCACAAAGTATGCTGACGGTTGAGGCCGAATTGGATCGCACCATCAATAGGCAACGCGCACCATCAGGACGCCACCATGACGAGGAGGTTGGGTTGGGTGGCGGCGGCGGCGGCGTCGTGGTCAGACGCGACTGGCCCTGGATGCTGAAGCGAGAAAAAGATCTCGCAGTCGCAGGAGGAATGGGGCCGGCAACCCACGTTTCTGCCATTAATTATGCCCTACTGCTACTCGTCCCCCAGTCTTCCTGCTCGGCCGTCAGAATAAAAAGGCCCAGATCAATTCGGCTTAAGCTTCTGACTTCCGATTTATTTTTCACTATTCATAAATTTCGTCTTAATTTTTAGCTTTTTTTGCTTTTTTGCCGGTTCTTATTTCCCGTATTTGTTTGTATTATACGTAATATGCTAACATATTTTATATAATTTTTTAATTTTTTAAAATTTAATTATGCTAAATAAGCCTTTGTCAGCTACAGTGCTTTCCGCCATAAGCCACCAAAAAAGCCCAACTGATCACCACCTAATTACTCTCAACAGAATATCTTTTCAAGACATGATTTAAAAGTCGATTGTAGTAGATATTGCTTTAACTTTATCTATATCGGCCAAAATCACTTATGAGTATCTCTCTCCGTACTCTCTCGTGAACAGACATAATTTAAAAATTTAAGCCAAAAGTTATAGTCTAAAAGAACACATCCTATATTTATCTAATAAAGTAACTATAGTCTAATTTTATTAAATATTACTTAAATAATATGCTAGAGCAGGTACATGCCAAATCTATAATGTAGGAAGGTGCTTTCATGCTTTTTCTTAAAAGTGATTTGTATAACTTTTAAAGCAGAACTAAATAGTGAATAGTTATTACTTATTCCTTTATGTATTTTGAGATTAGTATAATTTTTATTAGCGTGGAAAGTATAAAACACTACTCTGTATGTATCGTATGTCAAAAGGAGCGGAAAAAAGAGAAACGTACGCATCTTATTCTGATGACATGATTAATGGCATGTAATCATGTGGTAAGGATCTGTGACTTCACTTGCAACTAAAGCAAGAACTTCCAAGAGATGAAGAACTCGAAAATTCGGGCATGTACAACGCGTCTCCAAACGTCGTCTCCGTCGTGGCTTTTTTGCAGAAACCACCCTGGTTCCCCGCATTCAACCGCTGCTCGTCGCTTCGCGAGGCGACGCCGAGCGCTCGTGCTCCAAGACGATGTCGCCGGCTCGACGCGCGCTGTACGGGGGCGGCTTCGCGAGTCGACGCGCCCGCGGATCTAGCTGCGCGCGCGCGGAGATGTATTTTGCGCGCCAAATCCAGCGTCGTCTCCATATATGCCTTTCTCCCCGACGCCCTTCCTCGCCCTAGAGATGGAGCACACCGGCGTGGCACTGGCTTCGGGGCGGAAGAAGCAGGGCACGGCGGCGGCGTCCAGCTCTATTGCTCGCGGGAAGGGGGATGGCGCAGCATCTATCCCCTTCGGTCGCGGCCGCGGCAACGGCGAGGCGGCGGCACCTATCCTCTTCGGTCGCGGCAATGGCGTAGAGTCATCACCGGTCCCAGTTGGTCGCGGTGCCAGTGGAAGCCCGATTTCTCCCCAATTTGGCCGTCCACCTGCTTGGGATACTGCATGGTAAGGCGCCCTAATTTCTTCTCATCTCAATTTCGCAATTCACTGTCCTGTTTGCAGTAAATAATGTGTGTATCTGTACTCTGGCCGATTTGAGACCGAATTGCTGAGATCCATCAGAAATTGGGAACAATTGAAGTGATTAGCTGAGATCTTGACAATCTTGGTATTTATCTACATTGTCTTGAGCTGATTTAATCTGGTATTTATCTACATTGTGCCGCTGTAGTACTTGAAATGTATGTTTGTGTCACATCCTATACCAAGTTAGATAGATTCAAGTCCACCATCAGTAAACCAAGAAATCCAAACTATAGATTCAATTTGACAGTCATGTAGCAAATCAGACTGCTAGCAGTGGGAGTGGTATAACAATAATTATTGTGGTTAATCCTTGTGTTACTTGTGTGATTTTCTTTTGATGTTTAATTGAAATTCTGTGGTCACTTTGGGATGACTCCTTCAGTTTTTATCAACGAACTGTTAGCAATTAACCTTGTAAATATATGGATGTAGCCTTTACAATTTGCCATACTTTTGCAATCAGTTTGTTTTTTTCCTTGAGTAAAATAACATGAATAAACTTTCATGTGATTTGTGCTTTTTGAACCTTGTCATCAGGAGAAATAGGCTTAAGCGGTATAACTTGTCAACTTCTACCTTTGTTAATTGACACAAAGCTCATTGATCTGTCTGATATTCTAATGTTTCAGCTTCTGTGCTTTGAGTTCCCACGTCTGAAAGGCAGCATTTTACATTTCTGTGTGCATATCCGTGTCAGTGTCAGCTTATTGTCTTTTTTTCCTTTGTACAATAAGATCATATCTAAGAATTAGTACAATAAGATCATATCCAAGAATAGTACAATAAGATCATAAGATCTGAGATAAGTCTCTTATGTCACAATAAGATTAGCCTGTAACAATAAGATCACTATATGTCCAAGAATTAGTACAGATGACTGAAGGCTAAACAAAATATTCCTCACTGTTCTCTTATTTCCTTTTACAATGCATTCCAACTCCCATTACTCTGTCATTCATCAGCTTTTACCTTCCTGCCATTCTGAAGCACTCATATCTTTTGTGTGAGGCACTCATGCAAGAACAAATCTTGGTCTATAGAGAATGTTTGACATTTCGGAGGTGCATTTGAATGCACATTCATCACCTTTTGCAGATATGAGTGTACACTATACAGAGAGAAGATATTATGAGGAGAAGATATTAGTATCAACCTTGACAAGAAAGACACTAGTATCAACCTTGACCCTGAATCATATCTGACAAGAAATGCATATACTACTTTCTGTCTGTTGTCTCACAAGATACAAGTTCAATGATCGATGAGGAAAAGGCTGAGCGAGTTGCTGCCATGAAGTGTTTTAGGAAGACGCTTTTTCCTGAAATTATCTGATGAATGGAAGGTAATGACTTGCTCTCCAATGGTCTATTTTGATGTGGTTGATGACTTGATCTCTACTAGTTTAGAACTTCAAGTTTAAAGCTTGGTCTCTTTTGCCATAGAATAGACCATTGAAGCATATCCTATACATCTACTGACCTTTACATCTAAATTTTAGAGGTACAACTATATCCTATACATCTACTGTACCTCCACCTCCATCTCTAAAAATAATTTTATTCTTGCAGTGTCTACAAGTTCACATGGGCTGTTGAGAGAGTTTCTGGGCAGCTGGGTTGTTGAGAGAGTTTCTGGGCAGCAGAGAAGTTGATGCAGTGCAATCTTAGTGATGGTTTTAATAATGTGAACAATATTCCAGCTTTATGTGAACAAGTACTAATATTTGAACTTTTGTGATGGTTTTATTAATGTGAACAAGTATCAACAGGTTGATTGTGTGAAAATGGTGTAATCATATTATGTTTTATTTGATTTATGAAAAATCCGTTATATTACATTATATATAAATATATAAATATACTATTTATATTGATGGTTCCAAAAAATATTGTAACCATGATCATCTTATTTTTTGTTTGATCTGTTTTGTATCAATAAACATCACAATGGTTTACATGAATAATATTCACACTTGATCTTAACTACATGCAAGCATTAAACAAACAATAGACAGCCAAACAGACAGCCCACTGTACATGCTGTCTGTTTAGTCGTCTGTTTGTCATGTGACATCACCATATAGACAGCCTTCTGTCTGTGGGTTGTACATGCCCTAAGTGGAAATAGAGGCAATGCCGTCGCCTCGGCCAATTGCTCTTCGTTTAATAATCAAGCAATACAATCAATAATCTGTATAAATCCACGCGAGCAGGAGAGTAAGGTCCCGCTTATTTAAGCTTTGGCTTTTAGCTTTCGGTTTATTTTTCATTATTTTTAAATTTTATCTTTTCTGATTTTTTAGACTTTTTTTATTTTTTTTTGCCGTCACTTTTTTCCCATGTTTGTTTGCATTATACGTGCTATGCTAACCTATTTTTTATTTTTTAATTTAATTGTGTCAAATAAGTCACCATTAGTTATGGTATAATTTTAGTTAGTTACAGTCAAAATTTAGTCATAAGTAATAAAAATTTAGTCTAACCGAACACCACCTTAAGTACAATTGCTCGATAACAATTCTCTCGCGCAGGGGAAAAACCAAACCGGAACGACAAGAAAATAATCCATCTTTCTTCCAATGCAATCTGCATGCTGCGGCTTTCGCTCTTCCCAGCCAAACCGCAGGCATCGCGTTTGCCTTGATTGATCTGGACGTAGAGGCAGCAGCATCGATAGCAGGAGCAATGGGGCAGGCAACCCACGTTCCTTCCATTAATTATGTCTCCTGCTATTAGAGCAAGTACAATAGTATAGCCAACTAGTGACTATAACACTTGTCCATTTCATCTATAACTTTCAAAAAAATAGTTCATACAATAAAATAGTTATTACAATAACCATTTGGCCCCACGTGTAAGAGAGTGAAATGCATATTTTTACGTGCTATAGCTAGCTGTAATTTAGTAGTCAGCTTCCTTCTCTCTCTTCCTTTCTCTCTCTGCCACGTAAGATTTAGTTGATATTATATTTGCTATAGCCTGCTGACTAAGCCTTATTGTACCTGCTCTTAGTCGTCTCCCAATCAACCTGGTCGGCCGTCAGAACAACTTACAGCGTATGACCCGCTCGTTTCGCATTTAGTTTCTAATTTTTTTTATTATTTTTAAATTTCGTTTTTTCCTGATTTTTATAGTTTTTTTATTTTTTTATCAATTTTTTCCCGTATTCGCTTACATTGCCCATAATAGGTTAACCTATTTTTTATTTTTAAAATTTTAATTTAATTACGTCAAATAAGCTATTATCAACTACAATGTAATATTAACTAACTACAATATAATTCTAACTATAAAACATATTTTTTAGTTCAAATAAGTGGACTCTAAGTCCGACATATATTCCTTCGCAATATCTATACGTATACTTAACTGGTATACTATTTAAATAGTGTTTGTTTGAATTAGACTATATTTATCATTAATAAAAAATAGTACTATATAGTCTACTTGTAGATAATATTATTTAAATAATGTAGCCTCAATGATCGGAGTAGTTGATTGATGTGGTCGTAAGGCGCCTGTATGGGTCGTCTCGATTACGGAGTCAAAAGGAGAGGAAAAAGAGAGACGTACGCATCTTATTGTGACGACATGATCAATGGCATCGTAATCATGTCGTAGGGATCTGTAACTTCACTTGCAACTAAAGCAAGAACTTGCAAGAGATCAAGAACTCGAAAATTCTATGTAGAAATAGAGGCAATGCTGTCGCCTCGGTCCATTGCTCTTCCTTCAATAATCAAGCAATATAATCAATAATCTGTACAGATCCACGCGAGCAGGAGCGTAATTAAAATTGCTCGATAACAATTCTCTCGCGCGCGCAGGGGAAAAACCAAAACCGGAACGACAAGAAAAGAATCCATCTGTTCTTTCTTCCTCTGCAATCTCCGTGCTTCTTCGTTCTTCCCAACCAAACCGGAGGCATCGCGTTTGCGTTGATTGATTTGGACGTAGAGGCAGCATCGGTAGTTCAGGACTAGTGGTGGTACATTAGTGGCGGCGGCGGCGGCTATCTGCGTCCGGAGAGGCGGTTGAGCCACGCGTTGCGGAGCTGGAGCTCGAGGGGCTCGCCGAAGCACTGCGCGCGGGCGAGGCAGAAGTGGGTGCAGAAGCCGGCCGCCGAGCGCACGCGGCAGGTGTCGAGCACGTAGCACGCCGCGCACTCCATCCCTCGGGCCTGCACCACCAGGCCCCACACCTGCCGCGCCGCCTCCGCCGCGGAGGCGCCGTCCTCGGCCGCCGCCGCGGCCAGCTGCTCGACCAGGATGATCCCGTCCGGTCGCGGCTGACCGCCCGCGCCCCACCGCCGCCGCACCTCCGGCCAGCTCTCCGCCGACGCCGGCTCCCGCTGCACCGTCACGCGGTCGCCCTCCCGCCCGTCGTTGAACAGGTGCACCAGGAACGGCGCCTCGCCGATGTGCCGCACGATCTCCGCGATCGACTCCCGCATCCACCCCTCCACCTTCTCCTCCCCAACCTTCTCCTCCACCTCCCCATCCTCCCTACCAAACACGCCCCCCAAGAACCCCGCCTCCCGCCGGAGCTGCAGCCCCCGGGGCACGTCAGCGACCACAGCCCGCACGCGCACCGAGGCGCGCCGCGGAGCCGGCGCGAAGGATGCCGGCACCCGCAGCCTCACCCGCGGCGACAGCGCCGCCGCCGACGACGCCGGGCTGTACGCCCGCACGGAGGCCTCCGCCGCCATCGCCCGGTGCACCACCGATATGACAGCCGCGAACTCCTCCTCTTCACCTAGCCGCGGGTGATGTCTGAGACGACGCCGGATTGGTGGTAAACAGCAGCGGAGGACCGGACGGGGCGAGGCTGGTCGCGGCTTTGCGCCGGCGTCGAATGGGTGGTGCGCGTACAAATAGGTTGAGGAGGTGGTCGGGTTGGGGAAGCGGAACCCCGCACGAAAGAGGATTCCGAGCCGTAACGGCCTCCTGCTCCCTCGGTTCCCATGCGCTCGCGGGCGTGGCGTCCGACGTGGACGGAATTGTGAGATCCCGTGCGGCAGAACAGGACCTGTGGCCAACTGTGCGGGGGGTTGCGGGGTGCTTGAGTGGTGGGGTTGCGTGTTTGGTGTGATGCGCGGGGGTGGGAGCGTGGGGCGCGTAGGCGCGCGCGCCGAGGCACGCGCCGACACGCAGCGGGCGGGAGGCGGGAAGGGGTTACCCGTGTGACGGGTGCGCCACGTCCGACCGGAAAGCCAGGTCAGCATGCGGCGACACGTCGGTGCTAGGCAGGCGGTTTGGAATTAATTTTTTCTAGCCCCAACGTGCCAGCTAATTTGTAAATATACCCCTGTGCCACAGAAATTGCATTTTTAGCTCGCTATCCGACCACGGAAGTACCAGAGGCTGACATCTGGCACATGCCGCACTCGAGGAGCGTGGAACCTTCCATCCACTGCGGGAGCACGAGGTAGCGCGGAAGGTGGTGGGCCTTGCCTTGCTCCCGTGTCTCCAGATAGAGGCAGGAAGCTGCGGCCCTCAGGCGTAGCAGCGTATCGACATTGCATGCTAATTGCTAACTAGCGCATTATAATAGCAAAGATTATAGTCCAATGAATTTTTTTAGCTATTTCATTGCCTCTAGTTGTTCTGTAGTAATTGGAGATTAATGCCAAGTATGATTTAGATCAGAACTTTTGACTATCGGCGATAATCTTCCTTTTACTGTACATACTGCGTTGTGTGGCCATTTCTTGTATGTTCAATAGCTTTCACATGTTCATTAGTTTGTCATTGCATTGATGCTGCATCAACTACTGTGTTAATGACTTCAGAAGTACGTGTTTGTATCTAGCTTGCCTATATGAGGAGCACGTGCTTATGGCATAGTTTCAAAGTTTGTTTATTCAAAATTGGCATTGTTTGAGTGTGAATTGCATGGTTCTTCAACTAAAAGCTTGGCATCAGTTCAACTTTCCGTTTGAGTGGACTGTTGATATGCTGTTGAAATTCCACTGTTCCACACTTATGTTTCGTAACAATCTGTAGCAAAATATGTGGACATACCAACCCATACAAAGCCGGGGGACTGCCGCGCAGGAGGCTCCGCCACGTCAGCCAGCTCGCCCGCGCGCGCGCGCCCCGGCCGGCGCGTGGCGCGGGGATTTTGGTACGGCCGGGGGAGGCACTTTCCCTGTACTTTTCAGAAATTATGTAGAAGTCCTTTTTTATCACGAAAAGGTCCTTTTTCCTCGCGAAAAGATCCCTGGCGGTTTTTTTGCGGCGCTTTTTCCTTGAAAACACCCCTCCAATTTGCAGGATAGCGCCCCGCGGTTTTCTAAATTACGTACGGGTCCTCGATTTTTTACGAAAAAACTCTTTAGCTTTCTTGAAAATGCGCATGTACCCTCGGTTTTTTTTAAAACTCCTCACGGATCATCGCCTCTTTTACTTCGGTACACACGGTGGCTGGCACGGCGTTGCGCCGCGCCTATGAGGCTAGTATTAGGTATGACACAATCCTTGTTCTTGTGCTTGATTCTTTTGAAAACATACATAATTGAAAATTTGGTAGTTTAAAATTTCCTTTAGGAATACTAGAGAATGGTTGAAAAAACAGATGGTTGCTTCTGTTTTGTTATGTAATTCACCATACATATGTCTGTTCGCACAGTATCCTTATTTTTTTTCTATGCAGTGTACAGTACCTAAAAGAACGGGAGGCCTGAAAGCTTAACCTACCCTAGTAGTAATTCTAGGTACTATTGCATGTAATGTAGGTTTAGCGGGTCTCTGAGTCATCAATGATTGGTGAACCGGTCTTGCAACTCCTCTTGAATTTTTACCCGAGTGGTAATTCTTTCCCATGTTTGAAATGCTCCGTACAACACCCAATAAGTTATTGGGCGTTCCCGTAAGAGTTTCTGGGGTAACAGGCTTATTGACAATACCCATTGTAGAGAATGTCAGTAAATTCCAAAAATCATTTCATCGCCCAGTAGGTACGACAATTTTTTTAAGGGGAAATTGGCTTCAGGACACTGCAATTTTGCGTCCTTTGCCGATGGACATCCAAAAACATGATTTCGCCAAAAGGTGCTAACATTTTATGGTATTTTGCTGTTAGACACTCCTCTCATTAATATAATATATCCCAGTGATTAGGAGAGAAAAACTTTGTAAAATGCCCTCAATGCACACTGGCTCAGGCTTTGGACCCACATGCCATACAGTGTCGGGCTTTAGACCCACATGTCATACAAATTAACCGCACTAATTAAGGGAAAGCATTTGCATGTATACTTACTCGTTCATGCAGGTATTAATTACGCTGTAAAAGTAAAAGGTAAAACAACTAGAAGCAACTAATTACTGATAAATCAATCATGGCAGGCAATGGGTGAGCACATAGGCGATGGTGGATCCGTAGAAGAGTAGGACGCCGACGACGAGCGTGGAAAGCGTGAATGTGGCATCAATGGCGAGCAGGATGTTGCAAGAGAGGAGGCCAAACTTAAGCTGGATGACATCCACCATAGACAACAGCAACAAGAAAGTGCCCATGATAGAGCAGCCCACCGCCAGTAGCATCATCGGCTACGCAAACCATAGCACAGCTCACCGCCGCTCCCTCGGCCCCGCCGCACGCCACGTCGGCATCTCCTCGCAGTCATCGGACGGTGGGGGCTTCTGCTCGCTGTCGACGTATAAGTCGTCAGTTCCCAGGAAGGTGACGGCCAGCTTCATGCCTTGCACCACCAAGCTGGACACAAGGTTGAAGCCGAAGGAGAAGATCTCGAATAGGAAGAAGTTGCGGGCGATGTCATTGCTAGCGACACAGCTGGGAGGGATGGAGAATGATGGGGTGATGGTGCTGGTGATGCCGATGAAGACGACAGCGGTGAAGAAGGTGTTTGGCAACACATGCCCTCTAGCATCTTCCTCAACCGCGGAGTAAAGGACTGGATTTGGGTTGGTTCGGCTGGGTAGGAAGAGAAGAGGAAGAAAGGGGAGAAGGGGAAGAGGAGAACAGAAGAGATAAGGGCAAAATAGACAATTCGCATACTTTGTCTCTCCTCTTTGACCCAGAAATAATAAAATAGTCACCTCAGTGACCTACGGCAAAATTACACGTTTTTACAGTGTGTTTTGACGAAACCACATTTTTTGGATGTCCATTAGCAAATGACGTAAATTTACAGTGCCTTGTATCCAGTTTCCTTTTTTTTAATCGGTACTGCGGTAGCGCTTTGGTTAGGTTTTAGAGCAACATAACCCAATGAAAAATCTTTAACTTTTGGTCCTTTTTAGTGATTTTTTGGTTGATTCATTCAGGTTTGAAACACCATTTATTGTATTCTATCGGTTATGATCTTTACGTACCAGCTACCATGTCCAATTTTGTTGGGAGCTTGGAGATTGCAAATGCACTCGAAGATAACAAAGTGATGAAATCTTTCGACCGAAGCTAAGTTGCAAGGCATAGAACCTGGAATATATTAAAGTCCCAGAACAAACGCACATAACACGTGTGTTGTAGGGGTGGCCCAACCCCCCGTGACTGGGCCGTGCAACTAGTCCAACATGTAATAGGTCCAATAGTGTAGAGGAATATAACAGTGTAAATATACCAGTGTACCCCCATCCTTTGTAAATGCTAAGGGGTAGAATGGGGATTTCCCATTCTACCCCACTTACATATATATAAGCCCCCAGGAGGGGCAAAGGGGGAGATCTCCCTCATTCTTACTCAACTCCCCCACACAGACCTGGCTCCTCTTCTCCTCTACTTCCACTAGTCCCCTCTCTCTCTGTTTGGCCCGTAGCCACAACAGATGGCGCCGTCCGTGGGGACTGGGCAAGAAGTCGCGCAAAGAAGAGTCACCATCGTGAGGTAGATACGCTCCATGGTCGGGCTGGGGTGCATCCTGGCGCGCGGGGTCCCGATCGGCTGGAACAAAAAAAAATGTCGCCAAAGGTAAGGAAAGGTAGATATGATAGATCCATCCATCTTGCAGCATCGGGGTCCCCGTGCCGGTCTCCACATCGCAGCCTCCGAGCGTGACCCCTCGCCGCCGAGCGACTCCGAGCCTCCGCTACGCAGTCTCGGGGATGCCGTGCCAGCGTCGAGCCTCTCCGCTCGACAGAGCAAGAGACGTCCTGGGTGCTGCTCGAGGGCCTCCATCTCCGGCCGGGCCTCCACGCACCTCCGACCGAGTCTCCGCGCTGGCCTCCGTGCCGCCGAAGCATGAGCCCCGACCTCCGCTAGCCTCCGCGCAGCAAATATCAAAAAAAAAAGAAAGCATCAAGCTTCCGCCGTGCATGCCTGCAAGCTGTCTACTCATTCGTCATGTGTGCAGAGAGGTCATCCAAGCATCCACTCGTGCATGTATGCATGAAATATCTACCCGTGTGCGATATGGGCTCTCATGCGGATGGTAGACGCGCCTTCGCCTCGTCGAAGTCCGTTGGCTGCGCCTACTCGCCCGGTTCGCGTCGACCTCGCGTGAGATAAGGACCACCACGAGACTTCGACGGCCGTGTCCGTGCCAAGTCCTCGATGGTCGCCGGGCTAGCGCGGCGTTCGCGTGGCGAACTCCGCACACCAAGACGCGCGCGTGGCGGCGAAGATCGGAGCGCGGCTTCGGCGACGTGAAGGCGATCGGCGGCCGGAGCCCGTCCTCGTCGGCGCCAAGGCGGGTGGAGGTCGAAGCCCAACCTCAGCGACGCAAAGGCTACAGGCGGCCGGAGCCCGTCCTCGTAGGCGCAAAGGCGGGCGGAGGTCGAAGCATATCCTCGGCGACGCGGAGGGGAGCGGCCTCAGTCTCCGCGCTGGCGTCAACCCCGCGCGGGAGATGGTCGCCTCGGCGAGGACTTCGAGGAGGACGAAGCCGGCGTCGAGCGTGGCGTCGCGTCGGTAGACTTCGAGGAGGACGAAGCCGGCGTCGAGCATGGCGTCGCGTCGGTAGATTTCGAGGAGGACAAAGCCGGTGTCAAGGCAGTCCCCGCCAACCTCTCCGAAGCCTTCACCAAGACGTCTAGCCCCGGCGTGGTCTCCGCGCCAGACAAGCATGCTGCGAGGGCCTCCGTGTTAAGCTTTGCGCGAGGACGCCCGCCAAGCCGGGCTCCGACTTCCATTCACCGCGACGGCAAACGCCAAGGGAGAGAGCATCAAGCTTCGAGCGTACGCGCGCATTACTTGCGTTCAATAAACAAAAACACACTATATATATATATATATATATATATATATATATATATATATATATATATATATATATATATATATATATATATATATATATATATATATATATATATATATATATATATATATATATATATATATATATATATATATATATATATATATAGATGCATGCAATCACATTCACGTAGCAAGCACGAAGTGGACGTTTGCATGCACTCAAGTATCCGTCCATGCATGCGTCGCTTGTCCATGCATACGCCCAAAGAAATATCCATCCACATGTGTCTAGCCACGCATCACTCTACGCGCCATCCGCATCGAGAACGAGCCCAGAGGCCGGAGAGCAGCCTTCGCCGAGCAGTGCGAGGACTCCGCCGCTGGACCCGAAGCCTCCGTGTGGTCTCCGCTCCCTTCACCGAGCGGTTCAAGCTTGTCCGGTCCTCCATATGAGACTCCGCCAACTTTGTGTCCCAACGACTAGGCCGGCTCGGTTCCGCCCGCCAAGGTACTACACGAGTCGGCTCGCGAAGACCTAGCGGGGCCGATGGACTTCAGCGGCGCGCGCGAGACGCGCGAAGTCTCGAAAAGTCGCCGCTTTGTTTGCAGTGTAGCGATCGCCACAATATGGCGGAGCCCACCTTCGCCATGCGAGACAAGGAAGTCGAGTCCGCGGGCCGTGGGGGGTCCGCCACGAAGGCCGCGACGCCGGCTGGTTGGACTGAGGAGCGGTAGCGCGGAGCCGGCGACTTCGGCTCCATCGAGGTCCCGGGCGCAGGGGTGGTCTTCGTATGCGCGAGCTGGCGACCGGCTCCATCGAGGTCCCGAGCGCAGCAGGCGCGTCTCCACCCCGTCGCCGAACCAGCGGACTCACGCGTACCGGCCGGAGGAGCAACCGCGAGGGCCGGTGCAGAGCTAGCTTGTATTGCTGGCGAGGCCAAGGCCGACGACGCCACGGAGTTATGCGGAGGTAGCGAAGTCCGACGGCCGGAGACGTAATCCGAGGTGCAGATGCCGAGGGAGCCACACGCACGGCGGTTGGGCTGAGCGGAGGCCATCGCGGAGTTCCGTGTGGCCGGGACAGCTGATTGCTGGTGCAGAGCCCACGCCGCGTCACCACTGTCCCCCGATACGCATGGACCGCATGGTACGTAATTACATGCAAAGCCTTGATAACCACTGTTCCTGCATCTCTGGAATGCATGGTGATAAAAAGGGGGTTATTCATCATGTTATTTATTGCGGCTGCACTACCGTTCTAAGAGCATTTTACTTGGCCATGCTTGCTCCCGCTTCGACTGTTATGGGCTCCCGTAGCATCTAATGCTTTCCTAGTACTGCATTCTGGAGCGTTTTGCCGTTGCAAGTCTCCAGCCATTTCTTTGATGTCTCTGTTTTGGTCCTCGTCTTTTATTTAAACCGCACGACGGCCTTGCGCCTCGGCGTACTCTGCGGAGTATAAATAAGACGTAGCGTTGAGCCTAGCTCCGCACGCGCGAGTCTCCGGACTATAAAGAAGGCGTAGCGTCGAGCTCTGCTCCGCACGCCCTAGTCTACGGACTCTAAATAAGACGTAGCGTCGAGCCTAGCTCCGCACGCGCGAGTCTCCGGACTATAAAGAAGGCTTAGCGTCGAGCTCTGCTCCGCACGCCCTAGTCCACGGACTCTAAATAAGATGTAGCGTCGAGCCTAGCTCCGCACGCGCGAGTCTCCGGACTATAAAGAAGACGTAGCGTCGAGCCTAGCTCCGCACGCAATAGTCCACGGACTCTAAATAAGACGTAGCGTCGAGCCTAGCTCCGCACGCACTCTACGGAGTATAAATAAGACGCAGCGGGGGGACGCCTTCGCGCGCACTCTACGGAGTATAAAGAAGACGTAGCGTCGAGCCTAGCTCCGCACGTAATAGTCCACGGACTCTAAATAAGACGTAGCGTCGAGCCTAGCTCCGCACACGCGAGTCTCCGGACTATAAAGAAGGCGTAGCGTCGAGCTCTGCTCCGCACGCCCTAGTCCACGGACTCTAAATAAGACGTAGCGTCGAGCCTAGCTCCGCACGCGCGAGTCTCCGGACTATAAAGAAGACGTAGCGTCGAGCCTAGCTCCGCACGCAATAGTCCACGGACTCTAAATAAGACGTAGCGTCGAGCCTAGCTCCGCACGCGCGAGTCTCCGGACTATAAAGAAGGTGTAGCGTCGAGCTCTGCTCCGCACGCCCTAGTCCACGGACTCAGAATAAGACGTAGCGTCGAGCCTAGCTCCGCACGCGCGAGTCTCCGGACTATAAAGAAGACGTAGCGTCGAGCCTAGCTCCGCACGCGCGAGTCTCCGGACTATAAATAAGACATAGCGTCGAGCCTAGCTCCGCACGCACGAGTCTCCGGACTATAAAGAAGGCGTAGCGTCGAGCTCTGCTCCGCACGCCCTAGTCCACGGACTCTAAATAAGACGTAGCGTCGAGCCTAGCTCCGCACGCGAGAGTCCATGGACTATAAATTAAGTCGTGCGCCGATGTCTGCCTCCGCACGCGGGAGTCCGCGGACTATAAACAAGTCGTGCGCCGAGGTCCGCCTCCGCACGCACCGCCACCCCTCACGCACTCTACGGAGTATAAAATTGCGCGATGGCCGAGACACTAGGAGTGCCTCGCCTTAGTGATGCGGCACTGGATGTCGCACCTTCGAGCGCTTACACCGTGGAGTGTATCACCCTTTTGAAGGTAGGGAACGGCGCTCGCCTCCCTACTACTCGGCGTCGTCGCCTTTCGCATACGCTCCAGCGCCCGCTCCCACGGGCACCCTTTTGAAGGTAGGGAACGCGCCTCGCCTCCCTACCTCGGCGTGCGTGGTGCCTTCGGCATACGCTCAGCGCCCGCCTCGCGGCACTCCTTTGAAGGTAGGGGAACGACGCTCTCGCCTCCCTACCTCGGCGTGCGTCGCCTTCGGCATACGCTCCAGCGCCGCTCCCGCGGCACTCCTTTGAAGGTAGGGGCAGGCGCTCTCGCCTCCTACCTCGGCGTGCGTGGTGCCTTCGGCATACGCCCAGCGCCCGCTCCCGCGGCACTCCTTTGAAGGTAGGGAACGCGCGCTCGCCTCCCTACCTCGGCGTGCGTGGTGCCTTCGGCATACGCTCCAGCGCCCGCTCCCGCGGCACTCCTTTGAAGGTAGGGAACGGCGCTCGCCTCCCTACTCTCGGCGTCGTCTTGCCTTCGGCATACGCTCCAGCGCCCGCTCCCGCGGCACTCCTTTGAAGGTAGGGGCGGCGCTCGCCTCCCTACCTCGGCGTGCGTAGTGCCTTCGGCATACGCTCCAAGCGCCCGCTCCCCGCGGGCACTCCTTTTTGAAGGTAGGGGAACGGCGCTCTCGCCTCCCTACCTCGGCGTGCGTACTGCCTTCGGCACACTCTTTTCGAAGGAAGGGCAACAACAGTGTCGGCGCGTCTTCGGCGCTCGACGACACGTCTCCGACACTCGACGACACGTCTTCGGCGCTCGACGACACGTTTTCGGCACTCGACTCCGCCGTCCGCCTCGTAGGCATCGCCTCGGCGGGACGGCACGTCTTCGGCGCTCGACAACACGCCTTCGGCCTCGACTCCGCCGTCCGCCTCGTAGGCATTGCCTCAGCGGGACGACACGTCTTCGGCGCTCGACGACACGCCTTCGGTGCTCGACTCCGCCGTCCGCCTCGTATGCATCGCCTCGGCGGATGGCACGTCTTGGCGCTCGACTCGCCGTCGCCTCGTAGGCATCGCCTCGGCGGGGCGGCGCGTTTTGGCGCTCGACGACACGCCTTCGGCGCTTCGACTCGCCGTCGCCTCGTAGGCATCGCCGGGTGGGATGACACGCTTCGACGCCGACAACACGTCTTCGGCGCCGACGGCGTCTCGCGCCTCACCGGTTCCTTCATAAGCATTGCCTCTAGGGTCTACGTGCTATCGGTTGCATCGGCACCTCGTGCTTGCCGTCGTGGAACGGGGTGGGTGGTTGATCGCGTCGGCCGCCCGTCGGGACCTCGGCGCTTCTTTGAGGAGTATCTTGTTGTAGGGTGGCCCAACCCCGTGGATCGGCCGTGCAACTAGTCCAACATGTAATAGGTCCAATAGTGTAGAGGAATATAACAGTGTAAATATACCAGTGTACCCCCATCCTTTGTAAATGCTAAGGGGTAGAATGGGGATTTCCCATTCTACCCCACTTACATATATATAAGCCCCCAGGAGGGGCAAAGGGGGGAGATCTCCCTCATTCTTACTCAACTCCCCCACACAGACCTGGCTCCTCTCCTCCTCTACTTCCACTAGTCCCCTCTCTCTCTGTTTGGCCCGTAGCCACAACAACGTGGTTACATGCAATGGTGGTACGCAACGACACAAACATGCAGACCATGTAAGAATACATGCATTTAGGAGAAAGGAATAACATGGCGGGTAGGACAGAAGGCTACAACAGAATGGCCCAATCTATTGTGTGGATTGAGGTTATTTGCCCTTCCTTGCGAAGTTGGCGTTGTACTCCTCGTTTTCCGCCCTAGGCTTGGCCGCCCTTTCGCACTCTCTTGAGCACCTCCTTGCGAGCCTCGCACTCTCTACGCCTGAATACCTCTAGATGCAAGTAATTGATGACACTGACAACACTATGTCTGGCAAGTTAACCAAGGGCATACATTGAGCACACATGGTTGACTACTTGGAGTACCATTTAGCTAATTATATGCTAATCATATTATGTCGGAACCCGGAGCAGCAACTCCAGGATCCTCTGTGCAAATCGCACTAGTCCAGGATCAGCTAGTGCACACAGTGGACAACAAAGATAAATACCAAGCATAATGATATTTATTTAATTTAAAGAGTACGGCCTTATGGCCAGCATGTACATCATCGCACATTGGCAAAAATAATTGCAAAAGAAACTGCGGAAGCAAAGCTGAAGAGGCGAAGCCCAAACCTGCCCACAGGCAAACAACTGCAAGACGTGGCCTACTTGTTCTGGTCTTCACCGTAGTCGAAGTCGTCTTCCTCTGTGTGGAGATAGTAAGGTGAGTACAAACTTGTACTCCGCAAGTCACACGGAGAAATGCAATATAATGATAAAGGCATCAATGGAAGGCTTATAGGGTTAGTTTGCATAAAACAACATTTAACGCAATACAGTAAATAGATTAAAATTGTTGAATTTAATATACTAATTAAAAACAATACTTGTATTTGAAAATAATACCGTCAGTGCAGGCTCCGACCAAACACCAACCTATCCACGGGCATCCCACCCGGACCATCTTTTTCAAAAGTTCACGTATGGATTCCATCCATCCACACGCTTTCACTGCGCAACTCTAATGAACTCCATCCATCCACCAGATTTCAATCTCTCACGGATTCCATCCATCCGCAAGGTTTTCATCTCTCGTGGATTCCATCCATCCACAAGGTTTTCAAAAATATTTTGAAAAACAAAGTCTAATCCATGAAAAACTTTTACTCAGCATGCCCATGACCGTGGACACGGCTATGCAGGATAGATTATACACTCTGCAGAGGTTGTACAGCTTTACCCACAAGACACGATCATCCTGTTTTACCACTAGGTTACACACCGCCTTAGGTGTGCGGTTAGGAGTCGTGACAAGGCCTTTACAATGCAAAGCCGTCAACCTGGTCAAGCCAACTCTAAGGTTTCACCCCAGTAAGGACTCCACCAGACTGGGACCCCCTCTTGAGCCGAGTGAGACTTCTCATGGCCTACGCCACGCGCACTTTCATCCTACAACATGACCCAGGTTGGGACTCGCAAATTATTCAGTTAGGGCTGTCCCATACCAGCCTTGTGGTAGTACGTTAGGGCTTTGCAACAGTAGCTCACAGACCGGTCCTTAATTGACTTAGGCTCAACCACATACCCCCTGTGCCCGACAATCAACACTGTGTCTCCGAACAACAGTGCATGCCTGCACCCACCACCTAGCCATTAGCCTAAGTCTAAACCAGATTTTATATTTTATTTTGAAAATATTTCATAATCCTTCTTGACTCACCGAAGTCAAGAATACAGTTCAAAAGCTTATCATTTTATGTGAAAAGATATCCCAAAATCAAAATTATGTCTAAGCAGGTCTAAGCATTTGATTTAAAATTCTCTAGCCAATACTAATGTACTAACTAGAGTTTGATTCTAAGGTGACAAGGTACAAGGATTTGCAATGTCAAAGGAGGTATTAACAAACAGGTATTAACTAAAGTTGAAACTGAATTGAAATACATTGAATAAAATTATGCATGCAATATAATTTAAATCAACATAATTTTATTTGTAATCTGGGATCAACATGGTCAAGGTGTGTGACTTGCCTTGCTCTTCAACTTGTTGTGAATCTTTGTTGTTGAAATTTCCCGAATCGTCGAAATCTACACGTGAAAATAACCCACTAAATTCAAAATAAATTCAAATTAACTTCAAATATTTGAATTGAGGCCAGAAATGGATAGAGGGGAATTTTTGACGAATTTAGAAATTTGAATGGGTTAAATCGGAGTTAGGACGAAGGAGAACGGGCTCCGGGAAATTTGAAAAGAGAGAAAATGGAAAAACAGGATTTTTGGAATTATTTTTCTAAAGACGGCCATGTTTGGTTCTGCGGTGTGGGAACGCAGAAAGCAGGTTAGGCGAGCCCCTATGAGCATGCATTCCGTGGTTGTCGAGTACGGAATGCAAGCCTGCCATGGTCTGGTAGCACAGGATGTCCGTGGGACCCGCTAGCCCTGCGCCTGGCCATGCCCTTCTGCGCTCGTCGGTCCGGGCGTGGTTAGGTCCACCTGCCATGCTCCAGAGGTGCGGTACCACCCACGCGTCAACCACTCGTTCATCCATGCTAGCGAAGTGGCTACATTCGTAAAAAAAAATCCTCCAAGGCCAGATTTGCAAAAAAAATGTCACAGTGGTCCAAAAACAACACAAAATTTGATGGTTTGGACCTTGTGCAAGTGGTTTTTTTGCTGTGTCTTTTGCCTTTTGGCTGATATATTAATTAAAAATAAAAAATACTATTATATCTCGTAGATAATAAAATGAAAAGAAAAAATAAAAATCGTGCTAAGAAGCAACACGTTTCGAAAAAACAGAAGCGATAAAAGCCATGACTGTTCACAATGGACCTTGATTTGACGACTGCACTGCAGCGCCGACTAGACTCGTGTGGGCCTGAAACGAAGGCGTGGCATGGTCGGTGGTCGTGTGTGCGGGGTCTCGTTTAGCTCGTGATCCTTGTGCGACCGCGTCGTGGTGCTTCGTGTAATCGTGGTACACGGGCCTCCACGCCGTCCACGGTCCCATGTGCCGTACGGGATTGCGGTTTTTAATGTGCGTTTGTGGAACGTACGGTTTTGATTTTAGCGCTGAAAAGTTTGAAGAAAATACGAAATTTCCCACAAACTCTCGGTTTTCATGCTTTTCTAACTTCTACGACATCTAAAACAATACATCTGACCATCTTGATATATGTAGATTTATTTTAAAAAAATAGTTTTATAATATTATAACTTTATTAAATTTTATGAATGTATTACTATAGAAATAAGTGGCCATATGGGGTGCCTAAAATGATTTCCTTTTGTGACTAAAGAGAGTATTTTTTCTATCTAAATCCTAAACCTTAAACAAGCACTGTGTCTTTTTTATTTATTGTTGGTAAAAAAAGATTGACTTTCAACAACGACTTACTCTAAGGCAGTGGCAGATTCAACCTAAAAATCTTGCTATGGCGGAGTCTTTGAAGACAAACTAATGAACTAGCGGTTGTACTATTAAACCCAAGCAAAACCGACAATAAATCAAACCGCAATCACTAAATTGTAACAAGAGGGTAGTAAATAGAATAATACCTCATGAATGTAGACCAATGCTCCGGGTGGTTGAAGAAATTGTGGTGAAAAATTTCTTCAATCCCACATCTATTCATGAAGCAATCAAAAATTATCACAAATGGCCACATCAATTGCAAAGTAGCAAAAATTATCACAAAATGGCCACATCAAAATCCCCCATTCCCCCTTACTTCCTGCCTTTTTAGGTGCTTGCGGTTGCGGCCGTTTTCTTCCTCTGCCGGAGCGCGAGCCGAGGCAACTTCTTGTGCTTGGCGACGCCAGCCTGCTGGCGCACCGCCGCTCTCCTCTCGTAGTCTCGCCGCCACCGCCGCCGCCCCGGCCGGCGCCGAGCGCTGCCGCCTCGCGTTGAGTTCGGCCGCGCGCCGCCGTCAACGCGCTGCGCCGCGCCGCCAGCCCTCGCTCGCTCGACCGCCGAAAGTTGCCGCCGCCGCCGCCGCCGAGGCGACGAGCCGCCGCGGAGCCGTGGCCGTGGAGGTGGAGGCGCCGAGGCCCGACCGCCGAGGCCGAGCCGCCGGTGGAGGTGGAGGCACCGAGGCGAGGCCCGAGGCCGAGCCGCCGGTGGAGGTGGAGGTGCCGAGGTCGAGTCGCCGCCGAGGCCGAAGCACGGTGGAGGCGGAGGCGCCGAGCGCCGAGCGCCAGCAGAGCCCGCCGCCGGCCGCGAGTCCCTCTCCTCGTCGCGCGGATCGATCCAGCCACGAGCGCAATCGCGCAAGGAGGCAGGAGGCCAGCCGCCGGCGCCGCCGTGGTGAACCCTAAAAACTCAGGTGGGCTCTTTCCTCATGGGCTCGATGGCGGATCCACCATTTCAACGAGGTGTAAAGGGTATTAAGGCCAATGGTTTGCTATGGCAATGCCATAGCATGCCATGATGGTAGATCCGCCCTGCTCTAAGGGTGATCGGTATGGTTGAAAAGCTCATGGTCAAAACATCAGAGTATTCAAAAAGCATCAGAATGAGAGAGACTTATTTAGCATAATTAAATTAAAAAATTTAAAAATATAAAAAATATGTTAGCCTATTACGTATAATACAAACAAATACGGGAAAAAAAGAACCGGCAAAAAAGCTCAACAAAAAACCAAAAATTCAGAAAAAGACGAAACTTATGAATAGTGCCAAATAAGCCATGAGCACTGTTCATAAGCCACACTAATGGCAGCCTAAACTTCCAACTTAGCTGTAGTACCAGACTGCCAGTAGTGTTTTCGTGGGAGAATTTGATCACATCAGGCCGTGCATGCATGGACTCAAATTACGTCATTACTCGCTCACCAGGCTGCTGTGTGGCAGTGTCTCTCTCTGTCTGTGCGTGCGGGCCCAAACAGAAGGGTCTCAGATGACGTTTCTTTTGACTTTATAGTTTATAGCTTTTATTTTAGAGTATTGCTATACAACATTCGACTGTTTTTGAGGACAAAAAACAGTCAGATTGATCTGGAGCGTTAGATCTCCATCCAACGGATCCACTCATACAAACCCCCCTCCAAAAAAAATGACCTCCTCTAAAAAAAAATGATCTAGGGCGTTGGATCTCCATCTAACAGCTCAAAATGTGGCTGTTTTTGTCTAAAAAACAGGCGCTTGTTGTATAGACTTTTAAATGACATTTTTTCTTAAAGGCAGGTGCGACCAACAAGGCTGGCGTGATCGGACCTTGGGCCCTTGGGGCCTCTCTATCTTCCCTTGGGCCAAACCATATAAATACCGAGGGGTCCCCATTTTAGGCCCTGTTTGGCAGGGCTCCTCTTCACAAGTGGAGCTGTTTTTTTTGACTTCATAAGTGGAGCCAAGTGAAGCTACTTTTTTCAGCTCCTTGGGTGGAGCTACTTTTGTCTCAGCAGATTTTAAGGAGCTCCTTGGGTGGAGCTATTTTGCTTTACCCTGTTTGACACAAAACAGCTCCAAACAGCTCCAAACAGCTCTAAAGAGCTGGTGGTGGAGCTGTGCCAAACAGGGCAAAAGAGTTGATCCGAAAGGCCCGAGTTAGACGAATCTGAAACCATATCGGTATCGGCCGAAAGGCCATTGAGCATCTCGATTGGCGTTTTTCTTGGCATGAGAACCGTCAGTTTCTGATCAGGTCAGGGCAGCCGTTCTTTTTCTTCGTCCCGAAGTGACGCGCCGGCGTGGCCGCATGGGCAACGGTGCAGCGAGCCAAGTGGAGTGGGTGGCGGTGCAGCGGCCGACGTACACGCCGACGCAAAGCGCCAAATATTCGTCGTAGGGTTCGTCGTAGCCCTCCATCCGCTGCACCGCACTCGGCACTCCTGCCTTTCCCTTTCCTTGCCTGCCCAAGTAAAGAAGGAAAGTAAACGCGCGAGAGAGCAGAGGCTTCGCCTCCTCGCCGCTGCCTCCGAATCCGATCGATTCCGCACATCGCCATCATATATTCATGTCCCTTCCTCTCTGATCGATCAGTCGACGCAAGCCGGCATTTCAATCCGTTCCAGGCCCAGACTTCATCTGCGCGTCGGATTGATTAGCTAGCTCCGGCCATGGCGTCGTCGTGGGCGTCTGGGCCGGCGCCGGGGTACCCGGCACACCCGCACGGCAACCAGGCCCCACACCCGCAGTCCACGGCCATCGCGGTCACGGCGGCGAGCAACGGCGAGGGCAACCCCTACGTGGTCGTCACCCCGGCCAGCGCGTCCCCGTCCACCTGCCAGTGTGAGTATACCAAAGCATCCTCGTCTTGATTGATTGATTCGTCTCTCTCTCTCTCTGTACGTGTATCTTTTGCTCGCCTGCCTGCGCAGTGCGTTACGAGTTCTTTCTCTTGCTTGAGCTTCCATCGGTGCGTTGCAGCCATCAGGAAGGCGCTGGGCCGGTACGGCAAGCGGCTGGAGGACGGCACCCGCAAGGCCGCCGACACCACCGGCAACATCTGGCACCACCGTACGGGCACATGCTCTCTCTGTCTCGATTCGTCATGCACACACACTGATACATATGCTTTGGTGCTGACGACCTTCGCTTCGGACACAGTTCGGACGGCGCCGAACATGGCGGACGCGGCGGTGTCGAGGCTGACGCAGGGGACGAAGGTGTACGCGGAGGGCGGGCACGACAGGGTGTTCCACCAGACGTTCGGCAGCGTGCCGGGGGAGCAGCTCCGCAAGGCCTACGCCTGCTACCTCTCCACCTCCTCCGGCCCCGTCATCGGCACGCTCTACGTCTCCACCGCGCGCCTCGCCTTCTGCAGCGACACCCCGCTCTCCTACCACGGCCCCGCCGCCCAGCCGCCCGAGCCCATGTACTACAAGGAAAGCGCCGCTCTTGACTGCTTATTCAACTTCCTCAGTTGAGCTACCCAGCAATGCACGTAGCTGCGAGTTCTTCCATTTCTTCTGCATATCATTGCGTTTTGATCAGGCGAAATTGACTTGCAGGTGGTGCTTCCCCTGAGTCAAGTGAAGTCAGCGAACCCTTCTGCCAGCATGTGGAACCGGTCCGAGAGGTACATCCAGATCACCACCATGGACAACCACGAATTCTGGTTCATGGGGTTCGTGTCCTACGACAAGGCCCTCCAGAATCTCTACGAGGCCCTGCAG
This sequence comes from Dendrocalamus sinicus, assembly GCA_036346575.1. Lineage (NCBI taxonomy): Eukaryota > Viridiplantae > Streptophyta > Magnoliopsida > Poales > Poaceae > Dendrocalamus > Dendrocalamus sinicus. Next base: position 7,335,343 of record CM070648.1, read on the forward strand.
CGCCGTACGTGATGCCCACGGCCACCACCTCTGCTAAGTTTCAGTTCGATCCTACAACTTCTGTGTGTACACTTCTTTCATGCATTTTAGCAAGTGGCAACTTGCTCCATCTATACTTCTTTCTCTGAATTAAGACACTAAGAAAATTCTGATGCAGTGTGTATTAGTATCGAGCAATCACTTATCAGTGTAGAACGCTGAATATAAATAAGAAAGCTATAGCCCTCAGCCCCTCACAAGTACTATTTCATCATTCATCCCTGGCTACAGTACGTAGCACCATCATGTAGCTACGTTTCGCACATCAGCCTCTGCTCTTAGATTACATAAGCTGTAACGCTGACCTCCCATACAAACTGCAACTTTACAACAGCGTATACGGTAGAAGCCGCTGTTTTCCGCATCGATCATATACAATAAGGAATAGCATAAACGTAGGCTCAGCTGAAACGTAGCAAGTAGCTATTGTCGATCTCACGATTTACAATAACATTAGATAGGAAAACTGTTGTCGTCGGCCACGGCGTTCCGGTGTTGTTCTGTATAGCGTTCATCATGGGATATGATGGAGCTGTGTGTTTGTATAGCTCGGTGCAGCGGTGGTGCGCGCGGTGTATGTGTATATGGATGGATGGATGCATCAGCTCAGTACAGTGGCGTGGGTGTCCGTGGGTGTAGGCGATCATCATGGTCGGAGGAGTCGACGCGGTTCTTGAGTGCGGCGAGCTGGCCCTTGACGCTGAGATCGATGATGTGGGAGTCGCCGGGGCCGTAGCAGACGACGAAGCCGGCGATCAGCGACGTGTCGACGACGTTCTCGATCGTCAGGTTCACGAACCCGGTGATCCGCCGCATCTTGCGCGCGATGAGCTCGGTCTGGCGCGTGTCCAGCTCCACGGCGGACGACACCACCACCCGCAGCGCGTGCAGCGGAGGCGCGGCGCCGCCCTCGCCGGCCACGCCGTCCGCGACGGAGCTCATGCTGCCCCTGTCCAGGAGCGACCGCAGGAAGTTGAGCGTGTGCGGCTGAAATGGTAACAGGGCCGCCTGCGCACTGTGCTCGGCCGGCGCCTGTCCCTCGTTTTTCACGGCGGACTCCTCGTGCTCGACGCCGACGTAGCTGCTGGCCCAGCGCAGCGTCTGCGCCTGCCACCTCGGGGAATGGGCGTGGGAACGCCCCACGGCCGCCGTGCTCGGCTGCGTCGACAGGCCGTCGAAGCGGACCGACGCTGGCACCAGCTGGCCGCTCTCCTTGGCCGCCGGGAACACCGGGTGGCCGCCGGGGTTGATGGGCTGGTTCAAGATGTTCATCGCCCCCCTGCATGAACCATACGCATTCCGTTGTCGGTCACAACTCGAGTGTTTTTGGTGATCTGATCTATTCTACGCCACTCTCTTCCATGCCTTTGAACACCAAGCCTTCTTGTCAATCAAGTAGTACGAACTAAACTAGCAATTTGAACACGAAAAGCTAAGCAACACCAATTGGATTCTAATCCCAGAGCATTAAACGGGAAACTCGCAACTGGTTTCACTATCTTGACACGGTGAAAAGACAAGGGGGAAGAACATATAGTATCATAGTAAAACAGAGTAACAAACTGAAACCTGCAGTGCAGTAGAGCTCAGCTCGGCCTCGGCGCAACTGGGGAGAGAAGAGATATCGAGGAAGAAAGAAACCACCAAGAATGGGTGTGTGTGGTATGAGGTTTTGAGGTAGAGACGTCAGTACGTATCGCGAGCTCGAAGGCAAGTTTGGGTAGCAGCTAGCAAGCTAGCCAGGTGAGGCGCAGAGGCCAGTGGTGTGGGGGGATAAGGAGGTAACAGGAGACCGCGGAGAGGGGAAGGCGAGAGAATTCACGATGCGACCGCGCCAGCCGCACACGCCCCATCCGGAAAAATCTGCGTGCCGCGTCCGCCCAATCCCCGTGTGGCGGTGACCCCGTCCCGAACCCCCACGATCGCCTCCTACCCAAGCCCGGCCCCGCGCGGCGCGAGGAGCTGTGGTGCCTGTTCGGCAAGTCAAAAACTAATCGGCTTTTAGTTTTTACTATAGTACCTAATTTTAAATAGAGTATTTTCTTAAGATAGGATCTACAAGTTAAACGATCTACATGTTAAAAGTCCAACATCTGTACCAGACAAAATCATAAGTGAGTATCTGTCTCTCCATAATCTATACCATAAACAGCTAAAATTTAAAAATTTCAACTAAAAGTCACAAGTTGTAACTAAAAAGTATAGGCCCGTAGTACGGCCCCGATCCACTCCGCCTTTCGTGAGAGGCGCCTTCGGGATTTTCACGGGCACCGGAGCGTGAGGCCACTAAAGACATTGTGCTGTTGTGCATCGTATGACTTCCACATGCCGTGTTGGGTATTGTTTTGTTGCTGGTGGCTTGGTGCAACGGTACGCCGACATGTGTGATTTTAATGGTTCACCAACGATAAAAAAAAAGGCGGGAGGAGACTAGAGAGTACCTTGCAGTTGCTGGTCTCATTTGGTCTCATTTTTTGGGGGGTATCAGATATATTATCTATAGTTAAAAGATCTTTTTTTGCGGGGTTGGTGTACCAGAGATATATTATACATACTTAAAAGACAACATTCACATACCAAACGAACGGTTCCATTGCAACGGATTTAGAATTTTTTCAGTACCTAGTCGGTGAACAATTTGCTGGGTTGATCTCGGCTAACTAACCTCGAGATTTCAGGGAGGTGATGCCTCCACTCGCGCCATGATCGGAAGCGCTAGCAATTAACTCTTGGTTTCGGTCCCGGTCATCCAGCGCCAAATAAAAAGAGGGTTTTCGGTAGGGCTTTGCCCCTGCGTGTTGTTCTAAGCCTCTTTAACCCTAACAAGATCCGATCTCTCACGGGCGCTGCGGTGGACGAAGGCCGTAGCACTTCTCCGACGACGGCATCAGCTTCTCTGCGCCGGCTGACCACCTCTACACCACCGACCTATTCACTGCATCAACCGAGCACCGACCCTCAAGGCATCTTCAAGTTCGAGTATGTGACGCTTCCGCTCTAAAGATCATCTCTAGGTGTTCATGATTTTGATCTAGGCTTAAGACTAAAGTTCATGTTTAGACTTAGATTAAGACTTTCATTTGTTATCAGAGCTCCTAGATCTGTCATGAACCCTAGTTAGTACCTCCCGAACATGGATCTTGATTTTAGTTTTAATGTCTCGGTCAGAAATTAGAAGGAGGTGAGTTATGATTGGAAAAAACCCTAATGAAATCCATTAGAAATTCCACCATCCGAATCACAATAACGCCAGATAAAATCTTAGATTGGGAAGAACAAAAAAAATATAGATCGAGACTTACGGGCACCGCTGCTCCTTGCGAGCGTCGCCGCCGTCGCCGTGCACCGCCGCTCCTTGCGGGTGCCGCCGCAGTCGCCGCTTCTTCCCGCCCCGGGGGCTGCCGCCGTTGCCGCCTCTTGCGTCGTGCAGCCGCTCCTTGCGCCTACGCTTGCCGCCGCTCTCTATGCGGGCGCTGCTCGGGCGTCGTCGAAGCCACCGCCGCCGCCCCTCCCATGTGCGCCATCTTTTTCGGGTGAAGAGGCGCAAATGCTATTAGGGTTAGGGTTTCAGTACTTTTTATTCCGCCGCGTGTGCATCTCAGCCGTCCGATTCGATCCAACGGTGAGGGCGGGTTTGTGGGCTGCCGACCTTTTGCTGGGCCGCACGCGCGCGTGCGTATTCTGGGCCGCTGTAGGATCAAGGATACCGACTAGAGGGGGGCGAATAGTAGGTTTTAAAATTTTTCTTGTTCACTTGATTGATTCTTTACAATTTAAATGACAAAAATATAAAGCAATTAATCCTATGCAATTCTAGTTAACAACATAGTAAACTTAGCTCTAAACAATCAAATGATCACAAATATGTAAATAAGTAAGAGCTAAGAACAAACGAACACAACCGATGTTTTACCGTGGTGATCGGAAACTTGCTGGTTTCCCCTATTCCACGTTGAGGTTAGCCCGGACGAATCGGACCGGCTCCACGAATTGAGCCAAACACCTCGATCACTAATGTAGCTCTTTCCCGCTCCGGGTAGGTGAGCTCCAACCTTCACAAATTGCCGGGACTTCTCACAAGCTTCTTGAGAAGATCACCAAGCCAACCTTCGCCCGATCGTCCAAGTGCCGACAAACACTAAGAGTAATAGACCTTGGGCTTCACTTGAATGCAATTCTTGTGCTAAGTGGATCAACAAATCAAAATCTTGCACTAATTGCAAAACCACCTCAATTTAATGCTAAATGAGAGAAAGTGGGTGGAATGAATGCTCTTGGGCTCAAGGAATATGCAATGAGTCTCTAAAACTTAGCCCTTGTGCAGTGGTGGGGGTATTTATAGCCTCCACCAACCAAAACTAGCCGTTTGACACAATTTTCAAAAAAAATTCTGGTCGAGCGGTACTACCGCCCCCAGGGGCCGGTACTACCGCTACCAAATCTTCGCGCCAGAACGGCTATGTCAGAGCTCTGCAGAGACCGTTAGATTTTGGCGGCGCGGTACTACCGCCGTTGATATTTGCGGTACTACCGCTCTCCGGTAGTTCCGCAAAGTCGGCGCGGTACTACCGCTCCAGCCAAACTCCAAAAGGTCCCAAATTTTGGCGCTCTCTGGAAAAATTGATCCGCCTCGGGCGGATCTTACGGGCGCCGGAAACCGCTGCGGGCAATGGAACTATCGCACACAGCGGTAGTTCCGGCGTTGAAATCGCCGGTACTTCCGCTCTAGGAAAATCCAGACTTCATCCGGAGGGTACTCTCTGGAAAAATCAATCCGCTTTCCCTCCGGATCTTCCGGGCTCCGGAAGTACCGCTCCATAATGCGGTACTACCGCTCGGTGCGGTAGTTCCGGCGTTCAAGTGGCCGGTACTTCCGTTCCCGCAAGAGCTCAAGTGCATCCGCGAGTGCTCTCTGGAAAAATTGATCCGCTCAAGAAACGGATCTTCCGCTCGCCGGTACTACCGTATTTGGGCGCGGAAGTACCGCTCTCCGGTAGTTCCGACGTTCAAAACTGCGGTACTACCGCCCTTCCAGACAGAGCACAAATTTTGTTTTAAAACTGATTTTTGATGGATGCAAGTTTCTAATGTTGATCCATATGGCACAAGAAGTATGTTTTCAAGCTACTTGCCAAGATCTCTCTTGATGGTACGATCATCTATCCTATAATCCGGTCTTCCACCATTCACCTAAGACCGGTAAAATTCAAGAAGGATCCTATGCTAAGTATACCTTTGTCTTGAGCCAATTTGGTCTTCATAGATATCCTTTGGGTTGCATCTTGTCGCTCATATGTAGACTAACCCATAGCATGCTCATAAAATACGTTAGTCCCATATTCACATAATTTCATTAATTACCAAAACCATTTTTTAGGGGCCTAAATGCTTTCAATCTCCCCTTTTTGGTAATTGATGACAACCCAAGTTGTATGAGAGATAAAAGTTTTGAATATATCAAATTGTATATTCCATATTGACTTTAAATGAGAGAAGTTCTTTGCAATAAAGCTCGAGAAGATATAAAATGAACTAACTCCATTTTAAAGTCTAAGGGAGGATATGACTCCCCCTAAATATGTGCATGAATAAAAATACAACATTTCATACAAGTTGCACAAGACAAAGATATATCATAAAATGAGAGTAAAATGATATTCAAGCACAGATGATCAACAGATAATAGCATAAACATTTATGACCATAAAGGTTCATTACATCCAGCGACCATCAAATAACCATAGGTTCATTACAATCAACCAAAAACAATAATAAAGAGATATAGCCTCATAAGTCCCATAAGAAGACCCAAGCTACTACTAACTGTCTGCTCCCCCTTTGGCATCAAGTACCAAAAAGAGATCAATCCTGAGAGGTACGGCGACGAGTGTAGCGACGAGGCGATGGAGGGTGCTCCAGAGCTGCAACTCGACCATCTAGAGAAGTCAATCTGCTATCAATGGAGTCCAGGCGCGAGTTGAGGGTGGAGAACCCCTCAAGCATGGAAGAGTACACCTAAGAGAGAGAGGGCTGATCAGACTCCTGTGGTGCGGCTGCTCCTGCACTTGCTGAGGCTGCTGCTGCTGAGGATGATCCAGCTCCTGTGGCTGCCTGTCTAGCTCTCACAGCTGTAGGTATGGGAGCCTCTGGTCTGGGCTTGTAAGGCTTATGCACTCCACCACGTCCTCCGCGATAATGAAACTTGGTATCAATCAATGCCTTGATGTAGGGCGCATAATTGATGCGCTTGTTGCGATCATTTTTGGAAGATACTATCTCCTTCATGATAACATCAACAACATCGAACTTCTCCCCCTTCATAATATAGTCTATGATATTCCAGGCGTGACCTCGAATAGCATCATAGTTGCCGCCTTTTGGAAGAATAATATGATTGATGATACGGTTGACCAGGCTAGGAATGGGAAGCAGTCCAACATTCTTGCCAAGCACATATTTTTCTTCAGTGTTGTAGTAAGGATACATGGCATGAATGTCAAGAGCGGGCTTGTCATAAACCTTCTCAAAAGCACTTAGCTCCGCTCCTAACGCTATCTCAAATTCATGCTTGGTGGCCTTTAGTCTTGTGCATACTGTCATAAATGTCATATGCTCACGGTCTGGAGTAACATGCACAGTAGCATAAAACCGACGAATAAATTCTTCATTGTAATCACATCCCTTAGCCACAAGCTGATGAATACCGCTTCCCCGGAATAGCCTAAAAGTCCCATCATACTTATCAATGCTGTCAATATCATCCCAGTCAACATACTTGTGATCTGCAAACTGGCGATCTGGTCCATACATCTCATCAAAGATCTTCTCCTGGAATCTGGTGTAAAACTTGGGATTGATGGAGTTGGAGGGTAGCTCATACTGGTTTCGGTGACGAAGTCTGGCGTACGCGTCAGCAGTGACCTTCTTGAGATCTATCTCAAGATCCTCCCTGTCAGCCAAGTCTTCCTCAGATTCTTCCATGGGAGAGCTCGCAGGCTGTGGCTGCTCAGACTCTGTCTCAGATCCGGAGTCGAACTCAGGCTCAGGTGCATGCGCTTTTCCTTTATCCTGAGCTGCCTGTTGGACCACCTCAGGGGATGGAAGTGAACGAATGCTCGAAGAATCCCTTGATGCATATGATTTTCGGCTAGCGGCTCTTGTTCTAGGCATCTAGAAACAAAAAGAAAGGATCATGAGAATCAAAGGAAATAGACCAAGTTAGATTGAAGAGAAATGAAATGAATTTGCTGCACTGTCCGGAAATCCGGTAGTACCGCCGTTCTCGGCCGGTAGTACCGCTCAGCGGTAGACCGCACCAAACGGGCGGTAGTTCCGCTTCCTGGCAGATTCTAGGGTTTTGAAAATGTGAATGGATTATTTGGTGTTTTCTTGGATTGAATCCATGGAATAGGTTTGTAGATACCTTTAAACACCAAATATACTTATTTTTTCCTAGAATTAGATAGCAAAAACAACTACATTTTGATTCAACCTATATCATGACCTAGGGTTCAAGAAATGAAGATCAAAAAGAGATTTTTGATCCGGAATACCTTGAGGATCGGAGGAGTTGAACCCTGGGGAGTTGATTTGAGTTGAAGAAATGAAGAAAACACCGCTAGATTTGTGGATCTAGGGTGCGGTTTTGGTGGATCCTTTTGTGTGTGAGAGAGAGAGAGGTGAGGAGGAGTACGGGCACGGGCGGAAGAGAAGAGCAAGTATCGGTGAAGGGAAAAGGTGGGGTCGAATAGAGGAAAAACCCTCGGGCGCGGCAGTTGCTCCCCCTTAAATGCAGGTCCGGTAGTTCCGCTGATGCGGCCGGTAGTACCGCTCAGAGCGGTAGTACCGCTTCCTCTACCGGAAGTACCGTTCCCCTTAAGTACCGCAGGAGACAGCGGTAGTTCCGATTTTTCTAGAACTTCGCAGAGTTGGAATTTTAAGAGAATAGATGCAAATAATCCCTAATCTTTTTCACTCAATTAAAATCTTTAAGGATAATTATGCATTAAATAGAACAAAATATTATCTTTAAATAATTTTGCCTTTCCCTTTTTAAAATCAAAAGCTTCGGCACAAAAGCACAATTGCAAGCAACTTTTCGAGCTTCCTCAAATGAGCATACATTTGAATTTGCCATAATTTTATGCAACATTTGAGTAATCCAAGACATTTAATTCACTCCTAAGTTTGCAAAAACGGTTTTCATCTAATGGCTTGGTGAAGATATCCGCTAATTGGTCTTCGGTTCGGATGTGGCTAATGCAAATATCTCCCTTGCTAACATGGTCCCTCAAGAAATGATTGCGAATATCTATATGCTTAGTTCTTGAGTGTTGGACGGGATTATTGGCAAATTTTCACGGCACTTTCATTATCACACAATAAAGGCACTCTATCAAAATTTATTCCATAATCCAACAATGCTTGCCTCATCCATAATAATTGAGCACAACAACTCCCAGCGGAGACATATTCGGCTTCTGCGGTTGAGAGTGCTACGGAATTTTGTTTCTTCGAGGACCAAGACACTAAAGATCTACCTAGAAATTGACAACTTCTCGAAGTGCTTTTTCTATCCACCTTGCAACCCGCATAATCGGAATCCGAATATCCGATTAATTCAAATTTAGCACCTTTGGGATACCAAAGCCCTATATTTTGGGAGTGTTTCAAATATCTCAAGATTCTCTTTACGGCTTTTAAATGACACTCTTTTGGTGAAGCTTGAAAACGAGCACACATGCATACACTAAACATGATATCGGACCTAGATACGGTAAGATAAAGCAAGCTATCAATCACGGATCTATAAAGCTTTGAATCTACCGACTTACCTCCTTCGTCGAGATCTAGATACCCGTTGGTTGCCATTGGTGTGTTGATGGGTTTCGCATATTCCATGCCAAACTTTTTGAAGAGGTCTTTAGTATACTTTGTTTGGCTTATAAATATCCCATCTTTGTGTTGCTTGATTTGGAGTCCAAGAAAATAGCTTAATTCTCCTATCATGGACATCTCAAATCCCTAGACATCATATCACTAAATTCTTTGCAAAAATCCTGGTTAGTAGAACCAAATATAATGTCATCAACATAGATTTGGCAAACAAAAAAATCATCACCAATGATTTTTGTGAATAAGGTTGTATCTACTTTACCAATTTTAAATCCCTTCGAAACAAGGAAATTTCTAAGGCGTTCATACCAACCTCTATGAGCTTGTTTTAAACCATATAACGCCTTTGAAAGTTTATAAACATTGGTTGGGGTATTTAGGATCTTCGAATCCCAGAGGTTGTTCAACAAATACAAGTTCGGAGATTGTTCCATTCAAGAATGCACTTTTAACATCCATTTGAAATAATTTAATATCAAAACTAAATGCAAAAGCAAGCAAGATTCTAATTGACTCAAGTCTAGCAACGGGTGCAAATGTCTCTTCATAATCTAACCCTTCAACTTGAGTATAGCCTTGAGCTACTAACCTTGCTTTGTTTCTTACCACAACGCCGTTCTCATCTTGTTTATTTCGAAAGACCCATTTAGTGTCAATCACATTGTGCTCTTCAGGTCTCTCCACCAAGGTCCATACTTCATTTTGTGCGAAATTATTTAATTCTTCATGCATGGCGTTAACCCAATCCGGGTCATCTAGAGCTTCATCTACAAGCTTAAGCTCAAGAGAAGAAACAAAGAAGTAATATTCGCAAAATAAAGCTACTCTAGAGCGAGTTTGAACACCCTTACTCACGTCACCCAATATTTGATCTATTGGATGATTCTTGGCAATTGCATTGTGAATCTTGAGTTTGTTTTGTTGTTGATCCTTTTGCTCATCTTCAACAACTTGAATATTGCTTAGAGTAGACGATGTGGGTGGCTATACTTGTCTTGATGAGCTTGGTGAAGATGGATCTTCCTTTGGCTTGATGTCTCTAATTTGCATGTTTTCCATAGCTTTGCGCAATCCTTCATCACCTACATCATCTAAATTTTCCTGCTCTTGAGAGCCATTAGTTTCATCGAATTGTACATCACATGATTCTTCAACTAAACCCAAATTTTTATTATAAACTCTATATACTTTGCTATTTGAAAAATAACCTAATAAGAAACCTTCATCACAACGACTTTGAAATTTAGAGAGCCGAACACCCTTTCTTAGAATGTAGCATTTGCAACCAAATACTCTAAAGTAGGAAATATTCGGTTTTCTTCCAATGAGAAGCTCATAGGAGGTCTTTTTCAAAAGTCGATGTAAGTAAAGGCGATTTATGGCATGACAAGCGGTGTTAATAGCTTCCGCCCAAAAATTTATCAGAAGTATTATACTTATCAAGCATTGTCTTAGCCATTTCAATTAATGTGTGATTTTACTTTCTACAACTCCATTTTGCTCCGGAGTGTAGGTTGTGGAAAGTTCGTGTTTTATTCCAAGTTCATCACAAAAATCTTCAACTTTTGTATTTTTGAACTCGGAACCATTGTCACTCCTGATTTTCTTTATTTTAAAATCAAATTCATTTTGAGCCCTTTTTGAAAAACTTTTGAAAATCCCGGAGGTTTCACTTTTGTCATTCAGGAAGAAGACTCATGTGTATCTAGGGTAATCATCCACAATGACTAAACAATAGCTATTTCCCCCGATGCTCTTATAGATTGTTGGCCCAAATAAATCCATATGTAAGAGCTCCAATGGCCTAGAGGTTGACATGGTACTTTTGGAAGGATGAGAACTAGCGACTTGCTTTCCGGCTTGACAAGCACTACAAAGTCGATTTTTCTCAAACTTCACATCCTTCAAGCCAACAACTAAGTCATGTTTGAAAAGCTTTTTAAGTTACAACATACCTACATGACCTAGCCTCCTATGCTATAACCAACCAAAGAGGTTTTTGCAATTAAACAAGTTTTTAAGCATGCATCATTTGAAGTAAAATCTACCAAATAAAGATTTCCAAATCTAAAGCATTTGAAAACGAGTTCATTACTATTTTCTTTTGAGATAGTTACATTTTCTTTAGAGAAAGAACATGTTAATCCTAAATCACATAGTTGAGCAACGGATAGCAAGTTAAAATTTAATGTTTCAACTAAGGATACATTAGAAATGGAAAGATCATTGGAGATAGCAATTTTACCCAAACCATGTACCTTGCCTTTGCTATTGTCTCTAAAGGTGATTCTTTCATTGCTTCCGCTCTCAAATATTGTGAACATTTTCCGGTCTCCGGTCATGTGTTGAGTGCATCCACTATTCAACACGCAATGCCTTCCACCGGTTTTGTAATTTACCTACAAAAGAAAATCAAGTCTTTTAGGTACCCGAATTTGTTTAGGTCCTTGGAGGTTAGTAACCAAGGTTTTGGGCACCCAAATGGATTTCTTTTTAGCACCCAAAAATGAGGTACCAATAAAATGAGTAATTACATTTCCATTGTTAGATTTTTTAAGCATATAGCAAGAATCATATAAGCCAAAGTAATGCATGTTGTTTTTAGAACAATAATTTACCATATGTCCTATATTCCGGCATTTAGTACAATACTTACCATTCTCATTTACAAACCTTGGAGGTTTGTATGCCGGCTTATTACCTTTCTTGGGAATGTATCCAAGTCCTTCCTTGTTAAAAGAATATCTTTGCCCACTTAGCAACTTATCAAGGGTATCTTTTCCCTTGTAAGCTCTCTCTAGACTTTTGTTCAATTTTAGCACTTGTTCTTTTAAATTTTTGTTTTCATTTTCTAGCACATTATCATGAACATGAGATAAGACATTATATGAATCAACATTACATGAGTATGGCATAGAAAGTAAATCATCACAAGAGGTTGACATGCTAGATGTTGATTTTTCTATACTAGATATCTCATTCAAAATATTACAAGATATACCAATGCTAGTACTAGACTTCTTTTGATTTTCTTGGAGAAGCAAGTCATGAGCTTCCTTTAGCTCTTCATTTGATTTTTGAAGAGATATATGCTCCCTCTTCGAAACCTTAAATTTTGACTTCTCTTTTCCAAGAAATTCATTTAATTCTACTAACATGTCCATCAAATCATCATAAGAAGGCTCATCGTCATCTAGAGTTTTTACCTTCTCCCCTTTTGCCACAAGACATGTGGGAGTGGAGAATAGCGATGGAGCTTCCTTGATGGCGATGCCGACAAGTCTCTTCTTCTTGGGAGACTCATCCTCGCTTGAGTCGGAGTCGGAATACTCCTCCTCGGAGTTCCACTCACTAATATGGGCTTCGTTCTTGCCATCCTTGTGAAGTTTCTTGAAGAGTTTCTTCTTGCCATTGTAATTCTTCTTCTTTGATGACTTCTCTTTGTCATCTTTCTTTGTGGGGCATTGAGAGGCAATGTGCCCCTTCTCATCACATTCATAGCAACGAATGTTGCTATACTTCTTGTTGGAGGAGGATTTCCACTTCTTGCCTTTGTCATAACTTGCGCCTCGGCTTGAGCGCCTTCGCATGAACTTTTTCATCCTTCTCACAAGAAGGGCAAGCTCCTCTTCGGAATACTCTTCTTCATCTTCGGACTCCTCACTTGCCACCGCCTTTGGCTTGAAGGCGGTGATCTTCTTTCCTTTGGAGGTGGATTGCTCCAAGAGTTCCTTCTTGTCCTTATACAACTCATTGGTAATTAGATTACCCAAGCGTTGTGTTGGTGTCATCCTTACCAACTCCGGTGAGTTGAGGAATAGTATCACCAACATCTCATACTTCTCCGGTAAGGCCCTAAGTATCTTTCTCACAATATCAAGATCGGAAAGGTTAGTTCCAAGGCCTTTGAGCTCATTCACAACGTTGTTTAGCCGTGTGTACATCTCATTGATGTCCTCATGGGGCAACATTATGAATGTCTCATACTTAATCCTAAGCCGATGCAATTTTTCCTCCTTAACCGTGGATGTCCCTTTGTGTATTTCCGAAAGGGTAGTCCAAATAGCGTGAGCCGTCTCAAGATTGCTCACTCTATTGAACTCATCCGCGTTTAAGGCTTCAAAAAGAGCATTTATGGCTTGGGCATCTAAATGAGTGTTATGCCCATCTTGTTCCGTCGGATTCTCGGGATCAAGTGGCATGACGTAACCATCATTTACGATTTTCCAAATGTTAGGACTCATGACCTTTAAATAGATTGACATTCTAATTTTCCGATAAGCATAATTAGAGCCATCAAACAAAGGTGCCTTTCCTACCGCAATCCCCTCACTAGCCATCCTTTTCTCTCTCTAGACGGTTAAGTCTATAAATGAGACCAAGCTCCGATACCACTTGTAGGATCAAGGATACTGACTAGAGCGGGGGTGAATAGGAGGTTTTAAAATTTTTCTTGTTCACTTGATTAATTCTTTACAATTTAAATGACAAAAATGTAAAGCAATTAATCCTATGCAATTCTAGTTAACAATATAGCAAACTTAGCTCTAAACAATCAAATGATCACAAATATGTAAATAAGTAAGAGCTAAGAACAAACGAACACAACCGATGTTTTACCGTGGTGATCGGAAACTTGCCGGTTTCCCCTATTCCACGTTGAGGTTAGCCCGGACGAATCGGACCGGCTCCACGAATTGAGCCAAACACCTCGATCACTAATGTAGCTCTTCCGCGCTCCGGGTAGGTGAGCTCCAACCTTCACAAATTGCCGGGTCTTCTCACAAGCTTCTTGAGAAGATCACCAAACCAACCTTCGTCCGATCATCCAAGTGCCGGAAGCACTAAGAGTAATAGACCATGGGCTTCACTTGAATGCAATTCTTGTGCTAAGTGGATCAACAAATGAAAATATTGCACTAATTGTAAAACCACCCCAATTTAATGCTCAATGAGAGAAAGTGGGTGTAATGAATGCTCTTGGGCTCAAGGAATATGCAATGAGTCTCTAAAACTTAGCCCTTGTGCAGTGGTGGGGGTATTTATAGCCTCCACCAACCAAAATTAGCCGTTTGACACAATTTTCAGAAAAAATTCTGGTCGAGCGGTACTACCGCCCCAGGGGCCGGTACTACCGCTACCAAATCTTCGCGCCAGAATGGCTATGTCAGAGCTCTGCAGTGACCGTTGGATTTGGCGACGCGGTACTACCACCGTTGATATTTGCGGTACTACCGCTCTCCGGTAGTTTCGCAAAGTCGGCGCGGTACTACCGCTCCAGCCAAACTCCAAAAGGTCCCAAATTTTGGCGCTCTCTGGAAAAATTGATCCACTCTCGGGCCGGATCTTTCGGACGCCGGAAGTACCGCTCTGGACAGCGGAACTACCGCACACAGCGGTAGTTCCGGCGTTGAAATCGCCGGTACTTCCGCTCCAGGAAAATCCAGACTTCATCCGGAGGGTGCTCTCTGGAAAAATCAATCCGCTTTCCCTCCGGATCTTCCGGGCTCCGGAAGTACCGCTCCATAATGCGGTACTACCGCTCGGTGCGGTAGTTCCAGCGTTCAAGTGGCCGGTACTTCCGTTCCCGCAAGAGCTCAAGTGGATCCGCGGGTGCTCTCTGGAAAAATTGATCCGCTCAAGAAACGGATCTTCCGCTCGCTGGTACTACCGTATTTGGGCGCGGAACTACGGCTCTCCGGTAGTTCCGACGTTCAAAACTGCAGTACTACCGCCCTTCCAGACAGAGCACAAATTTTGTTTTAAAACTGATTTTTGATGGATGCAAGTTTCTAATATTGATCCATATGGCACAAGAAGTATGTTTTAAGCTACTTGCCAAGATCTCTCTTGATGGTACGATCATCTATCCTATAATCCGGTCTTCCACCATTCACCTAAGACCGGTAAAATTCAAGAAGGATCCTATGCTAAGTATATCTTTGTCTTGAGCCAATTTGGTCTTCATAGATATCCTTTGCCTTGCATCTTGTCGCTCATATGTAGACTAACCCATAGCATGCTCATAAAACACGTTAGTCCCATATTCACACAATTTCATTAATTACCAAAACCATTTTTTAGGGGCCTAGATGCTTTCAGACGCCGGAGCGTCCGCGGTTTTACGGGCACGTGCGTATTTCTAGGCCGCGCGCAAGTTCGTGCCGCGCACGCATTTTGCTGATGGGCTGCGCATATCGGGCCTATTTTGTTTGTGGGTTGCGCGTGTTTTAGGCCTCGTGCGGTTGTTTTCGGCAAGCATTTCTTTTGGGTCGTGTAAATCTCGGCTATGCACTTTTTGTGGGCCCATGCAAGTAATTTCGGCCATATATTTTTTGGGCTGCATATGTTTTGGGCCGTTTTCTTTAGGGGCCGGCTGAGAATAGTATTTTCTTAGTTCTCTTTTGGTACATTTTGTTATGCTTTATGTCTTTATTTTATGCACTATTTTTAATTATTTTCGGTGGCCCACATTTAATGTATCTTTACCCTATTATTATGTATAATCTCGGATTAAAATTGAACCAACGGGATATTTTAATCCTGAGATATTTGCGATTAATTTTGGCATTTTGTATGCATATGGTTATATTCTGACCAACGTTGTTTATAATCATAAGTCGTCATATAAAATTATTAAGTTCTTTTCATTTGGCCCAACGGTGATATGAATTAGAACTGTAGTTTGCTTGTTATTAATCAGACCAACGTAGGGTTAATTACATGCAATATATATGTATGATATTTCTAATTTTGCCCTGTATTTTGAAATTCAGCACTTAATGCATCAAACGTTGCCGTCGAATTCATGTTGTCCTTAGTGTTTTGGACCTTGACTATGCATTAAGGGTAGCCGTTCCCATTCCTTCCACCGAAGGTGAGGAGAATTATGATGAGGAAAAAAAAAAGAGAAAATTTATGAGGCTAATGCCGAAAAATGGGAGCGGTCTAACCGCTTATCACTAATGATTATGAAGACCTCTATTTTAGTCAGGATTAGGGGAGCAATCCCCGATTTCGAAAATGGTAATGAGTACTTGGCTTCAATCGAGGAGAAAATTAAAAGACTCCACTAAAGTTTATGCCAGTACTTTGATTCAGAGGCTCTTAACCACTAAGTATGATGGGTCCGACAGCATAAGAGAGAATAAGGACAGAAAATAAAGATTTTTGCTCTTCAAGTTGGTGGCTCTAATAAAAGGAAGTTCTAAGGAGACTTCAAATCTAAGAAAAAGCTGCAATTCTCCCCTAATTCAGACAAGTCAGGCCTAAAGTGCACAATGCACCTAAGCCTTATGTTGCTCCCACCGGAGCATCTAAAGGGGGGAAGTCTTTTCTTCAAGCAGCCAGGGTATTTTTAGAAAGATTGTGTGTGATGCTAAGCATAAAAATGATGATGAGACTTCTTCGAAAATGTGGCACTGTCGTTTAGGCCACATTTCGAGAATGGAGCGTCTCATTAAAGAAGAAATTCTCCACCCATTAAATTTCTCTGACTCAGACCACTGCATTGATTGCATTAAAGGAAAAATATGTTAAGCAAATAAAGAAGGGAGCTACTCGCAGCACATGACTCTTAGAATTAATTCATACTGATATTTGTGGTCCTTTTCCTGTGACATCAGTGGATGGTTTTGATATATTCATCACATTCACTGATGATTTCTCCCCTTATGGTTATATCTTTCCCATTAAAGACCGATCTGAGTCACTTGATAAATTCAAGATATTTAAGGCTGAAGTTGAAAATCAGCGCAACCTAAGAATTAAAGTGGTAAGATCGGATCGTGGGGGAGAATATTATGGAAGACATGCCTCTTATGGGCAAATACCTGGTCCTTTTGCTAAGTTCCTTCAGTAAAATGGCATCGTTACCCAGTATTCTATGCCGGACAAACCTCAGCAGAATGGTGTAGCTGAAAGACGCAACCATTCACTTATGGATATGGTACGGAGCATGCTTAGCCATTCTAGTTTACCAGTTGGCTTGTGGATGGAAGCACTAAAGACAGCCGCACATATTCTTAATCGGGTTCCCAGTAAATCAGTACCTGAAACACCTTATGAATTATGGATTGGGCGAAAACCGAGTATGAAATATTTACGAGTGTGGGGTTGTCGTGCTGAAGCTAAGTTATTTAATCCACACATGGGGAAATTAGATCCTAAGACAGTAAGTTACCATTTTATTGGGTACCCTGACAGATCTAAAGGGTATCGGTTTTATTGTCCTGATAGGATAACTAAGTTTGTAGAAACAAGGCACGCTGTGTTCTTAGAAAATAACAAGGACCTGGAGCCCAGGAAAATAGATCTTGAGGAGAAGCGGGTTTATGTTCTTACACCGCTCATCCTAGAGATCTTTATTTCTGTGCCTCAGGCGATTGCACCTCCAGTAGAGAATACTGTTGTTGCACTCACTGTTGAGATCTCTGCAATTCCTGATGTTATACCTAATGAAGAGCCTTAGCAGTCCCCTGAAATAACTAATGAACCTCTTAGAAGACCACAACGGGAGAGAAGATCTGCCATCCCAAATGATTATGTTGTCTATATGAATTAGGATGTTAATGATATAGGGAAAGTAGATAATCCCACCTCTTATAAAGAGGCCATAATGAGTGAACATTCTTCTAAATGGCTTGAAGCCATGGAGGATGAACTAAAGTTTATGGGCACTAATGATGTATGGGACTTAGTAGAGATTCCCGACGGAGTCAAAACAGTACGTTGTAAATGGGTCTACAAAACCAAGCCTGATTCTAAGGGAAATATCGAAAGATTCAAAGCAAGGCTCGTAGCAAAAGGCTTCTCACAAAGAGAGGGGATTGACTATAATGACACCTTTTCTCCTGTCTCAACTAAAGATTCATTCAGAATTGTTATGACACTTGTAGCTCATTATGATTTAGAGCTGCATCAGATGGATGTTAAAACGGTATTTCTTAATGGCGACTTGCAAGAGAGTGTTTACATGGCTCAATCGGAAGGTTTTGTCGTGGAAGGCAAGGAACATATGGGATGTCGACTTAAGAAATCCATTTATGGCATAAAACAAGCGTCGAGGCAGTTGTACCTCAAATTCGATAAGGTTATAAGGAGTTTTGGCTTTAAAGAAAATGAGGTTGATAACTGCATATATGTTAAGTTCAAGGGGAGTAAATTCACCATCTTAGTACTTTATGTGGATGATATCTTATTGGCCAGTAGCGATAAGGACATGCTGTTTGAGACCAAGAGATTTCTTTCATCTAATTTTGATATGAATGATCTCGGTGATGCCTCTTATGTCCTTGGCATTGAAATTCACCGAGATAGGTCCAAAGGAATATTAGGTTTATCTCAGAAGACATACATTGACAGAGTACTGAAGAGATACAATATGTATAAGTGCTCTGGCTCGCCTGCTCCTATTGTTAAGGGCGATAAGTTTGGGACATTTCAATGTTCGAGGAACCAATATGAGACTGATCAGATGAAGTCGGTTCCTTATGCTTCAACTGTCGGAAGCATTATGTATGCTCAAGTTTGTACACGCCCTGATTTAACTTTTGTAACCGGGATGCTTGGCAGATATCAGTTAAATCCATGACCGGACCACTGGAAAGCCGTTAAGAAAGTTTTGCGTTATATGCAAGCTACTAAGCATTTCATGCTCACATATAAGTTTTCTGATAACCTTGAAGTTGTTGGTTATTCAGATTCAGATTTTGCGGGATGTGTTGATACTAAGAAATCCACGTCAGGTTATATCTTCACACTCGCTGGAGGATCTATCTCGTGGAAAAGCTCCAAACAAACCCTTACGGCATCTTCAATGATGTAAGCTGAGTTTGTGGCATGTTATGAGGCTACTGGGTGGGCTGTATGACTTAAGAACTTTATCCCGGGACTTAGAGTGGTAGACAGTATTACCAAACCACTCACTTTATACTGCGATAATGAACCCGCAGTCTTTTATGCAAATAACAACAAGTCAAGTGGTGCTGCCAAACACATTGACATTAAGTATCATGTTGTGAAAGATAGAATCCAGGATCAAACCATAAGTATCAAGCATATTAGTACTAAGTTAATGCTTGCAGATCTGCTTATTAAAGGCTTACCACCCAATATCTTTCGTGATCATGTTACCGGCATGGGTTTATTGGAAAGCCTCTGATTCTGGATAAAAAGGACCTCAAAGCAAACCAACTCCCATTAAGTATAATGAATATCCATTTCGAGATAAGATAGTACACTATAGGTACTGGGGTTGTATGGCACTTCATTGGCTATGCAACACATTGCCTTGGTATGCTGTTTTATCGAGAATGGGCTTATGATGTTAGCCTTACGATCAAAGGGGAGAATGTTGGATTGATCTCGGCTAACTAACCCCGAGATTTCAGGGAGGTGATGCCTCCACTCGCGCCGTGATCGGAAGCGCTAGCAACTAACTCTTGGTTTCGGTCCCGGTCACCCAGCGCCAAATAAAAAGAGGGTTTTCGGCAGGGCTTTGCCCCTGGCGTTGTTTTAAGCCTCTCTAACCCTAACAAGACCTGATCTCTCACGGGCGCTGCGGTGGACGAAGGCCGAACACTTCTCCGACGACGACATCAGCTTCTCTGCGCCGGTTGACCACCTCTACACCGCCGACCTCTTCACTGCATCAACCGAGCACCGACCCTCAAGGCATCTTCAAGTTCGGGTATGTGACGCTTCCGCTCTAAAGATCATCTCTAGGTGTTCATGATTTTGATCTAGGCTTAAGACTAAAGTTCATGTTTAGACTTAGATTAAGACTTTCACAATTGGCCATGCAGGCTGTTTGCCACCTTGGTCTAGTCTAGTCTACCGTGTGGTGTGCGGCTGTGCTAGCTTCTACAGTCGGTTTGCTGTGCCGGTTTTTAGCTGAATTTTGCTATGTACTATCATGCATTTTTGGGGGCAAAACGATGCTAGAATAGTGCACTCATGGGCGGACCAGGGGGGAGGGGGATCAGGTGGGGCAGACACTCCCCTACGGCCAGCCGCCCCACCCAACCCGCCCTTGACAATTTGTCTCAAGTATACATGCTGCCGAAATGCACTCGCATATTCCTTGTGAGTCTTGTCTATCTCCCCGCCTAAAAATACTAGCATGCAATACATAGACACCCTTTCTGCCCTCCTCTCCGTCGTTCCTTCCCTTGGTGACAGGCTACAGCCTACAGGAGGGAGAGGGAAGGAGGGAGGTAGGGATCATATACATGCACGTGTGTCCATGGCTGCTGCGGTGGCGGAGGCCGTGAAGCTGATGAAGGTGACGTCAGATGGCGTGTTCCAGGGGAGAACCCGCTGCATTCATATATGCTAGCTAGCCATTCTATATATATATATATATATATATATATATATATATATATATATATATATATATATATATATATATATATATAGGAAAATTACATAAGGCACCATGGTGCCTAGGCACCAACATCCGATACACGTGTATGATTGATAATTTTTTGAGTTTGGGTATGAAAATGTTTTATACCCTTGATATATTTATGGTACGTAAGTTTTGAACTCAGTTCAAACTAGTTTGAACTACTTTTGAGTTCAATGCAACTACGATGAGTATATACCATAAAAATAGTTCAAACTAATTAAACTGAAGTTGAATTTAAAATTTTTGAGTTTGATATCTCAAATATACTTTTTATGGGTATATGAAGATACCCACATCAAACGTTATAATCTCAAGCAAATCAACGGAATTGATATTGGTGCCTAGGCACCTTGGTGCATGAAACACTCGTCCTATATATATATATATATATATATATATATATATATATATATATATATATATATATATATATATATATATATATATATATATATATATATATATATATATCTGACAGTGTTGGTTTTCTTCTGTTACCCTCTCTTAAATTTTCGTTCTGGATCCGCCACTGGATGCACTAAACATGTGGTTTCCACCTGCTCCATTTGTCGCCCAGTGCCCAGGGGTGTAACCGTGTAAGTAACACACGGTGTCAATCCCACTTCCCAACTCCGAGTCCCAGCAATTACCTGCGAGTCAAGCTGAGGCCGTTTTACTGCGCAGTGAAGGAAATATGATGCCTAATCGACGCCGAGCAGACGAGCACTTTCTGATACAAGTTGCATCGGCTCCAATTTCTCATCCCCCAGGATAAAATTACTTTGATCGAATTGAAGACAGGCAAACAGGAGAGCCGTGGCCTGGGTGCCGTGTACTGCTAGCGCTCTTTGGATGACTAGTTTTACCGTGGTTGTCGTAGTTGTAGCGAGCAATGCATGCGAGATGCTCTATGCCACCAAGAGATCTCGCGTGCGCTGTTTCACATCACATGATCCCAAAACAGCAGTAGTATTTTTCACGTTCTTCAACATGAGGCACGACTCGTGACACATCTGTTGTTACCGGTACTTGCTAGCGGCAACTGATAAGAATGGGCTCACCCGCTGAAATGCAGCTGTATGTCTGTATTTGCTGCGCTGCGCTGAATTGACATAAGTGAAAAAAAGGCAATGAAGATTTCTCAAATACATAAACATACCTACTACTCATGCCTTGTAGTGTTATGTTTTTCTTTAAAAAAAAAGATAGCAACGTTGGTGTCTCCTCTGTCTGTACCATTCGCTGTTAATTAGGTCTCTTCAGTGCAGTCTTCCGATAACAGAAGAATGGTGCAGGATATAAACTGCAATTGCAGCTGCGTCTTTACCATGATCTCATGGTGTCCGGATTGAATCCACCCATCAATCGAACCCCTCATCATCACAACCCCGGTGTTGCTGCTCCTCCTGCTTATGATCTCTTGAGGGTGGTGGCGTTTGGCATGATGGCAAGCAGCACGAGGAGCAGCACGATGATGATGCCGATGCAGAGCCACTTGCGGCTGCTGCGCTGGTACTCGCGAGCCTTGGCGAGCTGCTTGTTGCCGCCAACGATGTAGTCGGAGGCATTGACGACGTGGTGCTGGATGTCGTCGAGCTGCTCCCCCTGCGACTCCACCATGACGGCCATGTCGAGAAACACCTGGTGGAGCTCGAGGAGGCTGCGCTCCACCTCCCACGCCGCGTCGTGGCGGTCCTGGATCTCGTGCACCGCGGCAAGCATCGCGCCCTTGCCGTGCTCCGCCACGGCCGCACCCAGGAGCTCCTCGCTGTGGCCCTCGGAGATGATGCACTTGATTACCTCCTCGGGGACCTCCCCCGTGAGCGTGTAGTAGCGGCGCCCGACGGTCTCCTCGGACATCATCCGCTGCCGAAGCGCCTGGAAGTCGAGCATGAGGTCCTTAGCTTCTTCCGGAGGCCGGCGGCGACGGAGGTGCGGGTGCGGTCGACCGGCGTCCTCTCGCGCCTATTAGATTGGACCTTATCGGCATATCTAGATCTAATGGAATTTACTCTTCGAAAATCAGGTCTAAATGGGTTGAACACAAATAAATTCAAAGAATACCACATGTAAGCTCTAAAACAATAACTTTATAAGTGGTATTAAGTCTTCTCCTCCTAAAAGGCCAGTCTAATGGGTAATGTCTCCCTCATTTATAAGTTATACTTTTTTCTTCCCACAATCGATATGTGACTATTTCCAACATTCTTCTCCTCACACATCGGATGTACACTTTTGCCCCCGACAACTATAAAATACAAGGAGATGTTAGGCGTGTGGACTCTGATACCAAATGTTAGATTGTACTCTGGTCGCATGCTTAGGTCCAACCAAGTTTACTTCCCGAGCCTCAGGTTCACACAGTCTGAACACAACTAAGCCCATGAGTTGTCACATACAAACCTTAAAACAACAATCTTGTAAGTGGTATTGATCCTTCTCCCCTTAAAAACTAGTCCAATAGGTGAGGTCTTCCTCACACTTATAAGTTGTGCCTTTTCCTTCCCACAACCGATGTGGGTCTATTTCCAACAGTGGCAACTCATCGAGAGCCGCTGTTGCGCGGCATTGGCGCGATCTATGGATTTGAGCCTGGCGTGGATGTCACGGGCGCGGCAGAGCACGACGACGATGTCGGTGTTGACGTTGCCCCGGAGCGTGTGGAGGGCGTCGGGCTAGTGCAGTGACTTGCCCTCCTCGTTGGCGGCATGGAGGTGGGCAAGCGCATCATGGATGGCAGCCATCTCCTCCTTGACCATCTCCGCCTCTTGGAAGAACCACCTGAGGCGCTTGTCGATTACGCCACCACCCGCCTTCATGACCGTGAGCTTGGTCTTGTCAGCCCCCCGCCTCTAGGTCCTTCATCGCCGCCTTCTTTAGGTCGACGTAGCTCATGAAGGACTTGGTCATGAGGTCGTTCATGGCAGCGATCTCTCCCTCGCTCGGCTGGCTCCTCTCATCACGATGGGAGAAGGTGATCTGTGAAGAGAGAGAGAGGCTTGGGGAAGAAGAGGTGAGAGGAAGGGGAGGTTTTAAAGGTCGCAACGGTCAATGGGAGCGCGGGGGTGCCGGAATAGAGCCGTTAGTGAGGGTCAGTGGCCGGGGAGCAATTGCTACCAGGGAAGGGAGACACAGTGTAATAGGGGTAATAATTTGATGTGGTTGATGTAAAAAAAAGATGTGGTTATGCGCTAGCATGGATACAATTTGCTAGCATGGATACAATTTGCCGTGTGATGGAGGTCGCATTGCTGATGATGGGAGTTCTTAACTCGCAAACAATAATTGAAGTAGATAAGAATACAAAGATGTACCACCAACTAAGCGGAGCTTAGCATGTCCTCGGTCCAGGCCAAAGGCAATGAGCAAGGTGGCGGTGGTCTCTGTTGTGGGTTGCAACAAGGACAATGGCGCATGTGGGCCCCTCTATCTCTCTCCTCTTCCTCCTTTCCCATCAGCAAGAGGCAGCAGTGATAGCAGCGGCGCAGTGGCCCTCCCCCTCACCCGTGCCAAGAGTAAAGGCATCGTGTGCCCATCCCTTGGACTGAGTGGCAGCAGCGCTCTTTGGTGACCCCGTCCCTCTCCTCGCGCATCAACATAGGGAGGCAACAGCGGTCACATCAACGACCGTATCCCTTCCCTCACTTGGTAGCATAGGGAGATAGTGGCGGATGCCTGTGGCTCCATTCCATCTGTGCCAAGGATGGTGGCGGGGGCTCGTCGGCCACGACCTTCACACAGAGGTGCATGGTGGTGGTGGCTCTGTCCCGCTTGGCAGCAGCGATGGGTTTTGGCCCTAGTCCAACCCGACCATATCGCCGAGGTGGAGACAACGATGAGAGCAGGGCAGCGACGGCGACAACATGAAGTTGCCGAGGTCATCGTTGGCACTACATCAATGCAGAGGCGACGATGACCTCGTACATTGGCACGAAGGCAGCAACAATAGGGTCCCCTTAGGGCATGGCACATGCGGAGGCGTGTGACTTCCTAGTGGCAAGGTTGATGGCGTGCACGCGGATGCGTGTGGCTGTTGGGTGGTGATGTTGTGGCCGATGGCATGTCGGTGGTGGTGACAGAGGTGTGTATGCCCATCGACTGGGTTGAATCAGTGGCACATGCGAAGGCATGCACCGGTTTGACTGATGGGAGAGGTAGCAACGATGCATAGTAGTACAAAACTAATCTACGAAAAAGAAAGACATCACCACATAATAGAATTAAAAACTAGATCAAAGCAACATACCAAGAAGCCTTAGCTTTATTATGTTATTGTGCTAATAACATGTTGTATGATCGAGGTAACATTGCCGATGATTGAAGTTCTCAACTTGCAAACAAGAATTGAAGTAGACAAGAATACAAGGATGTAGTCCTAGCCTTCTCTCTTTATTGATCTTTTGCATGTATGCTTGTGTGTACAATAAAAGCCCCTTACCTCCCTTTATATACGTGGAGGAGGTCTCCTTTCATAATTTGATAAGTAATATAGGACTAAATTAGCTATTAGACCTCGTGTGCCTAGGGCTGAAAAAAGATCGAGACTCGCGAGCTACTCGACCTCGTAGTTGGCTCGGCTCAGCTCGAGCTCAGAGCAGCACCAAGCGAGTCAAGCCAGGTCTCAACTCAGCTAAGAAAAGAGCTGAACCTAGAGGTGGCCAATGGGTTGAACCTTACCGTGTTGGCTTGTGGCCTGGTACTGTTGGCCCGGCCCAATCACGGCACGACCCGTTTAGCTTGCGGGCCGTGCCGTGCCTGGGCCGAGAGGGCGGCACGGTACGGTCTGGCCCTGTGAATATAACCGTTTTTTGATTGTTGGGGGTGAAAAATTCGAAAAAAAATAGCAAAAAAAATTCAAAAAAGGGAATTTTTTCTATAAATAGGGAGGCATCCGGACTCCATTCTACACACATCAAATCTAACTCTTATATCTCTGTTTAGCTGTGAAAAATTCGGTAGTGTACGCATCAACGGATCAATTGATCAGTACCACCATCGCACCTGTGATGGTTTGCGACAGATTTGCTTGGCTTGGGAATGCATGCCTGCTATCTAACTGTAGTTTTGATTCCTGTTTTGAACACACGAAGACTAGTACACTTTCCTTGGAAAACTCTTATGATTTTTTTTTTGCTTTCCAATTAGGATCCTGTTTTGGATGCGGAAATTTCATTACAAACAATTTAATTCCCACGGTAATTAGGAAAACTCCTGTGTTCCAAACGGGCATACATCTTGTATTGTGTCTTAATTCCTCCCTTATGTTTGAATATATAGTTTTTCTGAGTATTCAGAGTATATGCTACGATAAATTGTACTCTTATCGGTTTGTTTAGAATACAGGAATTTTAAAAAAGATCTCAAATCTTACACAAGTCTTTCTGGCATTTAAGGGCCCACTTAACATGCGGGAATTTTTTGTTCCTGAGAGAATTGATATGTTTTATATGAAACTTCTACAAAATTTATGTGGCACGAATAATATGAGACGACCATATTTGTAGCTTCTTGGGCCGGAAGCTCTAGATTCTTTTTTGAAAGGCCAAGATTGGTAGGTGTCTGCACACACAGAGGAGCCAAATTTCCCTGTCAAAGGCCCAGGAGCATTCTACGAGCATTCTTGTGCCAGCAATCTGCTGCAAGCCTGCATTTGATGTATCATGCCTCCATGCGAATCATTCAGAAAGTTGTATCTTGTATGTCTGAAAAACTCTTCGTTAACATAGAACCAAATCGAGCAGATTGTAGTCTAACTACTAAACTAGTATGACAACCTGCTTAGATAGTAAAGCTTGACACACCAGGTTGTATTACCAGATTGGAGTTAGTCTGTTGATATTATCTCAAGGGCAATGCCGCCATGCTAATATGCGGATGTTTGTCGGTTGCGAAATGTGTCCGCTTCGGAACATAGAAATTTCATAAGAAACAGCTCAATTCTCACAAAAAATAGAGAAAAATTCACACATCCCAAACAGAACAGAAAGAACAGAAAAATTAGTAGAGCATTCAGGCAGTACACCTATATAAAAAGAAAAATTTGCACAAACAGCTATACACTGCGTTACATTAGAGTATCCGCTACTTCCACGTC
This sequence comes from Dendrocalamus sinicus, assembly GCA_036346575.1. Taxonomy (NCBI): domain Eukaryota; kingdom Viridiplantae; phylum Streptophyta; class Magnoliopsida; order Poales; family Poaceae; genus Dendrocalamus; species Dendrocalamus sinicus. The sequence goes on from CM070648.1 coordinate 7,361,784, forward strand.
GGACGTACATCAGCAAATTAGCATTTCTGTACACTCTTTGGGGCAGACGTGGAGGGGTAAAAAGTATGGGATAGTTTCCGACAGATTTAGGCAGCGCTCAACTTAAGCTGCGGCTGCGGGTTTTCCGCAGCTGCTACAGTACTCGGAGCCGAAGCCGCCCGAAGCCATGGGAAGCTACGCACGGCCGCTCCCAATGTATGTACCTACCCTAACGAAGCAACCGATGCTCCCCCAAATCAGTCCCGTCTTGTGTTGCGGCTGCCCGGTCGCCACCCCCCGCGAGCGCCGCCACGCCGCCCCCCGCCGCCCGCCGTGGCTACCGAATTGGCCATGGCCAGGTCGGCCCTCCCCAGGCGTGCCACCTCCCTCGTCGTGCCCCTCTGCTGCGGCCTGCCGAGGCGGCAATCCCAGATCCGCAGGGACCGAGTCCCGCGTCGGAATAGCAAGCACGGCCGGCCGTCCCCCTACAAGCGCCGCGGCGGCCGCCCGTCCGTGCACGTCCCCGTCCCCGCGGAACCTCGGTCGAAGGGCCGGCCCTCCGTCCCCGTCGAAGGTCGCCACCGCCCCGCCGTCCGTCCCCGTGCAAGCTGGGACGAAGCCCCGGCCGTCCGTCCCTGTCCCCGTCCAAGCTCCGCGCAGCCCGGCATTGCACAACTTTATCATCGACGCTGAATTGGGCGCGGTGCCTACCGGCAACATGGCAGCGCAGGCTGCAGGATCTTCCGTACTGCCCGCATACCACCTGTCCGGGCTGCCTACAGCCACGAACGCTGACTTAATGAACATGACACGTGACTACCACTGGCGGACCCAGGGCCCGGCGACCCTGGGCCCCTGCCCGAGCTCATCTCCTATGGACCCTTAAGGCCCACTACAAGCGTGATAATCAGACGACGGAAGATATGCTGTGTAAGAACAATCTCACGCAAATGCCAACGGCAAAATTTCCTACATTTGCGATTGCAACAACAATAGATATCGACACCATTTGCGTATCATCCTAGATTCTAGCAATGGATTCCTGGGATGAAGGGACTGCATCAAAATTTTACATCATGTACTAACGCGCACTCCACCAAATCCCGGTGTGGCTTCATCTACACCACTCCCTTTACTGAGGCATTCTCTCATGCTCAAATGGGAGCTATTCGGGAAAAAGCGGATACCAACATCAACTTTGTTACAAATAATAGACCTGAATGGGTACAAAACAATCAATTTATACATCCCAAAGCACCTCCCGGCTAGACTTGTAAAGCATGAGCTCATATGAGAACATGGGAATCTGCAAGATCTATCTCGCGGTGCTTGAAAGCGAGGACAGACGATAATTTACATGTCGAACGTGCAGCCTCACAGAAAGTAATCTGCGCGAGCCTCTTCGCAGAACACCTCTTGATTTCTAAAGGCACAGATGGACAAATTAGATGCTAATGGATCGATGTTCAAAACAGGTACAACATATTATGCAAAGGTTGTGAGCACAAACATGTGGAGCAGCTTCAAATACGTGGAACTGCTTATTCAGGTTCTCATCAAGCACTAGGATTGCAGCGACATTGCCACACCTATAAATCAGACAATTTAGAAAGAGGTTAGAATAATGCAAATAAGACAAAAAAAATACAACATAGCTATCTATGGACGACGGAAGCGAGGCATTCTTCGCCCAGGCTCGTCAAATTCTCTGGGTCCGCCACTGGTGACTACATAGCAGCATCCTTGGTGGTTTAGAGCTACATATGTCCCTTGTATGTTCGATGAAGTTGTTCGTTCATTTGTCGCATCGTACGAAATTAATGCATAAGGCGTTTCGGCCAAAGTAATGTCGTAATTTTTGTGTGGAACGTCATTACTACATGTACAATGTTGCCTCAATAAGTCTTATTGGAGCATTACTTACAACATTTCAGGTGCTACAGTACTTCCTTCAGCCGCTACAGTAATTTTCAACCGCTACAGTGTTTTAGACCATGAGCTTTCAGCTTACAGCCCAACCGAGCACACTCTTAGATTATTTTGGCTTAGGTATTTGTCGGATAGTATTGGATAAGAAATAAACACGGATTTTCTATTAGATACAAATACAAATTTAGTAGTTCACTATCTGTTGAATACGGATTTGGATTAGCTTGATATTTAGGGGACGGATATCCACAGCATATACCCCTATTTCAGCCCATCTATTTACATGATACTTTGGTAACCCATTATATATTAACATATACATCAATATACGGAGTTAGAGAACGAACCTATTTACATGATACTTTGGTAACCCATTATATATTAACATATACATCAATATACGGAGTTAGAGAAGGAACCTTAGCTGAAAATATGAAGAATTCATGAATGTTTAGATCAAATAAACTAGTTATATTTTGTATTCATTTTGTGCGTATAGTTTAAATGGTTTTCATATTCTAAAAAATATTCGTGATCGTATTCGATTTGATTCGTATTTGCTCCGTATTTATATTCGATATTATTCATATTCGTATTTATATCCGAGGTTTTATATTTGCATCCGGAGAAAAATATGAAAACAAATATGACGGAGCCATTATCCATCCATATTCAATCCGTTTTCACCCCTACAGATGTGGATAGGAGTACATAATTATTTCTGGTGGATATCCGAACCAATGGATAGAGCAAAACATCCTTACTTATCGAATTATTTTAAAATAATCTATTTTTTATTAATATTACATAAATATCCCATCACTTTAAAAAATTGTAGAAATAACCATCTGTTGCTATTTCAAGCCTGTTGTCATTTGAATTGGTGACTGTCCTATGTGGAGTCCTACATGGCAACGTTTAGAGCTCTATCGCTAATTCGAATGTTGACATAGACTCTATCGCCAATTCAACTGGTGACGGAGACTTTGTCGCTAATTCAGCCAATTTTTTGGCCTTTTGACAGGTTGGCTTCTGTCGTGATTTGAAATGGTGACAGAAGGTATAGGGGCTTCTGTCACAATTTGAAATGACGATTGAAGCCGCGGGGGCTTTTGTTGCCATTTCAATTGACAATTGGTTTCTCTGTTACTTATTGAAATGGCGACTAGACCTGTGGCACCGATATGGCACTTTGCTGTCCATTGGTTCGACTGGACCTGTGGTTCATATGTAATGAGTATTGATTACTGCTTAAAATCGATTTGGTACTAGTAGTATTAGCAATAATTGATGTGAAGATCATAGTTATGTTTAGAAATGTTTTTAGATGGAAGGCAATAATTCTTGTAAAGACTCTCATTCTTTATAGGCATTGTTTTTAGATAATGAGACTAGTAATATATGCCGCAAGTACTCCGTTTTTAAAAAAGGTAATATATGCCACGAGTACAGTTGTGCAGAAACAAGTGCAGAGCATGCAGATGACATGTGATACATCTTTAGATGTCTACTGGAATCTTTAATCGGCATATTATTGCTTAGCATGCAAGAGAGAACTGCATCTCTTCTAGTTTAGTCCTCATGATGTAGATATAATTAGGTTTCTTATGAGATAAATCATTGAAACAAGATAATTTGGATTCTTTCAACGGCAATTATTCCTCTGTTCTCTGACCCGAACTCTCTCTCTAACACAGGTAGATATCCTTCTTTTGATTATATTAGTGTAACACCACCATATCTTGAGGTAAACTACAGTACATTACTCGGTCAACCTGCAAAGTCACCGTTGGTTGCAGAAGAATGCTTCATTGTGAGTTCTGCATGCTGTGTAAATCTAATTATCTTGCTCTTATGCACATTTCTGACCATTGTCTATTTTTCCTTAGCTAGTTGAGTACCCACTGAAAACAGAAATGGCTGAATCATGAGGAAACCTTATAAAGGTGTGTGTCTTATGCTTGACTCCACTTAGGTACTGATATAATGGTAGTGCAGTACTGCTTGGCTTCGTGGATTTTTGCTGTTGCTTACTTATTCTCAAACATTGCAGATAGGGCTGTAAAAAAAGCTCGAGGCTCGCGAACTATTCGAGCTTGGCTCGCTTTAGACTCGATTCGAGCTCGGCTCAAGCTTCAAACGAGCCGAATTCGAGTTTCATCTTAAGCTCGCGAGCTTTAACGAGCCGAGCTCGAATAGCTCGCGAGCTTAAGATTTTTTCCCACCCCAATTCCCCACACCGCTGCGCGGCTCGCCCCGCCTCTCTCTCAAAATCCTCACCCCGACCCGTCACCGGCCGGCCGGCCCCACACGCCTCCTCCTCCCCGGTCTCCCCCGTCCCACTCGGCCACTCCCCGCCGCCGCCTCCTGCCTCGCGCCTCCCTCACCGAGCCTACACATGCGAGGCTCGAGCTCGGCTTGAGTTTTGTCCGAGCCGAGCTCGAGCCTAGCTTAAAGCTCGATGCTAATCTCAGGCTCGCTCGAGCTCGGCTCGAGTTTCTACCGAGCTCGAGCTTGCTAGGTCAAGCTCGCTCGAGCTCGGCTCGTTTACAGCCCTAATTGCAGATAGCTGACAGGAGGTTTGGTAAGACCAACTTGCTAATATATGGGCCGACTTGGTCAGAGAAAAAGAAAAGATCTTGAGGTTATTTTTGAAGCATTGAGGCGAGTTCTGCAAGGTTTTTCTTTATACGCATTTTAGATCTTCATCACAGTAATACACTAACACTCTTCAGTAACCATTTTGCAGATCTATACTATCATGTCATCACTTGTCGACCAAGCCAAACGAGTAGTGACCGGTTCAGTGCTACTGAAATCGTCGTTGGGCGAAGTGGAGTTTTCCTGGAAATTTCCTACCGGAGATAACCTACCTAGCGAGCTCGTAGGAAGATGGTCATCTTGGTGCATTGGAAGAGAGGGTAGTTCTCTTTCATTCTGGTTCACAGATCCACATCCCAGAAGAAAAAAAGGCCAGTGCGATCCAAACATCGGCATCAAGCCACCATCAACTCGCGTTTCATCAACACCATGCGATAGGGACCTCTCTCTACGTTGCCATGCTCACTGATTTCCAGTCTAGGTATCGTACGGCAAGGCCTCTATGTATGATTGTATCTGCCTCATGCATCCAGGGTGGTGATCTCAGCCGTACACAGATGCATTCAGTGTGCTGGTTCTAGTTGCAACCTTCCCTTGGAATGGCCATGAATTATGCTCAATGATGGAGTCGTTAAACAAGATGCTTGTTCTGCTTTTGGTAGTATTTTACCAGAGACTTGTGCGCCATGCCGCCATGTTCTTGGTGAAAGGACATGCAAACATGTGCGAGTGCAACAATCAGAAGCAATCGCCTGACCCTTCCTTACATTGCACGGTAGAGCCTGTGACGTCTTTACATTATTTTGCGATTGATTTTCATGTCAGGATGATCTCGTAGCAGCAGATGTTCCCACACGTGCCATACATTGCTGTCACTATTCATTATTCAATAGATGCAGAACTAACATCCTTATCTGTTACTAAATACTATTTAGGCCCAATTCTTTGCCGACCCATACTAGGTTCAAACGGATGTTTAATTTCATTGGAAACGCCTACAGGAAATGGGCTTACAGCTATAATGCTACTGTAGGACCGAGAACAGCGATCGCAGGAGTGAATACAAGCCAATACTATCAAATGATTTTTGAATTTTTTTTGTAAAGTAAAATCAAAGCTCTTCGTTCTAATAATTATATGAAGCTATAGAGATCAGAGACTAAACACTCATAAGAAAAACTCTAAGAAAAATCGAGTCAAATGAGTCTGGGCATGCCTAGGCGGTCTGGCTGCAGTGCAAAGGGTGGTCTGACCTCTCCTCCCGGCGGTCTGACCTCTCTTACATGGGTGGTATGACCTTTCGATAAAATCAGCACAACAGCTAGAGAGAGAAACTTACACAACTTTCGAATCGTAGCTCCAAATCACTTGAAATTTAACATGCATCTTCGCTAAGATATCAAGAATATATTCCAATCAAAGATCAAGAAGACCATTGCCAAAGTTCTGACCTTAATTTTTTCATTTGAAAGAAGATTGTAATAAAACGGGTAAAACACAATAACTTAAATCAAGACTTGCTCGTGGGTAAAAAATGGTCAAGATGACCTTGGATCTACCTTCACACGTCCTGACAAGCCTAATAATAGTGAAAACTGAAATCTAAAGCCCTCAAGATCAAACCCATAAATTCACCTTTTCTTGAATCAAAACCAGACAATTACAAGAACTTGCTATAGAAGGTGCCTAGATAAATAGTATCTTGTCTCTAAAAGATATCTCCATCACTTACATATTCTTGACATAAAGCAAGATCAAGAGAGGAGAAGGAAACACTAAAAACCAAGTCAAATCAAGATTTCAACACTTAAGCAAAGAGAAGAAAGATTTGGACGAATTTTGATATTCACTTATTAGTGGCGTAGCCAAGATTGCAACCCTGTGGTGTCAAATGCATGATCGCCTATCCATGTGGGGTTAATTACTACAAATTTTGTATTGTTTTTTTTGGGTTTTTGCATAAAATTTTACTTGTATTGTATCATGTTGCCAAAAAGTTGTGTGGTCAATTGACCCCATAGCACTTGTGTTGCTAGAGTTTTCAGGGCAGCATTACAACCACGGCAGTCGCTCAAGGCAGATTGACCATGGCAGTCGCTCAATGCATGTCGACCACAGCTTTTCGACCACGACTGACTTCGACCACTGGCGGTATTCCGATCAGTCTTGTGATGACTAGTCCGAACGGCAGACTTCAACCATGTCAGGCTTTGACCATAGTATTTTGACCATGGTAAGTCGAGCACTATAGTTTTCAACCATGTCTAACTAGAACCACGTCCGACTTTGACTATGACATTTCGACTACCGAATATCGACTATGACAAAATAACCATACTTGGTCGAAGATGGTAAGTTACAATACTTTTTGATGGTCGTAGTTACAGTGCCTTGTTTATGGTTGTAACTATAGAAACTAGTCGATGGACGTGGACTTTATTGGTTGGTACTCGATATTCTTCGGCTTTACTAGTCGGTACTCGATAGTTGTAGACTTTACTGGTCGGTACTCAATAGTCAATGACTTCGTGATCGGTACTCATAGACTTTGCAGTCTGCTGTCATTGTCTTAGACTTTTTGATCGGTTGTCATAGACCTCACAATCGGTAGTTTTAGGCTTTTGCGATAAGTTGTTGTAGGCTTCACGATCTATACTAGTAGACTTCATGGTCGGTTTGAGTGCTTCATTTCTTGCCATCTTTAAGTACTTCAAGTACTCGTGTTAGGCCAGCAGTATGACTAGCTAGTGCATGGTGGTTAGTGGTCGATAAATAGTACTCGAAGGATTTGGTAATCGAAAGATGGAAGTACTCGGTGGTCAGATGGTTATGGTGCTCGGTAATCGAAAGGACTTGATACTCGATACGCGGAAGGACCAGGTTTTGAAGGACTAGGTACTCGAAGTAAGAAGGACTTAGTACTCATAGTCGGAAGGGCTCAGTACTCGGTAGTCGTAGACTTTGCTAGTTGGTAGTCGAAGGCTTTGCAGTCATGGGTTTCGTAACTATGGTCGGTGATCGGTGGTCATTGCTATAGTACCAAGGAGGTACTAGATGGTCGTAGCAGTTGTCAGTGATACTCGGTGATCAACGGTGCAGCGAATGGTTGGAGATCGGTAGTCATGGACTTAACGATCTGGTGTCTTAGTCGTAGCGATCGGTACTCGGTAGTTGGTACTCAGTGGCTCTGTGGTCAGTAGCGATGCAGATGTTTTCTTAAGCGTTTTGAGCAGAGCAGTGGTAATTCCTGAGTACTTATTATTTTCGAGTACTCGATGAGCTAGTAATCGTAATGAGTAGTCTGAGGGTGATTTCTGGATAGTGATAGAAAGTGTGGCCGTGGATGACCTGGTTGGTACTCGTGGATTGTTTGGTTCTTGTCTATGGATAGACGAGGAGATGTGTGTGCTGATGGTGGTCAAGTTATGGAGAACTTGTACTGGAAAAACGTTCTTTGATTTTTGATGTGCAGGTTGGCGTGGAGGTGGTCATAGTCAGTAACAAGGATGACTGAGACTAGAATGGGGAAATCTGAGGTCCAGACAGTCCAGGATTTCATGCGAGGTGGTCGGGCTCATGCTAGAGCACGTGGAGATCAAAGGTGGTGATGCGTGAAGAATATACAAGACGTGCGGTCCCAGAGGCTTCAATACATGAGGATGATGCGTGGAGAAGATACGGGAGGTGCGTTCTCCGAGGCTTCAAGACGTGAGATGGATGAGGCATGATGAAGATACAAGAGGTGCTGTCCTGGAGGCTTCGTCACGTGGTGAGATTGAAAATGTTATAGAAGGAGTCCGTAATGGGAATTATTAGAGATTGGTTAACACCCGTGTTTAGAAGGGTTTCGGGTCCCTTGATTTGAGGAAGAGATAGGATTTTGTGTTCGTGTTTGAGTTAGACATGGTTTAGGGTTGTAGCATATAAAGACAAGTAGATGCTAAGGGTTTTATATGTGGTTTTTGGAGGAGGCTTTCTGCTTGGGTTTTTAGGGGTGCTTGTGAGGGCCCTTTGTAAACCCATGGAAATCCAGCAATAAAGAACATCTTAAATCAATCTGGTTCGTGATGTGTTGAAGATTTCTGGTGATTGCGATCACAGCAGAAGTGTTTGAATACGTGCAAAGGTGATTGAGAGGTTCTACTTCTAGATTGACGTTTTTGAGTACGTTCAATCTGGCCGAAGACTGAAGCTGAGCGATATGGTGAGCAGCTGAGCATCGAGTAGTTGATTGAGCTGTCAAAATCTTCATCGACTAATTAAAGATTTTAAAAAGCGGAAGCAATTATTCACCCCCTCTGATTGCGTCATACGATCCTACAATTGGTCTAAATCTAAGCTCTTCTAACTTAGTTTCAATCATGTCAGTCTCACCATGACCTAGCTTCGGATGCCTACAACTAACAACAACAAGCAAACTATTATGTAGCATAGCACAATACATAAAATCATTAATTGTCATAATTGATGAGCCATTAATACTTACCTTCATTTCAAAGCATCTCCGTATGTTTTGACACATAGCCCATAGTGCCTAATGACTAGCCATCACGTCTTCACGCATTCGGACTCTCCCAAACCGTAAACCATCTCTATGTATATTAATCTCGTCACTTAGCACATCACATGCACCAACTTGTCTCTTCATGATCCTTGTCTTCTCTGTGCTCCCCGCTTGTGTCACATAGTTTCACCCAGACTTATTTGACCCCATGGATCTCAGCTCCCCTGCCTAGTCCTAATTCCTCGCCGTTGACCGCTAGCATTCTCCAAGCCACATGAACATTCAAAGACCAAGCAACCATGTCGAGTACAAGTTTCATGCACTTGACCCACGTTAGTAAAACAATGCATCATGCAATATACCATAACAAAACACCGGCATCCATGCCATGCACACACTTAACCATACTCATACACATATCCTAACCCGAAGACCAAATCCTAAACCAAAATGCATAATTTCAGCACTAATTTATCAAAAGCCGGTCTGACCGTCATTACCAAGCCAAACTGACTATCGGTGACTGTCATGGTTTGACCGGTCTGACCGCTTAAGAGCACCATTAAGCACCATATTTGGAATTTCGGTTAAACTCTATCTAGTTTGAGCTCAAAACTTCAAATTGAGTGACACCTTATGCAATTGTGGTTACTGACCAAACAGAGAGAGAGATGGTAGTGGAAAGGTGGGAGTGTCCTGCCTCACCCTCCCCCTCATCCTGATATATATATTCACATGGAGTATGCTTTTACAGATGTGCCCTTACATCCGTACATCCCCATTAGGGGCACTTATATCATTACACACATTACTCTGGTTCTTATAACCTCCTAACAGGCCTGCTGGGATTAGGTGGGGCCACCCCTACAACAGGAGCCTCTCATGGTGAAGGGCTTCACAGGGCCGAAGCCATGTCGCGAGTCCTTTGGCCCTCCGTCCCTGCGGCTGTGAATTTCTCCAAACTTGCGATTGGGGAGCTCGAGGTGTGGGATGGAAGGTGATGTCGGCATGCGGTGGAGGTGACGCCTGTCGGAGCCGAGGCGCGCGCTCCGTCCCTACCCTTCGAACGGGTGACAGCAGAGGTCGGCGCCTAGTCGGTTGACGCGCGCGCTCCGTCCCTACCCTTCGAGCGGGTGGCGGCGGAGGCCGGGCGCCTAAGTCGGCAGACGCGCGCGCGCGCTCCGCCCTCTACCCTTCGAACGGGTGGCGGCGGAGGCCGGCGCCTAAGTCGGCAGACGCGTCGCGCGCTCCGCCCCTACCCTTCGAGCGGGTGGCGCGAGGTGGCGCCTGGTTGAAGTAGACGCGCGCACTCGCCCCTACCCTTCGAGCGGGTGGCGGCGAGGCCGCGCCTGGTCGGCGGGATGCGCGCGTGCTCGTCCCCTACCCTTCGAGCGGTGGCGCGAGGTGGCGCCTTAGTCGGCGAGACGCGCGCGCTCCGCCCCTACCCTTGAGCGGGAGGCGCGAGGTCGGGCGCCTGGTTGAAGTAGACGCGCGCGCTCCGCCCCTACCCTTCGAGCGGGTGGCGCGAGGCGGCGCCTGGTCGGTGGATGCGCGCGCGCTCCGTCCCCAACCCTTCGAGCGGGTGGCAGCGGAGGCTGGCGCCTAGTTGAAGTAGACGCGCGCGCGCTCCGTCCTCTACCCTTCGAACGGGTGGCAGCGGAGGCTGGCGCCTTGTAACATCCCAAATTTTTGCTAAAATAAAAAAAATAAAAAAATAAAATGGAATAAAACTTAAATTAAAACAAGTATTTTTGTGCCTAAATTTTAAATTTGTATTTGCCCTGAATTTTCTGTTTTTGAAAAAGCTGGATTTGAAAAGCATTTTCAGAAAACCTAAAACTATTATTAAATAATATGATATTTTGATTTTATATAAAAATTCTATGTCAAATTAATTATTTGGAGTTATTTGGAGTTTATTTGGTTTCCTGGATTTTCTGGAGTTTGAAAAGGTATTTTTGAAATTAAAAAAAATATTTTAAAGTATAAAAAGTAAATACCAACATTAGTTGGAAATAATTTTATTAAGTCCAAAATGTGTCCAGGAGGTTCTTTGAATTTTTCTGGAATTTTTGGAGTTATTTTTGTATTTTTCTGAGGCTTATTGGAATTTCTGTGCTTTTCTGAAAAACCCAAAAATCAGAAAATAAAATAATCCTCTTCCCTCCCCCACCGGCCGCCACGTGGATGGGCTGGATCTCGCCACCCGCGCCCCCGCTCCTCTCTCTCCTCACCCCGACCCCACCCGTCGGCCACTCGCCTCTCCTCCTCTACCTCGCGGTCCCGCCGTCGGCCCGGCTTTCCCTTCCTCTCTCTGCCACCCCGGGCCCGCGTGTCAGCTTCATCTTCCCCGCGTGCCCGCCCCTTCTTCCCCGGCCGCGCCGCCGCCAGGCCGTTGCACCGCTCCGCCCTAACCGTCGGCCGCCTCGCGCCCGCCCACGACTCCCTCGTGCGCCACCTCCCCGCGAGACCCGTGCCCCACACCTTCTCCACCCCACTGGATCCGCCGCCCACCTCCCCCACCTTCCCCGTAACCGCCGCTGCCCACCTCCCCACGCGCGGCGAGAAATTCGCGTCGACTCCGCCCCCGTCCGCCCCTATAAAAGGCACCCCCGGCCTCCCCTCACTTCACGCCATCTCCCCCTCCGCTCCTCATCCCCTCCCGTGCGCTCCATCGCCGCGCGCTGAACCCGAAGCGCCGCCACTTGTGCTCGCCGCCACCGCCGCCACCACCCCGTGAAGCCCGTACCACGCTGCGTGCTCCGTCGCCCCCTCGTTCCCGCTCGCCGCTGATGCCGCCGCCGCCGGCGCGCGGCGAGCACGCCGCGCCGTGGCGCCACCCCGATCGCCGCCACGCCGGCGTTCCCGCTGCGTGGCTGCGATCATGACGCCACGTTAGCGCCGCGTCGTCACCCCGCGCCCCGTAAGCGCCACACCGGCTCGGCCCCGCCACCCGTGCCACCTCAGCACCTCCCCGGGTCCGTGAACCCAGTCCATGGACCGAGGCCCACTGTCGCCACCGCCTACCTGGGTGAGGTCATGCTGACGCATTAAACCCAGATTTTTCCGTTGGAAAATATTTCGGCCGAAATCGAAATTTCTCGCTGACGCAAGGCTGACGTCATAAATTTCTTTTCCAGTAGAAAAATAAATCCAAAAATCAACCTTTTTCCTTTTTCCCTCTTTTCAGACTTCCCGGAGCCCGTTCTCCCTCGTTTTAACTCCGATTTGGCCCATTCAAATTTCTAAATTCATCAAAAATTCCCCTCTATCCATTTCTAGCCTTAATTTAAATATTTTAAGTCAATTTGAATTTTATTTGAATTTATTTGAATTTGGTGGGTTATTTTGACGTGTAGACTTCGGCGATTCGGGAAATTTCTTCGACGAAGATTCAAGCCAAGTTGAAGAGCAAGGCAAGTCACCCTCCTTGATCATGTTGATCCTAGTTTTCAAAATAAAATTATGTTGGTTTAAATTATATTGCATGCATATTTTTATCCAGCGTATTTCAATTCAGTTTTAAATATAGTTAATGCCTACTTGTTAATTCCTCCATTGATATTGAATTCCTTAATACCTTGTCACCCTAGATTCAAACTCTAGTTAATACATTAGTGTTGGCTAGAGAGTTTAATCAAATGCTTAGCCCTGCTTAATCATATAATTTTGTTTTGGGATGTCTTTCACATAAAATGATGAACTTTTCACATAAAATGATAAGCTTTTCAACTGAACTCTTGACTTTGGTGAGTCAATGAGGTTTATGAAACTATTTTGGAAAATAAATGTAAACTGGTTTAGACTTAGGCAATTGGTTAGAGTGGTGGGTGCAGCATGCCCGTTGGTTGGAGCCGCAGTGGTTGACCGTCGTGCACGGGGTATGTGGTTGGGCTGAGTCAATTAAGGACCGGTCAGTGAGCTACCGTGCAAAGCCCTAATCGTACTACCACATGGTGGTATGGGACAACCCCGGTGAATAATTTGTGAAGTCTCAATCGAGTCGAGTCGTAGGTTGAAAGTGAGCGTGGTTGGTGCCATGTGAAGTCTCACTTGGGCGGCGTGGTTAAGCCATGAGAAGTCTCGTCTAGGCTCAAGAGGGGTCCCGTGCAGTGGATTCTCTTCGGGTGAAACCTTAGAGTTGGCTCGACCGGGTTGAAGGCTTTGCATTGTAAAGGTCTTGTCACGACTCCCCACCGCACACCTAAGGAAGTGTGTAATCTAGTGGTACAACGGGATGATCGTGTCTTGTGGGTAAAGCTATACAACCTCTGCAGAGTGTATAATCTATCCTGGATAGCCGTGCCCACGGTCATGGGCATGCTGAGTAAAAGTTTTTCATGGATTAGATTTTGATTTTCAAAATATTTTTGAAAACCTTACGGATGGATGGAATCCGTGAGAGATTGGAAATCTGGTGAATGGATGGAATTCATCAGAGTTGCGCAGTGAAAGCGTGTGGATGGATGGAATCCATACGTGATCTTTTGGAAAAGATGGTCCGGGTGGGATGCCCGTGGATAGGTTGGTGTTTGGTCGGAGCCAGCACTGACGGTATTACTTTCTATTGCAATATTGTTTTTACTTACTGTATTAAATTCAGCAAGTTCAATCTACTTATTGTATTTCTTAAATGCTGTTTTATGCAAGCTAACCCTATAAGCCTTCCATTGAAGCCTTTATCATTATGTTGCATTTTCCCGGGTGATTTGCGGAGTACAAGTTTGTACTCACGTTGCTTTTTCCACACAGAGGAAGATGTCGTCGACTACGGTGAAGATCTGGACGAATAGGCCGCGTCTTACTATCGTTTGACTGTGGGCAGGCTTGGACTTCGCTATTTATCCGTTTGCTTCCGCAGTTATTTCCTTTATTTATTTGCCAATGGGCGTTGATGTAAGACTTGGCCATAAGGCCGTACCCTTTATTTAATATATTGAGTCATTTGTGCTTGGTTATTATCTTTGTTGTGACTGTGTGCACTAGCTGATCCTGGACTAGTGCGATTTACACAAAGGATCCAGGAGTCGCTACTCCGGGTTCCGACACGCCTAGTCGAAGTAGACGCGCGCGCGCTCCGTCCCCTACCCTTCGAACGGGTGGCAGCGGAGGCTGGCGCCTAGTTGAAGTAGACGCGCGCGCGCTCCGTCCCCTACCCTTCGAACGGGTGGCAGCGGAGGCTGGCGCCTAGTCGAAGTAGACGCGCGCGCGCTCCGTCCCCTACCCTTCGAGCGGGTGGCAGCGGAGGCTGGCGCCTAAGTCGAAGTAGACGCGCGCGCGCTCCGTCCCTTACCCTGTGAACGGGTGGCAGCGGAGACTGACGCCTAAGTCGAAGTAGACGCGCGCACTTGCTGGAGCCGGAGGCGGAATTGGAGTTTCTCCCTTTCGGTCCGGTAGGGCGCCTTTAATGGCGGCTAGGACCGTACCGACGCCTAGCCTGCCAAAAGGCGGGTTATTGCGTCGTGCAGTGTCCTTTCACGTGGTTAGGCACGCGCGCTTATGCTCGAGCGCCGCGCGATGGTCGTGAATTGCGCGACCGTGACCGCTTGCTTTGACGATCCTTGGTTCTGCGGTCGCGTGTAGCGTGTATCGCCACGGCGCTTCGTTTTCGGTTACGGGGAATCGTGCGAGGCGGACCTTTGCGCCGCTGCGGTTGCATCCGGCACGCAGATCATTGTGACGCTTCGGTAGCGACGATATGGGCGAGGTGGCTTGAAATAGCCCCCCGTAACAGCATCCCCGCACCTTTACGCCCTTTTTCCTGTCTACTCCGCCCTCTACACTTTCGCGATATTTTCACCGCTTCAATCTCTTTGTGGGAAGCGATGGCCTCCGGTGGTAAGCGCGGCCAGGCGGTTGGTGGCTCTGGCATTCGCCGGCGACCGTCGCTGCTGGTGGTGAAGTACTCGCTGAGCGAGCGCGACCCGGCGGCGGCAGACAAGTGGTGGCTGGCGACGGAGAAGGAAGGCTCGTTCTCCGGCGAGTTGGGCCCTTCGCTTGTGACCGAAGGCCATCCAAATGATCGCCGCGCGAGGAAGCTTTCCGATCGCCAGGCGGTATGACTGCCAACCCCCGACGAGACCGAGCCACACCCCGAGCAGTCCGAGGCGATCGTTTTCGTCGCCTTCTTGGATGCAGGGCTCCGCATCCCAGCGGCGGCTATTGTGGGCGACATGCTGCTGCACCTTGGTGGCCGAATCGCGCAATGACTCAAACGCCGTGGCCCGCTTGCCGATATCTGCTTGGGCTTTGCGTTCGGGAGCGTCTTGGCCCAGCTCTTCTTTGTTTGCCTATCGCACGAGGCACGGTGCGGCCCAAAGATCAAAGGCGGGACACGGCCGAACTTTGGCGATGTTAGCTTCCTTCTCCGCCGCCCCGCACAGCTTTTCCCCGCGACGACTCGCGGGAAGTAGGAGTCCTGATGAAGCGGTGGTTCCACCACCATGTAGAGAGCGGGAGCGGCCTCGAGTGTACGGGCCGGCCGATCGCGTTCAGGACTTCGCCCGGCCGGACACTAGACAGCGAAGACAGCGATCGCCCGACGACTCGTGGGCTTGGCGCCCGCTTCAATATGCGTGACTCACCAAGAGTTCGTGATGTACGGCGTGGCGCCGCTTGCGAGCGGCTGGCGCCTTGCCGTTGAGAGTCGTCGAGACGACAACGTTGAGCCGTCGGTCTGCGTACTGCCGGCGCCCCCCAACCCTCATAAGTGCCGACCGCCTCGCTCCCTTTGTCCGCGCGTAGCGTGTTACGCATTCACCCCCTTTTTTCTTCTGCTTTAATTTAGAGATTAGCTTGGATGATGCGGAGCGACTCGTGCGCGTGTTCCTCGGGCCGTATACCGGCAGGGAACACGAGCAGCGCTCGTCCGCAACTGCGTCGGCGGGGCTGGACCTCACCGAAGAGTTCGTGATGTACGTCGTGTGTGTGAGGCCTTGGGCCTTGCCGTGCCGGACCGCCCTTGTCCGTCTTCGCAACCTCAAGACGCTGGTGCTGCGAAGACGGCGCGCGCCTCGCAAAAAGGCCGGCGGGCGTCGCCCGTTCTTGGCATGGCGCCGCGCGCTGCTGCCGCCGCGGCCGACGCAGAGTCGATCGGCGAGATATGCCGACTCGAGCTTGAGGCCGGGACGCCGGGGCGGCGTGTCCTCGGCGTCCCGACGACGGGCTCACGGCGGCCCGCCGAGGGAGGAAGTCTTGCATCCTGCGCGTCGCCGAGACGGACCGAGCCGCGGCCGTGTTGAAGTGGGCGCCGGCTATGGCGGCTCTGACGTCGAGGCGCAACCTTCGGTGACGACCGCCTCGACGCCGAGACGCAGCCGCCATGGCCGCCACGATGCCGAGAGGCAATCTTGATCGTGGTCGCGCGGCGGCCGGAGCCGGCCGCCGCCGCAGAGGTTGCCGCCGAGGGCTTTGCCCCGGTGCTGCAGCCGCGAGCTGTTCCCCGATGGTTGCCGAGGCGGGCGCTGCCCCATGCCGCCAAACGGCCATGCTCGCGCCGTGGCTCCACCAAACGCCGAGGGTTCACCGTGGTGACGGCGTCGGGAGTTTGTGGGACTCGACACCCATGCCGAGGTCCCTCTGCGCGTGTTCCTCCTATGCCTCGGACCACGCCGCCCACCTTGCCGAGCGACCTGCGCGACAGTAACGCGAAGCCTCTGTTCTTGCGAACCGCACCTCGGAAGGGCTTGCGCCACCGCTCACGGGACTGGGGAAGGCTCCCAAACTCCGCCGGCCGCCACCGAGGTAAATTGGCATGGGTTATCCCGGAACGCTTTTGTTGCTCCTTGTGGTGTGCTCACACGCACTTTTGCTGCAGCGCCGCTATCCCGAGGAGGAGCCTTTGCCGAACGCGAGGGTTCCGACGCTGTTGGCACGAGCGTTCCGCGCTCCGGCCCCGCGGACTTCGTCCCCCCGCCGGAGACGCTGAGGGCATGGCAAGGCATTGTGGATGACGCGGCTGCCAGCGTCAGGCAGCAGGCGCTACCCACGTACGGGGTGGACCGTCTGAGGGACGGCTTCGAGGTGTGGGGGGTGCAGATAAGTACGTAGTTATATGATTACACCCGGCCATGCTGCGCTTGCTGAATCGCTTTTTGCCCTACAGACCCTGGTGCTGGGGTAGGCCCTGCAAACGGCTTATGTTCATGCGCAAAGGGCGCTGGAAGATAGGTTGCAGGCCGCCGAGGAGCAATTGCGCGAGGCCGCTGAGGTTCGGTCCGCCCAGGATGCCCAAATCCGCCAGCTTGAGGCGGAGTGCGCCGAGGGGAAGGCACAAGCCGAGGGGGCTGCCGCGTCGGCGCGGGAGTCGGCCACCGAGGCGATGCGGATAAAGTTCGCGGCGGAGCGGGACAGCCTTCTGCAGCAAGTCGCCTTGCTGGAGAAGGAAATGGGCGAGCTTGCCTCGACTCTAGCAGAGCGCAACCAGACGCTTGGCGAGGCTTCGGTCATTGCGTGGGACGCCCTGCAAATGCTGGAAATCCACCTCCAAAGACTTGTGGGTGCGGTGCCGGACCACACCTTCGGCCCGGAGGAGTTGCTGCGGGCCCTTCGCTAGATCCATGATGCCGTCGACGTTGCGCGCGGGGTTGCGACGAACTTTGGCGACCACTGTGCCTATGTGTCTGCGTGCCTGGTGTGCGCCCTCCTTCGGCACCGTGGTTGCACGCACATCGCCGGCCGAGAACGCCACCGGAGATGCGGCGGGCCGAGTGATGTCCGGTGAAATCCGTGCCGCTCGCCACCCCGTCAAATTCTTTTACGAGCGGATCTTGGACTACGTCGGGATAGCCGCCGCGCAGGTCGAGCTTCGGAAGTCCCTTCATGGGAGGAGCCTCGCCAATTTCTAGACGGTTCCGCGGCGCGACGAGGGTGGCGCCGAGGCCTCCGGAGATGCCGAAGGCTCACAGGTGCGGCGCGAACGTGGCTAGGTGTGGGCGTGCGTTGTAACGTCGGCCCCTTAATTGAATGAATAAAATGTGTGCTTACTTCATGAACTGATTACTTGCCTTTATCCCGGCGGCTTCCTTCTTGGGGCGCATCGCCGCGTCGCCTTGCGACCCGGCGGTGCCTTCGACGCTGGCAAAGGGCCGAGGAGTCGTTGAACTTTGGGCGGCCGACCTTCTTCGAGCGAGGCCCGGCTTTAGCGCGTGTTAAGGACGAGCCCGCGGATAGCGGCTTAGAACGGCAAGGACGTTGCCGGACCTTTGTACTTGTGTGATTTTTTTGGTATGCATATTTTCTGGCATTTTAGGATATGCGCGTGTTGATGCCACTGGGTTCACCGTGCGCCTCATGCTGCGCGGGCGGATCTCCGTGCTCGACGCGCACCGCTGGCGGCGTAGTTGCGCAAGGGTTCCTTAGAACGGCGCTTGCGGGGGCAGTCCTTGGCGCCTCACCTTTTTACAGTCCGTAGACGGGCGGGCGTGGAGGCGGACCTCGATGCTTCGTCTTTTATAGTCCGTAGACTGGCGTGTGCGGAGGCAGACCTCGGCACTTCGCCTTTGTATAGTCTCAGATCGCGGGTACGGAGGCGGACCTCGGCGCCGCTTTTATAGTCCGTAGATCGCGGGTGCGAGGTGGACCTCGGCGCCGCTTTTTATAGTTCGTGGATCGGGTGCGGAGGTGGACCTCGGCGCCGCTTTTTATAGTCCGTAGATCGCGAGGCGACCTCGGCGCCGCTTTTTATAGTCCGTAGATCGGCGCGGGGCGGACCTCGCGCCGCCTTTTATAGTCCGTGATCGGCGGGTGCGGAGGCGGACCTCGGCGCCGCCTTTTATAGTCCGTGATCGGCGGCGCGGAGCGACCTCGGCGCCGCCTTTTTATAGTCCGTGATCGCCGGGTGCGGAGGCGACCTCGGCGCTTCGCCTTTTATAGTCCGTAGACTAGCGGGTGCGGAGGCGGACCTCGGCACTTTGCCTTTTTATAGTCCGTAGACTGGCACGGGCGAGGGTGGAAGTGTGCGCACATTCCGTTCCTCTTGCTCCTCATGGCGGGGTAGCCTCGACGCGTCTTGTGTCTTGGCAGCGCGGCCGCGCCACCTCCCGCGATGACGTGAGGTGAGCCTCGCTCGTTGCGATTAATATTCGTGTCCTCGCGCGTTGCGGCGCGTGGGGGCCTCCGTAGTTTTATTTATACTCCGCAGAGTGCGTGGGATCAACATCCACGTCCTATTTATACTCCGCAGAGTACGCGAACGTGCGACTTCGATTTATACTCAGTCCCGTACCCCTGGCTACGGCGAGTGCACATGCGAACGTGCGTCTTTGTTTATACTAGGCCCGTCACCTTTGGCTCTGGCGGTGCACACGCGAACGCGCGACTTCGATTTATACTCGATCCGTACTGCTCTGGCGAGTGCACACGCGAACGCGCGTCTTTGTTTATACTCGAGCCCGTCACCTTTGGCTACGGCGAGTGCACACGCGAACGCGCGACTTCGATTTATACTCGATCCCGCACCCACAGCTACGGCGAGTACACACGCGACGTGCATCTTTGTTTATACTCGGGCCCGTCACCTTTGGCTACTGGCGAGTGCACACGCGAACGCGCGACTTCGATTTATACTCGATCCTGTACCGCTACGGCGAGTGCACACGCGACGCGCGTCTTTGTTTATACTCGTGCCCGTCACCTTTGGCTACGGTGAGTGCACACGCGAACGTCGCGACTTCGATTTATACTCATCCGCACCCACTACGGCGAGTGCACACGCGACGTGCGTCTTTGTTTATACTCGGGCTCGTCACCTTTGGCTACGGTGAGTGCACACGCGAACGTCGCGACCGATTTATACTCGATCCGTACACAGCTCGGCGAGTGCACACGCGCGGACGTGCGTCTTTGTTTATACTCGGGCCCGTCACCTTTGGCTACGGCGAGTGCACACACGAACGCGCGACTTCGATTTATACTCGATCCGTACCCGGCTCGGGCGAGTGCACACGCGAACGTCGTCTTTGGTTTATATCGCGGGAATGCGCGCTGGCGAACTGCGCGCGCCTATGCCGCGTACTTGCGCGTGATGAAGAAAGATTGGCGACAAACGGCGATCTTCATTATATCCCCGTTTGCGCGGGTAAGCAATTACAGGGGATGGATATACTAACCATTTGTCCTTGGTACGCCAAGCCTCTAGTCGCTAAACATCTGCAGGGCCCGCCAAGGCGCCTCGAATGGCCCTGTACTCCGCTGCGCGACGCCACTCTAAGAGCGCCCTTGGGCCGCGACGCGGATACACGTACTGGCTCGATCGCTGTGCCATATCCTGATCGCCTCGGACGGTGATGATGGTCCGGGGACCCGGGATCTTCATGCACAAATAGCTGTGATGTGGTACCGCGCCGAAGGAGTTGAGGATTGGGCGCCCTAGTATGGCATTGTAGGGGTACGAAAGGTCGACCACGTCGAAGGTGGCATCTTCGGCCCGCACATTGTTATCTTGGCCGAACGAGACTTGGAGACCTATTTGGCCCAGCGCCCGCAGGGGCTGTCCCCCGAAGCCCTGCAGTGGGATTCCTGAGGGCCCTAGGCGGCTTCGAGGGATCCCCATCTGGTCGAAGGCCGTCGGAAACAATATATTCGCGGAGCTACCGCCGTCCACCAAGGCACGCCCACGCCGCATCCGCGATAGTGACCCGGATGACCAGGGGGTCCTGATGAGGGAAGTCCACGCCTTGGGCGTCGTCAGGTGTGAATGTAACTTCATGATGCGCCCAGTCCGGCGGTGCTTGCGCTGGGTATGCCGCCACGTGATGTAGTCTTCGCGCATAGGCCTTCTGCTGCCGTGCTGAGGCGAATTCCAGCCGCAGAGCCTCGGATATGACGTTAATGACCTGCGGTGGGTTACCTCCGTGGCTGCAGCGGCGTGAGGCCCTCCCGAGGCCGCCAGACGTGAGCTTGATCCGTGGGGCCGCCCCGAGGCCGCATCCCTGCGCCTGCAGCCTGCGTGGGGCCTCGTGACGGAATCGGGCGTGGGCCACCGCAGCGACGCGCGTCTCGGTTCTGCCCCTAGCGGCGCTTTGGCGAGCGCGCGATGGAGACACACGGCGTGTGTCGTGGGTGCCTCGGCCGTGGACTTCGCACCACGCCCCGGTGCTGGTCATCGTAATCTCCACGGCTTTCATCGCGCGGCGCGCCACGCCGCGTCCTCGACTCGGCGCCGATCGCCACGACGCCAGCGCTTTCTTGAGCGCCGATGTCGAGGACGAACCGCCTCGCGCGACCTGGCCGCGCGCTTAGGCCCATTGGGCGGCTCCTTGCGCGGGCCGCGTTGGGCGCGTCTTTAGACGACTCGGCTTGCGTTTGCCTCGAGGCCGTCCGTGATGGATCTTCGGTTTTGTCGAGCCACCGACCGGTTGGCGTCGAGTCATCTCCTCGCCTTCGGTGAGCGTCTTCTTCCGCTCTGGCGTACTCCTCCATTTTGTCGAAGAGCTTCGCCACCGTCTTGATCGGCTTTCGCGCATTGTACTTGGCCATCGGACCGGACGAAGGCCCCGTATGGCTGCATTAACGACGGTGGTTTCATTGACGCCCTTCACTTGGCATCGAATCTTGGCGGCGCTGAAGTAGTCCCGAGCTTCTCGAGAGCTTTGCTTCACCGCGAAGAGTTGGTCCGCGTCGACTCGCTCGACATAGTTTCCGAAGTTGTTGTGAAGGCGGTCGCGGTCTGCTCCCACGCGTAGATGGAGCCCGCTCTATGGTAAAACCAAGAGAGCGCCACTCCTTCACGCCAGCGAGGAGTCCTTCGCCGTGGGTGTCGTCTCGCCCGCGCCTCGATCGCGGTTTCGTACACGCGCACGAACTCGCGGGATCCGTGTCGCTTTATGCGGTCGATGACGCTAGGAACTTGAAGTCTTCGCCACGCCGCTGCTGCAGCCCAGCTAAAAGTGGGGACTCGGATCTGGCGCCGCAGCGGCGCACGCGGCTAGACGTGGGGCTTCGCGCCGTCCGCCTCTCCGCGTGGGCTCGGCGCGACATCGGGCGGCTGCGGCTCGAGCCTCTTGTATATCTCGGACGACTCGCGAAGGTCCCTAGTTCCCGCCGAACGCGCTTGAGGGTCGCTAGTAGGCGCTTTCCACTGCAGTCTTTGCCGGGCCGCCGGAACACCCAATGACGGTCGGCGCAGGGACCATCGCCACGATCTCGGATCCGCGGATGCCGTTGCGGCTACCCGGCCGCTTGATCCGTCTTTGCCGGAGGTGGCGGGTTTGTCGTTGCGATGCGGCGACGGGTTGGATGTCGTTAGCGCGCCGGCGTGGTCGATCCGTTGTAGTGCGATGGGGTTGGATGTCGTTAGCGGCGGCGGGAGTCGATTTGTTGTAGCGCGAAAGCCGACGCCGCGACCATCGCGCTCTACGCGCCGCTAACTCCTTCGCGGCCGATGCCGAATCCTCGTATTCACGCGCGCCCGACCCACCGCCTTCTTTCCCTTCGCCACGCGATGAAGCTTTTTCGGTGCCATCCTTCTTGGTCTTGAGCTTGTCCTTGTCCTCCCCACTGACGGCGCCAATCTGTTGTGGTTCTTGACCAAACAAAGAGAGATGGTAGTGGAGAGGTGGAAGTGTCTGCGCTCACCTCCCCTCATCCTGATATATATATTCACATGGAGTATGCTTTTACAGATGTGCCCTTACATCCGTACATCCCAATTAGGGGCACTTATGTCATTACACACGTTACTCTGGTTCTTATAACCTCCTAACAGGCCTGCTGGACTTAGGTGGGGGCCACCCCTACAACAGACATCATCAAATACATCTACACAAATGCTTAATGTCTATTTTCGAAAAGGTATATGGCTAGTTTAACCGCTCCATAGCCGCTAGTCAGACCGGTTAAAACCTGACAGCAACTCTGAGAATTGCAAACTCCTAAAACTAAAATCAAACTTCGACAATATTTATATAACAAAATCAAATACTCATTATACAATATGAGATGACCTCTACCTCGTCTCACAGCCATCAATGATTTGGAAGAATGGGAAGGCCGTTTGGGCATTTCCTTCGATGCAGACCACGGATGGTTCAGATCAGTTCAACGTACTCACATATAAACAGTATGCTTCAGCTTATCCGAGCCTCCATCCCGTACGACGACTTTGCCACACTCATCTCTCACGCTTGTGATGATTCGAAGCTTGTCTCAGCTCTCACCCAAATCATGGGCCTTGTTCCATAGCAGCTATGGTGAACTAGGTCCAGCCGTCCAGGCAGTGGATGGATGCTCGTCAGCAGATGGCCTAAAATGAAAGGGGGAGAAAAATAAGCGGAAAGAAATGGTAGGGGTGGGCCCCTGTTGACGTGGAGCAGGTCTTACGGCACTTCTGAACAAGCGAATCTGCTTGGGGTTCAGTGCTGGGCGCAACACAAGGCATTTCTTACCGGATTTGCCTGCCGACCTGCAGGCCGCAGCAGCTGAGCATCTCCATTCCCCACCATTCACTCTAGTGGAACATCCATTCCATTGGAAGCTTTTACGAACCTTTTATTCTCTGTAACGAAGCAAACTAGCCTTGGTAACTTATGCCATTTGACCACAAAAAAGTTGCTAAATATGTTCCTCTTCTGATTACAGGTACGGTTTACGATTTTTTGATGCGGCTTATTTTTTTGAAACAAAATAGAAAGAAAGCCCAAGCCACCACCACATGATCATCTGACAGAGCGACATGAGTCTTGCCCAGGGGTCCAAGGAATCCATCGACAGCAGTCCACCGACAGCTCGCCCAGATCTCATTTTGTTTGATCGCTCAATGCATCACCTCATCAAATTATCATACTAGTACTAACTAGTAGCAGTATGCTAGTATTTCTTTTCGCCGCTGATCAGTCCCCGTCCTGCCAAGAGGAGAAGTTAATTAGCCTACCTTGTGAGAGAGTGACCTCTCACCAATTAAGGTGTGCATACACACATCCAGGCATTTAATCGTGTGTTATTTCCCAACCACTGCTCGCCGTCACGCATCGCATCGCAGCGCAGGGCGCAACTAACTACTCTTCTCAGTACACAGAGACTTTCTTTCTCATACTTGTACCACGAACTACGTCAAAGAAATGGTACAGTATTATACTGTTTCTTGTGAAATTCGGATATAAAACTTTCAGCTACAAAACTCTTGTATTCCAAACAATTAATGTTTAGTCTTTTTTTTTTCTCGGGGTAAAACAACGCTAAAACTTAGTGAATCTTAAAGTACGTGGGTATGTATTTTAAAAGAACTGTTTGATGTTGGCTAAGGTGATTCTGGTAGAGTGCCTAGATAGGAATCTCATTATAATACAATGATGTTGCAGATGATGCATGTCCTAGTGTGCAGGGGATAAGTTGTAAAAGCTGGCTTGCAAAATAGAGAGAACCGGCATATATAGATATAGGGCATCATCAAGCTGCTGGGGCTAAGTGGCTAACCCTACCTTTCCCATTTCTTACACATGCTTCATGCCGTCTTCTTCCCTCCAATCCAACCAACCCTGTCTTACCCGGTTGAAGTATGCATACAAAAAGGTGGAGAAAAAACACTGAAATAACAGCGTCTGAATCACCAGCAAGCTTTGAGCAACGGTAACCGCTTTGCAAAGGAAAGCCATGGGAACAAGTTAAATGCATTATTGGCGCCTGTCCTTTTTGCCACGTACAGCTTGATAAGGTACAAACAACTACGCGTCCCAGATCTACAAAAGTTAATGATAACAAAGGCCTACCCCTCTCTTTTTTTTCTCTCTCCTGACAATACCCAAATGCTTCCGCAACTACCACAGTAACAACCATATTATCCTTGGGCCCATCCCTTCTCTTTGCCAGCGATGTCCAAACGACCAAACCACACGGCCAAGGTAAATACGCAACAAAAACAACCAAAAATACCTGGTAAATACCAAACAGTAATGTCCCAACAACACGCCTCGAGTAACAAAAAGTACGAGAACAATCAAAATGCTTCACATGCGAACAATC
Source organism: Dendrocalamus sinicus (assembly GCA_036346575.1). Lineage (NCBI taxonomy): Eukaryota > Viridiplantae > Streptophyta > Magnoliopsida > Poales > Poaceae > Dendrocalamus > Dendrocalamus sinicus. The sequence continues at coordinate 7,386,754 of CM070648.1, forward strand.
TCTAGGAAACCGCTAAAAAGCACCGCAAGAACACGGGTCCAGGTGAGCTGCACTTACACATGAGCCAACACAACAAACAATTTTGCGAAACAAATCTCAGTGTTAAGACATGGTTTTTTTCCCTGCAGTTGATAATTTTTACCAATACTTTTAAGATGATAATAAACACCGAAGATACTAACATAAATAGCATACATAATTTTAGATTTAGAAAATTATTTAAAGAAATCGCTTTAAAAGACGATTGAAAGGGCCCACAAGTGAAGTGGAGCGGCCACCGCCTCCCCCGTCCCTCGTCGCGGGGCACCCACTCCCCCCATCGATAGCGGCAACGAGACCGAACCGAAAAGACGACAAGGAGACGAGAGCGACGCCCCAACCACTGGATCCCTCCATTTCATAACATAACGCCATTCCACGCCATTGCCTACCATAACTCACACGCTCCCCACTCTGCTCTGCCCTCTCGGCCTATCCCACTCCGAGAGCTCCGAGCCCTCCTCTCCGCTCGCGGCTCGTCCGCCCGCACGCCATTGCCGTCGTTGAGGAGGGGAGCGGCGGCGGAGGAGGCAAACCGGCAAGATGTTCGGGCGGGACCCGTGGGGCGGGCCGCTGGAGATCTCCAACGCGGACTCGGCGACGGACGATGACCGGAGCCGGGACCTGGATCGGGCGGCGCTGATGCGGCAGCTGGACGAGACGCAGCAGAGCTGGCTCCTGGCCGGGCCGGGGGACCAGGCCGGCAAGAAGAAGAAGAAGTACGTCGACCTCGGCTGCATGGTCGTAGACCGCAAGATCTTCATGTGGACCGTCGGCACCATCCTCGGCGTCGGCCTCTTCATCGGCTTCGTCATGATGATCGTCAAGCTTGTCCCGCACAAGCGCCCGCCGCCGCCGCCGCCCGACCAGTACACGCAGGCCCTGCACAAAGCGCTCATGTTCTTCAACGCGCAGCGATGTGAGTTGCCTTCCTGCCACCACCACTGCATCACAAATTCAAAATTCAGATCCGGTTTTGCGTAGCAATGGCATGCACGTAGATTCCGGCGGCTACAGCTGCTTGTCCAGTTGCCCTGTCACTTCTTGCCTTGTCATGGGGTTTCTACATTTAGCATGCCTTGGAATCTGGAGATCTGACCATTTCGTGTAAATTACTCCATATACTCTTCATGCATAATTAACCAGACCACAATCCACGCGGGAAAAATATCCACAATTGTCTTGCTTCCCCATCTAAAATAAATAAATAAAAACACTATGAATTCATATGAGCAACTAAATTGATGAACAAAAAGACACATATACTGTTCACCTTCTGACGATGTATGGTCTGGGATGCCAGCTGGTCCGCTGCCGAAGCACAACGGCGTCAGCTGGAGGGGCAATTCCGCCATGAAGGACGGCCTCTCCGACAACACCGTCCGGAAGAGCTTGGTCGGAGGGTTCTACGATGCAGGGGACGCCATCAAGTTCAACTACCCCATGGCCTGGTCCATGACCATGCTCAGCTGGAGTGTGATCGAGTACAGGGCCAAGTATGAGGCGATCGGCGAGCTCGACCATATCAAGGAGCTGATCAAGTGGGGCACAGACTACATCCTCAAGACCTTCAATTCATCCGCCGACACCATCGATCGGATTGTCGCCCAGGTTCGTAGAGGTTGATAATCTCAATGTGCTGATTTGTTCTGTGCCAAGAAATTAGGCATCTGATCCACTCACTCAATTGAGTAAACTTCCAGTGTCCTTTCCGCAACACATCAGCAGACTAGACTATAGTAGTTTCAGCAAATCACCGATGCCATGTGGAACTTCCTTATTGCAGGTGGGTCAAGGTGACACCTCTAAAGGCCCCATGCCTAATGACCACTACTGCTGGATGAGACCGGAGGATATCAATTACCCCAGACCTATCTATGAGTGCCACTCTTGCTCAGATCTTGCCTCTGAAATGGCTGCTGCCCTTGCTGCAGCTTCCATAGTGTTCAAGGATAGCAAGAAGTACTCTGACAAGCTCGTCCATGGTGCGAAGGCCCTATACAAGTTCGGTAGGACGCAGCGTGCGCGATACAGCCCCAACGGCTCTGATCCTGCACTGTTCTACAATTCCACCAGCTATTGGGATGAGTTCGTGTGGGGCGGTGCGTGGATGTACTTTGCCACAGGGAACACATCATACCTCTCGGTAGCCACAGCTCCAGGAATGGCAAAGCATGCTGGAGCATATTGGTTTGGTAGTCCAAACTATGGAGTATTTACCTGGGATGACAAACTTCCAGGCGCTCAGGTTAGCATACTTCATACCTCTCTACTCGGTTAACTGGATATGTTAGAAGCACTTAGCAGTTAGCAACAAAGGAACAACAGCAGTCTAACACAATATGAATGAGAAAAACAATGAGGATTGTTTTAGAAGGAATTGGAATATTAAGAAAATCGATTTGCATAGAAAAGGATGATCAATGGTATACTGCAGCATTCTAATGAATAATGATTGAGCATTAACATAGTTTCTACTTTATCCAGGTTCTTCTCAGCAGGTTGCGTCTCTTCCTAAGTCCAGGCTACCCTTATGAAGAAATATTAAGGACATTCCACAACCAAACTGACAATGTGATGTGCTCATATTTACCGGTATTCAATTCATTCAACTTCACTAAAGGTCGGTGATGTACCTCTTTGTTTCTCTTTGTTTCTAGTTTCTACCTAGCCAGAGAAGAAATTTAAGTAATGGAGTGTTTTGCAGGAGGATTAATACAACTCAACCATGGAAAGCCTCAGCCACTTCAGTATGTTGTCAATGCAGCTTTCCTTGCTTCTTTATATAGTGATTATCTTGACGCTGCAGATACACCAGGGTGGTATTGTGGACCTAATTTCTACACCACAGAAGTCCTCCGCAAGTTTGCAAGGTCACAGGTAAGGTTTTGTTCTCAATGCTCTTGAATTAACTAATGCAGTAATGCTATAGCAGGAATCTGTGAATTGACACTCGAAACCCTTCGTTTTGCAGATTGATTACATCCTAGGTAAGAACCCACTAAAGATGAGCTACGTTGTGGGCTTTGGAAACAAGTACCCCAAGCGTGTTCATCACAGAGGGGCATCAATCCCTCATAATGGCGTCAAGTATGGATGCAAAGGAGGTTTTAAATGGAGGGAGAGTAAAAAGGCAAACCCTAATATCCTCATCGGAGCAATGGCTGCTGGCCCTGACAGGCATGATGGCTTCAAAGATGTCCGCACGAACTACAATTACACAGAGCCTACTCTTGCAGCAAATGCTGGCTTGGTTGCAGCACTGATTTCTCTATCCGACGCCAAAACTGGAATTGATAAGAACACCCTCTTCTCTGCAATTCCTCCAATGTTCCCAACTCCACCACCACCACCATCAGCTTGGAAACCGTGAAGAGTCAAATCTCTGAATATTTCCTGAGCATCGAATGGAGGGAGCAACAGATGGTTGTTTGGTATAGCGAAGGCCACAAACAGAAAGCAGCCAACATAAGCTTACAGAGCTTCTATTTCTGTATCAGTATGACGGATCAGTATAAAATCATCTGTCAACCATAGACCGGAAGTTGTGTGCAATTTGTGAAACTAATTTTTGGGGTCCTTGTTGTTATTCATATTCGGAGCTCATGTGTGAAGTTCTTTTTGTAGAAATGGCACCTGTATTAATCATTTTATAGGAGTGACTTTTTCATCATAGTAAAGGATTTGTGTGACCTTTGTACAGCTTGTTTGTATCTCATTTTATCTCCGTATCTTACATTACACGCTACACCTCAAGGAAGCATATTCACTAAATTCTCGGACTATGGCAATGGAGAAAGCATAAATGCGGATAAAAATAAGTTATGGCAGCCCAATGTGTTGATGCACTGCAGCAAAACAAGACAAAAGCATATCTTACAATGTCAACTGAAATTATGATACTCATATATCTGTATTGCAAGTTAATTTCGATAATGCCATTGCCAACAATTACCAAATATTTTATTTAATTATGAACACATAACTAAAAACTTCACTGATCATTAACCAGAAACTCTGATAAATAAAAAACGTGTGGGTCTGAGGGGCAAAAACAAATTCATCATGAGTCATATAATGAGATCTTATAAACAAAGCAGCTGAGGTGGTGAAAGGAATAACAGGAAATGGCAAATTTCAATTTTGTGTTGCTGTTAACTGCAATGGATGATGATGACAAGAAAAGGCAATTTCTGTATTAGGTCATGCTGCAAACTACATGATCCCAAAAAATGTATGGCATAAGGGTTCTAACCACTTGTAAACAACAAAAAGCCTAGCTTGTTGCATAATAATTATTCCCACATCAATTGTGAGCATGAATCTGAGACATACTTACCTTTTGCACAAATCCACTTCATCTTTGCCTCGAACAATCTTGTGAGTTGTGACTGGTGGCATTTTGGGCTTCATTCTCATCACCATCCAGTGCTTTTTCCCTGGTACCATCATCTACTCAGTACTCTCAGGCAAGGCTCTTTCAGCAAAACCTCCTTGTCAGGGAGACTCTTAGTCACAGTCTTCACCAGCTAACACATGTATTTATTAGAATGTACCCCCTTAGACATCTAGCTCAAAAAGCCTGTTGCTTGCAGGTCCAAACCTCTCTCATTTGGTGAGTGGATTGCAAGTTTGCCCAAGCTCAATGTTGTTCCTAGATTATCTTGTCACTGGTCGCATTATATGCTTCATTCGCATGACCTGTTGAACATCTTTTCTTAATGCCATCATCAATGGGCTGACACAGCTCTTCCGGCAAGGCCTCCTCACCGGCCTCCTTAATTGCATCTTTCACAAGCTTGTAAGTGTGTTCCCTCGGCAGATGCCCACTTTCAGCCATCTCGACCATGAACCGCCTCGCCTCCTCAACCAGCCCGCTCTCGCACAGCGAGTGGATTACAGCCATATGCGTGCTTGATGTCACCACACCATGCCCGCTTGCCACCATCTCCCTCATCCACTCAACAACCTTGTCTCCCTCATTCACCACACTATAATACCTCACAAACGAATTATATGTCACCCGGTTTGGCGTGCAGCCCTTCTTCACCATTTCATCAAACACCTCGTGGGCGCGCTCCACGCAGTACGTCTTGCACAGGCCATTGATCAAACAATTGTAGGTCACGACGTCCGGCTCCAACCCCTTCTCCCCCATCCTCCGGAACAACCTTCCCCGCTTCGTAGATCCTCCTCCTGGCAGCTTTCCGGCACCCCGTCCCCACCCCGATCCGGCAGTACCAGGAGATGAGCACCGTGTAGGTGTAGGAGTCGGGCCTGCAGCGCGCGCTGGGGCGCTCCATCTGGTCGAGCAGGAACCTGGCCTCCTTGAATCGGCCGTTCCGGCACAGCGCGGCGATGAAGGTGTTGTAGCACTGCGCGTCCGGGGAGCATCGGAGCTGTCGCGCGCGGTGGAAGGCGGCGAGCGCGTGGCGCGGGAGGTCCTCCTCGCCGAGCGCGCGGATGACGTCGGTGAGCTCGGCAGTGGAGACGAGTGGGGCGTGAGCTCGCAGGAGGCGGAAGAGCGAGGGGAGCGCGCAGGCGCGGGCGAGGGCGAGCGCGGCAGCGCGGAGTGGGGCCTCGGTGAACGGGCCACGGCGGGGGATGGCGTAGGGGCCAGGAGAGGAAGGCTAGGGTGAGCGCGGTGACGAGGCGGCGGTGGTGAGCGGAGGACGGGGAGGGGTAGGGGCGCTGCAGACAGAGGAGGCGCGGGGATCACGGGAGGAGGAGTCGCGCGATGGCGGCAAGGCGGGACGGCGACGGTCGAGAGGACAGGGGCGGAGGATTTTGAGAATGGAATGCGAATTTAAAACATATCTGTCCTAAAATCAATTCAAATTCAAATGATACATAACGAAAGTTCAATATATATAACTAAATAACTATTTAAGTATTATTCAATTATATTATTTCTTAGCTTATTAGAATTGATTATAACTCCTACAACTTCCTTTTAAATTTTTATTCCTAATATCATTCTTTTAAATTCGAAGGCAACAAATAGGCAATTTATTTTTTTGGTGCTCCAAACCGATCTGTATACTACAATCTATAACTACCATAAAAACCATTCCATCGGAGCCTTTTGCATTTCCATCCGATTACTAAAACCTATAACAAAAAAACCTCAATACACCACCTTGTAACACACAAATTCACAAATTGATATATCGAAAATCAAATTAACACCATAGAACTCTCCAAAGACGTATCCTACAGCCCCATAATGTTCTAATCATACCTTAATTTGGACAATTCATAAGAATTTAGCAGCACTATTAGCATTACCGAATTGGCAGCTAGTTAACACATGAGCATTAGAAAATGATCTACCAGCATTCAAGATTCAAGAAGCTAATCGATATTGAGGACTTAGGTGCATAGAAGAGCTGGGAGGTAATAAATAAATCACAATAAGTTAGGAGCATAGGGGACTTGGCAAGGCAGGTGTAGAAAGACTATTTGAAGAGCTCCTGGTACTTCTCTATGGTGGGCAAGTCGACAACTTCTTTGGTTTACCTTTTCCTATCTGGTGCTTGGTGGCCGTTGGTAGTGGTGGGGGCTCCAGCCTCCGAGGAGCGCAGCGGTAGCAATGATCTGTGCGTGAGCAGAACCGTGTGCCCGAGCTCGAGCTCGACTGCTGCGCTAGGGCAGAAGCCTGAAGGATTTGGCCGATTGGGGAATCTCTGGTGGGGTGGCCGATCAATTGAGAAAGTGAGGATGGTTTGGACAATTAGGTTAATAGGCTTGACTTATTGCTTGTTGGGCCTAATGAGCTCCTAGGAATATATTAGTATGTATGGTATATACTTTGTATATTAAGAAGTGTATATATCGATTTTTTGCTCAAAATTTTTGGAGGTGCAACTGCACCCCCATGCAACTTTGTGGCTCCGCCACTGGGGGAGGAGGAGGACATTGGTAATTTGGTTGGGCTTCATGTGGGGGGGGGGGGTTGAGCGGTAATGTGGTAACTGATTGGCAACTGGCCCGGAGCAGAGCGGATGCTTACAGAAGTGGGAAATTATTATTAGCATTTTTCTTGTTCGCCCAGGTATCAAAAGGGCCGGGCCCCATAAAATAGTGACCTAGCCCAATTTGCTTTGGGACTAGTTGGACAGTTAACCTATTTTTTTGGGTCGTGACTTATTAGTCTAATAAATAATTATTGCTGAAAAAAAGTCAAAACTAACCGACTGAGAAGCCGAAAAGAATAGGCCAAACTGGCTTTTACGACATCAAGAGATCCAAGCCATTCAAATTTTTTTTCTTTTGAAAAGAAAGTGATCCAACACATTCCCTTTCATTTGGACCTTCTGTTCTACTCTCTGGAATACTCTCTGGAATATTTTGAGCTTGGCTTGCTACATTCCTGATTCGCTTCACCATATGTGTGTCAATTTTTAAGGAAGTGCTACCACTTGGGTAGGTTGACCTTAGCACAGCTACAAATTAAGCTAGAATCTAAACATCATCTTGTATTGCAAGTGAATATCAGATACATATTCCTTTCTGCAAACTTGGTTCAGGTTTTGGTGCCCGCTATTCCACTTCACATGCAGGAGGCTCTGGAAAGAAATTGAATAGAACAGGCCTCGCCTAGAAGAAATATCGTGAGGTTACCTAGTTTTGCCTGCTTTTTTTCTCTAACTAAAATGTCTTGCTTTCTTTTTTCAGTCTTTTGAGAATGCTAACGGGCATGAAGGAGCAGAACATATGGAGCTTTATACCTGGTGTTTGCTGCAACTAGATGAAATTCCGAGCAATCATGATTTTAGTATTTGTAACATACTCATATAGTCACAATTATTCGATTAATAAGAGAAGACCAACCTTCTTCAAAGCCTTTGAATCTTCGTAAAAAAAATGGAATATGCAACACAACGCTGAGTGGCGACTACCACGATAGTACTAGTAGTACAATGAATAATCCTTAACTATAGATCCCATTTTTTCAACTTTTTAACTGTTTTTAGCTTAGCTTCGATTTCTACTGGTTGCAACTAAAAGTCATCAGCTACAGCACAAAAAGAAACTTGGCCATTACCATTACTTAAGCACAGTACACCAAATCAACCTCCTAAATAAATTACTTGTCTCCTTCAAGGCCTCACCCAAGAGAATACAAAAGTTTACTACATGTAATTCCCATCGATTTCTTTTCTCCCACTTCTCTTTAGTGGCGGCCATGCCAAAGTTCTTCACCCATGTAGAACAACGCCACACCGGTGCATCCTAGGGAGCCTCTTTGGAACAATGGAAACTTCAACAATACCTAACGACGTAATATACTCCTATTCTTTGTAAGCTTCTTTCTTCGATTTCTTCCATACACGTCCGAACCAATTCTTTTTTGTCTTTTACATTTCATAATCCCCTTGATCCTATATAAACAACCATGGAAAAGTGCAAAACCCGCATGCTAAGTACACAAGAAAGCACATCAAAAGTAGAGTAAAGTTTGTGTTTTCTGGTGCATGCCTAGCTAGCACCGGGGGACTTGGAATGGGGGACATGGACACCACGATGATGGCCTCGCCGTTCCCGACGGTGGAGAAGTGTTCGTCCAAGGACCGCGGCGGCGACACGGTCGTCGCTGACCTGGACGGCACGCTTCTGTGCGGCCGGAGCTCGTTCCCGTACTTCGCGCACATGGCGTTCGAGACAGGCGGCGTGCTCCAGCTCCTGCTGCTGATCCTACTCGCGCCGCTCGCGGGGCTCCTCTACTACTTCGTGTCCGAGTCGGCCGGCATCCAGGTGCTCATCTTCGCGTCTATGGCCGGCGCGAGGGTCGCCGACATCGAGGCGGTGGCGCGCGCCGTGCTGCCCAAGTTCTACTGCTCGGACCTCCACCCGGAGTCGTGGCGTGTGTTCTCGGCGTGCGGGCGGCGGTGCGTGCTCACCGCGAACCCGAGGATCATGGTGGAGGCGTTCTTGAAGGAGTACATCGGCGCGGACATCGTGATCGGCACGGAGCTCGTGATCTGGCGCGGCCGGGCGACGGGGCTCGTCCGCTCCCCGGGCGTGCTCGTCGGGGAGAACAAGGCGGACGCGCTCCGGAAGGCGTTCGGCGTCGCCGCGCCGGACGTCGGCATTGGCGACCGGAAGACCGACTACCCGTTCATGAGGCTGTGCAAGGAGGGCTACGTGGTGCCCCCGGCGCCGAAGATGAAGCCCGTGGCACGGGAGGACCTGCCGAAGCCGGTGGTCTTCCACGATGGCCGGCTCGTCCAGAAGCCGTCGCCGGCGCTCGCGCTGCTGACCGTGCTCTGGATCCCCATCGGGTTCGTGCTCGCCTGCCTCCGCATCGCCGCGGGCGCGCTCCTGCCGATGCGCATGGTGTACCACGCCTTCCGTGCCCTCGGCGTCCGCGTCACCATCAAGGGCAACCCGCCCCCGCCGGCCAGCCGCGAGACCGGTCAGACCGGCGTGCTCTTCATCTGCTCCCACCGCACCCTCCTCGACCCCATCTTCCTCTCCACCGCCCTCGGCCGGCCGATCACCGCCGTCACCTACTCGGTAGATACACTGACAACTTCAACCTCACACTCCATGCAGTTACTCCAGCCAGATCCATTGATCACATGTTGATATCAACAGGTGTCAAGGCTGTCGGAGATCTTGTCGCCGATCCGCACGGTTCGGCTGACCCGTGACCGCGCCGCCGACGCGGCGATGATCCGGCGCCTGCTGACGGAGGGCGACCTTGTCATCTGCCCCGAGGGCACGACGTGCCGGGAGCCGTTCCTGCTGCGGTTCTCGGCGCTGTTCGCGGAGCTGACGGACGAGATCGTGCCGGTGGCGATGGAGAACCAGATGAGCATGTTCCACGGCACGACGGCGCGCGGGTGGAAGGGGCTGGACCCATTCTACTTCTTCATGAACCCGAGCCCGGGTTACGTGGTCACGTTCCTCAACAAGCTCCCCCAGGAGCTCACCTGCAAGGGCGGCAAGACCAGCCATGATGTGGCCAACTACATCCAGAGGCTCATCGCCTCCACGCTCTCCTACGAGTGCACCAGCTTCACCAGGAAGGACAAGTACAAGGCGCTCGCCGGCAACGACGGCACCGTCGTGTCCAAGCCCAACATCGACAAGAAGGTCATGGGATGCTAGTAAAGTGTGATGCCAATAAAGAAGGCCCAAGCCCAATATCGACAGGAACAAGGCTGCTGCTACGTGCTTCCTGAGTTTGGCGCGTGCTTCGTAATTGGTTATTTATTTGAATTTGTGTACTTTTGCATATATTATATTGATCACGTAAACTTCTGTAATCGGTTGTTTACAAGGACACACACCGCCGTCCGTGTATGTGTGCGTTTCCATTAGGGATTTTACGGAGACTCTAGAACAACATCCCAAGTCTGAGAGTACAGTAAGACGTGGCAGGTATGGTTTTGCCGATTTAGAAGTGCATGAGTTGCTTCCTTACTGAAAGAAGTGCATGTATGACTACCCGCTGCAATTAGAAAATAAGACTTCTATACAGAGGCAATGTCATTAGTCCATCTTTCTTTAGCGGCCTGCTCATTTCGGTTTCTGTTGGATTTTTGACATCTGATTTCTTAATTTCGTTCTATTATGATTTTTTTGGTTTTTTTTAGACTTTTTGTATTTTTTTCGTATTCTTTTATATTGTCCAGATGGGTTAACCTGTTTTATTTATTTTTAAATTTAATTATGTAAAAAAGACATCAACAACTACAATATAAAATAAGTCAGTTACAGTGCTAAACAGTTAAAAATAAACCAAAATAAGCAGCACCTACGAAAGATGATTAATTATTAACCTTTTCTTTTTGAGTGCCACAAAAGGAACGAACAATTTATCATCTAGAAACAAAACATCAAGAATACTAATTGTAGGATCGTCGATGGTAATCAGAGGGGGTGAATGATTGCAGTGTCTAGCGGAAACTTTTCAAAATTTATTATTATTTTTAATCCTGCAAATTACAGAAGCACACACAAAAATATCCAGCCACAATGCATGCAAAACAATATATATATATATATATATATATATATATATAGGACGAGTGTTTCATGCATATATATATATATATATATATATATATATATATATATATTTTGATGTATACACGAAACAGACGCTTAAAAACTTAATGCAAAAAAAACATAAAACCTAATTAGTCTTACCTCATTACCTTGCATTAATTATTTTTTCTCTCTCCTCAATGCACAAAAATCACATCATCTCAGAGCCAACACCAACCAGCGACTTCTCTAATCAAATAGTATATGTATCATGTATGCATGCATGGCGTGGCTTTCAAGGATGGATGGAACAAAGATGCATGCACATTGCTCTTACACGTATTGACTACTGGATGGATACGTAATGAGCAAATTCTGAGCCGACTGAGCAAATTCTGAGCAAATTCTGAGCAAAGAAGAGACGGCGTGGAGTCGCGTAAGAATCAAGAAGCTGACCTGCGGACTGATTTCTCCGTGACGCGATGAGCAGAAAATTTCCTCGCATGCGGATGGCTCGAGTAAAACGCTTCGGGTTTGGACGCCGCGCGAATCGAGACGAGCGTCGAACCGAGACACGTTGATGACTGTTGGACGAAGCAATGAACTGTGTCGCCTCAATATTTTTCTCCAAAAGCCCACAGCCGCCCTCCAAAAGCAGCGCACGGCCAAAATTTTTTTTCCTTTCGCTCGATCGATACCACCTGCCGCACCAGCGAATTTTCTTTTATACGGTTGATTCTCTCCTATTCAATCTCTACGCAAAATCTTGATCCAACTTCAACTAGATCTTAAAATTTTAATCCAACTCCAACTAGATCTGAGCCTTTTTATCTCAACTAGACTTTTGGCCCACTAATTTTCAAGGGATCCGAAACACTTCCTAAAACGGATTTTTCACACTCGCGACTTTTCAACTCATCGTGTGTCGAAGCCTCCAGGACCGCACCTCCTGTATCTTCTCCACGCATCACCACCTTTGATCTCCATGTGCTCCAACGTGAGCCCGACCACCTCGTGACATCCTCGACCGCCCGGACCTCAGATTTCCCTCTCCTAGTCCTGGTCTTCCTCGTCACCGATCATGACCGTCTCCACGCCCAACCTGCACATGCAAAGACCAAAGAACGTATTTCCCGGTACAAGTTCTCACCAACTTGACCGATATTAGTCCAGCACACACGCACATGCCTCGAATAACAATACTACGCAAGGTTGTCAATTATTCATCATCATAAAAATTCTAGACCTAGACACATGGTCTAACACTAATAAAATTCTATAGTGTACCATCCCATAAACGTTCAACTGCATCTTTGTGCTAATATCCTCCGTCTGCATCTCGTACGTGTTCAGCTGGGTAACCTTGACGCCCGATTCATCATTGTTGAACACGTAGAGGTGTGCCTTATGGTCGACGTCAATTTTTTATTCGGATTTTTTTAGATCATGAATACAACAAAGACATACTCATACACGTATATATATGCACACAACGTCACACTCTCACATATATCCATGTGAGTGCGTCTAATTCACATGCTTCAGGTGAAATGGAGACCGAAGAGTCTCATGGAGCGTGGGCAAGCACTTTGACCACTAAATACACCTACATGCGTGCGTGTACTCAGAGAGTACTATTCACATAAACAGTGCTGGGGTACTATTCAAGTAAACATTGCCCCCAAAAACACGTCACCACGACTTAAAGCCAGGTGAGCAAGATGCCCACTGGCAGTGTTGCCAACCGAGCAAGCGCTTGGTCTGCTTTTCGATTGGATATGAAACTTACAATTTGCATTTAAAAACTTTCGAATTGCCTTTTAGCTCAGATTTAAAAACTTTGAAATTTCGGATTTAAAAACTTCAAATTGGAGTTGAAAAGTTATAATTGAGAATTTTCAAATTGGAGTTGAAAAGATATAATTGTGAACTTTCAAATTGGTTTTAAATCTTTCAAATTAGAGTTGAAAAGTTATAATTGTGAACTTTCAAATTGGTTTTAAATCTTTCAAATTAGAGTTGAAAACTTGTAATTGAGAACTCTCAAATTGGGTTTTAAAACTTTTAAATCGGAGTTGAAAACTTATAACTGAGAACTTTCAAACGGAGATCAAAACTTATAATTGAGAACTTCTAAATTGGTTTTTATAAAATTACGAATCAGAGATCAAAACTTATAATTGAGAACTCCAATTGGTTTTAAAAACTTTCAAATCAGAGTTGGAAACTTATAATTGAGAACTTTCAGATTGGGTTTAAAAACTTTCAAATTTGAGTTGAAAACTTATAGTTGAGAACTTTCAAAATGTGGGTTTGAAAACTTTTAGAATTGGAGTTAAAAACTTATGAAGATCTTTCAATTTGGATTTAAAACTATCATTTGGATTTAAAATTTTCCAAAATGAATATTTAAACTAAATGAATGAGCATACATTGGTACGAAGTCCTCATATCAAAGATTCATTTATGTGAACCAGCTAAAATATTTGACTCCATATAACACTACAATCAAATTTACACAGAGATAGTAGAACGCAAAAGATCATGGCTGGGTTTTGCATGGCTATGGCTTTGTCTTTTCACTTTTTTTGCTAGAGTAATTAGGTTTCAAACAATGCGTTTTTTAAGATGTAGTCTAGTATACACTGTACCAACTTTAGTTATACCGACCAAAATCGTATGCGATTGTCTCCCTCTTTGTAATCTCTCTTGCGAACAGCTAGAGTTCAAAAAATTTACCCAGAGCAAACTTCTCATCAATCAAGAAAATTTAGTTGATTTTACTTTTTCTTGTGACACCAATGATTAGATTATAGTTATCAAAGATGTGATATTTATATGGTATTTATTTTCCGTTGTAACGCACGGACATGTAACTAGTACAAACTAAAGGACACAAAAGTATGAACTGAACCTATCGAGCTCTAAGCATATGTGCAAGCGTCGTCAAGATCGCGGGTCATCTGATAAGTTCCGTCTCCGTGCTGATCTTCGCCGACCGCATGTCGTATGCGTTCAGGTTGGTAACCTTGACGTCCGATTCGCCGTTGTTGAACACGTAGAGGTGCGCCTTGTCGCCGACGGCCTTGGTAGGGTAGACTCTGGACAGGATGCTCATCTTGCCGTGGCCTCCAAAGCTCTCCACCACCGAGTGGTCGATCTGCACGCGCCATTACGTACAGTATTACACGTCAATTAGCAACATCACATGATTATCAAGAAGTTAAGCAATGCAGGGACAGATTGAGATGGTCTAGGTGACGTACCAAGGTTCTGAGGGGAATCTTGCCGCCAGTCTCCGCGATGTCGACGTCGATGAAGCCGGCGAAAGTCGGCTTGTAGAGGTTGTCGGCGTAGGACGACCTGGAGGGGTCGTTGCACATGAGGACGACGTGCTTGCCGCCGTTGTCGTCCTTGAACATCCTGAAGAAGACGGCCGTCCTCTCCTTGAGCTCGTCGGACCCGAGCACCCACAGCCCGAACGGCCCGACGCCGCCCTTGGCGTCCGCGCCCCGCGCAGCGCACACCGTCTGCGCGTCGGCCGCACGCCACGCCGGGTCGAACGGCTCGGCCTTGTCCAGGTCCATCACCTGGAACGACACCTCCACGTCGGCCTGCGCGGGCGACGCGAGCCCCGTGACCTCGAAGTACTTGCCACCCTTGACAATCCTGTCAGTGACGTTGACGTGGTTGCCGCGGAGGGACTCGATCTCGGCGACCGGCCACTGCATGAGCTGCTTGCCGTCCGGTGCGAGCCAGATCTTCCTCGGGACGGCCTGCACGCCGGCCCAGCCCTTGTTGACGTCGTCGGCCGGAGAGTCTGACTCGTTGGCCCACCCCCACAGGATGCGGCGCTGCATCGCCGGGTCGAGGAACGTCTTGGACGCGTAGAAGTTGCCGTAGTCGTACCGGAGCCCGTCGTTGCCGTCGGCGAGGGCCGCGTCCGGCACGTACGTCTCGGTGGCGTGGTCGTACGCACCGAACGTGTAGTACTCGAACCGCGTCAGGTCAAGGCTCACCTTGAGCACGTGCTTCTTGCCGCCATCGACGCCGGGCGAGGTCACGGAGTAGAAGTCCGGGCACTCCCACATGCCGGTGTCGCCGGAGTGCAGCGCGCGCCGCGCGGGCGCCCACCGCTTGAAGTCGCGGCTGCGGTACAGCGCCGCGTAGCCCCGGTGGTTATCCTTGGTCCCGATCACGAGCCGCCAGAGCCCGTCGGGGCCCTGCCACGCCGTCGTCGGGTCGCGGAACGCGGTGGCGTTCATCCCTGGCCCCGGCGCGATGACCGGGTTGTAGTCCGGCTTGACCCACTCCCGGAGGTAGGGGTCGGAGAGGTCCTTGGGGTAGGCCACGTTCTGCACCTGCCTGCCCTGGTCGTCGATGCCGGTGTACATGATAACCGGCGTGCCGTCCGGGAGCACAGTGGCGGAGCCCGACCAGCAGCCGTTGACGTCGAACGGCGCGGTCGGGTAGATGGCCGGCTCGAGCATGACCCAGTTGACGAGGTCGGTCGACACGGCGTGCGCCCACACGATGTTGCCCCACACGGCGCCCCTAGGGTTGTACTGGTAGAAGAGGTGGTACATGCCCTTGTAGTACATCACGCCATTAGGATCTGCACGTACGCACGCAAATAAACAAGAGCGAGCCAGCGTCCAACGCATTGCATGCAGAATTCACATCGAAAGATTAGACGACAGTACTGAGAGAGATTAGAGGGCAAGATCGAGCTGTGCCATGCACTGATGCACGTACGTACCGTTGATCCAGTGCTTGGGAGGCTGGAAGTGGAATCCAGTGCGGAGCGTGTGGTCGACGTGCTCGGCCACGAGGGATTGAAGGTCGGGGAAGGCCTGGTGCGACGCCTCCGCCGTGCGCCACGAGGACGACGACAGCAGCGCGAGCAGCAGGAAAACCACCCACGTCCCCGTCGGAATCGCCATGTCGTCGCAGCAGATCAAATCAAAGCGTCGGTTGGTTCAACTAGCTGCTATTGAGAAGTACTGCGTGGGTGAAGGGCACACGTACATACGTGCATATTTATAGGGGCCAGACAGAGGGCGTCGACCTAAATACGTGCTGCCGGATTGGAATTCGTTGAGAGGTAGAATTTAAGGGGAAGGGGATAATTCATAGCTATTAGATCTCTAATTTTATGGTTTTAAATCTGAATGACAGTTAGATAGAAAATATCTAGATGCCGTTTAACAAAATCTTTATAGAAAGTTGAATTGCGTGGGTTAGAGATAAATCTGATCTGATGGGAATCGGTAGGAGTAGTACAGATCGTGGACACTGGTACGTCCCTGACGTGTCATCGTCAAATTCGTCATCCGTGGCATGCCCGCCTGAGACCCTGAGACGGCTAGCTATGCAACAACGCACCGTGATCAATTTATCCCGTTTCGTGCTACCGATTAGGGATGAAAACGGCGGATAATATCCACCCGAACCAGTGTTGTATTCGTGAACTTTCTCGTCGATATCTATCTATCCATTGCTATTTAAATTTAAGATTCTACCCTGCAATTGTATTTGTATTCGACATATTTGTAGATCAGTATAGAGGATATATACCGGATGAGATGACTACTTCCGTGTTCGTATCAGATGGATATTATATATGTGGATATACGACAAAAAAAATACAACATGGTTATTTATTTTTTTACATTTAATTAATTGCTTAAAGTTCCAACATAGGTGCATTTATGGTTTTCATCTCTATCAACACAACAAAGTAGAACAAGAAACATAAAAAAAACAATGGGGAAGCACTTGACATTAGAATTCCCACACCTTACAAACGTCTTATGATATCCTAGCAATATTCAAAAACCGAATTTGCATCATATATGTATTTATTTGTGCCACGTTCACATTGACGAAACTCCAAACTGCACTCGTATTCTGGATATACATATCCACTTATATATTCAAGGAAAAAAATATGGATTAGATGGAGAAAGGCAACATTTGACTGTATTTCCGATTTCACTTATTTTGAGATAGTATTTTTCATCTCATTTCAAACGGCTTCAGCATCTAGCTTCTGGCTTATGGTTTTTCATCTTTTCTTATTTTTCCTTATTCCTTTATATTGTCCGTGTTGATAAAATATTTTTAAATATTTTTTGCAAAAATAAATCAACAATAATTACAGTGCAAAATAAGCTAGAAACTGCAACTTTAAAACCCCTTGGAGCGGAGAACTAAGAAGCATGGCTTAACCCAGACTTGGCTTAGCCAATACACCCCCACCCCTCTCGCATTGGTAGGCTTGCTACAAGGTTTAACTAGGGCGCCAAGCCTAGAAGGTGCTCTTCAAGTAGGGGTGAACCCAACCCAAGAAATAAGCAGTAGGGTTCCATACCCCCCCCCCCCGGGCGCAAGTGAAAGTCGAAGCAGAAGGGGATATTGGTTCTTTTTCAACTTGTTATTAGATGCTTTCTGGTTGTTGATCCAAGGATGAACATGGAATTGTCCGCTTTTTCTATGCAATGGGATGAGGACTAAGTTGTTTCCTCTTCAACATAAAAATAGTGGTTTCCTCTTCCGATAGATAAGAATACTCGTAAAAAAAAAGATGTACTTCTGAATTTACTTTAGACCTTGTATTGATTTTCAGTTGTCATCCAAATGAAAATTATATTGCAACTCTGAGATCTTAATAATGAAAGTAAGAATTAGTCTTATTCTAAAATCAAGCAAGCATAAAATAGAGATAGATGTTTAAAGTGTTATATATGTGCATCCATTTACACATAATTCGCACAACCGGTCTACTCTTTAGGCCATCCGATGAGAGGTCTAGAAATAAAGGGCTAGCTTCATAAACAACCTGCAAATTTGTCAATTAATGATTCTACTCTTTACGCCACTCCAACGTTAGTCTTGGATTGTTTTTGAGCCTTGGACACACCAGCATGTCCTACAACCTATAAAAACAAGGTGTTACACTTTGAACTTATAAAAGTTCGCTTTACATTGTCTTTCCTTTCCAAGGTGTATTGTCCATGTTTTCTCCCTTGTAAACTTGTTCATTATTCTGTTGATTAGGCATCTAAATTCGAGACAATATTGCATAACCTGGAATCTGGATGACCGGATCTGTCACAAACTCCTGCTCTAGGGGAACAAAAAATGGCACAGCCCTTGACCACAACTCTAGTCTCTGGGCCTATTCCAAACACAACTTCTGGCTTTTAGCTTTTAGAAGCCGGTTTTTGAACGAAGTGACTTCTCAAGATAGATTGTATAAGTTGTTTATAGGAATCACTGCAAGAACCGCTTTAAATGGAGTGGTTTATTAACGTAAGTGTCCCTTACTTTCTTAATCTCTCTCTTAATCAGCCAAAAGCCAAAAGTCACAATCAAAAGACAAAAGCCACAACATTTTTGAACATGACCTTTATTTCCTAGTCCTACGGCCACCCCTCAAAACGGCCCAAAATGAGAGAACAAATGATCTTTTATATATTTTCTCCTTCCTATATTTCCTCTTCCCTAGAATATAAAAGAAATAATTGGGTATGTACCACTGAAATGTATCCACTTTTGATATATACCATAATAAAATTCTGATTCACTTTAATACTAGCGAAATTTGCAGATTCTCGCCAATATACCACTTCCGTCCACTTCTGTTACTTTCTCCCATTACTTCACGTGAATTTACTGGTTTGCCCATATCTTTGGCTAGTTCATCTGCTGGGCCTATCCCACCATCTCCTCCTCCTGACCCGATGACCCGTCTCCTTCTTCCCTCTTCTCCCAACACAATCTACAGTTAGGGCATGTAAGTTCAAGCTCCATTAATTTATTTTTGATGATTAATGATAAATCTATATGTGAGACTAACATATTTGTTGACTATGATATTATTTAGTCTCATTTGGATGAAAATATGAAAATCATGGATGTATGCACTCAACATCATATTCTTATATCTTGTTGTATTGCTAGGATCCAAAATATAAGTTGAACTCCACCAAAAATATAACTTGAATATGTGCATATATTTTTATTACATATTTGTGTATGCACACATTTAGGAGGACTTTACTCTATGTTTTATGATTTTATTAGTATTGATCCATATTTTTTATCTACATATATTGGGGATCTCTACTTTGAAATATATCCTTTTGAGTATAAAAACTTGTGTAGTTCATATATACTTATATTGCTTTATATTTGATTATTTGCAATTAGGGTGGTCATCAATTACCAAAAGGAGGAAGATTGAAGAATTTAGATCTGCCATTGTGAGTTAATGGTATGTTTTGGTAATTAATGATAACTACATTGTGGGACTAACATTTTTTATGAGTTAAATGAATAGGTTATGTTTAATGATGATAGAGACTTAGGATGGCATCGTGAGTTAATTGTCATCAAATCAAGGATAAAAAAGAGCATGCATTATGTGTTGATACACATCAAAATCCCCAAGAGGACATGATCATGAGTTGATCAAGATCTCGAAGAGGAGATGATCAAGATTTGATCATCAAGTCAAGAGAAGATCCATTATATGTTGATGGAGGATGAGTGGAGGATGCATCATGGATTGATGCATATCAAGACAATGACCCAACTTGAAGAGAAGATGTAAGTCATCAAGCTTCAAGAAGATACTCAAGGCAAAGGTATAACTAACTAGGGCTAAGAGTGTATTCCTAGTCTTTTACTAGTTTTGATGTTTGGTTAGAAGACCATATTGATAGTATAGAATTGTCGTACTACTAAAAGGAATCATGTCTAGTAGCTTGAGTCTTATCATGTGTTGATAGCTTAATCTCACTTATTATAGCTCTCCGTGGCATGATACTATTATTTGTAAATATGTTTTATAAATAGTTGTGGCTCATGCATCTCTTCTTGTAGCATGTGACTATTTTGCAAAATATATTTTGCAAATATTTAAAATCCATATTTCCTACACCTTATGTCATAATTCCGAAAGTGTGCAAATGTATTTTACAACTTGTTGGGAATCATGGCCTGGTCCTTGTGTGCATGATACTATAATTTGCGAATATGTTTTGCAAAATTAGTTAAAGTATATGCACTCTTGTCTCTGCTGAAAATGCAAGGCGGTATGACCGGAGCGATAGTACCAGCTTGTGTGAGCGGTCAGACCAATATTTTTGGTATACCCCCTTGGCTAGTTGTGAGACAATCTTTTTAGTATTCCATTTCATTCTCTTGAGATAGTGTGAGCTTCTCCTCTCAATTGTGCATGTATTGAACCTTGTGAGTAAGGAGAGAGGTCTTCAATTGCATGTACTGCATCTAGAGATGGATTGTGTATCAACTTAAGCTTGTGCATTCATTGTTCGTGGTGAGAGTCAAGCAAGGGGCTTAACTTGTTACTATTGGATGTTGCCAGCTTGTAGATAGCGTTGGAGGCGTCGTGCCTAGTGATCTTTTCAAGAAAGGTCATAAGAAATCCCGGCATATTGTGATGGTTGGAGCTCACCTACCCAGAGCTGGAATTAAGGTGTTTGGCTTAATTTATGGAGCTGATCTAATTCATTTGAACACCTCAACATGGACTAGGGGAGATCAGCAAGTCTCCAAACATCACGGTAAAATATCATGTATCAATTCTGGTGTGTTCTCTTATGCTCAATCTACAATCAAGCAATTTACATTTATAGAATTAAATCATCTGCTTGTCATCCTAGGATTGTAAACCTTTGACATAGACTTAGGGTATTAGTGCATTTAGGTGAACCTAATTGATTTAAGCCTTATTTGTATAAAACTGATTTGATTTACTCTATTGCATTATAAACTCAATTTTAGCCAAGGATTTTTAAAATGCCTATTCACCCCCTCTAATCGGTCTCCTCGATCTTACAGGGCCATCTCTTCCCAAATCCATCCGACGCTGCCGCCGCCTAAGCTACAGCCACCAGCAACACCACTGCCTTGCCGTAGGGGTCACGTAGGTCCTCGCCCCCTTGTATGGTGTCCTAGGTGGTCTAATTTGGTGGCCATATCATCCCTAACTCTAGATTTGTTGAGAACTGCAGAGAAAAGAATGGGAGCTGGTGATTGCTGAGAGAGATGAATGCTACAACGAAAAATGATAGGTAAGGATCGAATGTCATATCATTCCTAACCCTATATTTCATTTTTTCGCATTAGATTAGTGGTAGGGTAGAGTTGAGTAGAGTGCATAACTTGTGAGAAACAAAGAACACTAGATTGGGCACTACATCTTGCAGGAAGCAGTGGTTTGAGTACGTGCATGCTGCAAACACTATCTGTAAATTAACTCCACGATGTATGTTACATGGTAGAGCTTGTTGGTGAGTTTAGAATAGATGTTCATGTCAGGTCATATGTGACCTTCAAGAAAAATCAAAGAGAGTACCACAAGGGGACAACTCTAGACTGGGGTGGCAAATTCAATAACCTTCTCAATTTCAAATTTAGTAATGAAGGTAAAGGAGTATTTTTCATGGGATGAATATCAAGATGCTACCTTTTGGTACTATGAAAATGATCAAGACATCATGGTGAGATTGCTTAATGATGGCCAGTTACTTCAATTGTTTGCACAAAATAGAAGGACACGGGTTATGAATTTATTTATGACAGTTGACAAATGTGATTTATTCACCCAAGAGGGACAAAGAGAAATAAGAGAAGAGAATGGAGCCACATACCTCTTGTTACATAGAGAAAGAGAAAGAGAGAGAGCCTGAGATCCACATGGAGAAAGAGAGAGAGAGAGCCTAATATCCACATGGAGAAAGAGAGAGCTTGAGATCCACGAAGAGATAGAAAGGGAGCCTGAGAGCAACAAAGAAAATGTGCAGTTTGGAGCATGGTGCATTGTTGCATACACCATTGTGGAGGATATATAGTATCAAAACAATGCTCCTAGAGTTCAAGCGCATGGTAGGGACCATGATGATGATTATTCAATTGGGGTCGATGAAGAATGGAGGTATTTCTTGGAGAAGAAGAAGCACACTCGTAGCATGATGATGGTTTCCCAGAGGAGAATGCTATCCAACAGGAGGTTGTCCTAGGTTATGACACACTCTGTACTACATGCTAAAGAATTGGTTGATAATACATATGCAACCCTTACTGTGTATGACAGAGATAACCCTTCCATGCAGATTGAGGCAACATTTGTTGATAAGAATGCTTTTTTGCTAGCTTTGAGTCAGAACGTAATAAAAGGAGAGTTTGACACAGCCTTAACTTATAGTGACAAGAAGAGATATAGAGCAAGGTTTGCCTACCTAGATTGTTACTGGACAATATATACTAAAACATTTTATGTCGTCCCAACATTCATGGTATATGCCCTTAGGATGTTAAATTTTCTATGCCAATTTTTATTCTATAGATGAGTATTGTCTGACATTTGGAAAAATTGTCGGTCAAGAAGGTAGGCCTGAAGCATGAGTATCCTACAACTAGCAAGATCAAGGGCAACAAGGCAAATACAACGTGGATAGCAGATAGGGGAAAGGACATACTGAGAATTGTAGTCTCAATTCAATGTTGATCTGTCTTACGTCAAGGTATGGGCAACAAAGAGGAGTGCTTTGAATGATTTGCATGACACATGGAGGATAGCTTCAAGATGCTTTGGAGGTTCAAGGCAGAGATTGAGCAAAAATGCCCTAGTAGTGTGGTAGAGGTTGATTGCAAGGGGATTAAGGGTGAGGTGCGTTTTACTAGGATGTTTGTGGTATTGAGACCTTGCGTGGATGGGTTTCTATTGGGTTGCAGGCCATACCTAGGAGTTAACCCACATAACAGGAAAGTGGAATGGACAACTAGCAGCGGCCACAGGAATTGATGGGCACAACTAGATGTTCCCTGTTGCCTGGGGTGTGTTTGACAAAGGAACAAATGCTAACTGGGAGTGGTTCATAACAAATCATAACAGGGCTATAGGGACTTATGCTAGTTTGACTATCCATACAAGCGCTTGCAAGGGGTTGGAAACTACTCTCTTAAAAGTTTTCAACACTTTTGTAGACCATAGAGAGTGTATGAGACATCTCATGGGCAACTTTAGAAAGAAGTTTAGGGGTGAGGTACTTAAGTACATGTGGCCAGCATCTTAGGATGCCTCGCCAAGGAAGCAGCATCAAATCATAGAGAAGATTGGTGAATTATGTCTAGAAGCATTGATCCATCTCAACAAATATCACCTACACCTTTGGAGAAGAGCAGGATTCTCCACCTTATGTAAGATAGACTATATCAATAGCAACATTGCTGAGCGCTTCAACAACTGGATCAAAGATATAAAAGACCTTCCTCTTGTTGATCTCATGGATAAATTGAGAGAGATGGTAATGGAAAAGCTATACACAAGGAGCAAGAGAGTTGAACAAATACAAGGGAATATATTGCCTAGTGTGGTAATGGAGTTGAACCACAAGAGCAGGGCTTGAGTTATACCCAAAAAAGTGGTTTGTTTAAGGTTGAAGTCTCAGAGTTGGACTCAAACAGGGAAGAGTGGAAGTATGCAGTAGAGCTAGTCAAATTGGGGTGTTCATGTGGGATGTGGCAAGTCTCTGGGAAACCATGCACTCATGCCATAGTTTACATTTTCACTTCGAGGCAAGTCAATTTGGAGGACTACGCAGATGAGCATGTACTGTTGCCAAGTTCAAAAAGGCTTATCAATTTGGGATCCCACCAATAGGTGACAAGTCACAGTGGCCACCTAGCGAGATGAACTTTCATATGCTACCCCCTGCTGGTTAAGCTTACAGGAAGGCCAAGAAAGAAGAGAATCAAGCCTGCTGGAGAAGGTGGGGAGGGGGCAAGGGGACCATACCAATGCAAAAGATGCTTCCAATTTGGTCACACTGAGAAATGATGTAGTCTGCTGTCAACACCATAGGATGGAGAATGAGAAGAACAACTACCTGCACCAAAGACAGCAAAGAGGTATGCCACAACATTGCTACCATGTGCTGAATTGAAAAGGCTTATCAATTTGTATGTTATATGTTGGAGGGAATTGTGTTGGCAGGAAAAGATCAACTTCCAACCAAACCACACATGGAGATCCATAAGCATAAAGACCACCAAGAGGTACATAGCTGAAATTTGTTGTCATACATGCTTCCATTTCATAAATCATAACTTGGTGGTGTTACATATGATTTATTTCTAGGAAAAGCAAAACTGCTAAAAAAGTGAGCCAAGGAGCAGCCCAGACACCACCCAGGGTCACTCCATCAAGAAGGGTAACACACACCCCATCACCATCTGAAGTTAGCTCGGGTGCTGTGACGAGGAGGAGGGCAACAGAAACACACACAAAGTCACCTGGTAGCATGAAGAGGTCGAGGATCAATGTGTAGATGCTTTCAATCCCCAACTTTCTGTTTTGAAATATATTTTGAGATGCTTATGTATGGACATCTATGTGATCAATGTATCGAGGACATCTTTGTGATGCTTATGTATAGACATATATGTGATGCATTTGTCAAACCATTGTGGTGCTATTCTAGAGATATTATCAAAATTATGGTGCTGTCTTGGTACATAATGAGTGGGTTCTTTTGGGCCGTGGCATATAGCTTAAAATTTTGAATTCTGACAGTAGAGGTAGTACACAGATGAAAATAGTCACATGCGATTTTGGCAAGTATAGCTAAACTCGGTACACTTTTTACTACAATCTTCCTGTTGAACCCACCTTAAAAAATACACCATTTGCAAGCTAGTTACTGTAGCACATAAAAACCAAAGCCAGCTCAAAGTCCTACCGAAGGCAGCCAATATTCCATTCATTATGGTGCTATTACAACGGAATTGGTTTTGAGAGTTGGTACATACACAACCTACATAAAATAAACAAAATTTGGGAGATTGCACAACCTAACACTGTTCCATCCATTCCACATCCTTTCAATTTCAAGATTGCACAGAAACAAAATTAGAGGAGAATATAGCATTGTTCATTTATTTAAAGTCCAAATAACATTACAGTGCTTAAGCACGTTCTTGCAACAAATCAACCAAAACATACAAAATGTTGTAAATTCGTAGTGCAAAAACATGATCTTGCTGCAATTCCTCACAATCTGGCACTACAAGAATATAACAATGTGAATATGCTTGACTTGATACATGTATCCAAACTTTAGTGGCCACAAAAGGATGTTGTTGATGTGCTTTCAACGGACGATGCCGAAATCATCAAGCAGGTGAATCATCTCGGCGAGGCAATTGGCGCACTTCACTACGACCTTCTCCTTGCCATCTCCGCCAACGCCACTGACATACACCACGATGGGGATTGAGTGGACCACACCCACCACACGACGAGGCTGATGCTCGAGGACCTAGATGAGCGCAGAGGAGTGAAATGAACAGGCTATGTATCCACGAGCGGCAAAGATTGGGGGGGCTAGAGAAGCACTTCTATGGAGCGGACACACAAATTTTGGGACACCGATTTGGGGGAGAGAGGATGAAGAGAAGGAGCAGATAAGCTCGAGGGTGAAAACGAAGTGGAAGAGAGAAGAAGATAAAAAGGAGTGTTATTGACACGAAGTAACGGGAGAAAATAATATAAGTGGATGGAAGATGTATATTAGCGAGAATATGCATATTTTGATAGTATTAAAGTTAATCCAAATTTTATTATCATACATATTAAAAGTACGTACATTTCAGAATGGTAAATACCCAATTCCAAAAAAAAACCTATTTCGTTTTCGTGTAACCCGAGCACCCCACGAGCGCATGTATCGTTGGCTCCGTCTAGGGTTTTAGCCCTCACCGCCACCTCCCGCCGCACCCCCCTCGTCCGCACAAATCGCCCTCCCAATCCCTTTCCCGTCCACCACCCGCCGGGCGACGAGCGGCGCCGGCGCCGGCGGTGGAGATGGACCGGTACCAGAGGGTGGAGCGGCCGCGGCCCGAGTCGGCCATCGAGGAGAACGAGATCCGCATCACCGCGCAGGGGCTCATCCGCAACTATGTCTCCTACGCCACATCCCTCCTCCATGTGCGTTCCCCTCTCCCGTGCCGTCCTATCGGCTTTGTACGTGTGTGTCGATTCGAGTCCGGCGTGTTTTGGTGGTGGAAGGGTGCGAGGTAGCGGTGGGCTTGGTCCGTTTGGCGTGAGAGATGGAGTGATTTTCGAACGGCTAGTTTTGTGTGAGTTTTGATGGTGAGGTTGTTGGGTTGGCGTGGTTTAGTTGTGAAGGGCGGTGATTGGTGCGCAAATTCGATGTTGGTGTGTTAATTTTGGCCTATTGAATGGGATAGGTGGGTTACTTATTGGTTGGTGTTTTGAATCGTATGAAGGAATTTGTTGAACATGTCGTATGATGGAATTTGTTGAACATGTGCTATTTAGCGGTTAATTCACTGGAAATCCAATTTGATTTGTCTGCTGTTGAGGTTGCTAAGCCTATGTTCTGTTCAGTGGATAAATGCGGAGGTTAACTCGCCAGTCTGATATGTTCGTGCAAATTTAATTATGTTTCGAGGATATAAATGCATCTGTGTAGGGCTATTTGTGGAGTTTGGCATTTTCCGTTGCTAATACACTGGAAATGTAGTTTGATATGTCTGTTGCTGAGATTGTGAAGTCTGTGCTGTTTAGTTGAGAAGCGTGGAGGTTAATGCACCAATCTAATCTGCTTATGAAAAATTTTGGTTTAGTATTGGGAATATAAATGCAGCTATATATGGTTATTTATGGAGTTTGGTGTTTTCCGTTGCTAATTTTCGTGCCAAGCTATTGTGATCTGCGCAACCGTACATGCTGATGTGGTTCGTTTGCGTTTAGATTATGTGGGCTCTGTAGGAGGGTTTAAGGTGTCTACAGTCTGATTTTTCAGTGGTTAATGCAGTTCTATGTTATAATTACCTGATATCTAAGGCGCTCACCGTGCTAAAATTAGTTCCAACCGTGTGTGTGTGTGTGTGTGTGATGTATGTGTTTTTTTTGGTGTTTGTTTAGCTACTAATCAGTCTCTTTAGTGGCAAAGGAGAGGTGCAGTGTTCAATTTGGGGTGCCAAAGATTGATAAAATACTGTTTCTACTTTTTTTTTCTTTTTTCTTTATCCCCAGTGGTCTAATAGTAGCTCAACTGGCATTGGAGGGTGTGAACTCTGCTTTTTTTCATGGCCATACAATTAGTATTCTTCTGTAGTTATTAAATGTTTTAGTTTGTTTCTGAATATCACACATGGACTTCGCTCCATTTTATCGGTTTTTGCAGTAAATCATTTATACATTGTCCTAGAAAGTATTGCCTATTATATCAAGTGCAAGCATACTTTAGCTCCTGTTTACTTAATGTTGTGTTTTCTAGAATCGATCTGCTGTTTCATAGATTCTGTTTACTATTTTTGAATCAGGATCGGAGGATTAAAGAGATTGTTCTGAAGGCCATGGGGCAGGCAATTAGTAAGTCCGTTGCTGTTGCAGAGATTATCAAGGTAATCCTTCATTCTTGTTTTGTCATGTTTGTTACAAATGCAACCATGTCTGACAGCTTTCTTGAAAACAGAAAAGAGTCCCTGGGTTGTATCAGAATACCAACATCAGTTCTGTCAGCATCACTGATGTCTGGGAACCTATTGAAGAAGGCCTTGTCCCGTTATGTTTCTGTTTCATTATGCCATTTCTATTCATATACATTCTTCTCTTGCATTGAGAATTCTAACTTATTTGAAGATTTTCCTATTTTGCAGACTGGAGATGACTCGCCATGTTTCGATGATTTCAATTACCTTGTCTCCCAGAGAGCTGGACAAGAATTCTCCTGGGTAAGTCAGATGCGTGTATCTGTTAATTCTTTAGAATTCTTGGTGATGGACATGAATTGCGTTTCTAATATAAAGAAAAAGCACTTGTAGAAGATATAGGTTTGGATCAATAATACGTTTTTTAGTTCTAAAAAAATACTAATACATTTTCTTGTAGGTACCAAACCTCAGCTTATGTTGAACAGCCCAGGCAACAGCAACGCCTCCAGCAGGCACAGCCACCACAACGCCAACCTCGCCAGCCACCACCTGATTATGAAGGTACAATTGTGATTGCTCACACTGATTTTTGTATCGGTTGTTCAAACTTTTGATAATCATTGCTTTGTTAGACTCCTATGTGCGGGGTCGTGGCAGAGGAAGGGGCCGTGGACGTGGAAGGGGATGGGGCAGAGGAGGTTATGGTGGTTATGGTGGATATGGAAACAACCAAGGCGGGTATAACCAAGGTGGCTACAACCAAGGTGGTGGGTACTATGATAATCAAGGTGGATATGGTGGATATGATAATCAAGGTGGATATGGTGGATATGATAATCAAGGCGGGTATGGTGGTGGATATGGCTACAACCAAGGCAGATATGGAAACTACCAAGGTATTGAAGGGTTGCTTGTACAGTTGTATCACTGATCTTGCTTATTCAAGAAATTATTTTGGATGCTCACTTATCTTGATTTGTTGAATCAGAAAATGGTGGCTATAACCGAGGACGGGGTGGTATGCGCGGAAGAGGCAATTGGAATTACCGTGGGGGTATTGTCTGTTATGACATGTTTCAATATCGAGCTCATTTTCTGATCTGGCATTTGGTTATACATGAGCATACATGCTTTTTCTACCTGTGTAGCATGACCCTTACACACTGACATTCGTACCTTATCGTACCCACTTCAAGCACTGTAGGTTTAACATATAAACAATTCCCATGCATCCCAAGAGGCCAAGACTTCACATCCCTTGCTCACTCACTAACACCACTGTAGGTCTAACATATAAACAATTCCTATGCATCCCAAGAGGCCAAGACTTCACATCCCTTGCACACTCACTAACACCTGTCACACGCCTTGTTCAAATTCCATGCCTAGTTCCATTTTTCTTGCTATCACAAGCTGGTACTCTTATAAATATGCGGTGGTAGATCTGATAAGCTTATCAAAATTTTCACAAACCCGTTTTAGCTAAGGTTTAGGGTAATGTAACCAAAGAACTACTTTTTCCTGGAAACGCTTTATTTTTCTCCATATACATTTATGGTTCCCTAATCATTTTCCTCTTCCACACATGTAAGAAATGACTTTTTTTTTCTGAGATGTTACGTTTGCCTGTTACTTGTATAGTTGTATCATTTCTGTTGGCTTGCCATGCAAATCATCTACTGTTGTGCTAAATGATTATGCACAAAGATCCATAAAACTGGTCTGAACTTTCTACTCTACACACAGGGTATGAGCGTGGCAGAGGTGGCGGTGTTCTTAGTGGAAGGGGATATGTTGGCCGTGGACGGGGAAGAATGGGTGGCCGTTTGCGAGGGAACTGAGCACAGGCGGGAAAAAAAATCCGTGGGCTTCTGGTGTTACTTAAATGCCCCCCACACCCCCACCCTCTGATTGCCATATCGGTCCAACAAAATGCATGCTTTATTAATATCAGGGGAAGGAGAAGTTATCTAAGGATTTGTGTTGGAAGCCGTCAGTCATGTGTGGATGTTTGTTGTTCCCCTGGGCGCGAGGTTTGGTTGTGACCACAATGCTTTCCCCAAGGTATCCTGTAATCATCTTTCTATGTTGCTGCTGGCGAGGTTTGCTTGTTTTCCCAATGGTCGATGAATGCT
This sequence comes from Dendrocalamus sinicus, assembly GCA_036346575.1. NCBI lineage: Eukaryota > Viridiplantae > Streptophyta > Magnoliopsida > Poales > Poaceae > Dendrocalamus > Dendrocalamus sinicus. The sequence continues at coordinate 7,416,420 of CM070648.1, forward strand.
GAGCATGCTGCTCTATGTTCATGCCCGTCGTATTTACCTGATGAAACTCTATATTAAATTGAGATCTCTATTAAATTGTTCATTTTATTTGTGCAGTTTTGCCTTTGTCGATGCTTTGTTCTGTTTTTATATTCGTGATGATTGACTGCGTCAAAGCCAAGTTTTGCATCTTCCCTGTGCGAAATGTGGGCGTACGTGAGAAGTTGAAGCCAAATCGCTCCTCAGACGCCGCTCGGGGCTTGTTACCAGGACTTGGGGCGGGTTCAATGGGCTTATGAATTGTTTATATTCGTACGGTTTACTGTAACTAGCTTTTAAACGGTATATTTTATTAAGATAGTTAATAGGAAGATTACAGTAAAAAGTGTACTGAGTTTAGCTGTACTAATTAAAATCATATGCGACTATTTTTCTGTACGAGCTATCTTTCGTAAATAAACAGTATTTAAGTATTTAAGCCATTAACCTAAACAAACAGAATTTAAGTATTTAAACTATTAATCTAAAAGAACCAACCCTTACATTTGGTAAGGTGACGGCCTGCCGAAGCCCAATCGCTCCTCATGCCGTTGTGAACCATTTTACCCTTCTTTCGACTTCACCATCTCTTTCCTCGACCATGACGCGGTCGCCGTCGCCGCCGTCATCGCTTTCCACCGCCATTCCTCGACCATGGCGCGGTTGCCTTGGCTCCCGGCACCTGTGCAGTGTTGCAGCGGTAGGGCAGAACCGATCAGCGGAGGGCGTAGTGTTGCAGCAGTAGGGCAGAACCGAGCAGCGGTGGGCTCTTCCGAAGGTTGACGCTGGCGAGCTGGCCAGCAAAGGCGGCGACGCTACTGGAAAGAGAAGGGGAGAGATAGGAGAGGAAATACGAGAGAGGCGGCGGCGACCCGACCGCCCGAGAAGAACAGCGGCGGCGCATCATCAGAAGGGACGGTGGTGGCGGGCGACTTATTTGTTGGTGTTTTGAATCGTATGAAAAAAATGATTAAGCAGGCGTGGTTTAGCAGTTAATTCACTGGAAATCCAATTTTATTTGCCTGATATTGGGATTGCTAAGTATGTGCTGTTCAGTGGAGAAATCTAGGGCTTCATGCGCTGATACCTTCCTAATTGAGGATATAAATGCAGCTATGTAGGGCTATTTGTAGGTTTTGGTGTTTTCCGTCGCTAATACACTGCAACTGTAATTTGATACGTGTGATGTTGAGATTGTGAAGTCTGTGCTGTTCACTGGAGAAATGTGGAGGTTAATGCGACAATCTGATCTGTTCGTGCAAATTTTGGTTTGGTATTGGGGATATAAATGCAGTTATATATAATATATGGCTATTTAGTATTTATGGAGTTTGGTGTTTTCGTTGCTAATTTCGTATCAATCTTTTGTGATCCGGTGCTGCGGTGCGTGCTGTTAGTTTGTGTGTCAGACTTTCCTCCCCTTGGATGCGGTTCATTTGCGTTAAATTATGTGTTCATTTACGTTTAAATTATGTGGTGCTCCGTAATAGAGCTTAAGGTGTTATTGCAGTTCTATATTGTAATGCCTGATTCCTACGGTGCTCATCGTGCTAAAATTAGTCCTAACCCTGTGTGTTTGTGTGCGCTGTGTTGAAAGAACCCTAACTTTTAGTTAACGCCAACAGTAAAATTAAGGTAATTTAAACAGTAATTAAAAGAGTAATTAAGTTAATTACAACACAGTGAATTCCAATAATTTAAACTCAGTTCTTATAAGCAAAGTAAAATTACTATAACACTTAAATAATTACAAGAATGCATAGTGCATGTAGAATAAATAAATTACAAGTATTACATTAAAAATAGAAGGCAATAAAATTACATTTGCATCGTTTTAGGGCCTTGCATATTTCCTAGGCATGCTTGGCGAGTACTAGCCCTTAGAAGACCGAACCAACACCTTGCGCTTTTATTTTGTAGACCAAATGCGAAGAATAAAAATAATCTAAAGGAGAATAAAAGAAATAAAAATATTTTGCTGTCAGAACCATTTGGCATTAGAATGTCGAAGCCGTTAGTGCTCATCGAGATACATGGACCATCCGGAGCTGGCTGACGCCTCTTATTTAAGTGAGTCTCATCATTCGGCAGAAAACTTAGCCACCACCCACTTTAATTTTTACCAACTTACCTCGCGCTGTAGAAAATCGAAGCATAATACCAGAACAAACCCATGGACTAAAGGTCATAAAGTGTTCCCCATTGCACAGCCAGCCAAATTTTTGCTGAATTGGTGCTGTTTGCCCGCGTAATAGCAAAAATGACACTCGGCGTGGAGAATTTACAGAAATAGCGCCTCTACCGCACGATCACCGCGCGGGGCGGCCGGTGAGCCGACACATACCTACCACCACACAACTGCTATGCGGATTAGCCAAAACCACATGGTGGCCGTGTGATGGAGCACTATAGCGTCCAAAACCGCATGGTCACCGTGCAGTGAGCACTATAGTAAATTTTCAAAAAATCCATTTTAAGTATACTTTTTGTAGGAATTTTTAAATACATCAAATGAGCTTCAAAAATTATAAATTTTTTGTGGAGCCTCCCGACACAGTGTACTTGATTGTGTAATTTTTTCATAAGTTTATCCATTATAAATTTTTCTCAAAAATTTATTTAAGTATACTATTTGTAGGAATTTTCTAATATAGAAAATGAGATCCAAACATTATGATTTTTTAAGGCTCCTTACACAATGTATTTGATTGTGTAATTTTCTAAAATTTTATATGTTCTAAAATTATCTTGAAAATTAAGGGTTTATGTCTCGAAAATTAGGCTTTTAGGTCACATGAAATCATAAAACCCTAATTTCTGAAATATAACATTCTAATTTTTGAGACTTAAACTCTTAATTTTGGAGATAATTTTAGAATATATATAAAATTCTAGAAAAATTACACAATCAAGTACACTATGTAGAGAGCATCAAAAAAATTTATAATGTTTGTTCCACATTTTCTATGTTAAAAAATTCCTACAAATAGTAAAATTAATAAAAATTTTGAGAACAATTCAGAATGGGTAAAATTATGGAAAAATTATACAAGTAAGTACACTGTGTCAGGAGGCTCCACAAAAACATTTATAATTTTTGGATACCATTTGAAATATTTGAAAATTCCTACAAAAAATACTTAAATGCATTTTCCTAAAAATTTGCTACAGTGTTGCTGCAGTTCTCATTGCATGGTGACCGTGTGGTTTTGGGTGCTATAGTGCTCCACCGTATAGCCACCATGTAGTTTTGGCCAATCCGCACGGTAGTCGTGCAGCGGCGGGAACGTGTCGACTCGCCGGCCATTACACACGGTGACTGTACGGTGGAGGCACTATTTCTACAAATTCACCGCGATGAGTACCATTTTTGCTATTATGTAGGCAAACAATGCCAATTCAGCAAAAGTCTCTAGCCGGCCAAGAGAGTCAAAGAGATAAGACCATACACAACAAGGGAGTGAGATGGGGATGAGACCAAACATCCAGTGCACAGCTAGAGAGCATCGGCCACTCCCTCTCCTTTCATAAGAAAGCTACGCAGAGCCTTCCCTTCCTATTCCCAGATCATCCCCCCCCCCCCAAAACTGAGAGCCAACCTAAAGCAAGGCAAACCACCATTCCATCCCTCCATTGCTTGGTTGAGCTAAAGTCCAAGCCAAGAAAAGCTTCACACTAGCCAAAGTCCCATGGCAACCACACCAAAGCAGTGAGGAGGAGAGAGCTTAGAGGAGAGGAGCTAATGGTGTAGCAGAAGACAAAGGAGAGAACACAATGACTACAAGGCGTGGAACCATCGATGCCCGTCAAGACCATCTTCGGCCGGCCAAGACAAAAAAAAAAGGAGCAGCAAGACGACACCACTCGGCAAGGACAAGAGGAGGCTGACCAAATCCCTAAACACGTGAGAACCAAGTCATGGCCACCACGAACATCATCATCGCCCATTCCGTTTTCTAGCCTAACAAGCAAGTGGGTCCCCTCACTGACCTTTTTTGCTCTTTGTCTATAGCACAAACACCATAGCACACCACACAAGGCAAGCAAGATGGCCAAAGTAGGATAGCATGAGGAGATAGAGGAAAAGCCTTGTACCTCATATGGCAAGGCCGTGACGCTATGACGGCGAGTCCATGAAAAAAACCACCGTACACTCTTGGAGGATGGCGTGCTCCCTAGCACATGCCATCCGCTAAGTACCGTCACGGCGACACAACCGTCAAAGCCATTGCGTCTTCATGCGTATATAGTATATAGAAGCTAAAAATTGCACTTAACCACAAAAGAGTCTAAAGAGGAAGTAAATTGAACCGATGGCTGGATAGAACCGGGTAGAACCAAAGGGTGGAGGAACTGGAGAGGATACAAGGGAGGTCATCGTGGGGAAATCTCCGGCGAGGAGGTCACCGGTGGCAAGCCAGCGGGCCATAGCCGAAGCCCTTAAGAACCCCCGAACTGGTGCCGAGGAAGAGGGCCAATGTCGATGCGTAGCCGAACTGGGAAGAAGGGGAGGGAAATGAAGAGGGAAATCCGAGGGAAGCAACTCAGAGACTCACCGGCGGCGAGCCTGGGTCGGCATGCCCACAGCGCCACTTGATCCAGCAAACCCTAACCGAGGCCGCGTTGTGTTCAAACTGGCGGTTCAGAGAGGAGGAGGCAAAGTTGCGCGTGGGGGATTTGACAGAGGAACAGCCAGCGGTGGACCCCCCAGCAGGCAGTGAGCATCTGGCCGGCGTGCCCAAGGCACCGAGGCGGTTGCGTCACGTAGAGGAAGGGAGCCAGGTATTGCGTGTGCGTGCGCGTGCGGGGAAGAGGGAACCGAATGGGTGCGTGGCCAGCGTTGTGTGTTTTGTTGTGTGCGTGCGTATGTGGTTGTTAGGTGGGTGGGCGTGAGTTGGTGTTTGGTGTGTGGATCAGGTGTGGGAGTAGTGTGCTAGGCGTTTTGTGGCTGGCGTGTGGGCTAGCATGCTGTCTGTGGCGCATGGTATTCTGTACGCGTGCTAAGAGCGACGCATGCATGCGAACCAGCAATAGCAAAGGTAAGTTAGACTAGCAGCATAAGCGTAACATCACGCCATGCTAGCTACCATATGATCGAAGTAAAAAAGACAAAAATTCGTAAGAGGGGATTATCTGAAAAAGTGAGTACCAGTGCATATTTTCAAAAAAAAAGTGAAGTATTTTTCGGTATAGAACCACGGATCTGTGCGTAATTTCGTACGATGGAAGCTATTTTTTGTAAAAATGCAACAAAAAAAGTGCCAAGCGGCATTCTTCCACGAAGGAATAAGGAATGAAATAACATAGCAGAGCAGAATTCTGTACGCTGCCAGTCCATCGACCTGGAAGATTTCGTTCAGGTTGTACTCTGAATTGACATACAATGGAATGGCTCCGCTTCCATCGTAGTTTGACATGAACAAATCTGTTTAGTGCGTTGTTTCAATTTGTACGGTATGAGTCCTTTTCGAGTCATTCGTGTATCTGTTGCATTATTTTCTAGTGGTTTGTATTACTTGCACCGTATAAATTGTCGGGACCTAGATTTTCAAATCCGGATTATCTATGTATTACAGCACTAATCCCAGATTAAAGCTAATGTACACAGGCAAACAGTGATGATTACATAACCAACAACGCTTATTACAATAATAGACAGTACAGACCGAAAGGTCTCTTTATTACAACCGAGGTTTCAAGACCTCACACACTCACAAAACACAGTGGAAGTAAAAGTAAACCCGGATGAAGACCCATCAATACGCCACAGGCAATTGACTGGGGAAACACAGCCTAGAACTCCGGAAAGCCTTCGTTGAATCCACACGTGAAGTAGTCGTAGTCCCCATCTTAAGCTTCATATTCCTCTAAGTTGATTTTTAGTGCAGCATGTGAGTACATAAAGTACTCCGCAAGTCTTGGGAAAGAAATGAAGTAGATGCAAGGCTCAACAAAGGAGGGCTATATGGTTCATTTGCACAAAGCAATATTTTATTTCAAATACCATTAAATATTTTCGAAGGCATTAGTTTATCAAAGTAATTGTTTTAACTGAAACTATTAAGCATTTTATAGTGAAGGTTCTATCCACCAACACTAGTTAACCAGCTCTAACCACTAAGGTTTAAAACCACGGGTTCCATCCACCCACACTGGCTCCAACCGCCAAGATACCCTTCCGAGAGTTCCCTCTACTCTTGGGATACCAAAACTTTGATATTAAAACCAAAACCAAAAATATACCATGTGAATGTATTCCTTGCCCGCCCTTGACCGTAGGCACGGCTATTCGAATAGTTTAACACTCTGCAGAGGATGTACAACTTTACCCCCAAGAGATAAATTATCCTAATAGTCATCATGCTTCCTTTGGCATGAGACCCAGATAAAATATCACAAAGTCTTTACCTCACTCTAGTCTAGTTAGACACCACCCGCTGAGGTTTCACCGCTGAAGGGTTAAATCCACCCAGTCAGAAGCCCCCTCTTGTGCCATATGAGTACAATAAATCCATGTCGCTCACTGTGAATAACCAGTAAATCCCTGGTATCCACTTTCCATTGGTGGCACCTAAACTAGATTATCGTAAGTTAATCAGCTAGGTCGTACCCATATAGACTTGGGGTTGCACGGTAATGCTCAGTTTGGACAATCACAAGAGTCGGTCCTTAATCGACTAGGGCGGAACATACACTTTAAAAAATCTCATGCTAAACCGCACCAATCCAATCTAACCATCCGCCCTGGTCTAAAACAATTTTCACATTTTTAATTTATTTTAAAAGAACAGTGGCAACACCAATCGCCACTAATCTCCGAATACAAAGACTAGTTTAATGAAATATAATTTCCCATTTGAAGGTTACAAAAGTTAAATAGCATGATTAAGCAATTTACTACTGTTCTAATATTTATCAAAGATTTATAATACTCTCATTATTGAGACAAAAGAAATCCTAAGGTTACAAAGGTACATGACATTCAACTTCAATCGAGGGCATAACAATAATTGGTTTTAACTAATACGCTAAGACAGAAACTAGTGTTCTATGTAAATAGCAATGCACATAATTTTAAATTAATCAAAAGCACTTCTCAAACATAGGTGCAACATGTTCAAAGGAGACTTGCCTTCTTGCACGCTGTCTGGATCTTCTTGATGCAGAGCGGAGAAGTCTTCGGCAACGATGGGTTCTACGCGCGAAAAGACAAAACAAACAAAATAAATAAATACACAAAAAATTCAAATAAAATTCAAAAAGAGTGTATATTTGGATAGTTTATTATTTTAGAAAAATTTAGAAATTTGAACGGCTCAATTTGGAGTTAAAATGAGAAAGCTATGGCTTCCGAAATATTAAAAGAAAGAAAAAGACTGATTTGCTAATTTATTTTTGTACTGAAAAGTGTATTTATGATGTCAGCAAAATTTGAAATTCAAAAATTTCGGACATGTGGGCCCGGTCTACCGTGGACTGGGTCCACGAACCGTGGCGGTGGCCGAGGTGGCACACCTAGCCGACGTGGCGCCACGCGCGCGACACGCGGAGGCCACGCTACGCGGCGGCCGACGTACGGCCGCGCGGGAGCGGGTGCACGGCGACGACGGCCGACGCGCTAGCCGGCGCGACGAGCGCCCGGCGGCGTTGCGGCGAGGGCGCGCGGCGGCGGCGCGGTGTGGCGCTACCGACAGCGGGGCTTGGGTGGCTAGAGGAAGGCGGCGGCGAAAATGCGGCGCGCACGGAGAGAGAGAGGCTCGCGCGCGCTGGCGTGGGGTTTCGGAGGCTTTGGCGTTCGCCGAAGGAGAAAGAGGCGCGGGAGAGGGCTTTATAGGCGGGGAAGAGAAGTAACGGCCGGTGGTTGGGCTCACCGGAGTTAAAGACCGGGGCGGGGTGTAAAGCGGTGGTTTCTGGTGATTAAAGGAGGGGAAACGGCCGGCGTGAATGCGGCAGTGGCCAAGGGGGTGATTGCGCATTCATTCGGGTGTTAAAGGAGAAAGAAACGGCCGGATTAAAAGCTTTTGGTGCGGCATCATGGAGGAGGAGAGAGAGAGAGCTAGAGGAAGAAGAAAGGGAGGAAGAAGGAGATGACGGGTGGGGCTCGCGCGTCGATGAGAGAGGGAGAGATGAAGGGGTACGGGCCGTCGGATTGATGACACATGGCGAGGGAATAAACCAAGGCCGTTTGATTTAAGTGAAGGGGTAAGTTATGGTAGACGGCCGAGATTAAATCATGGAAATAGATGGATTTAATTAGGATGCGACACGTGTCAGCTCGAGGTTAAATTGATTTTAATTTTCGGATTAGCTTTTCAGAAAATACTAGAAACATTATAAATACTTAGAAAATATTAATTAATGTCTAAAAATTCCAAAAAATTCATAGAATATTCCTCGAACTATTTTAGACTTAGGAAAAATATTTTTAAATTCAAATTTGCCTGTAATAATTTTATAAAATACTTTTTTGAACTTTTAAAATTTATTTTTAATTCTAGAAAATTCTCAAAAATTATTTAAAATTCAGGGAAGGTTGGGAAAATAAAATGAACTCTTTTTGGCTTTAATAAAATATTTAAAATACATTTTTTTGCTTTAGATTTTGAAATAAAATTCAAATAAATCCAAATAAAATTCTAATACTTTAAAATAATTAGTTTGCAATTAAATTTTACAGAAAGTAAAATTTTGAGATGTTACGTAAATGATTATTTTCAAGTAGCCATTCTTGTGCGAATTTACCTTTCACACAACTAAAAATGGCTGATTATTGCAGAATCAAGATTCAGTAAACCTAACACAGGTAAGTGCGATTTCACCAAATTAGCAACGCAGCCGCCGATCGCATGCGTTTGGGGGCTAAAAAAATCGTAGTTTTAGTTTTTAACATCCCACCAGATTGTGTGCTGAATTTAGACAGTTGAGACCCTTGTAAAAGAGTTCGATCGTTTGCTCGCTAACGACAGACTAATTAGCTTAACAGAAGTGATGATACATTGTTTACAGATGACAAAATTGTGCAGTGGAAAGGTATGACAAAACTGGCGCAGTTACAGAGTCCACTAAATTACTCGGGTGAGGGAAAGAAAAGAATACAACGACACCACTCACGAAACAAAAGCCATTTGACACCATCAACCCACACTAGTTGCTATCACTTGATGATATCAGCAGCTATTTTGTGCTGCTAAATCTTGGAACCCCTTATCAAACAATGAGTTGCTGGGGGATGGGAGCATTTCATGGCTTGCGCGAAAACAAAGAATGGGGCGCTTGTCACGAGTGCCAGAAGTTCTCGTTACCGTGAATCATGTCCCATATATATGTCTATGGACAGGTGCGCCGAAACCTTCAACCACATCCATCCATTGTTTCTCTACTATTAAAACTGAACCGTCCGACAGGTGGCCAACAAACAGGACCGGATCTTTAAATGCAAAGAAGTCAAAGTTATTCCTTTTCTCTTGCCTCAACTCTTCATCACGAGCTTTCCGCTTAGGCTTTGGTTTTGTACCCTTTTGTGAGTCTGTCTTTTCTGCTGGAACAACTGAACCATTCGGTAATTGACCATCCTGAACAACTGGCAATCCAAAATCAATAAAGCACATTGCCCTGCAAAAGAAAGGAAAATATTGTTTTTTTAGCACCATTTTGATCAATTGGCAATCCAAAGTCTACCAGCAATGCAGAAAACTAGTAAAGAGAAGATCAATCCCCATGTATGCCAAATTCCTCACAAATACCCATCAAATCAGCATTTCAAACACAGATCAACTCGGTACTAAGAATGATTTATCAGAGTAAAAAGGCCAATGGACTAGTGAGTTCAGAACATTAAAACACTAAGGCGGTATGAGTAAGTTAGCTGAAACACATCAGCAATAGAAGGTTACCTTGCACTGTATACCACAACTGAAGATGAACTTAGTGGTGGGAATGAGAGGCCAATGACTTCTCCGGGAAATTCCTGGAATCTTCTGGGCAAGTGATGTGTATAGCGCTTGGACCATTCGCCTAATTGTTTTGCTTCTACATCAAATACATACACCTCATTTTTAGCTGTAGTTATGACAAGGGAATTGTTCTTGGGACAAAAGCCACCAGATGTAACTGAACCATCATTCATTCTAGGTATGAACCAGTGTTGCCTGCAAATATCAGAGAAAAGGTTTAGTGACGATAAAAATAAAGGTTTAGTGATGATAAAAATATAGTCTGCATAGATGCATATAATCATTAATACTAGCTGCAAATCAGCCAAGTCACAGGAAAAAGGACTGTGAATCAAAACAAAGAGTAAATTGCAGGATTAAATACAATTTTGCAGTAGTGAATTACTATCTTACTAGACATGAAACACATTCAAGACAAGTCACAAAGAATCAAATTGGTACGTAACATACCTCTGCACCTCAAGGTTAAATATGTAGATATCCCCAAAGCAGCTAACAGCAGCCAACCACTGCCCATCTCCGCTCAGAAACATTTTTGTAACCGGTGGTTCTTTGGTAGATGTTTTTGTTCCATCCATCTTTCTCATAGGGTGAAATACATTTGAAACTTCTCTTGTTGCAATATCTATAACCTGATTGGTGCAGGAGAAATGTTGAACAGTGAGTTTAGAAAAAATAACAAACAAGATTAAAAAAACATTATCAGCGGATCATCTTAGCACCGCGACTCATTAGATCATGATCTATAGCAGTTAAATTATATTACATTCTTTGAGAAAATAACAACTTTGGAGGACACCAAAGAGGTCAAATGATTGGGTTATAGACATCTCATTGACCGAATATTCAGCCAAACTTGTTTCAGTTTTATCACGCAAAGGCCAAAACACAATAATTTGATCAAACATGCTCAATCCAAAACTTGCATAGTTACGAGTAATGCTCGAGAAGAAAGAGAAGTGCATCCTGTTTCAGTTTGCACATTTTCAATGAGTTGGTGAGACGTGTGGAAGCTAGGTTTCAATGTCTGATGGTAATATGATAAAATTGAATCTACAGACTTGTTAGAATGTACTGTACCACTGTTTTCTCCTGTATACTACAATTGTTTGACAGTTCAATAGAAACACACAATATGAGTGAAATACATCTCAGACAGGTAATGAAATCATATATTGCTTATCATTTCTCATATAGGTATGGTAGGATCAGCGAAACACATACATATATCTTTCCATCATGGCCAGCTAGTATCAAACAGGATGAGTCAACAGTAAACAGCATACTCTGAGAACATGGTAATCCCTTTGGCAGCTCTAGTTTGTCTAGAGTGTACTTCTTTCCGCCCTTATGTTTTAGTGCAAAAAGGCAGGGCTTCACAAAATCTGAATAGGCCAACAGCGTTCCATTTGTAGAGGCAGCACTAGAAATGATTTTTCGAGTTCCCTTGCTTTTCAGACGAGCAAGGTGTCGCATTGTAGCGTCTCCTCTGGATGAAGTACTAGGAGTCAACTTGCTCTGAACTGTCACAAGTAAAACATCCAACCAGCTGGTAGACTGGACAAGCATCACAGAATCTCCATTGACTGTGCTATCTCTTGCCAGATTTATTAAAGGGCGTTGAGGGGCAGGGCAGAAGTTATGAGGTGCAAATTGAGTAAACTCCCTCGCAGAATAAGCAAAGAGCTTGGTGTCATCGCCACCAGAAATGAGCATTGGAACACCCAGATGTGCCCAGTTGTGGTAACTGAACTCAGTAGACTTTTCACGCCGGCGAATCTTCGCCATCTTTTCCTCTGGTAAAGCATCTAGAGAACAAAAGAACATAGATAAATCTGTCTAAGCCCAAGAGGAGGTCAGTTTAGTAAATGCAGCCAAGTCAACACAAACCTTCTCTACAAATTGGTACAGCCATTGTCAATGCCCTTACATCATGAGTATGAGCTCTTACATATCCCACATATACCCACTTGCACACTTGCTCTTTGGCCACCTTCTCTTTATCAGCACCAAAGTCATCTTTCAATACTTTGTACAAAATTACCTAGAAAGCCACCAACAAATTAGTAAGCCAAGCAAAGCAGTAGGTTTAAGATGAATCACTCGATATCTGTTGGATTTCAGTTTTCAATTGAATAAAATGTCACAAATTCAATTAGGGATTTATTCATCATATACCCTCTTCATAGATGGAAATTCAGGATTTACCCTCCTGGCCCACGTGTCAGTGACTTATGATGACCCCACATGTCATTGAGGTGGGAGGGTAAATCCTGAAATCCCCAATTCAAGGGAGGGTATATGATGAAGATCCCCTTCAATTAGAGTCTCTTTCTGTTTAATACAATTAATCTACTGAAGAACTATAAGTTATAGAAGACATGGTTCCAATATATAATGCTTAAGATAGTTTTCAAAAGGAAACACACACAGACGAGAGAGAGAGAGAGAGAGAGAGAGGGAGGGAGGGAGGGAGGGAGGGAGGGATTTTCTTTAAGAGTAGTTAATCCACCTAATGGCTGTTTCAGTAATGGTACCAACCTGCCCATCAGATCCTGCAGAAAATACCCTGTTCTGACTAGGCACAGTTGCTAGTGCATTCACATCACCTTTATGGTAAGTGTGAGCTTGCAGAAGAGTTCCATGGTGGCTATCCCAAAACTGGACACTCCCAGAACTATCTCCACTAACAAGTGTTCCACACCTAGATACCAGCAAAAATAATCAACACTTGCGAATTAAGGGGAATAAACAAAAACATTTGAGAAAGATTCTACTTTATCTCACCTCAGAAACAACAATGACCATATACAAAGTTCACTACCACTACCAGCACCTCCCAATCCAGCAGTGATACGATATTTTTCATGAAAAGATGTTGAATCCCAGCATCTAATTAAACTGTAAACAGAAGTACATAAAAAATGAAGTGATGAAGATTGTGCGCCCCATAAAAAAAGTGATGACTGATGACCCATAGCTAAGACCAATTTAAAGAAAAAGAAAGATGCTGAACAGCCTGATTGCCATTTATGCAGAAAGAATGATGCAATCTGTCAGAAAAGGCGATTTACACCAGTTAGGAATGGTACATACTACATACCCATCACTGCTTCCGGAAAATATGAATTTCGCACTATTACTCCATGTCACACTCAAAATTCGCCCTGTATGGAAGCGGAAACATAAGTACCAGAGTTGAAATTCAACATAACTGAGAGATGAAAGATATACAAGACATACCGCTTACTCTTGGGAGAGATCTATAGTAAGTCAATGCACCAGATTCGGGTACACTATACAAGCGTACAGAACCATCATCACAGGCCAGGGCCAAACGCTGAAATTCATTCACATGATATGAAGAGCTTGTCTTGGCAGAATCATCTTCATCATCAGAGCTGTCACCATCATCGACGTAACTTGAGTCGGAGTCAGGGTGGCCATTATTATTTGCATGGCCACTAGCGGCAAATCCTGAGTCTTTATTTTCAGAATTTATAAGATCATCTGAAGGCTCCATAGCCATCCGCCAGACTGGTACTCCAACAGAATCTAGGACAGTCTACAAAACAGAATGGCAAACCAATGATCATTATATCTATAAAATTAAAATGACTATTAGATTGCGTAGGAATAGAAGATATACGTAAACTCAGATAAAAATTCTAATGAAACAGAGTTAGGTGAGATGCACTCCTAGCCTATTCTACACCCAATACTTTAAGACACAGCATTTCGCTACCCAATCACATACTCACACAAATGACAACTTTAGCTCAATATTACACATTCTCCAACACTTTCAACATCAATTCCCAATATATCACAAAATAATGCCTACATACAAAATCCGCAATCCCCACCAAATTATACATAGAAATTGAAATGTAGCATAAGCATGGAAAGCGAAGCACCTTTTGCTGTAGGTGGAAGAGATCCCACTCGGATACCGACCCGTCGACGCTGGACGAGAGCAGCCGCCCCCTCGCGCCGCTCCGCCCCCACACCAGCGAAGTGACCCTCGACTCGGCGTCCCCCTGAATCGTCTGCACCCACAGAAACCCCCAATCAGGTCAGAACAAATCCCCAGATTGCTCCCACAGACCGCATAGCCGTGGGGGGAGGGAGGGGAAGCGTACGAGCTGGTGGTGCCACCCGACTGAGCCCGGGGAGACGAGCCAGAGCTCGAGGGAGCCGTCGTCGCGCGCGGCGGCGACCTGGGAAGCGCAGGGGGAGGTGGCGAGCGCGACGATGGGAGAGGGAATCCACGCGATCGCGCCGCCGCAGCAGCGGTGGACGCGGAGCTTCTCCATGGGCGTCGGCAAAGGCCCGATGAAGAAGGTGAGCTAGTGACCCGCACGTTCTGGAAGGTTCTCGAGGGGAAGCTCGAGGGCGCCGCGATGGCGCCAGGGCATGGAGTGGGGGAGGCAGAGGGTGATGATGCTCGAGAGAGGCGGCTCGCCGCTCGTTAGGGTTTTGAGGGAGGAAGAGGTCAAGTAAGGCTGGCTTTGCGAGGGCGGACGCGACGCGAGCGTGCGGGCCACGTGATGTGAGGCTAGCGCGGTGGGCCTGCTCGAGCCGTCGGCTTGGCCTAACAGGCTTGCGATGATCAACGGCTTGGTGTTGGGCTGTGCTGCGCTCTGCTCTCACGGTTTGCAATGGAATATGGAAAGACGCCTAGGTGGCTAGGTGAGGAATTTTTTTAAATAATATATTTGTTATTAATATTACATAAATATATCACAGCTTAAAAAATTATATAAATAACATTCTATCGATATTTTAAATGACAACAGATGCTCTGTCACTATTTGAATTTCGAACAGAAGCCCTATCGTCAAACAAATGGATGATAGAGTGTCACATCGGCGCCACGACATCTGTCGCCATTTTAATTAGCAACAGGGAGGTGAATCATCAATTAAAATAGTGATAGAATCCTCTGCAATCAAATGGCGACAATCCTACGTGGAGTCTCACCTAGCAGTTAGCATATATCTGACGTCAATTGAATTGGCGACAGAAGATGTCTCTTATAGGATTGACGACATGCCTCTAGCTTCAATTCAATTGGCGGTAGAGGTTTTATCATCAATTTATTTGACGACAAAGATTTACTGGCTGCCACGCGGGACTCCTTGTAGGATTATCACCATTTCAAATGACGACTAAGGTATGTCGTTATTCAAAATAACGATAGAAGATTATTTAATGTAAATTTTTTAGTGATGATATTTTTTTATGTAATATTAATAAAAATATATTAGTTTTAAAAATCCTCTAAGGAAAAGATGGTAATGTGACCTCAAAAGAAAAGGTGAGAGATGAAGAAGACTTAGCAACTCTAATGTTACTCTCAGGAGGATCCTGATAAAGAGAAGGGGGCTATTTATAGCCTTTGTGTCATCGTGCTTGGTTTGGCAATTGGCATAGTTGGCGAGGGTAGGGTGAACACTAGATCTAAGTAATTTTAAATCAATCTTACCTAATTCAAGCCTAACGGGTTTGGTCAGACCCAAACCTGGTAGTGCCAAGGTGGCTTTGGAAAAAATATGGTTTGAGGCAGGGTGGCCCTGTAGTGATTCAAGGATGTTCAGCCGAATACCCAAAAATTTTGATTAAAAAAATCAGTATATACAAGGTATAATGCACATATATATATATATATATATATATATATATATATATATATATATATATATATATATATATATATATATATATATATATATATATATAGACAAACACACACACATATAATTAGACCAAATTTATTATTTTTAGACCAATCAGCCCATAGCTGGATCCCCTCTCCCTGCACGCAAACAGGTTGATCGCCTCCGCCTGGCCCATTCGGCCATTCCCCCCGCTAGCCTGCTCCCTCCACTTGAACCAATTAGTAAGCCTCTCCGGCTCTAAGCCTCTTGAGGGTAGATCGACAGCAGAGGACTCTACACCTCTAGTCTCCCCTTTGGAAACCCTAGCGTCTAGCCCTAGCGGAGATTGAGGTGGTGCCGCTGGCCCAACACGCGGGATGAGCTCATCGACATCGAGGCAGAGCCGGAGCACCAGAGCCGCGGAGGTCGCCGACCTCCTCCGTGAGACTGCGACGCCCCCCAGCCCCCTACATTGTGCAGGACCCACTGCGCCTGCGTGTTGGTGCTGCGCGGTTGCGAGCATCGTCACTTCGCTAGTGTGGGGCTGAAGCCGAAGATTGAGGCGACATCATCGGCCCAAGATGCGGGACGAGCTCGTCGAGGCGGGTTATTATGGTATTATTTCTCCGTTGAATGAGCTCTGTATTATTGATTCCCCATTCGCGGATTCACCCTGCTGTGAGCATCAGTAGACTAATGCCTTCTGGATGCCCTGTTATTTGCCATGCTTTAGGCTTCGATAACACCATTGGCATTTTTTCTTTCTTTTTTGATCAAATGCATGAGTAGCTTTTTAAGTCAGCATCAAAGAGTTATGCCTTTTCATTAAAACCTGGAATGATTTTCTCATGTTTCAACATCCCGTGTATTACAATGTTTTCCCTTGCTTCTGCAACCAGGGGCTATGCTCACGGATTCTTGTGCTGTGGCTTTAGGGGATGGAGCAGCGGAGGTGGCCGCAGGCCGCGTTTTTGATGTCATGATGTGCCTGCTAGTGCTTTGCTCTAAGAGAGGTAGGTTCTTCAGTTCTTGGCCCTCCTTTGGTTAGTTGTTGCCCTCACTGTGAGATTGAGAATATCTTCTAGGAATAGTTTCTGTCTGCGATTGGAGCCCTATGTGGTGTGAAAGGAATTGTTGCTCTTTTCCCCCCTTTACAATAGCCTGTTGTAGTGCATTGATATCACTATACTGGTATTCTGACTCACAGAATTATGTGCTGTTTTCACTAACATTCTAACTGAAGTGCTAGGATGTAGGATAGGTCCATTAAGGTTTAAGTGGAATTACTGTAGGACAAACTGAGTTGCAGAAATCAGAGAACATACACAAGGGAGTAA
The DNA here is from genome assembly GCA_036346575.1 of Dendrocalamus sinicus. Taxonomy (NCBI): domain Eukaryota; kingdom Viridiplantae; phylum Streptophyta; class Magnoliopsida; order Poales; family Poaceae; genus Dendrocalamus; species Dendrocalamus sinicus. The sequence goes on from CM070648.1 coordinate 7,433,388, forward strand.
GATTGGCGGAGGGAACACATAACATGGGGTTCATCCCCTGAACTGGTTATCTACTGGGTTGTCTGCTGTTTCAACAAAGGCCGGAGGGCCGTTGTGCCTCATCTCCTGAACTCTCTTTAGTCTTGAAGGTGCTTAGTATATGTGCAACATGTGATTAGCTGACAAATAGCATACATTAATGCACATGCTAAATTCCCCATTTTCAATAATACAAATGGCATACAGTTTTGTTAGCCTACTTTCTACCTTCCACTGCAAGGAAGAAGTCTGCCTAACTTGATGTTTGCTAATATGATCTTTGATATATGTTTGATTTTGTAGATCTTTGAGCTATAAAAAAAATAAAGAAGTCTATAAATTTAAAATCTTTGTGGGAGAGAGCTAAAAAGAGAGAGAGAAAAACAGAATCAACAAGGTATGTAACTATCGTTAATTTCTATAATTTACTATTTAATTTATGTCATTATGCTAGCCTATGTTGCCTATTTTCTTATAAGAAATCATTAATTTCTATAATTTCTGTATTTTTGTTATATCTATATATACGTATTATTGTATCGGTGTTTTGGGGAAAACGGTGCGTCACGATATCAACGTATGCAAGCAACATAGATCCAAAGTCCGAATACCCATCTTAAAAATCCTGGGTCCGCCACTGGTTTGAGGTAGTCTAGGCCTTGACAGAAGCCCATCCACCTTAACACTTTGAATGGCCTGGCTTCAGGCCTAGGTTTGCTGAGACAAATGCCAGCTCGGCCCAGTAAATGCAATCAATGATAACAAATCGAAAAGGAACATGGCTTATCTGCCATATGGGGATCTAGAGAGAGTCATCATCGTTGCCATCGTCGTTGGGAGGCTGCTGAGGAGCAACTATCAATACCACCAAGAGCCACTGTCAGAGTTAGGGAACTCAGATCCACAATTGCAGAAGCTAACGATGGAAGTAGGAACGTCAAGGAACTCATAGCCGACAGGTTCCTAGCTACCCACGGTGGGGGATTTTTCACGTGTAAGCGTGAAGGAGGCAACTTCAGGACGAGCAAACCAAAAAAGGACAGCCAAGGTTGAACAAGGACGAGGGTCTCTTTCGAAAATTTTCAGATTTTAAAAGTTCATTTTCGATTTTTCTAACATGACTAGCTTGCAAACAGAATTGATTGTAGTACACACTATAGCGACTTCATTTATGGCCCCGTTTGGCACAGCTCCACCACCGGCTCCTGGAGCTGTTTGGAGCCGTTTTGTGCCAAACGGGGTAAAACAAAATAGCTCCACCCAAGGAGTCCCTTAAAACATGCTGAGATAAAAGATATGTACGAGATGGAGCTGAAAAAAGTAGCTCCACCCGGCCCATCCGCAGCCCGCATGCCACTGCCCTTATACTTTCGTGAATTTACGCGATCTGCCACCGATTCTTCTATTCTCCCGTTCCCGTTCCTCTGTTCGGTCTTCTCGTCTTCGACCGTGAAGGGAGCACCGCCGCCATTAAATATTGGTTGCTAATACTTTGTGTTATTTTAAAATTTAATTTTTTTGAATTCAAATTTACTCGGATGAAAAATCATGTAGAAACATACAGCTCTTGATGTTACTACAAGCCAAATAGACAGGGGTATATTGGACAATTGACATCTCTCAACCATGCATGATAAAATAGGTGGAGCTGTTTTGCCAAACAGTCTACCAAAACAGCTCTAGCTCCACCGGTGGAGCTGTTCGTGGAGCTGAAGCAAAAAAAACAGCTCCACTTGTGAAGTGGAGCCGTGCCAAACGGGGCCTATATTGGTCAAAACTCTATAATCTATCTCACGAATAGTCCAAAAGCCATAAAACATAAGTTGAAGACCAAAAGGATAGACCCGAAAATTTAGAGATAGTCAGCAGCGAGATTAGCTATCGACGGTGGTGAATTGAGTAGCGAGGGCAATGTGAAGAGGTATGCAATAGAGGTGGGGGAATGGGTAGGGTGAGAGTGTGTGTGAGAGGGATATAATTTTTTCCTTTTATTTTAATCAATCCCACCTTGGAGTTAAATGTTAATGTAGAGAAGCCAACATGAGCGAAAGGAATTTACGCTGTGATCGTTTTGGCTTCAGCTTTTAGCTTCCGGCTTATTTTTCACTATTCATAAAGTTCGTCTTTTTTTGAACTTTTGGTTTTTTGTTGAGCTTTTTTGCCGGTTCGTTTTTTTCCCGTATTTGTTTGTATTATACGTAATGGGCTAACATATTTTTTAATTTTTTTAAATTTAATTATGCTAAATAAGTCTCTGTCAGTTACAGTGTTTTCAGCCAATTACAGTGTTTTTCAGCCATAAGCCATAAAAAAAGCCCAAATGATCACCATAATAGGGTCCGATCTGATCCCAATTAAGAACATAAATGTGTTCGTATTTACAATGAGGGTAGGATTGTTGAAGGGAATGTGATGCTTTGTGATTTGTGCAAGATAGGTGGCAAGGTTTAGGGTGTGTTTGGTTGGAGGGATGGGATGGGATGAGATAGTTCCACAAAAAAAGTGGAACCACATGGTCCAGCATCTAAGAAGAATATTCTCTAAATTTGCATAGGCTCATCCCACTTTGGACCATTCCATCCCACCCCATCCCTCCAACCAAACACACAGATAGGCTTGGTCAAAAGAACCATCCCATTCCACCGCATCCCTCCAACCAAACACACCCTAACATAGAAAATTGCCTTTTTGCGATGAGTAAAATTCGAGTCCTATATTCCAAACAGTATAGAGGAAAGTGTTAAAAGCTCGAAAACTAGATTATCCCAACTTAGGGAGGCTCTTGGGCCTTCAATTTCCATGTGCGATCCAATTGCTGAATGGGTTTGGTTTGATTTGTCAGCTCTTTGATCATTGAGCATTGGCAGAAACATGTCGAAACGAGCAGTGCTGCTTCTCCCAGCTTGCTCCCTGAACCGTTGGTTCCAAAGTTGACAAAACCGTTGTGGTATCGACCAGTATATACAATAATGCCACCTAAACCGGTATAAAATAGCTCTACGTACCGTACCAGTCTCAATACCAGTTATACCGACTCAATACTGATCAATATTGGCCATACCATCTTTAATACAGGTCAATATTGGACATACCGGTGTAATTGATAATACCATTTGCTGAAATGTATTTTAGATTTGATAATTTAGTATGTATTTGGAATAAAATAAAAAATGATATTTGGTGTACATACAATTAAGTAAATATATACTTATAAATATATATACTCATATTATTATTATATTAAATCCGAAATGGTACGTTAGTATAGTCTAGTATCAGAATGTACCATTTCAAAAACGGGAAAATTGAATATATAGGACCAAGTTGAGACTGCTTTCGTAAAATAGGATCAAGTTATTTGTGCTTGTAAATATAGGACCGAGTTGGACACATTCTTGCAAATATGGTATTTTCCTCATTTTAATTTCATTTTCATTTTCAGCCCTTTTCTCTCTGCGAAATGACTCTTTTGCCCTTCCTCCTTCCTCCTCGCCTGCCCGCAGCCGCCGGCCGCTCCTCGCTCGCCATGCGCCGCGCCGCCGCTCCTCGCTCGAGTCAGGAGCCGTGGCGCGGCGGCGGGCGAGGCAGCAGGCGCGCGCGGCAGGCGAGGAGCGGCCACTGCAGCGGGCGAGCGAGGAGGAAGGAGGAAGGGCAAAAGAGTCATTTCGCGTAGAGAAAAAGGGCTGGAAAATGAAAATGAAATTAAAATGGGGAAAATACCATATTTGCAAGAATATTTCCAACTCGGTCCTATATTTACAAGCACAAATAACTTGGTCCTATTTTACCAAAGTAGTCTCAACTTGGTCCTATATATTCAATTTTCCCTTCAAAAACCAAATTTAAATGACAATAAAACTCCAATGAAGTCGAACGAGAATGGCAAAGCTGGGGAGAGCCCACGTGTGGACATCGGGCCTCATACCAGATAGTGTGGCGAGCGCGTGAGTGAACAAAATCTCTCGCTGCAATGCCCACAACCCACTCCCCACCCCGCCCTCTGAAAGTTTGGCCCCGCGGTTTCTCGGGCCCACTTACCAGGGAAATACCGCGACTGATGTGGGCAAAAGATGTAAAGCATCGCCTGGCCTTCGCTTCCACCATTTCCATGCTTCTGCTCGTTGCTGCTGCTAAGCACTGGAAAGTTTAGAGAGCAACTACCGAACGGTATACTGTTGGGAGCAATTTCAACGGTATAGGGTGAGGGTGGTACCTCGTCGCCGGTTGCCGTCGCCGCGTTGCCTCGGACAGCTCCACACACCTCCTTCGTCGTATCCCACCGCCTCCACCACCACCCGTGCCCGGCAGTGCCGTCACCGCCTCGCCGCACAGCCCACCAACCCCTCTCCGTTGTGCCGCCCCGCACAACCTAACTGCCGCAGCCACTGCCACAGCCCTCCTACCCCGCCCATCGCCCTCGTCGCCTCCCCCCAACCTTCTATGCCTGGGGGGTGACTGAACCTGTAGCAAGAGAGGCTGATTTCACTCCTTCGATGCTAGATCCGGTGGCGGCGCCCCTTCAGACTGCCATATCCAACGCGCGGCAGGGTCGACAGTAGAGGATAGTTGAGGGGATGGCGGCGGCGAAACGAGAGGGAGTGGGAGAGAAGGTGCAGAGGAGCGGAAGTAATCATTGCTTTGAGATTTATGCGATGGATCCAACGGCTATGGGCCTGTTCTTTTCGGCTGCGGCTTATGACTTTTGGTTGAAATTTTTGAATTTTGTCTGTTTACGGTACAGATTACGGAGAGACAGATACTCACTTGTGATTTTGGCTGATACAGATGTTGAGCTTTTAACGTGTAGTTCATTTAACTTGTAGATCCCGTCTTGAGAAAATACTCTATTTAAAAGTTAGATACTATAGCAAAAACTAAAAGCCGTCAACTTGTGAGAGGTAAAGAACAGGCCCTGTATCCCGTCGGCGCCAGCTTGGATTGGAAGGACAGGAACACCACTCACTTCTCTCCGACAACGCGAGGGGAGCTAGGCGCGGCGCGAGAAGCGGGCTAGCTCTGTTGGATTCGGCGGCCGCGATGGACTGCGCGCCGCCGCCGCCTCGCGGCCGCGGTGTCTCGCCGGCGAGGCGCGCACTTTCGCCGCAGAGACCGCGGTCGCGCGCGCGGCGGCCGCCGCCGCCTCCGTCGCGGATATCCGTCGCGACCACCGCGCCACCACTGCCGCCGTGGGCACTCTCAGTACACATGTTCTGTTTCTCTCTGCCTGTTCCCTTGTTTCTCTCTGCTTGCTCCATCCACGCTCTTTTGCGCGCGCGCGTCGGCGAATTGGGCCCATGGCAAGGTAGGTCAGAGTCTCGGGTATGAAAAATATGTAGTGTATAGCCTGTGTTTTTCACCACCGGTAGTATTGCTAGAATTCACCGTAGCCCATAAGGAATTTCTCATCGTCCGCCAGTGCGCAGCCTTCGTGACGCTTCGACGGCACTCGGCCACTTCTCGCGCTCGGCCCATTACCTCGCTCTCCTGCCGCTCAATACACCGCCGCCTCGGTATCGCCCATCCGCCGAAGCCAAAACTTTAGCGCACCGCACCGCAGGCAAAAAGGTGATGCCGCCGCGCTCGCTCCGCGCGCCCGCCGCGCCGCCCGCTCGACCCGACTCACTCCGCTGGCCGCGACCTGCCCTCTCCGGCGCGCCCGGCCCCGACCCGCCTCCCGCACCGCCTCCCTCCTGCCCACCCTCTGCGCTGCTCGACTCCTAACCCGTCCTCCCGACGCCGCTTTGCCTCCCGGCGAGCGCTGCTGCTCTCGGCCCGCCCTTCCACCAGTCGCCTCCCGCCGCCCTCCCGCCGCCCGCCTCGGATGGTAAAATAGAAGAGATTATTTTCTTGATTTCTTCCAAACTTGTTCAGATTTAACATGGTCCCAACACCATTTCAAGAGATTTTAGTGATTTTCAACAAAGCACTTATTTTTTTCAGATCAATCCTTAGATTGCACTAATTTAGATTCAAGGGTTATTTCTTGTTGTATTTATTGCTTATAATGGGTGTTAGTGGAAAATTCCTCAGAAAATTCTGTCCAGAATATAGCATGTATTATATCATTTCGCATTGCAATCTAGTCAGGGTTTCAATGATATGCTAACATCCTTCTAGAATCCCGATTAACACTGTAATTTTTCTGATAACTCTGTAGGTCAAATTCCCCATTTTTCATGATTAGCCCTGGTTACCAGCTCCTTTTGAAATCTTTGCATAGCCGAAGTATGATAACTCAGAGGCTTTTCAAGATGTTAGGATCCCTAAGGCTACAATAGACATTCTAAAGGATCAAGTTTTTGGTTTTGACACATTTTTGTGGCGACCAGTGGCCTTATGAGGTGAATATCTGAATTGCCATGGTTTACCTTGTTTGTGCATTAGTTTTCTTCTCATCAATCCAGGGGATGAGAAACCAATTGCAGTGGTTGTTCCTTGGCCACTTAGTTAAGCATCTTCTGGCTGCTTTCACAGTGCAGTATTATATAATTAGTATTGAAAAAAATCTTATTTGCTGTAATTCATGTTTTATTTTCATACTGTTTTAGGCGATTAGAGCAGATGGGAGTTCAGAATTGAGCCACTAAATTGATTTGGAGTTGAGCAAGTGGAGTGCTGCTGCTGGTTTAAGGTATAAGCTCTATTCAAGTTCCAAAGCACATGAACACAGAAATCATGCGTACTTCTGCTGCTTCAGTTATTTAATCCAAGAATGCTTCTTTTTTCATAGACCTATTGGAATCCTAAAGATCTGCTTGAGGACTACAGACAACACAATTAATACAGCAGAAATTGCCAAGGTATGCTAGCTTTGTGAATGTTTCTATCAATCTTAATTGTTTATGTTTTGCCATGTTTTCCTTATTATATTTTATGTTTTAAGCATTGAACTCAAGTTTCATATCAATGATGTATTTGTGATGTACTTTTGTTATACTGTAGTGTGGGTATAAATTGGCGTTAGTTAGAGTCTAGAGTTTAGCCCGGGGCGTAGTCAAATCCTAGTTCCGCCCGCGGGTGATGCAGTCGGAGGATGTCGAGATGGAGACGAGGAACGCGAGGACGGTGGTGGCGGTCATCCTCGGCGGCGGTGCGAGGACGAGGCTGAGGCTCTTCCCACTCACCAAGCGCAGGGCCAAGCCCGCGGTGGGTACGAGTACAATTTAGTAGTACTTGATCACCAAACGTTAGTAGGTTGTCTCACGATTTGAGAAATGGGGAGGCAACTGTTACTGTAAAATGCTCCATTGCGTTGCAGGTGCCGATAGGCGGCGCGTACAGGCTGATCGATGTGCCGATGAGCAACTGCATAAACAGCGGGATCAACAAGGTGTACATCCTCACCCAGTTCAACTCAGCGTCCCTCAACCGGCACCTTTCCAGGGCCTACAATTTCAGCAATGGCGTGGCGTTTAGAGATGGATTCGTCGAGGTGTGAAATCTAGACACTGCAGGGACTTGTGAGCATCACCTTGATGATCCGGTGAAGGGATAACAGGTAGGGAATTAACTGTTTTTCAGGTTCTAGCAGCAACTCAGACGCGTGGATTGGAGGGGAAGAGGTGGTTTCAGGGTACCGCTGACGCCGTTTGCCATTTTGATTGGCTTTTCGATGTAAGTTTTGTCGTAATGTGTCAGGTATGCACAGTGCTTACCTTTTTTTCACGATGCAGTCACGCAGGGTCTATGCATATGGTGAGCGTGGTACAAAACTCTCCACATGGTGTCAATCTAGTGTCAAGCACACACAGCCACTGAGATACACTCACACACCGATGCTTTAGTGCTCTGTGAAATTAGTCTGTTAAATACTTGTGCGATGAAAATCATTTGTGTATTGTTACACTAATTCAATCTGAGAACCAAGGATTCATGTTCAAAGGTACTGTTCAATCCCCTGTCATTTCATCGTAATATTCTGCGTAGAAACCTCATGCTGTTCCTTACACAGTGCAATGCGGCGTCTTTTCACTTCGTAGGATGCCAAAGCTAAAGACATAGAGGATGTGCTGATTCTTTCTGGTGATCACCTCTACCGTATGGACTACATGGACATTGTTCAGGTAACTTCTGCAGATAGATTATTTCTCTCGGTTGGATGTTGAAGTAATACAGTTAAATTGGTTTTGGCTGTTTAATTCGCAGAGTCATCGCCAAAGAGGTGCAGGCATCAGCATATGTTGCTTGCCTACTGATGACAGGTGATTCCCTTCCCATTTCAGCAGCTACTGTTCATGAACATTGAAGTTGCTTCCATATGAAAATTTTAGAACAATTGAGTTTTCTTTGCCTTGTTAAGACAGCATATACTAAGCTCTCTTTCATGTGTTAAGACTTGTTAATCTGGTCCTTGTGGACTTGAACATTAATGACTCTGTCAGCCGGGCATCTGATTTTGGTCTAATGAAGATAGACGACACAGGGAGAGTTATTTCATTTAGTGAAAAACCAAAAGGAGATGATTTAAAGGCAATGGTAAGTTTTATTGGTTTCTTCGTGCCACTCACCTGTCCTGTCCTGTACACACACTATAATCATTTTCGAGATGGCCAAATGCACAATGCATCAGTTAGTACTGCATAAATGAGAATGAGCATTCAAAGAAAATAAAACAGAAGTTTATGAGCATTTTCTTTTTTGCAGCAAGTTGACACCACTGTGCTAGGCTTATCACAGGAGGATGCAGAAAAGAAACCATACATAGCTTCAATGGGGGTTTATATATTTAAGAAAGAGATACTTCTAAATCTTTTAAGGTATGCCAATTCAGCTCATTGGAGCTCACAAAAATCTAATAAAATACTCTTTTTGATTATCCAAATATAAAGAGAATTTCCAATCAAATGTCCTTTCATCAAAAGTTAGAAACCTTACACTCAATGACATGCAAAGTACGAAATCAACTGTTTTGTGTTCAAATGTTTATGTTGGAGTGCGGTGCATTTCTAACAAAAAATTATTGTTGCTTGTAGATCTTAATCTTTAGTGCATTGTTGTTAGGTCAGATGGCGTTTTCCCACTGCAAATGATTTTGGATCTGAAATAATTCCTGCTTCAGCAAAAGAAATCATTGTAAAAGTATGGGTGTAACATCACATGTTCCATCCAGTAGTAGGTACACTGTGTAAGCGTTGTTGGGCAGTTCGAGAAATAGAATGACTTCGCTACTTCATTCGTGTTTTTGTCAATTGTCTGCAGGAAATGTAATATGCCATACATGCCTAGTATGTGATATTTCAGCAGTACATTTCCATTATTCAGTACGTTACAGTAATGCACCTAAAATTGCACAGCGAAAAGACAGAAAATGAGTAAAACATCAGTTACACATATCCCCCATTTAATTTCTATATTACTGTACTAGCAAGTAGCAACTTTAGGTTTCAAAATATTAATATGTCATTCTTTTTTCCGTAGGCCTTAACTTCCATATACTGTCACAAGTATCTAATATTGAACATTTCAGGCATATCTTTTCAATAATTACTGGGAAGATATTGGGACTATTAAATCCTTCTTTGAAGCAAACCTTGCCCTTGCTGAACAGGTATGCCTTGTCTGTGCAAACTAATGGAAAGCTGCCATTTGTATACTTCAAGCTGTGTTCTTCAGATAAATATTTAACTGAAGACACTACAAATTAATAATCTATTTTTTTCATCATCCTTCCTTCTTCCCTACACCAGTTCTTTCATGTTCTCGGTTTTGGCATTAGATTTATTCAATGTATTGGTGTGAAGTAAATTAGTGATAGGCTGATAGTACTGATTAAGTATCAAGCAGAAACTTTTTTAAAAAAGAAATCAAGTAAAAACTTGAACTCTTTGTACCTTGTGGTCATCTTTTGATCAAACTATGCAGCCTCCAAGATTCAGCTTTTATGATGCCAACAAACCAACGTACACATCACGGAGAAACCTACCACCATCTATGCTCAACAACAGTAAGGTATGTGGTGCCCTCTCTGAACTAGCATGACTCCTTTTTTGTTCTATTTTAGTTCCCAAATATTCTTTGTTTCACTAATGTAGCTGCTACTTAGCAATTCATCATGACTCCCTTTATTTTGATTACACTTTGCTTCCCTACTAATATTGAATTTGGAGTTCAGTTACTCTTCTTCAGAAATCAATCGGTTGCCATGTCACCTTCTAACACGTTGATGTCATTGCAGAGCACTGATTCAATCATTTCCCATGGATGTTTCTTGGACAACTGCTGGATAGAGCACAGTGTTGTTGGAATCCGCTCTCGGATAGGCTCCAATGTGCACCTCAAGGTCAGACCTCTTTGTTGCTTAAAGCACATTACACCAGTAGAATCGATCCAGTCTTCCACAGTTACAGCAAATGTGCCGTTTCATTTTCCTGCAGGATACAGTAATGCTTGGTGCTGATTTTTACGAAACTGATGTGGAAAGAGGGGAACTGCAGGCTGAAGGAAAAGTTCCAATTGGGATCGGGGAGAACACAAAGATTCAGTATGCACACATATTTACTTCCTAGCTCATTGGCACATCAATGTAGACATAATCTTTTATTATTATTGACCCCTAATGTCTCCCTTTTGTTCTTCACTCGACGTCAACAGACCAACCTCATCTCTGCTCAGGAGACACCTTTAGTCGACACAGCCAGACTTGTGGGATTTGCTGGATCATATCAACACACCATGCCATGAGCTTGCTTAAGTCGACGTTAGGCCTACGGCGAAAGATTACAAACAGAATGAGAAAGGCATCGAACGCAGGTGGGGCAGCGGATAGGTGAGCAATCAAGAAGATATTGAAAGAAGGGAATAGACTTAGTGTTCCTTGAGATCAGCCTGTAATTACCAAACCCCTCCAGTTCAACAGTGACATCCAACACAGGTTCATCAACAGCCGGGACATGGAATCTCATGGCGGTTTCCATGCCATTCCAATAAGGAAGAACCTCGCTAACTGCCTGCAATTTCCCTACACAACACAGTCAGAAAGTACAACATGAGAGTTGGTTAACTATTCTGAGTAGTTGGAGAAAAACCTTGGCGGCGCTTGGGATGCTGCCTGGAATAATTTGAAAAACAGGAGCCCTGCAACTATTCTGAGTAGCTGGAGAGCAAACACATGTGCCAAACCTATCATGAAGGATCTGTGTGACAAAATTATCAGTAACACACACACACACACACAGAGAGAGAGAGAGAGAGAGAGAGAGAGAGAGAGAGAGAGAGTAAAATGAAAAAAGAGAGAAGTACATTTGAAAGGGGAGCAAGGGGATTGCTGATGGCAATTGAATTTGGGTCAATGTCGATGTAACGAGGGTACTGGCTGGCATGGACCTAACCAATGTTGAAGTAAAAATTGTAGTCAATCAAAACAAATTTCTGGAATGAGAAAAAAATGGGCCTGCCTAACGTATTGCAAACGATCTACTTCTTCTTTGTTGCAAACGATCTACTTCTTCTTTGTTCTTTGATCTCTTTGCTGTGTTTCTCTAGCTGCAGTGATTATGGGCCCTAAGCTATTGCCACCACAACTCATGGGTATTTTGGTTCAGCCAGCACCAAAACCACTGTCATCTTACTAATAATGGGGTACGTGACAATTCTTTGTAACTCTATTAAAGTGTGTCAAATTCCATATTCCAAATCACTCATTAGTCTACTTGTTGATTCACAGAGGGGGGCTACTTTTCAGAGAGCGCACAAGAGGGCTGCACTCAATGAAGCACAATGTCGGGGTCAGTGCCTAAGTGACCATTCAATATCTAGTTTACAATTTCACTGTTTCTTTTTGCTAAAGAACATAGGGCTTCCCTTCTCATGCCACAAATCATTGGAAGCTATATGCTCCATCTTCCCAAATCCTCTAAATTCTAATATACTGCTCCACATCTGCTTCTATACCTCTCTCCCATCTTTCCAGCTCAATCTCATTGCTCTGACATGTCCAATCACCTCTAAATTCTAATCTAAGATGACTCTGGTTTTACTTCTCACCCTCCATTTTCATTTTGTGGATTTTCATGATGCAGTTAAGCCAAAGATCAAGATTGGAATAAACGGTAAGCTTTCCAGAACTAGGTCATAAATTTAGTGTGACTTGGTGAAATATGTGTTGATTTCTCATTGTTCTCTGTGCTTGTGGCTTGATCAGGTTATGGAGGTATTGGAAGGATCATGGCAAGGGTCATCTTGCAGAGCTAAGATGTGCAGCTTGTTGCCATCAATGACTCCTCCATCACCACGGACCACATGGTATGTCCTTCCATCAAGCGCTTTGATTCTCTGGTGCAGGTTTGGAAAATCAATGTTCTATCTCAGTATTTTGACACGACCTTGCTGGTTTGGTCCCTACTCTGTTGGAACTTTTAGTTTGATATGTTGAGTTTGGGGTTTACTGGTTTGCTCTGTGCTAAGTTAAGACAACGTTGTGTGTGCTTGCTTTGCATGCCATCACATTTTAACAACCATAACATTCGGGTGCAGGTGCTCCACATGTTTTGTGATGTGAAGAGATTGCATGTCATGTAGTTTGTGTGAGTATGTATATTGTGCTTATATATACTTCTGTGTTTTGGTCTTTAGACTTGTATGTTCAGGGATTGTAACACCGATGGCCCATGGAGGCAAAGTGATTTCAAGGTAAAGGACTCCAGTACACTTCTATTTGGTGATAAGGAGGTCACTATCTTCACAATTTATGGAAGTCATTTCCATGTTGTAGTATGCTTAAACTTTGATCTAGTTGCTGTGCTAATATTTTGTATGATATACCCAAGTGAGCGCAATATAATCCCTTGGTACAAGACTAGTGTTGAATATATCGTGGAGACTATTGGCAGTAATCAGTCTGCTGATGATTATAGGGTATATCTTTTTTACTTATCGTTTTCTACTGGGTTGTATAGTATATCTCTAAAAATATCAATGGCAATTTTTTTTGGTATGGTAGTTTCACATATATCAGGATTGGCGGCTTTGGCTGCCGCCGGTCGCGCTTCTCGATCGTGGGGACCTGGAGGCGGATCAGACGGCTCCGGGCGAGGAGTCCTTGGGCGGCACCAAGGACCAGGGGCGCGGCGCGAACAAACTGCTCTCCTGGTCCTTTGTGAAACTACCATATCAAAAAATTACCACCGGTATTTTTAGAGATATACTATACAACCCAGTAGAAAACGATAATAAAAAAGATATACCCTATAATCATCAGCAGACTGATTACTGTAAATAGTCTTCACGATATATTCAGCACCTGTCTTGTACCAAGGGATTATGTTGCGCTCACTTGGGGGTATCATACAAAATATTAGCACAGTAAGTAGATCAAAGTTTAAGCATACTACAACATGAAAATGATTTCCATACTTGATTGTGAAGATAGTAACCTCCTTGTTGCCAAATAGAAGTGTACTGAAGTCCTTTACCTTGAAATCACTTTATCTCCATGGGCCATCGGTGTTACAATCCCTAAACATACAAGTCTACACACCAAAACATAGAAGTATATATAAGCGCAATATACATAATCACACAAACTACGTGACATGCAATCTCTTCACATCACAAAACATGTGGAGCACCTGCACCCGAATGTTATGGTAGTTAAAATGTGATGGCATGCAAATCAAGCACGCACAACGTTGCCTTAGCTTAGCACAGAGCAAACCAGTAAACCCCAAACTCAACATATCAAACTAAAAGTTCCAACAGAGCAGGGACCAAACCAGCAAGTTTGTGGCAAAATACTGAGATAGAACATTGATTTTCCAAACATGTACCAGAGAATCAAAGTGCTTGATGGAAGGACATACCATGTGGTCTGTGGTGATGGAGGACCACATCTTGGCTCTGTAAGATGACCCTTGCCATGATTCTTCCAATACCTCCATAACCTAATCAAGCCACAAGCACAGAGAACAATGAGAAATCAACACATATTTCACCATGTCAAACTAAATTTATGACCTAGTTCTGGAAAGCTTACCGTTTATTCCAATCTTGATCTTTGGCTTAGCTGCATCATAAAAATCCATAAAATGAAAATGGAGGGTGAGAAGTAAAACCAGAGTCATCTTAGATTAGAATTTAGAGGTGATTGAACATGTCAGAGCAATTAGATTGAGCTGGAAAGATGGGAGAGAGGTATAGAAGCAGATGTGGAGCAGTATATTAGAATTTAGAGGATTTGAGAAGATGGAGCATATAGCTTCCAATGATTTGTGGTATGAGAAGGGAAGCCCTATGTTCTTTAGCAAAAAGAAACAGTGAAATAGTAAACTAGATATTGAATGGTCACTTAGGCACTGACCCTGACATTGTGATTCATTGAGTGCAGCCCTCTTGTGCACTATCTGAAAAGTAGCCCCCCTCTGTGAATCAACAAGTAGACTCATGAGTGATTTGGAATATGGAATTTGGCGCACTTAGTTACAAAGAATTGTCATGTAACCCATTATTAGTAAGATGACATAGTGGTTTTGGTGCTGGCTGAACCAAAATACCCATGAGTTGTGGCGGCAATAGCTTAGGGCCCATAATCACTGCAGCAAGAGAAACACAGCAAAGAGATCAAAGAACAAAGAAGTAGATCGTTTGCAACAAAAATGTCAAAAAATTTGAAAAATTACTGAAAAGTAAAACCATGACCCAATTTTCTAAAAACAAGAAAAGGCCATCGGGATCTATTCACATCACACTGCAAATTTTCCATTAGTTTTATTATTTTCTTATACTTAGGATTAATTTTGCTCTTTTGAAGCATGTCACATCATGTTTGACTGCGAACAAGTTACAGCAATAGTTCTGAAAACAAACAATAAATATTGACAAGAGTGTTTCTTGTAGGAAAAACAAATACTGCACATCAAGGAAAGAAGGAGCCCCACCTTGCTCATGGCGCACATGAACCACTACTGTACTGTCCAGCAAGCTTTGTTCATTGTAATCCTCAAAGAACCCATCGTCCGTAGATTTGGACATCACATTCCCAATAACGCACACCATCTAGTGTCTCCAAGATTAGTGTATCACCCATACAAAGCAAAGGAGGAGGAGCAGAAGGAGTTTGCAAGTACACAATGCTAAGGGGAGCACATTCCCGCCTCTCCACTCTTGAGACAGTCGCCTCAATGGTGGCGTGGGGATCTGACCTGGAGAAGCGTATTGTCTTTCTCAGCAAGATCTCTGACAAATGAGGTGCTGGAACTCCATCATTTGTGCATGCGCGGCAAGGACGGACTAGACAAAAGAAAAAACAGGAAAAAAAATCAAAGAAGCTAAATATTTAGAACCAAAGGAAGAAGGAAAAGATTGAAGGAAGTTCAGAGAAGAAACCAAAGATTTCTTGTTGCAGAAGGGCGAAGAACATTTCTTTCGGAAAGAACTAGAGCAAAAATCGTCAAGAAAAGCCAAGAAAAGCGAGAACCAAGAGTCAGAACAGAAGATCAGAGAAAAGATCGTTGTTTCAGCATCAATTAAAGCAAGAATCGTCCAAAAAAGCATGAAGCCAAGATTCAGAAAAGAACATCACACAGATAGCGTTTCTTTCATCAAGAATTAGAGCAAGAATCGTCCAGGCAAGTAAGAAACATGGATTTTGGACAGAAGAACAGCGAGAGAATGCTTTTTTAACAAGAATTACAGAAAGAAACTGTAACACCCCCGTTTCCAGGGGTATTATGAAACCCTCGCAGCTGCCCAGGACTGTTCAACTGCGAGTACATCCATCGAGTGTATAACATTGCCAACACAAGCTTAGGAGCAAAAGCGAACTTTGTTACAATATAAAGGCTAAAGCCAAGTATTACAGCAGTCCAACGGCCTTTACTTACATTACAGCAAAAGATGTCACAGGCACGCTTGAGCGAAGAACAACCCTAATTCCACGCTTCATCAACCTCGTACAGAATCATCTCTTCGTCTTCTCTCGCCTTCTCAAAATTAAGTGTTTCTGTTTATGTTTTTAGCAAGCATGAGTACTACCACTTGTACTCAACAAGTCACACGAAGCTTAATAATAATTTCATGCATGGTATATCAAGTAAAAGGGAAAATAAGTTTATTATTTTATGTGGATGCAGTTTTAGTTGGAACCATTTGAAAACCTTTAAAATGTACTTCATTAAAGAAAAAGGGGGGGTTTCAAGCTTGATTCTCATTACTCAATATTACCAAACCGTTCCAAAACTACTTATGCCTTGATACTGGATTCACCCACTAAACATAGCTTCGTTTACACGGAAGCACGGCGTATTCGAATACCATTTGTCATGACTTTGCAAAGCTGCCTCGCTTTACCCACAAGATCCCTTAACTCCGCCGAGAGTTAAGACAACAAGGATGTTCATCGCTCAATTCTTTATGCGGACTCCGCCCGATGGTGTTTAATCTCAATAAGCTCGGATGACCCCACGGATCTCGTCCGACTCATCGCAGCCCTACAGTTGTATGGTTAACCACCTCCCATACGAACTCACCCTCTGTCTCCCCCTTTCCAGTTGCAGAGGTTCAATTGAAGTTGAGCAACTACTAAGCCGAGTTTGATGAGTCAAGTTTGACCACGCCAATGCTTGTGGTTGGGCGGTTACTATGTCCGTTACTCAAAGATAGGGGTCTAGTCCTTACATTTTTAACTGAGGCATCATCCACGCACGAACCCAAATTCAGTACACACTATACTGCCACCAATCCACAACCAGCCTCCACCCTAGGATAAGGTCCTCGGATCCATCTCTGCGATCCTCATTTATCCTATTCCCAACTTTCCAAAATTCTAGACCAATACCAAATCTTAACAGTATAAAGATTCAATATGGTCCTAAACTACCATGTCATTAATAATCTTATATTTTATGTTACTAGATCTTGTCAAGGTGAATGTGGCCATCAAGTTAAATTGGGTTTTTCGGGTGGTAGGACATAATTAGTATCATGTCATTCTAAGCATTGATTGTACATAAAATAACAGTGCGCAAATAACATAATGAAAATACAGTAAATAAATAACTTAGGGGATGTAGGATCAACATGTTCAAAAATATGTGTGACTTGCCTTGCGGATCTTCGATTTCGATTATTTCGTATTTTTCAGTGGGCCAAGTCTGGACTTGAGCTTTTCCCTCCTGCTCTTGCGAGATCTCGACTTCGTAAACTAACGCAAAACAAATAAAATAAATTAATTCCATGCCCGAAGGAATGAGCGAGGAATAAAGGAAATAAAAAATAAAGAAAAATCCCAAAAACTCCATTAAATTGAGGATATTGGGTTATAGGAGGGCTATATGGGGAAATGGGCCTTGGATTTGGGTTGACGGGCTCGAAAAAATCCGGGGAGTATAAATATGCATTTTTGGGTTCGGGTCCAACACTGTTCCTCGGGCTCGCATCGTTCCTCGGCTCAGCTAGTTGGTTCGGCCGAACCACGCCGACCGGACTCGAATCCGGCGTAACGGCGCGCGGGTGAGCGAGTGCGGGCTGGGACGGAGCGGAGCGGCTCGGTCGGCGCGTCGGCACGATGGCGGCGCGTCCGGTCGGCGAGCGGGTTGGTCGAGACGCCGCACGGACTCGGCGGGCGGACGGCGCGCGCCATGGCTCGGTCGGGCGGAACAGCGCGGGCAAGTGGCTCGACGGCGCGCTGGTGCGGGCGGGCGGCTGGGTCCAACCGCGTCGCGGGCGGGGCGGCACTGTGCTTCTTCTTCCTCCAGCCCGCGCGCGAGTAACGGACAGAGGAGAAGGGCGGCGGTTGGCGGCGGTGCTAGGGTTAAGCGCGACGGCAACCGAGAGTATGGGCGGGTTAAGGACGCTAAGGGGGTTCCGTTTTGGGTGGTTGGGAGGACGATGGAGGCGGCAATCGCCGGCGGCGAGCTCCCCCTTTCTTGCGGCTATTTTAAATTTGCGGGGAATTGGGAGCTTCCCAGGGCAATTTGCTTGGCTCTTGAGCTTCACTGGGGTTTATGTGTGTCTGATGAGGGTTCGGCCGAAGCTCGGAAGGCTCGTGTAAGGCTAGCCATGGTGGCCGGTTTTGGAGGTGAGGCGGCTCACGGTGCCAGGGAAGATGGGGGTTCGAGAGGCCAGGTCAAGGCTTCGAGGAGGTTCTAGGGGGTGTGGGGATACCACAGGCGGAGGGAATTGGACGGCAATTGGCCGGAGAGGGGACATTGCGCTAGGGCATGGGATTGGGGAATTTTAGGATTACCGGAGTTGGAAGGGGAGGGGGAGGATAGGGAGCGGCCGGTGAGCTTCAGGGACTTCAATGGAGGCTAATTTGAGGGTCGGGGTGGTTTAAATAGAGGGGGAAGGTCGGTTGCACCGGAGAGGGAGAAATCCATGGCGGCGGAGGTGGTTTTTGGCGGTCATGGTTTCGGGTGTGAACGGGGCTGCCTTGGGCGCGAGATTGCGGCGGTCAAGGAGTGTGCCAGGGGCGCTGCTGTCGGTTGAGAGAGGAAGGCGCGAGAGAAAGGGGCAAAGGTGATGGCGGGGGCGAAACAAGGCATGGAAGTGGCGGGGAAGCTTGGCGGCGCCCGACACCGAGGCAAGCGCATTTATGGAGGGCGTACGACGGCTGACAGGCGGCCTGGAGCTGGCAGGGGCGTTCGCGCGAGAAGGAGCGGCGGCGGTAAAAATCAGAGGCGGCGGCGACAAAAATCGGGCGGTGAACAGTGCCGCGCCGTAATCCTCCGTTTTCACCGTGATCACGCCGTGCTGACAAGGATTAAGGGGCTGTGAAGCTTTGAGATTTGTGTATAATAGAGCTAGGGAGGAGATGGGCAATGGAGAAGAAGGAAACCAAGTCCAATTTTGATTTTTGCAAAAGTTTTGGTTTGTTTCAGAAACCAAGATTGCGAACAAAAGAACAATTCATCTCGTTTCTTGCTGGAACAATCGACATTCCACATCAACTGGAGGAATAGGAATAGCAGCTTTCCTTGGTCGTCCTGGACACGAACAGCCACAACAATCTCCAACCCAGACAAGCGGACCTGAGAGTAATCCGCAGAACTGGCCTCGTCGCGGCAGTAATCCACGATGCCTTCAAAACGCAGGCCCATGGTCTCCAAGAGCAACGTCTCGCCTAGAGAGAGGCGAGGCAAAACCGGCCGTGTCTTGAACTGAAGAAGTGACAGCGATTCATCCTCTCGTCTCGCCAAGCCTGAAATTGTAGCTGCATGGTAAGGGATTATCATGCGCACTTTCTCCCCCATCATGGCCACCGGGAACGAGGCGGCCGGGCGCAGAGCCGCCGGCGGCGAGCTCCCTGGAGCAGGAGGAGTGGAGGGCTGGCAAGACATTGTTCAGCGCAAGCGCAAGAAGTGGTGGTTGATTTGCTTCGAGGAGAAGGCGGAAGCGAAGCGAGAGGTTTCTGTACTACTGCATGCGATGCGAAAGATCGAGTTTATGGCGGCAATATAGGACTCGAGAACGAGCAATTGAAGTTGCCGAGGTGGGCTGAGCCGGATCGTATGGGCTGAAATTCGATCCGTTTGCACCCAACGCCACACTCGTAGCAAAAGCCCATAACCTCATACAGTATAGGTACAAAAGTGTACAAACTCCTAAGAACCCTAGATTTTTTGAGTAAAATGTACACAGATTTCAATCCCGAAACCAAAAGAAGACTGTGCCTATCGTCCCCATGGATAAACCAAAATCAGATGCAATTCGGTTTAACAAACGGTAACAATCCAACAAATTAAAGTAAAATTGGTCAAGGGGAAGGGGGACACTTGCCTATCATCCCCTGTGGACTTGATGAGATGGAGATGATGGCCGTGCAAGAAAGGAGGCTGAGGCCACTGTGCCGCGGCGGCAGCGGCAGAGTCGGCCGGTGGTGATGGCAGTCCCGTTCCCACCCTGTTGGTGGGTCGATCATGGTAGGCGAGAAGCACCAAATTGAAGCGCGACCTCCCACTGCTTCCGTTTCTCCGGCGAAGAGCTCCGGTGATGGCAATAGAGTGGGGCACACTCTCCTTCTCTTCCCCTCCACGAGGCAAGCCCCTTCCTGTCATCGGCAACTACAATGGCGGCTCACTGCAAGTGGCTTGGCGGAGCTTTTCCTACAGGGAAGAAGATGCCTTTGTCCATAGAAAGAAAACACACTTTTTTAGTAGGACGGAATAGCTAGCAATCGGCACCTGATTTTCTCCCACATATCAGCGTGTTTTGGACCGTGGACCACACCTCAAGATTCGTACTCCGGTCATGCCTTAGGTTGGCTAAGTTCAACTCTTTTTTTTTTGGAAATTGCAAATACAACCCCAAAGGTCTATCGAAGTTTGATTTACTCCTACATGTATTTTGTGACGTATGCCCCTCCGCAAGTTTATATTTGTTTGACATGCCCATCGTTGGGCTTTTTTTTTGTTGATGTAGATTACACGGTGTGCTACCACTCCCGTGGACTAGGTGCAGCGTGATTATTCGAACCCATTACCTAAGGATTGGCGTAATTAAATTTTAAAAAAATTTAAAAATAGAAATAATAGGTTATCCCATCACGAACAATCAAAGGAATACGGGAAAGGAAAAAAAAACCAAAAAAACCAAAACATAGAAAAAGATGAAATTAAGAAATAGTGACTAAAAGCCAAAAGTCAAAAGCTGAAGCCGAAACGAGTGGTATGCTGTACTTCCAGCATGCATATATATTTTTCCATTCTGTTATGTTTTAATTTTATATGTTGTGCGGATGCCACATGTGTACCAACCATGCTAAAGGATAGGCATACATAATTTTATTTTATTAGTCTTATTCCATAGTAATTTGCTAAAACATGATTTCTATAGAGATGTTTTTACTCCCAATGAAAACACATGTCTTGCAAGTTTTGCGATGTGATCATCAGAAGCTACACAAATTTTTATCTGATATGGACATATATATATATATATATATATATATATATATATATATATATATATATATATATATATATATATATATATATATATATATATCTTCATTGTGTTCTGTACGTTGGCTGTTTTGCAACTTGAATCTTTGGCATCCATGTGTTGATCATGACAGATGTAGAATGTGAGTAGATCTCTTTGCTTCCATTTGTGATCTAATTGACAAATATTGCTGTAGGACCGAAAAGGCAACAGAGGGGGGGTGAATGGTGCCTTAAAATCTCTCCAAGTATTCACACAATCTTCTTCTCCAATAGCTACAAAGCTATGAAGAGGAAGATCGAATGTTCATTGGAGAACAGAAGATCAGACTGACACCTGAACTAGAACTGCCGCTGGCCGAGGACAAAACAAGGCAGTCGAAAGGATCTATCGTGATCACTCTGACAAAGAGATAGACCATCTGTTTCAAAGAAATCGAACGCCAACTCGTGGTCGATCGAGTCACTCGGTAAGACAGACGATCCACCGAAAACCCGAGATCCGACCGACAAAAGAGACCGCACGAAGAATGACCGAAAGCAGAGAAGGCGCGCACGACCAACTAGACAAGCGAGCTCATGACCACTTGCTTTGATTTCCAAATATCTTGCAATTCACAAAGCAATCGGGTATGAGACTTTAGACAACGCTTGCTCACGCCCTTTGACAGAGAAAACCAAGGCGTTGAAAAACTTCTTTGCCGAGATCTCGACAAACGGCGTGGTCGAAACCAAACAGAATTCGGTCGACTCATGCACAAAGTCTCAACGTGGTCGTAGCGAATGCGAGCATGTACTCGGCGCACGATCGCGAGACGCAAACACTTCTCCGATTCGACTCTTGCTCTCGGAATGAATCGGCCAAATAGCCTTGAGACAGATCCTGCTCGAGCAAATCAAAACTAGGCCTACTCAAACCAAGAACACAACTCAAAGCAAGAAGTACCAGAGTTGATGAATAGAACCGCTCATGGGACTAGAATAGTCAAGATGGCTTGAGTAAAACCCACATGTCACTGCGATTTGAAAGCCAAGAACACAGATATACTGAAGGAACAAAGAGAGCGCAAACAAATCATTCAAACACAAGACAGAGAACACAACTCGAGTTTCCATTCCAACCATCAAGGAGTACAAGGAATCCCGATCGCCGGAGAGCATAGAGAGGAGCTCACACCTCTTCTCTTTCTCTCTTTCTCGATTATTCATACATGGATTCTCCACTCATCCTCTCTCTCTCACACAATCCCAAGAACACACTCACAGACTCCCATGGGAGGAGAGGCGGTGCCTCCAAGGCCCAAACCACCAACCCCACAAACTCGTGCCTCCTCTCCCTTTATAGCCTCACACCGAGACTAACCCTAATGGATCCATCCATTAGTCCACACTGGGCTAACCCAGAACACCCTCCTAACACCGGTTTTACACCTCGCTTACCCACTAGCGAAAACAAGCTTCCAAAGTGCTTTACCCGTTAAACCCAACGGTTCCACCGCTTTGCCCGTTAGCGCCAACAACTCCTGTGCATTGGCAGAGACACGCCTTCCCTTTGCGCTTTCCGCATTCCCAAAATGCCACTCCGCTGCCTTCCCGGAAGCTTCCTCCCGCCTTGCCGTCAAGCTTGCAACCACCTCGCAAGACTAGGTCTTCTTGGCTTCCTTGGTCGTTCGGACCCGACACCGCCCGCGCCTCGTCCCGACCATCCCACCTCGCGGACTGGCACCAAGATCCTCCGGCATGGCGGCTCCAGCTCCGGTTCCTCATCTCCTTGGCTTGCAACAACCTTGAGCCCCAAGTCTTCTTGGCTTCACCCACTGCTCGGACCTCAACATCTCCCATGTCTAGTCCCGACCACTCCAAGCCTCACCAAGACTTGTCTCCAAGGTCCTCTGGCAGCTCCAGCTTTCTTCCTCATCTCCTCGGCTTGCAACCACCTCACCACCTCGATCATCTTCGGCGCCTCCAACCGTCCGGACCTCAACACCTCCCGTGCCTAGTCCCGGTCCTCCCACGCCTCACCATGAAATAGCTCAAGTCCTGCAGCCACACGGACAAGCAAACCGTCACATAGCACCGCACTGCATAACAGACAAACCATCGGTACAACCAACAAGTGTCACAAAGACACAACCCGATCGTAAACCCCTACGACCACTCGAATGCACAACTCAAGAAATGGTCGAAGCCCGAACACTTCCGCTTCTTCTTCGACCACACAACATGTCGTTACGACCGTCTCACACTCACTACGACCATGCGGACACATGCCACAACCATTGCTAGCCGCTACGATATTATCGCATAAGGACCATACCCCATACGACCACTCACTGCACGTAACGAGAAACCCTCCACCACAAGAGCCTTCCGCAACCTACGACCGCACACAACAACGCTACAACTTTATCGCTCAAAGTCTACGACTCATCCCAAGTCGCTCATCATCCGACCGATCGAAATGATGAACCAATAAATGCACGAGGTCTACGACTTCACCACAAAGCCATACGACCGATTCCCACCACATGGTCGATCCTAGAGGTCATACGACCAATTCCCATGTGTCTACGATCACGTTCAAACATCTCGGCACAATCGACCGCCACGACCCTAGAAGATCGCATCGACACGCTACGAGTGATTCCGACCGTTACGAGCACTTCCGACCGTGTCCCGCCGCATTTGGACCGCGTCCGATCGCTCCTCACGCCCGCCCAATCGCATCACAACGTGGTCGTAGGCGCCGACTACTCAACGTGGTCGTGCGCCCGAGCGCCGACTTCCGACCACGCAGCAATCGTGGATTCGACTTACGACCTCGCACCACGGCCAATGTGGTCGTGGCGCCCGATGGCCTTCGACCATAGCCGAGTGGTCGTGAACGCCACAACGTAGTCGTCTGACCTTCCAACCACGACCAAACCGATCGTAACCTCTTCGATGTTCTCCGCTCACACCCAAGGTGGTCGTAGCTATCTGGCGACCTCCGACCATGGTCAATGTGGTCATAGAGGCTTTCGATCGTGGCCAAAGTGGTCGTGAACGAGGTTTCGGCTTCCGATCGCGGCTGTCGGTGTGGCCGTAAACAGCATGGTGACTTCCGACCACGGCCAAAACGGTCGTACTCTCTTCTGGTGCCCTTCGACCATGGCCAAAAAGCGCTGCGGTGGTCGAACACTTCCAGCCGCTCAAGACAACAAACAATGTGGTCGTAAGGCTATTGCCAAGCAAGTCGTAAGGGCTTAGGAACCAACAGAGAGACCCATTCTCCTCTCAAACTTCAAAAACCAAACTCAATCTCACTAGATTAAGAGTCAATTACTCATCACAACCATGAGGCGACCTCCACATGGTCTCTCAATTGCTTACCACCATTTAGTTCTTATTTCCACAGCTAGGTGCATGTAGCCCTAGATGATTAAGAGAAAAGATATATGGCCTTGTTGATTTTTTCTTATAAGAAATATGGCCATGAAATGATATGTTATTACACTGTTATTTGTGAAACCAGGGTAGTCTGATCATTGTGTTGGGTGAATCATATTTTTCGTTTATTGGCATAGTTGTGTGTTTATGTAGCTTCTGTAACATCATATTTTTGATAACACGGAATGGTCATATAATCTTGCAGCAGAAGATACATGAGGAGCGTAGCCATATGCTATCATTGATCAGACAAAGCAAAAATAGTTATTCTTTGCCCCTGTTTAATCATCATCACTATCATTTCTTAGTTGGCCTATCGATCCATGGCTTATATTATCAACTGATAACATTTCCTACAGGCATTATCGATTATTTGACTAGTTTGTGTGTGTCGAGCTCTTAGTTAGTACGATCATTTCTTAGTCAGCTTAGTTAACTATTGACACAAATTAGTCAACGGTAATTATATGACATTTTCCTTGCCCCCGTTCAATCATCAGCGCTATCGTTTCTTGGTTGGCCTATTGGCACACAATTTTTTTCTTTTTTCAGTTAATATTGTTTATACCCTAAAAATGTTTAGAAAGGTTCAGTGTATAGCGCACACTGAAAATATTGCCTCTTTAGTCCTCTATTATGATGCTTTTGGAATCATCACATCTAGATGAGTTAAAGGATTTGAGCTATATTTAAATATAATTTGGGTTTTGACCCAGTGTTAAGCAATAACAAAAAAAGCTCGAATGAGTTAACGTTGTATCTCCTAGACCAGCTGGAGTAGAAGCGTTTTGTTCTGTCATGCGTATGGCATGTAGCTGGCTTATGTACTACCAGATAGTCGTTATCTAGGTTATGGTTTCCATGTTTGCTGTGTTTTGTTATGTCATTCTGTTAATCAGTTGCGCTAACACGCCACAAGGGATTATGCAGCATTTCTCTTTTGTTTTTGCATGTATGTTGTTTGGTTGTCGTGTGCATACCATCAATGATATGTGAAGTCTACTACCATGGCATGGATATTTTTTATTCGTCTCAGTGTTGTTTCTACCTATTTATCTCTGATGTGAAGTGGATTCAGGTGGTGATTGGTTTGGCTGAAAAGCTCGTGGCTTATGGCTGAAAACATTGTAGCTGGCTGAAAAAGCACTGTAGCTGACAGAGACTTATTTAGCATAATTAAATTTAAAAAAATCTAAAAATAAAAAATATGTTAACTCATTACGTATAATACAAACAAATACGGGGAAAAAAAAGAACCGGCAAAAAAGCTCAACAAAAAGCCAAAAGTTCAGAAAAAGACGAAACTTATGAATAGTGAAAAATAAGTCAGAAGTCAAAACCGAGTTGATCAGGACCTCAAATATATCAAAATATTTTCACATTGTTAAATGTTGTTCACGTTCGGAGCACACACACAAAATCGACCAGTGCAGCGTAGCGCGTGACCCTGCCTCGTAGTAGTACAAGGGAAGCTTTTTCCTGGCAATGGAATCGCGCACATGTGCTCCACGAGCTATAAACAGAATAATTTCTCGCATGAAAACCAACTTAATATTAATAGCATAGTTGTCAATACCGTACTGAGGCTACACCAGTTTGGTTCGTAGAATGGTATGTTTCAGTACCAGTTTATACCAGTGTATCGTTTCAGATTTAATATAATAATACGAGTATATATATATTTATAAGTATATATTTGCTTAATTATATGCACACCAAATGTCACTTTTAATATTATTCTAAATACATTGTAGCACTATTAAATATAACATATAGTTCAATAGACGGTATTATCAATTCCGCTGATTGACCGGTATCAAAGTCGGTATAGCCGTATTGAGCTGATATGACCAGTATTAATCGGTATTTAGACTGATACGATACGTAGGCTTACTCTATATTGGTTTAGATGATGGTAGGTACGTATCAGCGAATACGGCCAGTACCAAAACGATATTAACAGCATTGATTAATAGCATACTATTGCTGTAGTTGCTAATGTGTCGTTTGTCGTTGTCACGTACCAGCGTGTCTGTGCGGTGGGTCATGTGCTAATAAGTCATGTACGTGGTAGCCTAGGTGTTATGGGCTGCCAGGTGAGGCCAAAGTGTGCTTGCGTGTGTGGGTGAAGGCTGTATACGCCTTGTCTTGTACTATCAGGGAGAGCTGACGAATAGAATTGGCATTTTGCCTTCCTCTCGTCTGTTCCTCTGTCCTCTTCAGTTCTTGCTCCCAATCCTCAGATTTCTTGCTGATTCTACCCCGAAATCCTTGCTCTTCCCAGTCTAAACTCTATTCCTCCTCTCCTAGATACCAATTACCGGCCAGGTTCGTAGCAGTCGTCAACTTTTGACACTACCACTCCAGCTAATGTGTCTACATGAGCAGGCTCCAGTCGCCCACATGCTAATATCGCGCACACACGAGAGTTTATTTCTCCTGATACATGCACCTAGCGAAGCGTACGTTCCATCGATCTGTTATCCTCCTTTCAGTGACGCACGATAACAACGGGTTCAGGCTCCCATTGAAGAGTCCGGTGAGCTAGGCGACCCTTCACCTCGCGAGTTCGCCTCACGTCACGTGCAGGGAAAACGGCCCTTCCCAGCGGCACTCACAAGCAAATCAGCAGCGACCTGTCGCTCCTGCCTTTTAGCTGCGACCTCGGCCGCCGGCCACCGAGCGGTGAATGGGGCAAACGCTACGTACGTACGCACGCCAGAAAAGGTCTCGTCCGCGAGGCCAAAACCCCGAGGCTTTCGCAGTCCGCTTCGGGGCGAGCGCGTTGCGACCACGCTTTCCCTTCCTTCTTAGAGCAAGTCTAATAATACAACCTTCAGCTGACTATATGGACATTTACAGCCCACTTATCAGCCTATTTATATAGTAGTTTACAGCCAGCTGAAAGCTATATGACCCACCACTTTCTCTCACAAAGTTTCTTGATTCTTGTGCTTCAGCTGACTGTAAATTTACAACCCATCTTTCTTCTCTCTCCTCCCCTCTCTCCTCTATCTCAGCATACAGCCTACCAATAGCCTCTTATTATACTTGCTCTTACGTGGTCATCGCGCGCGGAGCAACGGAGTCAAAACGCACGCGTGCGCAGCGCGACCGGTGCAACCCCCGCGGCCGCGCGCAACCACCCCAACCATTCCACTGCCCAAAAGGACACGTTTAGTCAACTTCCCACCGCGGAAACCACCGCGAAAGCCACGCGAAACACGACTCCCGTCTCCCGGCTCCTCGCGCCCAGCTGATATATAATCCGCGCGCCGAGTCCTCCCTGTCTCCTCGTGCCGCCCAAAAGCACAGGCACGGATCGAAGAGCTCGACACGGCCACCGCGCCTTCTTGCTTTGAGAGGGAGGGGGAGAGGTGAACACGGCCTGGAGATGTCTCGGTACGTGGAGATGCTTGACATGGGCGTGCGCATCGCGGCGAGGTTCCACTCCCACTGCCCGCAGACGGCGCGCATGTACTACAAGCCGCCCCAGACGACGCCGGCGTCCTCGGCGGACAGCCGTGGAGACGGCGGCGCGGGGGACGGCAAGCCCGCCGGTTTCGACTCCGTGGCGGCGCCCGTGATGCGGCCCTTCGCGGCGGCGGGGGAGTTCGGCGCCGGCCGGCCGGGCTTTGGCTTCGACACCGCGCAGGTCGTCATCTATGAGGTCGTTTGATCACGAGGCCGGCCGGTTCTTGATTAGTGAGTGCTACGAGGGACTTCTTGCGGGAAGAATTTTTGGGACAAAGGAATTACTTGTACATGTATACTCCATTCTTTTGTTTTTTGGGTGCCGAAAAAGGCCTGAAATTGATCAAAGAATCGTTACTTCCATTTGTTGCATAACTTCGTATCGATTATACTCCTATTTCTCTCTTGTTGGTTGTCAAATTTGATGGTCGAGTTCAGCAGCGAATAAAAGTCTCGTCCCCAATAGGAGATAAAACAGTATCAGCAAGCAAACGTAAGAAAGTGAAAGCGAAACCGCACGAGAAAATTCGATGAATTGCGCAACGCGAGGTGGGTGCGTGTTTGCTAATTCATCTCCGGCGTGGGTGCTAATTACCCCGCCGGCGGAACGTTCAACACGTTTCGAAACTTAATTCAGGAACGCGTTGATTTATTTGACCGAGCTAGTGATCTCCGAGTCACGTGGAACCGTAAGTCCAAAGTGATTTATCAGTTAACTCGGACATTGAACTTTCACCATTTTTTTCTAACTAGTTATGTTCACGTGCGCTGCAACAGAACTCATTGAAGAAAAGAATTACTCTGATCCGTTAAAAAATGAAGAATAGTCACAAGTTAAGAAAATAGAACGGTTGGAGGAGAATGGACGTACAGCTACCAACTCGTTTTTTTTATAATAGTAATGATAAAATGATTTTTCGCCAATTTTTTCTAACAAAAATCAAATTTGACGGTAGGCGTCGGCAATTGCTGCGGAACAGGACATTCTTGAAATGTGGAATACGTGTACAGATTTGGATTCCAAAAAATCCGCCTTCTGGCATTGTTTACGTAGAACGGCAATTACGCATTCGCCTGGATGAAATGTGATGTCTGCCGTCTCGTCTTGCTTCTCCCCACTTCGCATTCTCCCTCTCTCCGATCTCAAAACCCTAATGGCTTCCCGCCTCCTCCACCTCCGCCGCCTCCTCCCAGCCGCGCCCATGTCCGCCGCCGCCGCCGCTTCCTTCTCTACCGTCACCCCGACCCCGCGCGTCTCCGCGCTCGTAGACGAGATCTGCGGCCTCACCCTCATCGAGGCCTCCTCCCTCGCAGACGCCCTGCGCGGCCGCCTCGGCGTCGACCAGCTCCCTCCCCTAGCTATCCTCACAGGTGGTGCAGCCCCACTTGCCGGCGGCGAAGCGGCCCCTGGGGCGGCCGGTGATGAGGCGAAGGCGAAGGAGGAAAAGATGGCGTTCGACGTGAAGCTGGAGGGGTTCGACGCCGCGGCGAAGCTTAAGATTATCAAGGAGCTGAGGGCGTTCACGAATTTGGGCCTGAAGGAGGCGAAGGAGCTCGTGGAGAAGGCGCCCGCCGTGCTGAAGTCCGGGGTGCCGAAGGAGGAGGCGGAAAGCATCGCCGAGAAGATGCGGGCGGTTGGTGCCAAGATTGTTCTCGAATGAGAGGTCGAGAGCTCTGTATGGCTTTGTTTCTTGATTTGTTTCCGTTCTTCTACGAAGAAAAAGAGAGTATTTTGGAATGAGGAAGCAATAATTATTATTGGTGAAATTAACTGTGGAGATCTTTACATTGTTAGTGGAGATGCCAGTTGGGCTTAAAAAAATGTGGCCTTAGACTTAGTGATAGAGCTTTGAGCTCCGTCTCTTAACTGTTTGTTTGGTTGTATAAGAAAGGGAGAATTATTACTTAGAATGGAGCGATCAGTTGATGAACAGTTATGTCTTATTGTTAGTAGCAATAATGTTGTTTCCAAAAGATAAAGGATTCTGGATATGCGCCTTTTGGTTATCATTGTTCAGCTGTTGCAATTGTGGCGAAAAAGGTGCGGCATCGGGTAGTGTTTGCAAGGCAAGATGTTGTGAAGTTGTTTGCATTGGGAGAAATTGATATCTTAGAGAGTTTTGATCATTTCTGGTAGCATTGCTTACTAATTTGAACTATAACTGAAGTTTTGATCTAGAGGGGAGTATTAGTTGAAATAGTTGTGGGGCTACTTTAATAGTTGCAATAGAAGGGACTTCTATTAAATGTTTCAGCTGGGGTAGTCTTATGTGCATATCAGTATCACTGTAAAGTTGTTATCTTGTGGTTGAAAACATTACCTTTTTAGGTTTCGAGGATGTTGGAGATCTTTCTAGTTCTGACTAAAGATTTCAATGGATCGAAAACAGTTAATACTTTATCAGTTGATTATGCTTGTGGGAGCTCTGTTCGGTATGATTTACGTATTTGGATTTCTGCAATTCTTTTCATCTGTCATACTGTAATTGGCTTGTGAGGCTAGTCAATGGTTTAGCAGAATTACCAACAATTATCTTCATTGGTTGAGAACATCTTTATATTCTTCTTTATTAGAATTGCCATGAACTTTCTGAAGTAATTAATCAGATTTTAGATGTTGGAGCAAGAGAACCACTTCTTTCTATGATTTTGTCTTATTGTCACACATGTTTATTTCGCATCCTCATTTGCAACAAAGTATAGGTTCGCGAATCCAGTTTGTGGCACTGGATACGCACTGGCTTCTATTTTTTCCTTGTTCACACGCATGTTCCTATGCTCACTGACTTGTGGATCTACATAGTCCTATTGGTTGGTGCATATACGAGCATGGGAACAGGGTGTAAACTAGAGGGGAAATATGTAACCTGCATTCTTCGAGTAATCAATAGGAATGGGCTGTCTACCTCTTGTATCTTCTGGTGAGAATAACCCTTCAATTAGCTGACACAAGGACAGTAACTCATTTTGTGAAGCCCACAAGAACTGCATGTTTCTTTTGTAACTTGTAAGGTGGAACCAAAGATGTCTTTATTTAACATTACAGTATCACTCGGCTTTGTAGAAGTCCTGACTTCACACATTAAAGCAGAGACGTGCCCTGTGAATCATGTTTAATCTCTTCCCCACTTTGCAAGTTTTTGGTGTAACCCTTTTTATTGGCAAGGCAGTAGTTGTATATAAGATCCTGCTCCATTCCACATGACAAGCATGCCATGGACTTCACTTGCAGACAAAGAAAGCGGCAGACTCTTGCCTCGGTGGTTTCCTAGAGTACGTGAGCAAGTGAGCAGGCAAGTCACAGGAGAAAGTGGAAGGTAGAAATACTGCATAGATGAAGTGCGAAGTACCCTCAGAAGAGAAAACTTGATAAAAAGCCATGTTTTGTTTGTCTGATCTGCAAGCGCTTCGACTTTGAATAGGAGGCCAGACACTACCACCAAGGCACCTATTCTGAAGAAAACTATTCATGCTTTAGCTCTGAATCAAATGGAATGGAGCATCTTGCGTATAGGTCAGCTAACCGAATTTTTATTGTTTCTGTTTTAGTTGTCATTCTCTGACTTATCCTGTTATGATCCTATTGAATTTGTGCTCTCGAATCATTCTTATTGTTCTACCATTCAGGACAAGATATGCTACAAGATCTCTTGTACCTAGTACCTACCACTTTGCATATGAACATTTCCTGATGTGTGAGAATGGCCATGGCTTACGTCCGGTGAGAGTCAGCTTTGTCAGTTAAACAATGGGAGTTTGGAGAAGACAAGGCAAAAATATTAGTTTGCAGCACTGAAGTGCACGCGTGCTGTAGGGACTTACACACTCATTTCAGCATGAATTTCTGACTTCTAACTTATTTTTCACTCTTCATAAATTTTGTCTTTTTCTGAATTTTTGGTTTTTTTGAGTTTTTTTATCCGTTCTTTTTTTCGTATTCGTTTGCGTTGTCCGTGATGAGCTAACATATTTTATCTATTTTTAATTTTTTTAAATTTAATTACGCTAAATAAGCCACCTACAGTTACAGTGTAATTTTAGCTAGTTACAATACAATTTTAGTCATAAGCCACTATTTTTCAGTCCAACCGAGCATACCTTAAATTTGGGAAATTTAGATACATGCCACACCTTAGTGCGTGTTTTAGAAATACACCACTTCTAATTTGCTTCCTTGAAATATGCCACCATCGAGGTAAGTAATTTTGAGGAATGCCATTACGGAGGATTAAAGTTGTTTCGAGGAATGCCACTACGGAGTATTAAAGCCTATTTTCCCAAATACGCACCCCATACCAGCTTCTGTATTTTCGTACGGACCAAAATGTCCTCGCCCTCCTGCTGTATCAAAACGTTTCACATCAGAGTATAGTGCATTCCAACCATCTGTTCGTATCAGAGTATCAGAGCCATTCCCGCGCATAAGCCCTAGGCGGTGGCACCACCATGGAGACGAGATAGAGGCGGCAACCTGCACAACGACGAGGCAGCTGGGGCCTGGGTGACGACCTGCACGGCGACGAGGGCGGCGGCCTGCATGCTGGGCCTCGCCCTCCACGCCGGAAGACACACATTTCATTCTTTTCATTCTTAAGTTCAACACACATTTCTTAATTGAAAGACTAAAATAACACACATTTCTTAATCTAAAAGACTAAAATAGCACGCTTTTCTAAATTTTAAAACACTGTGATAATGCACCTTTTAGGTCACGCTACTTACGGTATCATATCCTAAGGATTGCTTACGTTTCAAAAAAAAAATATCCAAATTGCTTGGATGTGGATCGAGTTGATCATGGGTTCTTTTCGGCTATGACTACTTGTTTATAGCTACGACTAATGACTTTTGATTCTAGTGCGAACGCTTGTGCGAATAAACTGAATATCAATAAACCGATCGACCGTTTTCAAAAGTCTGTCCTAATAAACCACTTTGAAAAATGATGAAAAATCTATTTTTTATTTGTTCGAAAGAAGATAAAAGCCATGAGCTATTGGTGAAAAAAAGTCAAACCTCATGTCATGGAGAAATTTTATTGTGTAACAGTTGTAGGATTGGTTTATGTCATGAGCCAATGGGGTGATAGCACGTGAGTACTGTAACAAATAATGTAGTATAGAAAAATGTTGTAGCGCAATTTTTGGAAGACATTTTGACGTGTTTTCCCTTCACGACAGTGGTTACTAAGTATTTCACAGTGTTTGCTATGGTACACATATGCGTCATGACTCAAATCAGAGTTAAAGCCATATTTGGTACTGTTTTGCATCGTATTACAAAAATAGCCTTATACAGACCGTATTGACTAAAATGTAGCTTCTCATGTTCAGTGAGCGGGCAGCAGTGTCCGCGAGGTGACACGCGGCGCAGCCGCCGACAGTAGGTGCTTGCCGACCCCTCACCATTTGGTAGCTTGCCGCCCAGTGGGGAGATGGCAGGCTTGCCTGCCATTTGGTGAGGGGTGGCAGGTAATTAAGCCAGCTTAATTATTTGCCCTAATTTTTTCATTTAGTATTTGTTTGAATTTTTTAAATATATCAAATGAGCTAAAAAATTATGAAAATTTCATTCTCCCGACACAATGTACCTCATAGTGTAATTTTTGCGTAATTTTATCCATTGCGAATGTTGCTAAAAAATTCATACAATTTTGATATTTTACAGGTTTTTACATATAATAAACGAGTTCCAAAAATTACAAAATTTTATGTGAAACCTTCCAAACAGTCATAGTTATTATGTAATTTTTTGGGAATTTTATGTGATCCGAATTTGCCATGTTATTCGGGTTAACTTAATTATGAATTTACGAATATTTCACCATTTTTTTACAATCTTATACATTAGGAATTTGTACAATTAAAAGTAATTATAGTAGTACCAAAAATGCATCACACTGGATGCAATATGGCTTACTCATCTGAGCCACTGCTATCTTCTCGCCGTGTTTGCCTCCTCGTACGTGGCCTTGTCTTCCATCGCGCACAAGCATGTTTTGTTGAGTATGTTAGTCGGTTCGAAGGTTGCGTCTCGGGTCGGAGGAGGTATGAATACTGTTGTCTGCTCAGTGGCTGGCGGTGGTCTAGTAAACTGAGGTACAGTAGGCTGGGTCTGGTAAAGGTCGAAGTCGTTCAACTGAGACATGCCAAACCATGAGTCATCCGCAATAATGTTGTGTATGAAGGACTGTAGAAATCTCCCTCGTGGTGCGAAGGAGCTCTCGCCTTGACTGTACGACATGGCAGTGAAGCTGGAGGAGCTCTGCCCACTGCAGTGGCTCAGATGAGTGAGCCATATCGCATCCAGTGTGATTCATTTTTGTACTACTATAATTACTTTTAATTGTACAAATTCCTAATGTATAAAATTGTAAAAAATCATGAATATTTGTAAATTCATGATTAAGTTAACATAATAAATGTGGCAAATTTGTACTATATAAAATTTCTAAAAAAATTACACAATAACTATGACTATCTCAGGAGGCTTCACATAAAATGTCGTAATTTTCAGAGCTCGTTTGCTATATGTAAAAACTTGTAAAAATATCAAAATTGTATGAATTTTTTAGCAACATTCGCAATGGATAAAATTACCCAAAAATTACACTGTGAGAAACATTGTGTCCGGAGATTTTATATAATTTTTTGTAATTGTTTGAGCTCATTTGATGTATTTAAAAATTCAATCAAGTACTAAACAAAAAAAATTAGGGCAGGTATCACCTTTCGCCCCCTCACTAGACGGCAGGCAAGCCTGCCGTCTGCCCACCGAGTGGCAGGCTGCCTGCCATCTGGTGAGGCGGCGGCAGGCCCCTGACTCTGGCGGCCGCACCACGTGTCGCCTCGCGGGCGCTGCCGCCCGCCCACCGAACAGCAGAAACAACATTTTTATAAATACGGCACACATACAATTATTTTTATAAATACGATGTCAGACAATATCAAATATGACTAACTCCACAAACCAACCCCTATTTAGGGCAAGTACAATAGAAGAGGTGGCTGCCACCTCTAGTACTAGCCACATAAGCAAAAAGACTACATGTGGCTCATGTGGAGGTAGCTAATACAACGAGTAGAGTAGAGGTTACCTCTACTAAAGCACTCAAACATTTAATACTTACATAAATATATCAGGGGTCACCTCTTGCATGAGGGGTAGTTTATCTCTCTCTCCTCGTATAATGTGTTAGAGGTCACCTCTTGCATGAGGGGCAGCTTGCTTCTCTCTCTTCTTTTCTCTCTCTTCCACTTAGGATTGTGCTGATGTAGATTTCACTAGAGGCAACCTAGTCAGCACCATTGTACTTGCTCTTACACAATAAAATTTCTCCGGGTCGTGGGGTTCACACTGCATCTCGAGAACGGTGCGCCGTTCTGGGGCATTGGAATTGGAGCTTTGATGCGTCATCATTTATCAGTTGGTTTCAGTGAAAATTTATTGGTAAGCCGTTGTCTGATCGGTTAGAAGTATGTGAACCGATGAATGAACCGGCTAAAGCTAAGTGTTTCACGGTGCTTAGAATTTACCTCCAATCACCAACCGGTAGGATCTCAAAAGATAATCACTGTTGTTTGGCCAGGGTTGCACTACGAATGGAATTCGCAAATGCAAATTTGGCAATTTAGTAATTGGCCAAAATCATGATTCATCCCAAAAGATCTAAGCTTCAGAGTGCTCTTGATCCCCTCGCCACTTTGTTCTATCTTGTAAGCAGTTTTTTTTTTATTTTGATGTGAAATTCCTTACCAAAGTCACTATCACCAATTCAGCCGATCATATTTCGACCGCACGTCACACGATCGAGGGTCATGAGCGCGTTCAGCCTGTGACGTGCTGCAGCCCCGATCTCGCTGATGTGAAATTCCTTACCAAAGTCACTATCACCAATTCAGCGGAGATTTATTCAGGCCGCAGCACGTCACACGATCGAGGGTCATGAGCGTGTTCAGCGGAGAGAGGCGACGGGTGTCCATCGGTGTTGACCTTGTGCACAACCCAGCTGTGCTGCTACTGCTGGACAAGCCCACGTTGGGCCTCAACT
Organism: Dendrocalamus sinicus; assembly: GCA_036346575.1. NCBI lineage: Eukaryota > Viridiplantae > Streptophyta > Magnoliopsida > Poales > Poaceae > Dendrocalamus > Dendrocalamus sinicus. Next base: position 7,469,232 of record CM070648.1, read on the forward strand.
CTGACTCCGTGCTCCACATTGTTAAGATGCTCAAGGACATAGCCATCGTGCGCGGTAAAACCATCGTTCTCACCATCCACTAGCTCGGCTTCCACATCCTCGAGCTGTTCGACTGTGTCATCCTCCTCGCCGACGGCGCTGTCCGGCACCATGGCCCCCTCACCTTCCTCGAGGCTCACCTCGCTACCTCGGCCCACTCCATCCCCGCCCACATCAACATCCTTGAGTATGCCATGGAGACCATCGACAACCTCAAATCCGACGTTGTCATCACCACGGTCACCGCCACCATGATGTCCACAAACCAAGAAGATGCCACGCTAGTGCCCGCGTCCTCGTCCGCATGCTGCACAACGTACGCGAACTCGTTGGCTGTGGAGGTGCGCATCTTAGCGGGGCGGTTCGTGAAGAAGGTGCTGCGGACGCCGCAATTATTCGTGGCATGGATGTTGTAATCGGGGGAGAAAGATGCTGAGCAATTTGTACCGAGGATGACGCGATCGACAATGATGTATACGCATGTCTCTGATCCACTAGCTCGCAAAAAGAACATGTCACAATTAAGCAACTCGAATACTTCAATACTTAGATAGAATGGAGGAGTTCCGATTACAATTAGTGGCACACCTTACCGACCACGTTACCACCGTAGCATAAGAACATCATAGTGATGGCCTCCGTACTGTTTCTTCCCAACTCCTACGCTCTAACGGGGTGATCATATATTACCATCTTGATCAAGAGGCACGAAGTCAAAAATACCCTTCTAAAAAATCATGTAAAAAAAGACTATAATATCCATACAAATCAACAATCAAATTTTATTTTTACTACCATCTTTCTACTATCGGTATATAATATACTATAAATAATCTCGTTCATCGACACCATCCGGCAAGTGAGCCTAGCTCAGTCCCTGGGAGTGTGGCACTTGTACGCCGATCCGGTCTGGAGGTGAAGCACGCAGTGCTCGCCGTCCGGCGGCGCGCACTGGCAGGCGCACCCATCGAGCTTCTGCCCGGGGTAGTTCTTGCAGGTGATGTACCCTCCCTGGATGCACCGGACCGCGCACTCCGCTCCGGCGCCTCCAATCTCACCGAGCACCACAAGCCCTGATCGATTGATCCATGCATAATACACCACATAAACGTACGTCAAATAAACATCTGTAAAGAATCTATCGATCTCGAGGATTCAAGGATCACACAGGCGTAGTTGAAGCATGCGGATACGGATCACGTACCGGACAGGAGGAGGATGAAGGTGAGTGACAGCTTCATGAAGCCAATTTACGCTTGCGTTAAGTTGCGTTGTGTGATTGAGTTGGCTTGGCAGTGCCTATGTACGTATGGCCGGTGTTTATATAAGGAAGCTCTGGCATCATGGCAGCTTGAGTTTGAGCATGGAAATGCAGTTGTTGTACTTATCGGTCGGCGTACGTCTTCAGCTAAACTGCATGTTGGGATCCGCCGTTTTCTCTGACTCGGTGGGCGGTGCGCGCGCGGTGGGCAGCGGTTCACTAGATTTGACGCAATATCACGCGGTATGTACGTGCTTGCATGATTGCATCGCTCGTTAGTTCGGAATGGCCAAATCGAATAGGGGTGCGAGAAAGAGATGCTATCAACCATACAAAATTTCAGAATAAAACCCAACCTCATTCGCAAGATATGATAGACAAATTCTCCTCTACATCTGGTATCTTTTTTTGGGAAGCTGTAAAAACTTTGAAAACATAGTTCTCACGAGTTTTTAACTTTTAGACGATTTTCACCGGATATGCTCTAAATGAATCAGCTTGCCTTGACAGCCTTGTCTTGGAACTTAGTCCAAATGTCAGAAAATTGGTACTTGGGTTTTTCCTTTCTGAGGCGTTGGATCGGCAGCTTAAATAGCATATCCTAAATTCCTAACCATTGATTCAATGCTGATCGGGTTGACCATTGGAAAGTCAAAAGTCGTGGAATTCACTTCACACTGCATCTGGAGCACGTTGTGGGGGCAATTGGAGTTCGGGATAGTAGGGTAGTCAGAACTGTAATTCACCCCATAAGGACCCCCTTCTCTTCCCCCGCCACGTTGATCACTACTATTATTTCTCGTGTGAAATTCTTTACCAAATCTTGTATTCATTGATCACACGACCACTTAAGAAGATACTAGACTTTTGGATTTGAAAAATGTTTCAGAATATATGTTGAGAACTACGATTTTTAGCTCTAGAACTGATTCATTTCCTCTGATCGGTTCGGCTTGAGCTTTTGGCTTCTGGCTTATTTTTCACTATTCATAAATTTTGTCTTTTTCTGAACTTTTAGCTTTTTGTTGAGTTTTTTTGCCGGTTCTTTTTTTTCCCGTATTCGTTTGTATTATACATATTGAGCTAACATATTTTTTATATTTTTAAATTTTTAAATCTAATTATACTAAATAAGTCTCTGTCAGTTACAGTGTTTTTTTCAGCCAGCTACAGGATTTTCAGCCATAAGAGCAACTCCAGCAAGGCCCCTACTTGAGCCCTCAAACCTCATATTTGAGGGCTTGAGGCAAAAATAGAGGTCCAGCAGGGCCCCCACTAGAGCCCTCAAATTTGAGGAGCCCCTCAAATCCCCCCTCAGCCCTCATTCCTGGGGGCTCTCCCCTGACTCTCATTTTTCGGTTTTTTCCCGCTGGTGAAATTTCCCCCGACTCCGCCGCCCAAAATCCCCCGCGCCCCTCCCCCTCCCCTGCCTCCGCCCATCCCCCTCCCTCCCACTCCGCCAGTCCGCCTCCCTCCTTGCTCCTTCCCCCGCCGCCGCCCCCTCCCCTGCCGTCCCGACTCCCGCCTCCCCCTTCCCCTTCCCCGGCGCCTCCACCCCCTCCACCGCCGCCTCCGCCTCCCTGCCGCCCCCGACTCCCGCCTCCCCGCTGCCCCCACCGCACCCGGCCCCGCCGCCCCACCGCACCCGCTCCCGCCCCTTCCCTTCCCGCGCCTCCACCCCTCCACCGCCGCCTCGCGCCCGACTCCCGCCTCCCGTCGCCCCACCGCGCGCGCCCCCCGCCGCCTCCCCCTTCCCGCGCCTCCACCCTCCACCGCCGCCTCCGCCCTTCCCGCCGTCCCGACTCCCGCCAAGGCCCTCTCCCGCCGGCTCTTCGGCAAGAAGATGACCATGGACGACCTCATCGCGCGCCAGATCCGCGTCACCCGCCAGAGGCGCCGCTCGCGCCACGGCCTCCTTCGACGCGCGACGCTAACGCGCCTTCGGCTTTACGTTGCCGGCGCTCGCCGCGCCGTCAAGCGGGCGGGCTTCCTCTGGCGGCGCGTCGATGCCGACACCAAGGATGTGTTTGTCGACTTCATCTACGAGCCGCCGCGAAGACGGCGCCGAGGACGTCGTCCAGCTGATGCGGGACGCCGACGAGGAGGCCCGTGTCGATGCCATCGCCGAGGGGCTCGGGATGCGGCGGGTAGGCTCTGGAGACGGCGGGGGTGAGGGAGAGAATGAGTGGGTCCCATGTGTCAGTTGTAGTGGAATGGATTTGAGGGCTTAAATTTGAGAGGTGCTGTTGGAACAGATGTAAAAAAATAGGGCCCTAAGCCCTCAAATGAAAAGTAGAGACCCTGTTTTGAGGGCTACTGCTGGAGTTGCTCTAAGCCATGAGCTTTTAAGCCCAACTGATCACCACCATATATCTGAGAAGAACTTTCAGGAATCATAGTTAGGTGGGACCCATTCCGCGGTGGGTGGACGTCACACTGCCGCTTTAGGAGCCCGTCGAGCTTCTGCCCGGCCGGGGTAGTTCTCGCACGTTATGTACCCTCCCTGGAGGCACCGGACCCCGCACTCCGCGCCGGCGCCTCCAGCTTCGCCGAGCACCACGAGCCCTGATTTACCCAGAACGCCGCACAGACGTCAAGGTAACACGTAAAGAACCTGTGTCAAGCAGTCGAGCGAACGCACGCACGTACCGGAGAGGACGACAACGAAAGTGGGTGACAGCTTCATGGAGGAAGCCATGTGTTGTGTACTTAGTTTAGCGATACCAGCCAAAATCGTATATGACTTTTTTCTCTTCATACTGTCTCTCGCGAACAGTCAGAATTCAAAAACTATAAAACAAAAGCCAAAGACATGGCCTAAAAGAGCCCACCCTTGTTCCATCTTGTAGAATTCTTTACCAAAATCACTTTCACCAAATTCAGTTGATCGTACTATATACTTCGCCTATATTCATGCCTGTTAGTATCTAAGCTAGTGTTATCACTCCGCCCCTAGTTTTTAAGAAGAATCTGATCATTCCCTACTTTTTCCGTCATGCAATATAAGTTCAAAGTTCATCGTACATACAGACCAAAGAGATATTAATTTTTTTTGAAAAAGTTAATATCATTGAACCATGCTTACCCCTATTAAATAACATACTACAACTACTCACTTATTTCTTCAGCATCAAATTAGAGGTATATGGTGGAAATATTGTAATAACTACATATTTGATCTACAAAATAGACTTATATTATGGGACAACGCTTTTCAAGAATAAGGACTTATATTGTAGGACGGAGAGAGTAGTATCTAATTACATCGTAGGACCAATAATAGCAACAGAAAGAGTGGGACCAATAATGGCAACAGAAAGGGTGAATGATATCTACTTAAAGTATTTCCCTAAATATCTAAAAATCTTTCACTTCAGTAACTAGAGAGCTAACAAGATCATATTTAACAATATACTTCCATACAGCCACCCAAAATAGTAAGGTCTCACAGATTTAGCATCTCACCGGTTCCAGTTTTACAACATGTCACTAGAAAAATACTGCTTTGTTAGAAAAATAAAAACGACAAAGAAACTTCGGCCTTCCAGTAGTGGTGTCAACGACCAAAAAAGTTCGGTCTTCGAGTAGTGGTATCCTAGAAAAATAAAAACCACCGAGAAAAAGGCAATGTTTATAAACTAAGCAATGAATATGCAGGTACCGGGATTTAACTTTGTATATAAAAAATTATGCAATGTTTATTTATAAACTCATTAAACTTGAGCTCGAACAGCACGGCGTCCGACCCAAACCGTATTTCTATTCCCAGAATAGAAAATCAGTCCGAATCAAAAACCAAAATTAGTATAAACTTTAAAATCCATGTCTAAAAGATTTAAAACTTTGCACACACATTACTGAGGGGCTTAGCAACATATTCCATACAAAGATAATATAAATCTTGGTCAAAGTTCTAACATTTCCTCAAAACATATAAAGTTACACAAAAACTAGGCAAAACTAAAAATTTCATATACAACTTGCTTGTTGATTAAGAACAATAAGATGCCTCCAGGTAAATTCCCATGTGTCACAGCAAACAAGACAACCCAAATATTCGAACCCAAAACCCTCAGATCAAGATTTCTCAAGAAAGACTCCAAACCAAGCAAGAAGACTATACGTGCAGTGCAGCGGAAATAGAGTTGAAGCAGCTGATTCAACGAAGAGCGCGTCGGTGTAGCGGTAGTAGTCGAACGTCCTCCGTCCAAATGTCTCCTCCTCGTGATCGTCCAATCAGCGCCGCAGTCACAGCAGCGCCTCTACCGAAGTCCACACGTCTAGGAATGGAGCACCGCGCGTCGATGTGCTAGCACCAGCATGCACGACAGGGGATATGAGAGGTGGCGGCTAGGGTTTTGACAAGTGTGTTTTCGGGATGCTTTCCTTAGCCCCGCACCTCTCCTTATATAGCCTTCAATCGGATCCATATCCGCTACGAGTAGAGATCAAATCCCACTCAAAAACTATCATCCAACCCCTTATCGTTCCAACCCATTAAGTGTGTGACCCTATAGGTTCATGTGTATTTGGTCATGGGCCGAAAACTTCTTTTCGGCCCATAAATCAGTAGCGGTCGATGTGTTCCGACTTACGACCACGAGTGCTGATCGATGCGTTCTGACTTACGACCATGAGGTGTCCTCGATGGCTTCTGATTTACGACCACGAACGATGGTCATCGGCTTTTGACATACGACCATGAGCCATTGTCGAAGGCTCCCGATTTAGGATCACGATCGATCTTGACCGCTGGCAACTTACGACTATCAGCGATGGTTGATCGCTCCCAACCTATGATCACGCGCGATAGTCGACGGTTTCCAATTTACAACGACGAGGTGTGCTCGAGGGCTCTCGACCTACGACCACGAGGTGTGGTTGATGTCTTCCAACTTATGACCACGAGGTTGATTGATGGCTTCCGACTTACTTGATGGATTTAAAAACTTTTAAAACATGTTTGTATGCATATTCTAAAAAATTTTATCACCCATGAATTTTAAAATATATAGTATGATAAATTTTAAAAATCCGTAGCAACACACGGGCATTCAATTAGTAACATCAAAACATGAATAAAGAGTTCCACGAACAAATCACGTACTTGTTGATTAATACGAAAGATATTTATTCAAGGGATAAAATAACATTTTATTCAAACATTTATAAACATAGAAGTGATATAATTATTTTCATGATTATCTTTAGGGTATATCACGAACATGTATATTAGCAGTAAATCATCCATCCATGACTCAATCCATCTATTCCCGCGCGCTGCACTTGGACGTCGAGCCGGAATCCAGGTGAAGCACGCAGTTCTTGCCGTCCTTGGGCGCGCACTCGCAATCGCACCCGTCCAGCTTCTGGTACGGGTAGTTGTCGCAGGTGATGTACCCTCCCTGGATGCACACCACCTCGCACGCCGCTTTCGTCCTCCCAACCTCGCCGAACACGACGAGCCCTGCATGCATGTATGGTTCAGAAGTCGGAACACCAAATCTGAGCTCAAGAATCATTTGAATGCAAATACCACAGAGTTCATGTTTGGTTGCGCATGCAATCGATCGTACCGGAGAGGAGGAGGATGAAGGTGAGGGAGAGCTTCATGGAGGCCATTGTTCCTTTGATTTGCTAGCTCGTGTACTTCTGTTGCAAGGCCTGCATATGGCTGGGGTTTATATAGGAAGCTGATGGTGTTAATCTTCGAAAACTCATGGGATGCGGAGGTTCATCGGTCGATACAGATAGTGTGCACGTCTTTCCGGCTAGGTTACTGTTAATTGCACGGCCGCTTTCTCTGACGAAGGGCGTGGTGTTGAAACCAAGATCACGTGGCGTACGTATCGAGCTATTGCTGATTTGGGCTCTTTTAGATGGCTTATAACTGAAAAATACTGTAGCTGACTGATGTTTATTTAGTATAATTAAATTTAAAAAAATAAAAAGTATAAAAAATATGTTAGCCCATTACGTATAATACAAACAAATATGGGAAAAAAAACCGGCAAAAAAGCTCAACAAAAAATCAAAAGATCAGAAAAAGACGAAATTTATGAATAGTAAAAAATAAGCCAGAAGCCCTCACACAAGCAGCCTAAAAGTCATAAGCCGCAGCTATACGCCGCAACTAAAAGCCACAAGCCGCAGCAAAAAAGAACAGGCCCATGTGGCTCACGTTCTGTCCTGGAGTTGTACTCTTATCCGATGTACTATCTACTCGGATGATTGTGTAGTTTCCTCAAGTGCTGATCCGATCTTGATCAGGTAAGAAGTCAGCTCTGATCAACTCGGCTTCGGCTTCTGGCTTATTTTTCACTATTTATAAGTTTCGTCTTTTTCTGAACTTTTTGGCTTTTTGTTGAGCTTTTTTGCCGGTTCTTTTTTTTCCGTATTTGTTTGTATTATACGTAATGGGCTAATATATTTTTAAATTTTTTAAATTTAATTATGTTAAATAAGCCTCTGTCAGGTACAGTGCTTTTTTCAGCCAGCTACAATGTTTTCAGCCATAAGCCATGAGCTTTTCAGCCGAACCGAGCACATAGGGCTTGGACTTGGTACTCGCTCCGCCTTCGATGTCAAAATATTAAAAAAAACTACAGGGGCTTAAATTAAAATAGCATATCCTGCTATTTCTTCCAATGCAAATCAGTAGATCATTCAAAGTTTCCGACCTGATGAACACGTGGATTTCACACTGAATCTCGACAAATTTATATTCTGTTAGAGGCGTTGAAATTTGGCCCATTCATGTTGAGATTTGATCCTATATGATTGCACCTTGAGTGCATGGTAAGTTGGTATAAATTCTAAGGTACACCATCACCTGCTTTGTTCTAGTAGTTTATCTAGAGACAAAGGAATTTTTATATATTTCTAGTCTAGTGCTTCAGCACTAAGTCACTAAGCAATCCAATGCTCATTGCTTCTTTCTTCCAGGCAGGTTGGCCGGTTTGGCACTCAATTTTGCAATTGAACTTAATTAAGCCAACAATTTCCCTTTAAAGGATGTATAATAATATAGATAACTATTATCTGTAATATTATCTATGTCATCTATAGATATCACTAAAGATAGCTTCTACAATGAGTTTTTACATGTCTTTATAGACAGTTTTTTCATAACACAATATATCTTGTTTCTCGTATTGCAATCAATTGTTACATGTGAGACCGCTTAATTATCTATACCCTGTCTCTTTTTCACATTATCTCGTGTTCTAAATGACAAAGCTTACAGATAACTGATGTATATCTATTTTACAAGGCCAAATCATGATGCAACTTTTCAGCCAAAGTTAGGTGTACCTTTGTACAATCCAATTCAGTAATGAATTGTCAATTTCAGAACTGACTGTTGACTTTTTTTATGAAAGGGAAACGAGTTATTGACTTCTACGAACGATTAGGCAGGCCGAAGAACAACTGCCAACCAAAACCAATCAAATCTGAATGTACGCGGATCTGGAGAACATGGCTAATCTCTGTGAGTCTCGCATCTTATGGCTTGTCCTTAAGGATCAAGGAATTCAATGTAAGATGACCTCAAAAAAAGGAATTCAATGTAAGGGCTGCAAATTGTTGTTTGATCAAGCAACCAGTACTTGTTTTCTTTAGAATCTTATCCAAGTTCAAACCAAAATTGGCTAATCACTTCAAGGAAAGGATAACCATTGAACAATTCAGAGGATAGGTTACAGAATTTCGTGGCAGCTCCATGTCAAGATCGAGCAGTACCTTGCAACATCAATTTCAGTAAAAGGTACTACTAATTATTTGCTAAGCAGTGACACAAGCAAGAGCAGGTAATCCATCCTGCTCGTTATTACACAAACATCATTGCTCAATGTAACAAGTAGAACAACGGAACATTTTTTTATCTTCCCCTGCGTTTTCAGCAGCGCACGGTTGAGCCGTCGGCGAGGTGGACGACGCAGTCCTTGCCGTTCGCCGGCGCGCACTTGCAGGCGCACCCGTAGAGCTGCTCGCCGGGATAGTTGTAGCATGTGATGTATGTTCCTCGTACGCAGGGGCGGAATGAGGCTCAGCCCAAGCCCTAGGCTGAGCAGCTAGTTTTGAACTGACTTGAGTTTTTGTTCCTAGGCTTTCACACCTAAATCATTAATTCTCTATAGACTTTAGTTTCCAAATCTCAGACTATAACCTACCTAACCCGAGGTCTTGTTCCGCCACTGCTCGCACGCATGCGAGGTTGCAGACCGCTTTACCGCGCTCAACCGTTCCCAGAACCAAGAGTCCTAGCTGTATAACGACACGAAAGAGCTTATCAGTGTCTTGTAGTGCATAATGAAAGCAGGAGTGGTAGTGAGAAATGTATTCACAGTGAAATAGAGCACCTACCAGAGAGGAGGGCGACGAATGTGAGGGAGAAGCTGATGGAGGCCATGGTTGCTGGGTGGTGGCAAGACTATATCCACACATCATATAGCTTGGGCTTATATAAAGATGACGAAAAGGTTTAGCCTAGCTTGTTTGGTTGGTGGGAATTAGAGGAGACAGAAGTTGTAAAGTCACTTGTTTGGTTAGAGGGGAATTTAGTCCCCAACTCCCACCATTTTAAACCCAGGGTAGGGGTGGGAACTGGGAGGGAATTCCTATCTAATGAAATACCAATGCATCTCAGCTCTTCATCGTGACTTATGTTAGAATTTCTAGCAAGTTAGAACCAATTCCCCATAGCTTGCCATCTCTCTAACTAAACAAAGGATTGGGAGTAAAAGGCAAACTCTCATGCCTAATCCTCCTGTAAACCCCCTACTCTGAACTCCGACTCCCCTTCCCATTTGCTGCCAAACAGGCCGCAGATAGCGTTAGAAATTGGTCTATTTTCTTAATTTTAAAGTATGCATAGTTTAGTACCATATTGCTAAGGTAAAATTAGGAAGACCGATTTATAAGGTGGGATTATCACCACTCTTTGAATATAGATAGTCTAGTCACACGCGTGCACGCACGCGCACGCGCACGTGCGTATTTGCGTGAAAATCACGTCTTTATTTTTGCTGAACCCTGCACCTCACTTTCTCTGTTTGAATTAGATTCAAACTTTTGAATTTGAGGCTTAATTGGGTTTTTGATGACAGACAATTACCAGTGGGTAAATCACTGGTTAAATATTATCAGTTACCAGTGAATAATTGAGTAGTGAGCAATTACCAGTGAATTATTTCAATTCAATAGGGCAGTTACTAGAGAGTAATTTGCATATCTATATATACCTGAGACGTCCAAGGTATAGAGGTTAGAATCTCTCACTGCCTGCATCTCTTACTTCTGCCAACTTGTGCTGTTGTACTGCGCCGTCTGGACTTCGTCAACATTTCTTCTCGGCGTGCACCTGGAAAGAGGGAGAGCGGCTATCTCCGAACCATTGCCGCAGAGAGTACCTGCACGGGGCGGCAATAAGATTTCTGAGCAGTGCATTTGCGCGACCGCTCCTGCACTACATCGTCTACATTCTGTACTGCATCAATCCTGCACTGCCTCCTGCTCTTCATTAAGCCCAGTTGTAAGTCGTTTGCTCGTTCGTTCGACTTTGGTACTATAATTTACTTGTGTACATTCTGAAGTATGATGAGTAGCCTACTGTTAGTTGCGAGTTTCACATCACTCGTTTATTGTATTTCTCTCCTAGTAAAATTTGGAATTAAAATATTGGCTACTTTTACAACAGATAGTTGCATCCTTCCCAGCTTTGTTTAATTCCTCTTATACATTATTGGTCGCAAAACTCCAATTTGTTGTGAGCTATTGACTTATAAAGAGTTTCTTCACTTCTTGGCCTCAACTGATCACCACGCGGTCCACGCGCAGGTACATGCTTCGAACATTGCCGTTCTTGGCTTCGGTTTAGTGGCACCCTGGGCCCTGATTCCGACGCACCCGGTCCGACCACTCCATCTTCCACGTCGTCAGCGATCTCAGCCTGCCCAAGGCGCTGCCTTTTTCATGACATACCGTTTATTTCTGGGTTTCTTCTTCCTTTGGACTAAAACGATTCGCATCGAGCTTGCTTGGAGCAAATGGAGATTTGATTTGAGGGGCTAGTCTTTTAAGACCAATCACTGTGCAATTGTTCACGAGAGGAACCGACCCAAGTATTCTTCCGTATGTACAAACGTAAGTTGCAGTTTCAGGTTCAATGTGCCAGTGCCACCAAAACAAAGCGAATGTAGGATATTAGGATGTACCTGCAGCCTGTAATAATCTTTTGTGGGGTGTCAGATTCAGGACAGGATACTGAGTTATTTTTTAGGAGTAAGGTTTTTTTTTTGACTTTGTAATGCTATGTGGATGTTAGTCTATGGTTGTGATGCATGAGTAATTGACTTTTGGATTATAGTTTTTATGGAGTTTGAGTTTAGTTTTTGAAGATTTTACAAAATATCGTATTTTGTCCGACAACTTCGTGGCTTACGAGTTCGTCTGGATTGCGAGTACTGGAGTATTCGAAGCTGAATAGCCCAAAGAGCTGGTCTGAAGGTACTCAGCAGTCAAGAGGTCTCGGTACTCGATGGTCATAGCTTACTTCCTGATTGGTGTTCGGTAGTCGTAAGTCTTTGCGATCGGTAGTCGTAAAGCTTTATGATTAGTGGTCGTAGCGATTGTTGTGATGGTCGTATGCTTCAGGGTAGGCACTCGTTAGCTTCGAGTGCCTCATTTCATGAGCACCTGAGTACTCGTGTCAGACCAGCTAGCGGTCTAATTGGCATATGCTTGGCGGTCAGACTGGCTTCCCTCGGTGATCTGAGGTTGTTGTCTGGAATTCTTGGGGTTTTCATCATGGTTTGACCTGAGTGTTGTTGCTAGTATGTACATGGGTTTATTATCTGGTCTAAGCTTAGAATCAGTATTTTGATTACATACTTTTTGCATGGTGCATTGTATGGATTAATTGCGCAAATTGAAGACTTTGTGTATTGTGCGGTGCTACATGATGGTTTGCTTATTTGTGTTGGTTATAGGATTTCGAAGCTCATTCGTGGTGAGACATAGGAGGACCGAGACTAGACACAGGAGACGTTAAAGATGACAGAGCTTGCGGGGAGGTTGCAAGCTGAGATAACGAGGAACCAGAGCGAGAGCTATCAGTGGTGGACATGACAGGCAACGGCAAGGTGGACCGGGACTAAGCTCAAGGAGGCGTTGAGGTCCAGATAGTCACAGAAATCAGGTGCTGCCAAGGGCGTAGCCACCAGGGGAGCTTGGTGAGGCTTGAGCCTCACCTTCCCCAGTGGCAATTTTATACATAATAAAAATAGAGAGAAAAAGATAGAGATGAAAATCATAAAATTAAAGAAGTGCTTATCAATCAATCAAAGAAAGAAAGTGAAATAATATACGTAAATCATAAAATTAAAGAAGAGGAGGAGGAGTAATGAAAATCATAAAATTAAAGAAGAGATAATCAATCAAAGAAAAAAGAAGAAAGAAAGTGAAATATATATGAACCTTCTTGAGTTCGGGGATGACGGTGGAGAGCATGATGAACCTCTGGTTGATCTTCTCACTCCGCCGCCGCTCCGTGATGATGTGGTCCTATACGTGCCCCGAAGGCACCGCCACCGTCGAGCCCCCCATCGTGAAAATGATAAGAACATTAAATAGAATGTGAAAAAATATGTTGCCTTTTGTTTCTATTGTCTTGTGATTCAAATTAACTTAATTTTGGTATGTTTCATATGATCTAAATTTTCATTGCCATTCATAATTTTCTATTATATCACTAATTTTGATATGTTTTATACATAGATGACTTATCGCTACTCCACACTCATGGCGTTTTCTATTAGCAATGTACCTACTTTCTATTTCTCTATTTTTCATTGTTTGTCTCCATCCAATTTATAATTTCTAAATAAATTTGAAATTTTATAAGAGTAAAAGACTAATTTTGTGTTAACTTAGTTTAGACCTAAAAATAGTTCAGCCCATGCTCAATTTCATTTCTGGCTTTCCCACTGGGTGCTGTCATGTGCGAGAAGAAGCATGTGGTGAGCCAAGTGACTGGGTTGTTTACAAGTAAAGATGGTTCGGTGGAATCTATACGTTTGAAAGGCTTGGCGGCAAGTCATTGGGGCCACGTGGAAGATGGAAAAACATAGGCAATGCCTCGTGGAAAAGAAAGCGGAAAACTTTGTCGAAAGCAGTAGAGGGGCATTTTGGTAAAATTACTCAATACCGGAGAAGCATACGTGAGTAAAACCTGGTGTTAGGTGGGGTTAACAGGTTATCCCCAGTTTGACCTAATGAGTGGATCCATTATGTTTTCGTTCAAGTTGTGAGTCTATATAAGGGGAGGAGAGGCAAGAGTTAAGGTTGGCTAAGCTTCCTGAGACCTTAAGAAACATGTGTGCAAAGTTTCATAACTTTTGGTTTAGTCGATCGAAAGTTGTATGGATTTGGGATCTTACAGTCAGTTTGGAACCCCTTTTCATATGGGAGAAACAACAGTACCGCAGGCTGTGTAGTGGTAGTACCAAAACTCCTGTTCTCCAACCACTTTAGTTTATGACCATTCATTGGTCGTCGACTTCATTGGTTGAGGTTCGGTTTGGTTCGACCTCTTTGATTTCGATCACTCATTGGTCGTAGACCACTATGGTCATATTCCGAACTGTTACGACTACTCGGGTCATTGACTACATAATTGATTTTGCAACCGCAGCTCTTGGTCATTGACCACACTGATTTCGACCACGGTGTTTTCGACTACGTTGGTTTCGACCACTCTCTAGTTACTAACCACTCGAGTTGTAACTCGACCATGTTGGTTTTCGACCGTTCTCTGATCGTCGACCACCCGGGTCATTTTCAGATCATTCGGTCTTCCGACCGGTTGCGGTAGTATCGTAGAAACAATAGCGGTAGTACCGCACCTGCAGGTTTTGCATAGTGGCTCAGATATGAGTTTCTCCAGATTTTGAGTAGGGTTCGTATCCAGATATTCATAGTTTTCTAGCCATCGGAGCAAAAGATAAATGAAAACTTAGGAAAAAACTTTTAAATGATCATTCGCCCCCTCTCCCTTCTGTTGCCATCTTTAGTCCTACAAACTTCAAGGATCAACCGAGTCCAATCATATCTGAATGCTAGATATGGAGAACATGATGAATCTCTTTGTGTCTCACATCACATGGCTTATCCGTAAAGATCAAGGAATTGGATGTAAGATGGCCTAAAAAAGGAATTCAATGTAAGAGCAGCAAATACATGTCTGATCAAAAGCAATTACTACTATTGTTTAGAACCCTATCCAAGTTCAGGTCAAATTTGTTTAATCATTTGGATGGAAATCCTTATTGAACAATTCAGAGGTTTGGTTACACAGAATTTCCTGGAATCTCCATGCCAAGATCAAACAGTATCTTGCAGCATTTCAGTAAAAGATTAGTTAAAGATAAGAAGTGACACAAGCAAGAGACAGAGTACTGTCGAAAATATAAGCACATGTAGGTTCAATTTATTCCATAAATAAATCAAGACATCATGCACGCAAAATAACAGAACCATCACGGCATAAAAGATCTAGACATGTAAACCGAAAACTATACATGAACGGATCTAATACGGATAACATGACCGTTATGCATCGACGATTCTCGCTCGATTGGTTTGTCGATGTTGACGCTGCGAGCGCGGTGTGGATGACACGGTCGATGACGACTCGCGAAGCCAAACGACGAGGAAGACGAGCGAGCTACAGCAGCGATCGCGCAGCGCTTCCAAAACCTTATTCGCCTCTCCCGGTGCGAGACTTGGCGCGACGGTTCGGAGACCTGCTCTCCGAACGGCGGTGCACGCCGGGGACGGACGGAGTAGACTACGTGGGACGGCGCAGCACAATGGAGGAGGCAACAAACCTAGATTGATTTTCGCTTATTCCGTATGGAGGCGGCGACTCGATTTTATAGAATAATCGGGGCGTGTGATCAAGACGCTGCACGTTCTCCATAACTCGTGAATCAAACGGATTAGTCACGCGCCGATTTTGGCGGACCATTCACGCAGTGCCTGCGCCCGCGCGCCTTGCGCCCCGCCCGCCTCGCCCGCCCGGCGAGGCGAGGCGAGCGAGCGCGCGTGTG